>CM065804.1:209608500-210239900 GCA_033398695.1 Orobanche coerulescens
GAATGCAGCATATGCGAGGAATAGTCTGATGGCTTCTAATCTTGCAACAGGTGCATAAGTTTCATCAAAATCTATTCCCTCACACTGTGCATAACCTTTTGCTACGAGTCTGGCTTTATTCCTAACAACAGCTCCGTCTTCATCACTCTTGTTTTTATACACCCATTTAGTGCCAATAACTTTCTTGTGATCAGGTCTGTCTGTTAGTTCCCAAACTTTGTTCCTTTCCATCTGCTCCAATTCCTCTTGCATGGCATTAATCCATGAATAATCTTCCAAGGCTTGTTCTGTAGTCTTGGGTTCAATTTGTGACATGAAACATGAGAACATCGCCATTCCTGCAGGTAGAGTTGACTGTCTTGTCTTGACTCCATCAGTCAACTTTCCGATAATTTGCTGAATTGGATGATCCTTGAGCCATTTGGGGATCTCGTCCTCTTCTGGGTTTGTTCCCCCTGTTGGATTGCTCTGGTGGTTATCTGCATCTGCTGGGTTCTCTGCCAGAATCGGATCGGCCACGCTTTGTCATCTGCAGCTTGCTCAATCGCAGATGAGTCTTTGTCGCCTCCGGGCTGGTCTTTCCGCAAAGAATCGGATCGGATAGGTTTGGTGATCTGTCGACGCAGCTGGGTCTTCATCACCGCAGTTGGGTCATCAGCCGATCTGCAGTGATTCCACCATTCCGTTGTCATGTATAATGACTTCTTCAAGGGTTGCCGACTTGAGCTTGTTCTCAATTTGCTCAAGTTGTTTCCTGTACTCAACGGTAGATTCATCAAAAACAACATGGGGTGTTTCCTCCACAACTAAGGTTCTTTTGTTAAAAACTTTATATGCCTTGCTTCTTTGGGAATATCCCATAAATAGACCATCATCGCTTTAGCATCAAAGGCATTTAGCCGTGTTTTACCGTTGTTGTGGATGAAACACTTGCAACCAAAAACATGAAAGTAAGCAACAAAGAGGACTTCTATTATTCCAAACCTCATAGGAGTTTTGCCATGTCTCCCTACTATCATACTCCTGCTCGGGTGTGGCAGTGTGTTGTGACTTTCAGGAGAACCTTTGGGGTAGGTCCGCCGCAATCATGGACCTTGCCGCTTCCTTCAGTGGTTCTGTTCCTTCTTTCAAAGAACACCATTCTGTGGGCCCCGGCCGCAGAGAGCTCATCTTGGATCCCATTCGATCTTGGCCAAATCGCTTATCGCCTTGTTGAGAAACTCTCCTCCTCTATCCGATCCGATCTTGATTATAGAGAGGGATTTCTCATTCTGGATCCTTCTCAGCACTCGTAACTTGGTCAGGGTTTCACTTTTCTTGAATAGAAAAATGATCCAAGTGTACCTTGAATAATCATCTACTATTACAAGTGCATGCTTTCGGCCGCTCAAAGTCCTTGGTTTGATAGGACCAAATAGATCCATGTGGAGTAGATCTAAGATCCTTGTTGTGAGCGTTGTAGCCGAATCGGCTTGAACGATGCTTTAGTCTGCTTTCCCTTCTGACATGCATCACAGAGTGCTTCCTTTTTGAATGCTTCATTTGGAAGTCCTCTGACCAGCTTCTGAGAGCTAATCTTGTTGATGGCTTTGAAGTTCAGGTGACATAGTCTTTTGTGCCATAGCCATCCATTCTCAGCTACAGTTTTGGATAGAAAACAGGAGTTAGGTGTTCCTGTGTTCCAATAAATCATGTATACATCTCTTCTTCGGAAACCTTGTAGCTTTATTTCTCCAGATAAGATGTCTATCACCATACACTTCAAGATGGTGAAGACTACTAGATTCTTCTCGTCACAGAACTGGCTGATGCTCAGGAGGTTGTATTTGAGCCCTTTGACATAATGAACTTTGGATATTACAATGTTTCCTCGGTGCAGCTCTCCAAAGCCTTTTGTTTGTCCTCTAGAGCTATCTCCAAAGGTTACATCGGGACCTCTTTCTTTGATATATTTGGTCAGCATCTTCTTGTTCCCGGTCATATGCCTCGAGCATCCAGAGTCTACAAACCATTCTTCACCTCCAAAATTTGAGCTTGAGGAGATGTGGTTGTAGTCCTTCCACCGTTTCTGCAATTAAACAAGCAGAGATTTAGGTACCCAAATTTGTGTGGGTCCTTTGGGGTTAGTTGGTTTCCTGGAGAATTGATTTCTCCTCGGATTATAGGAATTATTATTATAACCCTTATAAGGTGCCTGTGGTCGAGGTCTAAATCTCCTGGTTGGATTGAATACCGTATATTCCTCAAAATAGTGTGGGCCATTTCTAAATCTAGGCTGAGACCATTTATTAAACCTTTGTGGTCTCCACACTTGTACATTTTGGTAATTAGGATAACCTTGAGGTTTCCATCTGCCCCTCCCATTATGAAATCTATTTTTGGGGAGTTGTTGGTAATAGTGGGCATGTTATGCAGTCTTTGCTTTTGCACAGGCCATCGCCTAGTCGCTGTCTAGGTGGGTATGCAGTGTAACCCGATTGCAGCTAGACGTTTGACTTTTGTTACTGTTTTTGAGTATCGGTTTATGTACAGGCTCAGCAGTCGAGACCATTGTTTCTCCCTTGATAAACTTGGTTTCAGAACTAGAGGGAGTGTGAGAATCATATCCAAGGCCTGATTTGGTATATAGTGACCTTTTATAAGTGCACAATTCGCCCAGAGTTGAAGACGCCTTCAGGGAGGTTATTTCCTGCGCCTGAGTTTTATTTATCTGTGCCAGCTTAGTAAACTCAGCTTTGGCATGAGCAAGTGCAGCTGATTTTTCTTTAAGTAAAATATTTAGCCGGTCTATCTCAGCTGTATTGACACTTGCCTGGTTTTTAAAGTCAGCTGTAGTTGTCTCAACCTTATTTAAATCTAGGCCGAGTTTTTCGAAATCATTTTTCACTTTTATTCTCATCTTGCAATGAGTCTTCTCTCACGTCTGACTTGGTGTGCAGATTTAAGTGTTTCAAAATCTTTGAATAACTGATTTACCGATTCATGTAAATCCATATCTTGTGACATGGCTGAGCTATTATTTGAACCGTTAGGTTTAGAGATTACCTCTTCATCAGCTAAGTTTGCCATCAGGCAATCATACTCCTCGTCTTCATCAGAAAAGAAACCGCCGCTTGATTCGACATGCTCCTGGTCTTCTCCGATGAGAGCTTTTCTTCTGTCTTCCTTTCTGCCCACCTCCTTCTTGGTTTCGTCCTTCTTGAGCTCGGGACAATCCATTTGGATGTGTCCTATTTTGTGACAGTTGTAGCATTCAACTTTCCAGCTCCCAGCCTTCTGGTTCCTTCTTGGGTTCTCCTTGTAGTTTTTCTTATACTTGGAGTAGTTTTTTCTGAAATTGCTGAACCTTTGCATTATGAAAGCCATTTCTTCCTCAAAATCTAGTGGATTTGGAGGTTTCACATCAGATAAGCTCTTAGCAGGGGACTCGGCTGCAAATGCGATTCCCTTCTCTGCAGGCTCAGTTGAGGATGAGCTTGGAAGCTCGAACTCATAAGCCTTTAGATCAGAGAACAGCTCCTGAATCTTTATCTTATTCAGGTCTTTGGACTCTCTCATAGCTACAGCCTTCATGCTCCATTCTGGATTTAGAGATCTGAGGACCTTTAGTGCCATTTCCCTGTTGCCATAGGTTTTGCCCAGGGAGTTGATCTCATTGATAATTTCAGTGAACCTTGTGTCCACTTGGTCTATAGATTCTCCATTCTTCATTTTAAAGTTGTCAAACTTTTGGATAGCTATTGACAACTTGTTTTCCTTGATCAGCTCCGTTCCTTCACACATTAGAGCTAATGTGTCCCAAATTTCTTTGGCATTCTTACAGTTTTTGATCTTGACCATGGTGGATTTGTCAAGAGTTTGGTATAACACATCTCCGCCCCGTTGTCAAGATTGGCGCCTTTCTCTCTTCGGGGTCAGCTCCGTTCTCTTCTTAGGAATCTTTTCGGGCCTCCCACTGCGATCTCCTACCGTGTTGTCCTTCTCAAAAATGAATGGACCGTCTTCAATGATGCACCACATGTCGTCATGGATTGAAGATAAGTGTGCTGCATTCTTATCTTCCGAGAGATCATACTCGTCATTGAAAAGACAGTAGTCTAGAGTGCATGTGTTCCATTATAAAGTGAGAGATAAGATGTATATCTAGTATAGATGCGGTTCGTGAGAAAAATGAACCAACCTCTCGATACCACTTGTAGGTCACAAGTCGTCCAGAACAAGTCTAGAGGGGGGGGTGAATAGACTTGTTGAAACTCTTGAACTCTTTTTCTCGAAGAGTGAGTTTCTTCAGCTGATGGTCAAACAAATGACTTGGAGTCGTGTGTTGTTGGATATTTGCGGAAGTCAGCTGATGACGAATATAAATTAAAATAATTAAAAACATAAAAAATTATTCAGCAGTTAAGGTATGATGCAGTAAAACAGTAAATGACACAGGCAATTATAGTGGTCTCAGAGGTGGGGTAATCCTCTACTAATCCACTTTTCTCCAAACCAGTTGGAGATGAATTCACTATAATTTTCAACCAGTGATAAATATTACAGTGATTCAACCACAATACAACAGCTTCCAACCAGTGGAAATCCGTGCCGTTGTACACACACTTGACTGCCTTGCACCTCTTGATCCTCGATCCTCGGATGCCTTCTGATCTCTTACTTCAACCAGTGAAGTACCTCGTACTCAAGATTATAGACAAGAGTGTTTGTCTTCTCCAACTTAAGAGCTTCCTTAAATATGAACTTTTTGGATCTGCTCTTTTCACGATGCTATTTGATTGCTTGAGATTGCTTTGTTTGCTTTGATCGCTAGAGTGTATGTTCGCACCGGTAGTTGCTCAGTTTCAAATCTCTGGATATATATAGGTCAGATCTCTGAGCTTCTTCCTTGTAGCCGTTGCAAATCTTTGAACAAATCCGTCCGTTGGAGGGAGACTTCATTGTTTAATCTTTCGAACGTTGCAAGGTGGATTCCCATTATTTAATTTTATCTTCCGACCGTTGTGAGGACTTCGCATGTGAGCGGCGAATCTTTTGAATATAAAAGGATTAAAGTCTTCACGGTGGGTCGATGATTTAATTAAATCATATCTCTTGCGGGAATCACTCCAATTTGTCTCTTCACGTTGCATGTGAGCTTTCCGTAATATTTGACTTTTCAAAGCATGCCGACGTGGACTTGGAGTACTAGATTTGTAGTTGAGTAGGGTGATGTGCGGCTTACATCTCTGCAGTAGGTCCTCTCATTGCTTTGCTTGTAACTTGTCCGATCAGGTGACTTCCCGAGGTACCTCGGCTGCAGTCTGGTCCAACTTCTCGATAAATTTAGTTGACCAGAGCTACTCGACTGGAATCGGTGTACTTCTCGATGGACTAGCCGTACTTAGTACTTAGCCGTTTTTCACCTAACTAACTTTGGCCTACGTAAGATACTCATTTGGTTCTTCTTTACATTTTGCCAAGTTTTATACTTAACATATTTTGGCCTATGGAAGATACTCATTTGGTTCTTCCTTACATTTTGCCAAGTTTTATACTTAACATATTTTGGCCTATGGAAGATACTCATTTGGTTCTTCCTTACATTTTGCCAAGTTATGAACATTTGATTTTAAATTAATGACATCATCAAAATCTAACAAGTATTCCTAACAGTAGACCAATCACGTAAGATTCACAATCGATAACACATCATCCTCCTCATACGGGCCTGGGTTCAGCAATTCTGACAACTTGGCCTCACGAAGTGGACCTGGATAATAACGATCCAGCATGTGGTTCTTGAATTTCTCCCAAATGCATACACCATCAACTTGTCTTACCGAAAGCCACCAAGTGTGGGCGCTCTTACTAAGGTAGTAAGCCACCACGGAGACGCGGTTCTCTTCTGGACATTCTACCATCTCGAACAACTTCTCGAAGTGCTCAATCGAGTGCACAATATTCGTAGGCTCAGAGGAGCCTTCAAAAGTCGAAGGTCGCTGACGAGAGATGTCGCTAATTATCTAACTTACGGGTCCGCCGTGTACAGGAGGTGGTGGATGAGGTCTCTGCTACTGGACAGTAGTAGCAACTCTCTACATATATTCCATCAATTGACCCATCTGGGTCATCATGCCCTGCATAACAACATACGGGTTGACGCATGCGCCGTCGTGTCGCTTGGTATAGTGTGACTGGTTCTCAGTAGGTGAATCACTACCACCGAGCTCTGCTCCATATTCGATCTTGTATTGGCTTGTGGCCTCGGGACTTGGCCCCTTCCGTGGCCTCGACCCCCTCTGCCACGGTCTCTCAAATTTCTTTCCATACTGAAAGAATCAAATAATAATAACCATAAGCACAGTTCATGACCGTCTTTTATGACCGATCAAATTCATGCTAAGTCAATAGCAACAATGAAACTATATATTCAAGAAAACAGTTCATAATGAATTATCGGTACTACGAGTGCTACACAAAATATCATATCGACATCAAGTCGAAATAAATTCAATCACATAATCAATCCACAATTTTCCTCGGAATATCAAATATATAAATCCCATCACAGATCCTCGAGATATCAAGATCAACAAAGTGGTCAATTACGGCATCAATATCATGCCAGTAATCAAATCATGGCTCATAAAGAACATACCGTACTTGGCTCGTCGGGTCAGGCGCTTGCAAAAGTCACTGAAGGTTTCTTGATACTAGTTCAACTCACAACGACTCTTAAAGGAAATGACTCTTTGATACCATCTGCGTAACACCCGAAAACGGCCATTATAGTGCCATGGACCCCCTGGGACCCACCACGTGATACCAAAACATAACTTTAAACATAACATCATTGCGACCGAATCACAAAACAAGAATTATTACTCCGATCATGAGTCTACGAATAGTATGGGCCTAAAAATACACAGGATCCAAATACAAGTATAAACCATATGAAGGTGGAATATACTTAAGGTAATAGTACAATAGTTTCAATGAAGCGGAAAAGTAATATTACACGGTTTTAAGCATAACCGGAAAAACAAAGACTTGGGCCCCCCGTACTAGTATCCTTCAAACCCTTTACCATCACCGTGCTCTTCTCGTGCCTTGCATTTACCTCGATTTAAAATACAACACAAGTATTTCGCCCAAACCCACAGGGTCAGATATACATGATAATAATTCTCAAGACATTATATGATTCGTACATATAAGATCTCAAGGAAAATAACCCGACTATTGAACATACCCCTCGGGCGTATGAACAACTAGTCGCAAAACCGTTAGACATAACAAATCATACATGGAATATGAATGACCAATCAACATGGTGAAGACGGACATCACAAGACGCCCGATCCAGAAATGTGTCCGTGCATATGTCCACCCCGCATACGGAATCCAAAATATACTTGAGAAAATGTACCTAATTAGCCTCACGAACTACGTCTCGTGTGCACAATCCAATACGGAAATATCAACGTATGACCATATATGCTTGGCTAAAAAACCTACACATAACCATTCGACACGCAGATATGATTCCAGATATGTCACAACATGACAACAAAACTCATCAAATTAGACATTCAATCAAGAATCGAGAACTCACCGAAGTGACAGAATGATCAACGAGACCAAAGATACAACGGTGATGAACTTGTGAATACAATCCCACAACGAAACGGCACTATCATCAAGAACAATATCACATTACGAATCATAGATTCATAAAGAATTTCATATACATACGAAGCGTATAACGTTTATAAGAATTCAATCATCATTATAACCAAGCAAGATAACTTGCCTCGATTATGTAGATGAAATATAGTCCTTCTCCAAATGATCGAATGGACAGTATCCTCGACTAAATACTTACTCGAACAAGCAACCTTGAATGAAACATAATTCATTCAACAATACGTTCACACAATATTGATATAAATTCGTAGGAAACGACACCCGAAACCTACCCGAATAATTCATTCTATCTCAATGAACATTCTACCGACTATCGATGAATTTCAATACTTATGATTCGTCTTCCACAATCGGTTTATTATATCAAAATGTCCATTTAATACCCTTGTTATCAATATGGATAAGTTTATGCATTAAACATTTTTAATTCACCATTAACAATCGGTTTAACCAAATTCTTAAGGTTCTTCAACATCTACTTCATCTAAACACAAGGATTTATCATCAATAATTGCTGAAATCTTCCTAGGAACATTATCAGCTTATGAATACGGTGATTAATACATCTTTAGGTCATCAAGTATCCGATTAACTTGAATATATAAAGGTTACATTTGTGTTCTTCATAATCCATTATTATCTCCTAAATAATTTTTTAATCCATATAAAAAACATAGTTATAATATTTAGGATTTTCGGAATCATAAGAATATCATCCAATTCACCATTCATCAATTCATTCCCAAGAAATTGGTTAAAACCTAGCATGATGTTCTAACACATCTTATGTTAACAATTCATCGGTTTTAACTCAAATATATCGAAACTTGTGATCATCATCTCTCAATAATGTTAATCATTACAGCAAGTTGAGTATGATCCTATTAAACATCATTATTATCATTTAAACCTCAAGAATATCTTCATTTTAAACCTTAATCACTATATTCTTTATTAAGTGTTCAACATTTTAACCACAATCATGTTTTACCTGATAAATTCGACATTATGAGCAGTATTCTATATCAATATCATCATTACTACAAAGGATAGAGTAGCATTGTACAACATACCTTAAGAAATGAAGAACAAACCACTAAAACTACAAGAATGTACTCCAACTTCCAAACACTAAGCTCCATTCCAAGATGTAAGGCTCAAGGACAAGATGGAAGAGGGTAGTATCAATATAGGGAGGCAAGGGGAAGATAACTTAGAGGATATATCAGGTCTGGGTCGTGCAAAATGAAAGATATGACCAGTCCTTTCATAAACTACACAATCGTAGCGTACGCTATCGTGAATAGTTAACGTACGTTAGACCTCGTTACGTACGCTAACACATAAGTATTACGTACGTAACTATCTTCCACTGTCTCAATACATACACATTGTTGCGTACGTTATATCCTCAACATTACGTACACTAATGCTAGTTGACTTTGCCCGTCTCGAAATGCCAAGATTCCTTCACGTGCATGGCTATACACTACGGGAGTCAACGATGAGAACTGATTCCCTGCCTTACGTACGTAAGACAAGATGATTTATGTACATAAAGGCACTGATTTAGCGTATGCTAATGCAAAGAGGTAGCGCACGCTAACTCTTAAGATATGGCCCAAAATGCAATTCTTCAATTAACCTCTAACCATCAAACAAAAGTGAAAGATAATTATAAGTAACTCAATTCTATTATATCTCAACATTATAATCATTAAACTAAATGTATCATGATTACAACGATATTTAAATCATCCCAATAATACAACAGTAGGTAAGAATTACAGTCGGATATTACAGTAGTAATGTGGTATTTTTTGTGTGGTACAATGATTTATCAAAATCTTTATAATTTGAGTATAAAGATGAATAATATCTAAACATGAAACTTACCTTGAAAATTAAAAGAAAAAAGTGAAACTTTCATATTTAAGTGGTAATGACTGAGTAATATCCCAAGGAAAAAATTATAAAATCAATTTCCAAATTAGTGATTCCTAATAATTAAAAAAATAGAAATATTTATATAAATTGAGGAGAAAAGAATATGAATTATGACAATGGAGAACATATTTCTAACTGGTCTCAAATTTTGATGCTTCTGGACCATGAATCTCTTCATCATCATTTGGTACAAAGGTATCCTTAATAGGATCATGTGGCTGATCAATTATTTTGATTAGCATGTTTCATCAGTGTAAATTGCTTTAATACCTTTTAGGTACAAGTGGGTTGATATATAATAATACGCTTTCTAAGTGTTCGTAACCCAAAATTCTAGATATTTCAATATGATCTCAAATTATCTTTTAAAATAATCAAGTGTCAATGGGATCTCTTCTGGAGTTTCAATCAATCTAAGATCATCCATATCTATATATGACATCGAGTCATTAATAACCTTTCTTTAGTCGAATAATATTGACTAAGATGGTTATTTCAAATTCGACTATACTATTTGAATCTATATAAAGACTCTTGCAGTTTGAAGGAATACATATATTTAGATTCTGATTTATATGCTTCAGGCATATCATCCTCCGAGGATTTTATGTATCCATAAGACAGATATTCATGTACTTCCAATCTCACTCAATATCTATATATAATTCAGTTCATGAGTGGTCTTATAAAATAATATAATCATTGTAAGCAATTTTGACTACAAAAGTCGTGCTTCATATCTCATGTTTGCATGAGTAATGCTTAAAATTATTGGTAACTCTTCAAGAGCTCCAGTCATCATAATCATATAATGAATGAATATTAACGAATAATCAACAAACATTATTCAATATGCTATTTTGAACTGCAGGCCAAATAACAAAGTATTGATTGTTTTGTCCATCTTGACCAAATATTTCATTTCCGACATTAATCAACTTGTTGTAATATAACTACTGGAAGTAAACTTTGAGGGAGATAGAATGAGATGAATAACACTAAGGTTGTGTGTGTATGTAATTTATTTCATATCATTTGTGATCTATTTATACCACTACGCCATAGATGGCTTTCTACAACACTTAAGGGGGGTGTTACTTTCTTGGATGTTACCATAGCTATGAAATTTTGGACCTACCACAACGTTCGGGTTATGGTGTTACCAAATCCTGAAATATATGTTACTCTAGCTATAAAAGGTGTAACTCTCAGTAACACCATGAGATGTGTTACCTTAGAGTATTAATAAACAAAATTTTGAATTTTATATAAAATTAATGATTTAATAAATTTTTAACTTTAAAAATAATTAATTTTAATAAAACATTGAATCTATTTTTATAAAAATTATTCTATCAAATAATGAATTATATATATTTTTTATAAATAATAAAATATTTTTAATAAATTTAAATTGAAAAAGTTTTAAAATAAAGTAGTATTTGAAAATTAATAAATTTTGATTTAAATAATTAAAAAATTAAAGCTTGTAATAACTATGAATAATTACAAAATACTTAAAATAACAAATTTAATGTCTACATATAATAACAAATTTTAATAAAAATAATGTCGAGTCGCTAAGCTGACTAAAATAAATGCCCATTAATTAAGGCAACAACATGACATAGATAAGAGGTAATAATTGCGGCGGAAATAAATTTATAAATTATTATTTCTAATCAAGATTTTTCTCAAATTTTACAACATGTATCCAAAATTTAAAACGTAAATAGAATATCACATAGCAGTCCAATTAAACACCACTACAAAAACAAGCAAAGAGATCACTAATAAAAGACATGTTGGTCAAGGTAACGGGTCTCTTTAATATAAGAGACCTCATATTAGACATAACAGGTCTTTTAAGGTGTCAAAGGTCTGTCATTTTTTGTGTGAGAGAAATTAGAGACCTCTTGTTTGATTTAATGTGTCTCTGATTTAACGAGTGTCTTTCCTTCCTATTTACCAAATCCCCCCCTTCCTCTTCTTCCTCGAGGTATTTACAAGGGTAAATATACGGAAGTTTCTTCCCACATGAAATTCGGAGACCTCACTCCAACACGACTACTGATGAATTACCCACCACCATCGTCGGCGAGTTAACCACCATCAACGACCATCTACTCACCATTTTATCCTCTGCGGCTCCACCTCTATTTTCTCGCTCCAGGAGAAATCAATGGTTTTAAGTTTGTAATTGAAATTGGTGGTGACGAGGCCGAGATGGACGTTAACAACGGAGGCACATCGGATGTGTCTTTGTAGGAGACCATCCCATCTTATACGTGGTTTTCGGAGATCGACACAGTAATTTCTCAACGAATATATACATATATACATATGTACCGATCTCTTTGTGAATAAATTCGAGATTTTTATTATGATTTTTTGTTTCTAGTCTTTTTTTTTAGATAATTTCAATGATTCTACTTTTGGTCGTTATAATTGTGCTGCCTCAAACAATGGTTAGGTTCTTAGTGTTGTTTTAACCTAATATCTACTTTGTTAGTAAGAAGGGGAAATTGAACCGTGTTCCTTTCGCTCTGTGATTTTTCCCCATTTAATTAAGAAACTTTATGATTTTGTGAAGCACTTTGCGGTGTGCGTCTTCTTTTCCTGTTTTCCTTTTCACGTTTACTTCATCCTGTCGACGCATTATTTTTCTTTTTGCATATGTTCATCTCGTGTGTGGTATTTTAGTTGGTCAAAGTGTCCACATTTCACTCAAAGGATCCAACATGTCATGGACACGGGTACGGTGACCAAACCCGAAGAGTCGGAGTAACAGATTTCTAGGAACCTAGCCCTTGCATTTAATACATTGATCTATACTTTTCATGTTCTTGCTTGTGATAATAGGATAAAATCTAGTAGTGTTACTCATGCCTAATTGAATAATAAAATAATTAAATGGCTAAGTAACTGCACTGTATAGTCATTCTCCTGGTTACTCATTAGTTTGTGTGTCTAAGCACAATACTATATGTGTTTGTTCTTTTATCTTGTTTGTGAAGACCTTGTTAATTCTTGGTTTTGTTGACCTCATCTGACAGATATCAAACCAGGAGCATTTGAAAGGGAAGATTATAGACGGAATGATGAATTACAAAAAATCGAATACTCAAAGATGGCACTGGCTCAGCTTTTAAACTTGGTTAGACCTTGTTAATTCTTGGACAAAGTGTTACTTAAAATTTAAGAGTAAAAGAACATATATGGTCCAAGCAACTCGATTATAATATGACGCCGACTACCCTACTTGGTGCTCTTAGCCAAAAGGCATGTCAAGGTTGGCAACTTAGCATGCATTCAGTAGGGCTTAGATATTTTGAAGCTTGTTTGATTACTAATTACTGGATCCTAAATGTTGTTGTTGCGATGACACCTCTCTTTCATGTTGACAAGATAGATAGCTAAATGACAGTATGTTATATCATTTTTTTCTCTCTTGCTAAAACTAATATTAATGTGCCCATACATTAGTAGTATACGGGGAAAGTACGTTATGAGTCATTTTTCTGTTACGATTTTGTCCTCCAAAATGGATCCCTTCTTATAACATGCATATGGACAACATCTTTTCTTTTAGCTGCTTCTTCCTTTTGTTCTTCAACAAAGCAAAAAAGTACTATATGCAAGCTTCTTTTGATTAAATTAGAAAAGAATTGAACGCGGTGATGACGAAATCCAAAATTATCAGTATGCAGATATTGCATATTCTTTACTATGTTACTAGCAAAAACAAAAATGGATAAAGATATCCATAATTATATTTTTTTCAGTCTTTGTTCAACTAAAGTCAGCTAGTTAGGTTTTGTTGCTTAGCTAAGGTGTTCATATGATCCTTAATTGCTTATCAAAGTATTGCTGAATTGAGTTGATTCTTTTATCATAATTTTTCTCGCCTATAGAATTTTGTTTTGCAATCATATGCAGTGTCTATACAATGCTTTAATAGTTTAATGTATCTGCAACAGGATGTCTATAGTTGACAAACTTTTCAAACTCATGACCAGACTTGACTTAACGGTATGCTGTCATGTCGCATTAAAATTTTAGGAAATTGAATTTTCTATGAAACAGTTTCCAGTCGTCCAATAAGCATCCAAATACAAAAATCTATCTATTTTTTCAATATTCTCGCGACTTTATAAGTAGAAATCAATTTACACTGTTCAGGTCCCGACTGGATTAGGGAATTGTGACACTTGTACAAAGGATCAGTTTGTTTGATATTTCTAATTGTTAAAGAGTTTACATACATTGTTGTAGGTTGGCTATTCTGAATTCTTACGGTTCTATGGTTTCGTGTCCTTCATTTGCCTGGAAAATGGTCAAAAGAATATAAGTAAGGCAGCTATGATACTTTACTTAAGTTAAACTGCACTTTCATCCTACTTTCTTGTACATCTTTGGCATATGGATCTTTTACATTGCTGTTCTCCATAAATATTCAGGAGCAGAGCAGTTACGGCTTAGAGACTGGTTCTAGCTGGAAGGTTTCGGCTGCTTAATGAGTGGTGTAACTTTGTTGAGGTACCAGTTTGTAAAGCTGCGTATGAAGATGCTTAATTAAGGAAATGAAACTATTCATAAGTTTGAAACGAAGATAAATGTGCATGAATTGAATTTAGAGCATAGCTGTGATATATCAAGTTTGGAACCACTGACTCCTTCCCTTTTTTAGAGCTTCCACCTAATTTTCTCTATTGTTGCGGCAGATGACCCTGTATTTAGAAACACTATTTTTCCACCAATAACTACTTTGAATGGTATATCACCTTACTTGTAGTCGAGGTTGCAAGATATGATATCATTATTGCCATTTTACCCTGTGTGCTTGTCTTTTCTTTGGTGACATGGTTTGATTATAGGTCCTATCTCTGATGCTCCTCAATGTATGAAATCAGACACAGTGAGTGTCGAAGAGCAAGAAGCCTTAAAGATGATTCATGAATGCTTAGATTTGAGGAGAAAATACGTTCAGGGAAAATATTCATCCGTGGATGAAAAGTAAGGAAAAATCTGGTTCATCAGAGGTCAAGAATGATCCATATACTTTTGTCCCTGTTCAAGCATCTTCTGTGAGTTTTCCTTCAACTGCATACAGAATTTGTTAAGTTGTCTCATTTACTAATAGTATGTAATTATTTTTATCTGGTATTGCTTCTATGGTGGGCAAGCAGCACTTCTTCAAAATGGAAGATGGTGTAGTTCGTGTTTATGCGAGTGAAAGGGGTGAGCTTTGAGTAGTCTAGTCCTAGCAAAATACCTATGCATACATCTCCTTCTATATGGTGATAAATTCTTCTTCTTTTTTTTTTCTTTCTTTCTTTTTTTTGAATGATTTAGATACAGAATAGCTTTTTTTGAATGTCATCCAAAAGAACAATGCTTTTCTTTCCTATCTCCCAGTGGCACTAGTGTCACTTAAGGTGACCCTTATTATCCCCCAAAGATAAGAAGCCATCAGTTCGGGGCCTTTAAGATAAAAACTATCACTTAAGGGCCTGGAAAATTGAATTATCAATTAAATACCCATAAATCTAATGCATGTTTGGCGTCTTGCAATATGTAGTTATTTAAAGATATTTTCAAAATTATAATCCATAAAATATTATCGGTGAATTTGATGTGTACTAAAAAAGGAAAGAATAATAATATTATATTAATCAAATATATTCATAATGGTATGAATTGGAAGATCCCTAATGTTAAGGCTGCCTATTTGGAAGCTTAGTAACCATCACTAATTATTGACTCTTCTTTCTTGTTTCATTCTGCAGCTCCCTCGATCAAAGAAGGTGAAGTTTGTGAATGGACACCAACTCGTGCAAATTGGCTAATCCTTGGCTAATTGAATAAGTGTTCCACATAATAGTTTCTTAGAGTCTTTTTGTATATTAGTCTTAGATGCCCATCGATGTAATTGGTTAAAAATAACCAAGTTATTTTCTTCTAGTACTTGTATATATGTAGTTGGTTGGTTTTGTGATTGGATATAGTTGTTTTTTATGATGGGATTATGTAGTTGGATGATGTAGTTGGTTTCTGTGAATTAGTTTGTTGGGTTTTTTAATGGGAAATGCTAAATTTAAAATTTAAATTTTTATTTTGTTAAAATGAAGGTGTTACCTTCGGTACTATATATATGTTGCAAATGTCTTTCATTTGTAACACCTAGTGTGTTGCAATTGGTAATATAGAATAGACTAAAAAAATATTGCACAATTGTCGCCCCACCCGTGGGCCCACAAAGTAGGCCCACTAACGGGCCCAAGAAAAGTGGGTCCCACATATGGGCCCCACCAGCTGACCCCACTACGTGGGTCCCATCGATGAGCTCGGCCTGTGGGACCCACAAAATGGGCCCCACATGTGGAACCAATTAAATTGGCTATATATTTTACAAAATTATAAAGTCTATTGCAACACGAATATGATGTTGTTGTAGGGTCCTTAGGATGTTGCTGTAGGGTACTTAGGTAACCAATAATTCTATGTTAGCTTAGGATGATCCACATGTTGCCTTTGAGTCCAAAGGTTACTGCTCACAGAGCAACATAGCTAAAATGTTACCTTTGCCCATTTTGGGTCTGTGGCAACAGAAAATTGGCTCTAAGGTAACACAGTTATGTGGTTGCCGAATGCCATTTATGGCGTAGTGTACTACTCAAATATACTATTCATTACATTAAAATATTATGTTGAAAAATGATGGCAGCCATATATTTCATCCGTGATACGCAGCCACTGAACTCCAAGCAACCATAATATTCAAATCAATAATTCGCGGCCGCCATTTATCATTCATAACACTCCCCCTTGGATGACATTTTTTCATAACACTCCCCCTTGGATGTAGCAATGTGAGTTGGATAAGTGTGCCTCGTTTAAAACCTTAAGCCGAAAAACCCAATGGGAATAAAAGCGGTCAGAAGGAAAAAAAAGAGTACACAACTTAAATCCAATCCTTGTGCATAAGTTGCCTCGTTAAAAACCTTAAGTCGTAAAATCCCAATGGGATAAAAACCACTCGTAAGAGAAAAAGAGTACAGCGCACATATTGATTCGCTCCCCCGAAATAAAGAATATATGCCGTCAAACCGATTTATCAATCTTGGTTAAGATTAGCTCTTCTCATGCCTATACCATATACCATCTTCTCGAATGTAGATGTCGGCAATGATTTTGTAAATAAATCAGCGAGATTATGACAGGAGCAAATTTGTGGAACATTTATTTCTCCGTTCTTCTGTAGTTCATGTGTGTAGAAAAACTTCTGTGAAATATGCTTGGTCCGATAACCTTTTATATATCCACTCTTGACTTGTGCTATGCATGTTGCATTGTCTTCATAAGTGGTTGTGGGAGTGTCTGTCACAAGCTTCAATCGACATTCATTTAGTATATGAGCTATAACTGATCTTAGCCAAACACTTTCTCTGCCAGCTTCATAGAGAGCAATTATCCCAGAATGATTGGAAGATGTAGCTACTATTTTTTTTGGTCGATCTCCATGATATAGTCGTACCATTGTAGCAGAATAAATAACCGTCAGTGAGCGAGCCTTATGTGGATCGGATTTGTATCCCGCATCAACATAACAAGCTAATCCAGAGTTAGTAGCCTCTTTTGAATAGGATAAACCTGTGTTAATGTTACCATTGAGATAACGAAAAATGTGTTTGATACCATTTCAATGTCTTCGAGTTGGTTCAGAACTATATCTTGCAAGTAAATTTACCGCAAAAGAAATATCGGTCCGGTGCATTGTGCTAAATACATCGGTGCTCCAATATCATTGAGATAAGGCACTCCAGACCAAAATTTCCTCATTTGTTTCTTAGGTCGGAAAGGATCTTTCTTAAGATCTAAATTCCATACGACCATAGGAGTACTCAGAGGATGAGCCTTGTCCATATTAAAGTTTGAGCAATCTCTTGGTATAAGGAGATTGGTGGACAAGTATTCCATTATCTTTATGCTCGAGCTCAAGAGCAAGACAGAGTTTTATTATTCCAAGGTCTTTAACCTCAAATTCTTTCTTCAGATATTCAGCAGCATCGGATAACTCTTTAGGAGTTCCGATTAAATTTATGTCATCCACATAGACTGCAATTATAGCAAATCCAGTATTGGATCTTTTAATAAAAACACATGGGCATTTAAGATCATTTTTATAACCTTACTTAGAAAGGTATTCATTTAATCTATGATACCACATGCGGCCGGATTGCTTTAAACCATACAGTGATTTCTGTAGTTTGATCGAGTATAGCTCACGAGAAGTAGCATATTTTGGCATTTTATATCCATTAGGAATTTTCATATAGATATCAGAATCTAATGAACCATAAAGATATGCCGTAACTACATCCATTAGTCGCATGTCCAAACACTCATGGACAACCATACTAATAAGAAAACGAAAGTGATTATATCCATCACTGGCGAATACATTTCACCATAGTCAATCCCAGGCCGTTGGGAGAATCCTTGGGCTATGAGTCGGGCTTTATATCTCGCAATCTCATTTTTCTCATTTCTTTTTCGAACAAACACCCATTTGTAACCAATTGATTTTATATTATTCGGTGTTCGAGTAATTTGCCCAAATACCATCCGTTTTTATAGGGAAGCTAATTCAGATTCTATTGCTTCCTCCTATTTAGGCCAATCCGACCTTTGACGGCATTCAATTATTGAATGTGGTTCATTATCGCAATCATCGTTCATAATTTCTTGTGCAACCGAGAAAGCAAATAAATTATCGATTATCATGTTTTTCCGATCACATATCTCATTGTAATGATTTATGGCATTCTCGGTGTTTTCGAATCCATGATCCCTTCATTATTTGCAGATACGCTCTATAGATTCATCTGCAGCATGCTCACTAGGATGATCTTGGTTTATGATCCCATTACTTCTCCCGTTTCTTTTTCGAGGAATAGTGTCCTTCGAACCAACAGGTCTACCACGCTTTTGTCGTGGGGCATCATCATCCATTTTCGTATTTTGATGAGGAACAGTGATCCTATCTGGAGCATTCGCAGCTGGAATATAAGACTTTGTCACTTTACTTGCATTGTTAAATGCGTCACGAAGTCTATTAGCAATAATTTGTAAATGGATGATTCTTTTTACCTCATTTACACATTCTGAAGTACGTGGATCTAGGTGGGATAAGATTTATACATTCCAGGAGATATCCTCAACTGGTTTTTGTTCATGTTTGTTAAGAACAGTCTTATCCCTGCCAATTGATGGAAATACTGTCTCTTCAAAATGAGAATCGGCATACCGAGTGGTAAATAAATCACCCATTGTTGGTTCTAAATACCGAATTATTGATGGGGAATCAAATCCAATGTATATGCCAAGCTGGCGTTGAGGACCCATTTTTGTCCTTTGAGGAGGTGGAATTGGCACATGAACAGCACGTCCGAATATGTGAAGGTGCAAAATATTTAGTTCAAAGCCTAAAGTTAATTGCATTTGGGAGTGCATAAGATAAGCAGTGGGGCGTAATCTGATGAGTGCTGATGCATGTAATACTGCATGACCCCACACTGCACTAGTGAGCTTTGATCTCATTAATAATGTACGAGCAATGATTTAGACTCGTTTGATCATGGATTCTGCCAATCCATTTTGAGTGTGGACATGTGCTACTGGGTGCTCAACATTAATTCCGAGTGCTTCACAATAATCATCAAAAGTCCCTGATGTGAATTTTCCGGCATTATCCATTCTTATATTTTTTATAGAATATTCAGGAAAATGTGCTCGGAGTTTAATAATTTGGGACAAGAGTCGTGCAAAGGCAACATTTCTGGTAGATAATAAACATATATGGGACCATCTGGATGATGCATCTATTAAGACCATAAAATATCGGAATGGTCCACTTGCTGGATGTATTGGTCCACAAATATCACCATGAATGCGTTGTAAAAATGATGGTGATTCATAACCAACTTTTTCCATAGAAGGTTTAGTAATAAGTTTTCCACGTGAACATGATTCACAGAATAATCTTTGGACATTAGCACTTTTGTGCCCTTTAATGGATGTCCATGAGTATTTTCAATAATCCTACGTAATATAGAAGTTCCTGGGTGTTGGGATTCGGTGCCTAAAACGAAGGCCCAGCAGGGTAAAATGAAAATTAATTCGATCCGAATTCTTACGAGGATCGATCGAGCTACGTATATACGAATATAATACGAAAAACAAGAGATACAAGAAAACATACCCTTGTAGTCCGTTGATTAAATGGTATCCTTCTCTTGAGCTATTCCCCGAGCTTTGCTTGATCTCTACGAATCCAATCCGTTCCAAGCTCTTGGATGATCCAATGCCGAAAGGACCGCGTCTCTACTTGCCATGCGCCGAAAAAACAATCGGAATGACTAAACCTCGTTATCCTCCAAGGATACGGCTAGAACAAGGTTATAGAAGCCTTTCTAATCAAGATTACAACACTCTAAGTGTTTAATCTATAATCTCTCTATCTCACTCTAATTTTCTCCAAGAAAACTTATGAAGAGAAGTGAAGATGATGAAGAACACTTTGAGAAACTCTTTTCTCTCTCTTGCACTAACTCACGTATGGAATGGTCTTGGTAGGAGAGATTGTCTTCATTTTATTCTTCCTTCAAATCCCACAAAATCACATTCCTTTGACAATATCACCAAAGGTGATATATTGTCCCCTTGATTGGTCACAAGGCTAGTACTCCACCAAGTGAAGACCAAGACCATGGAGGGAGTAGGTGATTGGGGCGTCCATCTTGAAGAAGCCGGACAAGTTTGGTCCGTTTTGGACTCCAGTGAGTCCAAACAGATAAATTCCTATTCTGTTCCGATGTATTTATATCGATTAATTAATCCAATTAATTAATCATATCAAATACATAATGACATAATTAATTTTTCCAAAAAATAATTATATTCATGAATTAAATTAATCACCAGTAATTTATTTAATTCATTAGGCCGTAAATCAATTTATCCAATAAATCGATTTAGACATCCAATGTCCCAATAAATTAGATATCCAATATCTAATATTCATTCTGAGAGAATAAGCTCGATTCATTCCGTCGTCAACCCTATTGCGCGACTCGGTTGTTGGTATAAAATTGGATATTTGCGCCGTTTATGCGGAAGCGAAAATAAATTGCGGAAAATAAATCACACAAGGATTTATAGAGGTTCGGCTATTAACGAAGCCTACGTCCTCTCTCGATGTATCTTTTTCTTTAGGATTAAGATCAAAACCTCTACGCCTCTCTTCTATCGGTCGAGGGATTACCGTTACAAGCCTGCCTTCTATCGGTCCGAGTAAAACCGTTTTTCCTTTTCGTAGGACAAGGAATCAACCTCTCTAGCTTTCTATGGGTACTAGATAAACCTCACTTAGATATCGATTGCGATTCTAATACCGCGATCCTTGATCCTAATAACACCGAATCCAATCGTATCTTTTCTTTTACCTCTTGTGTATAATGTTGAATGTATAAACACTCAAACTAAAAATATAAGCTCAATATTACAACAACAATGTAAGTATATGAATATAAGATCAATGTCTTGAATGCTTGGAGTTGTTGTTTTGAATAATACCAAAGATGTGCTATTTATAGCCTTCCTTCCTTAAACTAGCCGTTAGTCTGTTTTGACTAATTAGCATGCGCTAGGCTTTCTCTTTAGCGTGCGCTAGTCTGTTTCGGTTTCAGTCCAGTAGCTTCGTTTCTCCTTTAGCGTACGTTATGCCTTCTTTGTTACGTACGTTATCTGACTTACTTAGCGTACGTTAACCATGATTGAGTAGCGTGCGTTAACGTAATATATCCGTTGCCTTCACTTGTCAAACTATCCGTTTGATGCTTGACTTTCCGCCGAATCTTTCCAACGTTCAGATTGACTTGATTCAAACTAATATTTAGCGTGCGCTAAGTATCATCTCTTGCGTACGCTAATACTGACTTCATTGCATGCGTCATTCTGTGTTTGAATATCTTCACAACGGTAATATGACCTCGATAGCGTGCGCTAGTAAACATGTGTAGCGTGCGCTACCTCATCAGCTAACTTCACTTCAGGTTACTTCGAACTTGGCTGATATGCAGATGATTTCCCGTTAGCGTGCGCTAACGTGTGATGACTTGCGTGCGCTAATGTAGTCCAGATTGCAAGTTTTTGCGTCTTCATCTGCTTCGTCGTTTTGCTTCGCTTTTATGTTGTTTTGTTTGTTTAGCAACTTAATCATCAAAACATAATTTATTAATATGTGGAATAAATATTCCAACAATCTCCCCCTTTTTGATGATTACAAAATAACTCTTGAATTGGATAAAGCCTGTAAAAAATGTATATATATGTATATTTATACGAACCAAAGTTTTCGGATTTGATCGTTTCGCTTGTTTCTCCAATCTTTTCTTTTCAACTTTATTTTCAACTCCGTCGTTCTCCCCCTTTTTGTATGTTTTCTCCTTTTCGACTTCTTCGATTTTTATTTTTATCCTCCTTTCCGATTCACCTTCTTCTCCCCCTTTTTGTATTCAGCAAAAAGTGTAAAATATAGAGGGTACCAATAAACAAAAAGAAATATGCATGAAATGTATGCAATATTTATAAAAATATGTAATACTAGGGTATAAAACTCCCCCTAAAAAAATGTCTCCCCTTTAAAAATATTACTCCCCTGAGTGTAATACCAATTGTTAAAAATTACTTTTTGGGGATCCAACCGAAAGTCGGTTTTTGTTTCGAGACATAAACGATATTTGAAATAATTGTTCCTTTAGGAACCCAAATTTTCTTAATTTTAATCGTTCGTCTAGGGCTTTTACAATTTGAAATATGATGCCCGATTTTTCAACATTTTTCACACCGGGGTATTTTGAAATTTACGGATTCGTTTTTAAAATGTGATTTGAATTCTAACCCCTCTTTATTTAACGTATATTTTTGAACCGAGAGCATATTTTCAAATTTCTCGTTTCCGAGTGAAAATTTCTTCGTTAAATTTTTAAGCTCGGTTTGAACTTTAACAAGACCATTCTTTAAAATATTCTCATTTTCAACGCATTTAGAATGATCGATCTCAACAAATTTTTCCTTTTCAAGTATTTTGGAATTTTCAATTTCCAAAGATTTATTTCTAAATTGAAGGGATTTAATTTCTTTTAAAGCATTTTGATAATCGGTATGTAATAACTCGAATGCTTCAAAATCGTCGTAAGAATTACTTACTTGGCTTTCGACGTCATTGCCGTCGAATGAACTCCGGGCCATGAGTGCGAGATTATTTTGATTCATGAAATCATCATCAGGATCTTCGTCACTCCATGTTGCAACTAAGACTTCCTTTTGCTTTACTCGACAGTTCTTAGCAAAGTGGCCTGGTTTACCACATAATCGACAAGTGTTGTCGAATTTCTTAGATTCTCCTGCTTGGATGTCCTTCTTCCTCCGGTTTAACAAGTATTGGAACTTATTAATATTCTTGGCATAATATGCCGATTCTTCGTCGCTTTCGTCCACCGGGATTTCTTCTTTCTTTTTCGACATTTTAGCCTTCATGGCTATCGACCTCTCCTCCGGTTTCGGTTTGGCATTCTGAGATTTTAGAACAATCTCGTAGTTGATAAGAGAACCAACCAGAGCACTAAAATCGAGAGTATTTAACTCTTTTGATTCCATTATTGCCGTAACCGTACCGTCCCATTCTCGAGGTAGTGATCGGAGAATTTTCTTTACTTTCTCACTACTCAAAAGTGGTTTTCCGAAACATGCTAATCCATTAGTGATAACCGAAAATTGGTCAAGCATAATCGAGATGGATTCGTCGTCCTTCATTTGGAATAATTCATAATCGTGAAGGAGCATGTTTATCTTCGTCTCTTTGACTTGAGACGTACCTTCGTGTGTTATCTCAAGCATTTTCCATATTTCTTTGGCACTATCACACGATGATATCCGGTTGTGTTCTTCCGGATTTAAAGCACAGTATAATAATTGCGTGGCTTTGCAATTATAATGGTCGTTTTTTCCAATCCGCATCATCATACTCTTCAAAGCTTTTGAGAGTTCCGTTTGAGTTCGCGAATTTTGGGACCAAGGCATATCACCTTCCATAATTCGATATCGTACGCTCGGATGAAAATAGACATTTTCTTCTTCCAAGTCATGAAATTCGATCCTTCAAAAAATGGTGGCCGGTTGAGAGCAAGTCCTTCGACTGGAGCCATTTGAAATGCCATTTTGGATCTTCTCCTCGGATGTTAAGCCGCATATTGGAGTACCGCTCCGATACCAAATGTTGGTATAAAATCGAATATTTGCGCCGTTTGTGCGGAAGCGAAAATAAATTGCGGAAAATAAATCACACAAGGATTTATAGAGGTTCGGCTATTAACGAAGCCTACGTCCTCTCCCGATTTATCTTTTCTTTAGGATTAAGATCAAAATCTCTACACCTCTCTTCTATCGGTCGAGGAATTACCGTTACAAGATCGCCTTCTGTGATATCCCACACCGACTAGAAGAGAGCGGGCGAAGTTCCTTATTTGAGCGTGTCGTGACACCTAATAGCATGAGGCCTTTTGGGGGCCCAGTGGCTTCGGGGTGATGAGAACTCCGAAGTTAAGCGTGTTAGTGCGAGGAGTAGTCTCAGGATGGGTGACCTCCTGGGAAGCTGCTCGTTGGGCTCCCAGAAACAAAACCATGAGGGCCAACTCAGAGGAGAGCGCGCAGAGCGGACAATATCATGCTACGACGGAGGGGTCCCGGGATGTGATTATTTGGTATCGGAGCCACTCTGTTGTGTCGTGCGAGTGTGCCGACGAGGACGTCGAGTCCTTTGAGGAGGGGCGGATTGTGATATCCCACACCGACTAGCAGAGAGCGGGCGAAGTGTCTTATATGTGCGTGCCGAACTCCTTATAGCATGAGGCCTTTTGGGAGCCCAGTGGCTTCGGGGTGATGAGAACTTCGAAGTTAAACGTGCTGGTGCGAGGAGCAGTCTCATGATGGGTGACCTCCTGGGAAACTGCTTGTTGGGTTCCCAGAAACAAAACCGTGAGGGCCAGCTCAGAGGAGAGCGCCCAGAGCGGACAATATCATGCTACGGCGGAGGGGTCCCGGGATGTGACAATTTGGTATCGGAGCCACTCTGCCGTGCGAGTGTTCCGATGGGGGCGTCGGGTCCTTTGAGGAGTGGCGGATTGTGATATCCCACATCGAATAGCAGAGAGCGGGCGAAGTGCCTTATTTGAGCGTGTCGTGACACCTTATAGCATGAGGCCTTTTGGGAGCCCAGTGGCTTCGGGGTGATGAGAACTCCGAAGTTAAGCGTGCTGGCGCGAGGAGCAGTCTCAGGATGGGTGACCTTCTGGGAAGCTGCTCGCTGGGTTCCCAGAAACAAAACCGTGAGGGCCGGCTCAGAGGAGGGCGCCCAGAGTGGACAATATCATGCTACGGCGGAGGGGTCCAGGGATGTGACAATTTGGTATCGGAGCCACTCTGCCGTGTCGTGCGAGTGTGCCGACTAGGGCGTCGGGTCCTTTGAGGAGGGGCGGATTGTGATATCCCACACCGACTAGCAGAGAGCGGACGAAGTGCCTTATTTGAGCGTGCCATGACACCTTATAGCATGAGGCCTTTTGGGAGCCCAGTGGCTTCGGGGTGATGAGAACTCCGAAGTTAAGCATGCTGGTGCGAGGAGCAGTCTCAGGATGGGTGACCTCCTGGAAAGCTGCTCGTTGGGTTCCCAGAAACAAAACCGTGAGGGCCGGCTCAGAGGAGGGCGCCCAGAGCGGACAATATCATGCTACGGCGGAGGGGTCCCGGGATGTGACAGAAATGTACTTCGTGTGAATGAATATGTGAAAAATGTGTTTTCTGTGAAATGTGGGAATATCAAAAAATATGATTTCAGAAAGTGGTGATTTCTGTGGTTTTTGACATATGTGGATGTGTGAAGTTGCGGATATTCAGTATCATTACGCATTGACATGAAATAATATGTCATAACATGCATTGCGGAGCGGAAAGTAATGAATATGTGAAAAATACGGCTGCTGTGAAAAGTGGTAATTTCAGAAAATGTGGTTTCAGAAATGATAATTTCAGGAAGCGGCAATTTCTGTGGTTTATGACTTGTGTGATCAGCGGAAATGTGAATTTGCGGATATTCAGTATCATTGAGCATTGACATGAAATAATATGTCATAAACATGCATTGCGGACATTGCGGAAAGCGGAAAAATCCAAGTAAGCGACTTGGGTTGGCCAAAAAAGCCGAGCGGAATGGGCCCGTGTGCGTGAGTCATGGCATGCATGGGAATTGCATTGATTGCACATAAAATAATGATGATTGTGGTATTGTATTCCAGAATATATGTGATGGCAGTGTGATTTGGATGTTTATTCATTTGTAGTACATATTCATGAATCGTTGTACTTGCACCGGCTATTTGCTGACCCCTTCGGGGGTGAATATACTTGTTGTGTATTCAGGAATGTGTCTTAGTGGTGAACCAGCGCAGGAAGGACACGAGGATGGCGAGCAACACTGATACCATGCATTATTTTGAGTATGTAGTAGTCCAGTTGTGAACCGAGTTGTGTTTGCCTTGTGCTCGCGCGAGTACAGTCGGGTAATGTGGTTGTTTGTGGTTCACCATTTTGATGGTGTTATTGTATCACTGAGTCCCACAGATGTGTATTGTTGAGTGTTGTAATGTATGTGGTTTAAAGTTGAGTATCACAATGTACGTGTGGATTTATGTTGATCTCGGCTGGTAGGTTCTCCAAAAAGAACCTACGGCACCGTAATATCTCCGTAAATCACGGGGCATTATAGATTGTGGTATCGAGCACGGGTTTATGGATACCTAGGTTGTTGGTGTTTTGGGTCGGCCAAAGTTGAGTCGGTCGTCTATTTATGATATCACCGGGTTGTCGCTACCTCGTGCACTGCTACTGTAAGTTCCTCCGATCCAAATTTTTTTAAAAAATTATTTTAATCCTGAACAAATGGATTTTAAATCCTTCATGTGATCCGTATTCTATTGGGGCTGTGGTCATTGGCTTCTGATCTTATCAGAACCCTGCGAGAAAGTAGAGTAATCTGTTTGTATTTCTTTGAATTGGTTCAATTAATTATCCTTGTTGAATATGTTTGTGTAAATTTATCATACTTGCATATTGAGATGGTAAGTCTCTCGATCATAAGTCCTCTTAGTTGTGCGGTGATTGTGTGGTGCTGATTCAATCAACCTTGGCCGATGGGCTAGAACTTGGTGGTGGTATTCGGGTTTTGAGATGTACAATGCGTATACGGTCTGGGTGAAAATAGTTACACAGCGTATTTCGGAAAGTTGGGAATGTGAGCGATTCCTATATTCTTTTAAGAATGAGATTTTTAAGTATCAATTTTAACCGCTGCGGGAGTATGTTTAAAGTGGGGTTTGAAACTCTTTCAAATGGAGAAAACCTACGATGTAATATCGTTATATCAAACGAGTATGTACTCGGTGGAAAATCTTTTCCTTTCGATTAAACAAATAGTAGAAGAGGAAGGATTTTTATTTTATCTAAGTCCTAAGTGGATTTTTGAAACATTTCGGACTATAGATGTCTTCGAAAATATTAAAAATATAAATTGTGTGTGCATTATTTAAAAATGATTTCAAAATCGACGTGTAAAATAAAGCCTCCTCTTCCAATAAGAGTAAAGTAACTACAAGTTTTGGCGAAACATAGCTCGCCCTCTTATTTTGCTGGTACCACAGTCGTAAATTGCGGGATCGTGTGTCGTGTTTGGACACGCGTTTGGTTGTGATTCAGATCGTTGCGTTTTTGTGGTCTTAGTGGGGGTATGGTTGGGATGGTGAATTTTGCTTGGTATAGGTATGACGCGCGCTATTGTGCAGAATTGGTGCATGCTACCTTGTGGATAGCGCACGCTAATCTGTCCGGCATATAAACCGGACAACAATCGTGATTTATCATTTTCACTCTTTTCTTTTCTCCGTGATTGACACCACAGTGTGAATCAAAGGCGACTAAGGATCGTGATCTTAGCCGATTTTGTTCCGTTTAAAGGTGTTTTGGAGTATAACATTACCTAATCTATTGCTCTTCGTCGGATCGAGGCAATTCCGTGATTTTCTTGAGTTAACCATTTTGAAGATTTTGTTCTTGATCTCATTTTCAACCCAATTATGATGAATCAATTGATGTTAAATGTTGTTGTTGGTCATGTCATATGAATGGTATATCCACAACTCCGACTTGTTCAACTCGGTTGACGATTCTAAGGATTCTGAGGAACCGTGAACAATTAACGTTCGACCAAATGTCCGTAAACTATCGGTAAACAAAGCAAACGATCAAGGGTGTCCCGTACCCCAGATGATGGCAGGTGATGCTTTCATAATACGTCGGAATTGTTGATGCTTCTGACAATTATGGTTTTGATCCTCGTCATATTCTTGCTTTCCATATCTAACTTGGTAGTTCTGCGTTTCGAGGACAAAACTCCATTTGAGGGGGGGAAGAGTATAATAATCGGGATTCCTGCGCTTGTACAATGTACGGCCTTGGACCCTTATGGTTGACTCTGTTGTTGCGCTACAGAACTTGCGAGTTCGGTAGTACTGCGATGATTGGCTTGATGTCTGAGCCTATCACAATTGTGGTTTCCATCATGTATTGGTTTCAAGATCTCGTTGTATAATCCTATTTTCGTTTAATATTGAACCATATTCCCTTGACAACTTATGACCCCAACTATATCTAATCGTGTTGTGCATTGCTTTGATTTCAACCTGTGCCGTTAACTAAATCGCGTCACAACCGAGAAACTCTCGTGATGATTGTGGTCACTCCGCATTCGTCAGAATGCTTAGAGATTTGGTCATTCGACCTTATGAAGTTGCTTGTTATATTAATACCTAATTTTGACTTCTATATGTTTCCATCCTATCGACTCACTTATGCTCGTCGATACCTGCTGAATGTGTTCTGTTCTGTGGTCTTTTCCGTTCGAACGAGTTGTGACATTATTTCAGACTAGTCCCTTTACAGTTGTGACTTTTCCCAAGTTTGATGCGGACCTTGTGAACCCTATGCAAAGTGAATGTCTTGTAATTCCTACAAGCCCACTTAATGTCTTGAGCTGAGGCATGAACTTCAGAGTTGTTTGATTAGTGTCGTCCCGATTAAGGTTGTTCGATTGTTGTGGTTCGATTGTTGTTGCTCGAACATGCATCGTGATTATCGAACGGCTGATTTTCTTAAGATTCGGGTACTCGTCCTAATAAGTCATCTTCCAAACCTTTGAGTTTGTTAGAATTATATACTTGTTCAGCGTAAAGATCGCATTTGATTATTGTACTATTTGGATGACATGGGGTTTGTGTTTGCCGTTGGCAGCAAATAAAGTATGTCATCTAAAGTTTGTTTTACCTTGATTGTTTCATGTCTTAAGTTTTGGGACAAAACTTATTCCAAAAGGAGCAGACGTAATAATTTTATGTCCGTGTAAATTCCCTTTCTGTTGATCTATTTTCATTTCTTAGGTGCGCTAGTCTCGACAATCAAATATGAGAGATGGTCATCATGTTTTGACATCAAGTGGAAGTATCGAGAGTCCATGAGTGCATCTTTCGGATTGACCAATATTTTGGTCGTATTCGTACCATGGATTAACTCCATCCTTATCAGGTATCCTTGTGAGTCTATCAATAAGATATTATTTTTTTATATTATCATTGTTATGGCGGCATGAGATAATTAACACTGGATGACGGCGCCGCCATAATAGTGGCTACTAGAAACAACTGTAGCACCGCTAGTGCCGCCGACTTAAGATCGGCTTGATATGTATATAAGGCCCTGAGGGGTATTCCCATGGAAAAATTAAGGCGCTAACCGAGAGGAAGCGGTTGAATGATCGTATATGTATGGATCCTACTAAGCATACCCGTTGTTTAGAACATATCAACTATCTAGAGGCCGTAGCTCAATTTCATCGAGACGCAAGTTAGACTGCGCAGAAAGCAGCTACACGAGAACGCGAGCATGCTGTGCAATTAGAAGCTCAGTTGGCTGCAGTACGACATACTCTTCGAGAGAGGGAGGCACAGTACACCCAGGCGAGAGAGGCCCTCAAGGATCAAGTCCAGCAAGAGAGGGCGATGATACGGACCAATGCTAAGGAGATCCTTGCTATCCTCCCAGCGGCCCCAATTTCGGTTGCAGAAGTCGAAGAGGACCCCGCGGAAGATCCCTAAGAGGACCCAGAAGAAGAGGTCGAAGACAACTCTGTTGCCGTTAACCCGTGAGATATGCTTAACGGGGCATATCATGTATATGATGTTTCCTTATAAGTGTGTACTGGTGTAATGTTTGCGATTTAAAGGATGAAATTTGGTATCAGAGCCACTCTGCCGTGTCGTGCGAGTGTGCGGACGAGGGCGTCGGGTCCTTTGAGGAGGGGCAGATTGTGATATCCCACACTGACTAACAGCTAGCAGGCGAAGTTCCTTATTTGAGCGTGTCGTGACACCTAATAGCATGAGGCCTTTTGGGAGCCCAGTGGCTTCGGGGTGATGAGAACTCCGAAGTTAAGCATGCTGGTGCGAGGAGCAGTCTCAGGATGGGTGACCTCCTGGGAAGCTGCTCGTTGGGGTCCCAGAAACAAAACCGTGAGGGCCAACTCAGAGAAGAGTTCCCAGATCAGACAATATCATGCTACGGAGGAGGTGTCCCGGGATGTGACACCTTCTATCGGTCCGAGTAAAACCGTTTTTTCTTTTCGTAAGACAAGGAATCAACCTCTCTAGCTTTCTATGGGTACTAGATAAACCTCACTTAGATATCGATTGCGATTCTAATAATGTCGGATCCTTGATCCTAATAACACCGAATCCAATCGTATCTTTTCTTTTACCTCTCGTGTATAATGTTGAATGTATAAACACTCAAACTAACAATATAAGCTCAATATTACAACAACAATGTAAGTATATGAATATAAGATCAATGTCTTGAATGCTTGGAGTTGTTGTTTTGAATAATACCAAAGATGTGGTATTTATAGTCTTCCTTCCTTAAACTAGTCGTTAGTGTGTTTTGACTAATTAGCGTGCGCTAGGCTTTCTCTTTAGCGTGCACTAGTCTGTTCCAGTTTCAGTCCTGTAGCTTCGTTTCTCCTTTAGCGTATGTTATGCATTCTTTGTTACGTACGTTATCTGACTTACTTAGCGTATGTTAACCATGATTGAGTAGCGTGCGTTAATGTAATATATCCGTTGCCTTCACTTGTCAAACTATCCGTTTGATGCTTGACTTTCCGCCGAATCATTCCAACGTTCAGATTAGACTTGATTAAAACTGATATTTAGCGTGCGCTAAATATCATCTCTTGCGTGCGCTAATACTGACTTCATTGCATGCGTCATTCTGTGTTTGAATATCTTCACAATGGTAATATGACCTCGATAGCGTGCGCTAGTAAACATGTGTAGCGTGCGCTACCTCATCAGCTAGCTTCACTTCAGGTTACTTCGAACTTGGATGATATGCAGATGATTTCCCGTTAGCATGCGCTAACGTGTGATGACTTGCGTGCGCTAATGCAGTCCAGATTGCAACTTTTTGCGTCTTCGGCTACTTCGTCGTTTTGCTTCGCTTTTAGGTTGTTTTGTTTGTTTAGCAACTTAATCATCAAAACATAATTTATTAATATGTGGAATAAATATTCCAACATCGGTAGGTCCGTCTCAGTCAGCAATGGGAGGAACTAAAGAGTAGTAGCACCACCTAGCCACTGGCGCCTACACTGTACTTAATCGAGAACGAATGATTGGGATCATTCAAGAACCATTCTTTCGTGAATACCAGTATACGTATAAACCTTTCTTTCGAATGTACCGATCAAGTTATAGGGTCACGGTCAGTCAAACCCTATCTGTACTTGACGCTATGCATGCATTAATGCAAATCGAGATCATCGAGCTCTCGTCTATCTAATACAGCTAGCTCCAATGCTTTGGCCAAAGACTTATGATCTCATCTGCTAATAACCGCATAGGACATATAACCCGCTCACTAACGGGAGAAAGAATTCTATCTTGGTATTCAGTAGGACCTGCTACTTGCCCGTCAAGATGCACGCCGAGGTTGACCCCCGCCTTCCGGTTTATAGGGTCGAACTACTCTAATGAAAATCTTGACGTCGCAAGCACATCCCTACTAAATCCTCAAGTCGAAGGTTCACGAATACCTATCACAACCTTTCGATTCCGTCATTGACTGTCCCAGAGAGAAATCTATGTGACGAATCGAGGGTGAGTCGGTTCGAGTATACTAATACAATTAGCATACCTATAACGTGTGCTCCCACTAACCATTAGTGTTCGACAAGCACTCTTCATGTCAAAGAACACGTCATACAAGTCTTCACATAAACTTAACTCCCAGTCAAGTTTCATCGACTTGCGAATGATAAAGTATTTGAGCTATAAACCTTTCCAGTGTCGACCCCCTTATTGAATAAGAAGTGGAACATTTTGCTCTCAAATACACGGACTAGTTTCTATATGTATATTTACGAGTTAGGAATGCCAGTATCTACTAGTAAATAAAGAAATATTCATTTGCCTTATGATAATGATTTACATAATTACAAGTACAATGCCCTCACTCAACATCCTATGAGTGACATTCGAGGGCATACTCCTAACAACCTCCCACTTGTACTCAATGCCACACATTATGGTATCTAATACCCATGTTTTCCAGATGACGCTCCACGCTAATATGATAAAGTGGCTTGGTCAGTGGATCAGCGACGTAGCTGGATGACTCTACTCTATGCAGCACAATGTATCTATTTGCGAACAAATTCTCTTACGAGATGATACTCTCTCTCAATATGTTTTGTATTGTTGTGAAACCTCGGCTCCCAGGCTTGTGCTACCACCCTATTATTATCGTATAAAAACAAAAATAGGCAGTGCAGCACATGGTGTCACGTGAAGTTTACCCAGTAACTTCTTAACCCTTCCTTTGGAGGCCTCCGAGGCCGCTTTATACTCAGCCTAACAGGTGGAACCAGCAGTCGCGCTATAATTGGCACTATGCCAAGATACTGCTCCTCCATTAAGAGTAAATGTAGCCAAAAGTAGACATAGAATTGCCTTTCTGTCCTTGGAAGTCCAATACAGTGAATCCCATCACATTCAGTTCTCCACCGCCATACATAAGAACCATATCTCTAGTCCTTTTCAAGTACTTGAGAACGTTCTTTATGGCAGTCCAATGTTCCCTAACTGGGTCAGCCCGAAACCTACTTACCACGCTCCCAGCATGCGCAATGCCAGGTCTCGTACACAATAAAGTATATATTAGGCTACCCATTTCCGAAGCATATGGTATATTACTCATTTCCTTTCATTGTTCCTTACTTTGAGGACACGTCTTCGGGGAGAGTTTTATTTCATGTCGCGTTGAAAGGAACCCTCTTTAAGATCTTATCTATATAGAGGGCTTGGGAAAAACCTATTGTTCTCTTCGCTCTATCCCGGTAGAGCCTAATACCAAGAATATAGGTAGCTTCTCCCAAGTCTTTCATAGAGAAATTACTCGAAAGCCTAGCTTTCACAAAACTGAGCATTCCCACATCATTTCCTATTAGTAGAATGTCATCTACATATAGTACTAAGAATGTGATCTTGCTCCCACTAACCCTCTTGTATACACAAGGTTCCTCTTCATTTTGCACGTAGTCAATCTCTTTGACTCTCTCGTTAAAACGAAGGTCCCAACTACATGAAGACTGCTATAGTCCATTTCATGGAGTCTACACCCACCATTGCTAGGTCATTGGTCGCGGGTCGGTCGCTTGTTTATCACCTAGAACCTCGTGGAAACCCAGTTCCTCCAAGTGCACAAAACTATACCTCTTAGGTAATTGAGACACCCTACTAAACCTACGAGGTGGTTGTACTTGTGTTACAGAAGGTTCGGTTCCAATTTCTTGCACAGGTGTCTCCTGAGGAGTTTCATTGTATTCTTCCAAAGAAATATTTCTACCTGCTCCGCCTTCATGAATGAACTCATCTTCCAGTAAGTGTGCATGGAAAGAAACAACGATCTTTTGATCTTTGGGCATGTAGAATAGATAATCCATCGCCTCAGATGGGAATCCAATGAAATGTCTCCTCACGGACCTCGCTTCCATTTTGTCCACCTTAGTCTTCTTGACATATGCGGGACATCCCCAAATGCTAATGTGATTAAGACTTGGTTTCATTGCCTTAAATTCCTGGAATTTCTCAAAGGCCTCGGATTTATGTTTCATTAAGTATACATAACCATACCTAGTATGATCATCTGTAAACGTAATGAAATACTGATATCCGTCAGATGCTGCTTCCAAAGCACCACATATGTCGGTATGGATTAATCCTAGTTTATCAGCGGCTCTTTCAAAAGTCTCTGTGAAGGGGAATTAGTCATTTTGTCTTTAAGGCAAGATTCACAAGTAGGAAAGGGATTCGATCCCAATGGACCCATAAGTCCATCTTTTCCATTTTGTAAACCTTGGTCTGACCAACATGACCAAGTCTAAGATGCCATTTCAAAACTTGATTAGTTTCATTCCTACCACGCTTCCTAATCATAGTATTCACAACGATTTTGTTACTGAAGTTTAGATGATACAATCCATTTAACAATGTAGCAGTGCCCATGAGTTTATTTCTAAAATAAATTTTGCAGGAACCATCACCAATTAAAATGAAAAGCCTTTTTGATCCATGACCGGAATGGATACAATGTTTTTATGCCCCTTGGGCAAAACAAGTACATCTTCTAAAGTCAGAACAAAAACCGGATTCTAAACCCAAAAGAAGTGATCATATGTCAGTTGCTTCGACACTATGCCCGCTTCCGACAGTGATCATTACTTCTCCAGCTCCAAGCTTCCTACTTTGTTCCAGATCTTGATTCACGGTACAAATATGAGAACTAGTACCAGAATCTAGTATCCAGTAAGTAGAAAATACAGTAGCAGAACAATTTGTTTCCAAAACTAAAAGTTCTGTACCTGAAGTGCCATGAAGAATTGGACAGTCTCTAGCCCAGTGGACCAGCTCACCGCACTTGAGACAAGCGTCCTTCTGCTTGCTCTTCGGAACCATCGGGGCCTTGCCCTTTCCCTTTAAGTCCTTGGCTTGTGGTCCCGTCTGCTTCTTGGTCTTTTTCGTCTTTCTCTTAGACCTCCGAGGTCTAGAAGAAATCACAAGGGCAGACTCCTTCATCCGCGGAGTCTTCATCTGAGACTGAGCGGTCACTAGTTTGTTCATTAGCCCAGCTAAGTTACACGCAATCTCATTGCAGTTGAAATTCATAACAAACTGTGAGAATGAATCAGGGAGAGACTGTAGGATAAGGTCGGTCTGAAGAGAAGTATCCATCTTAAAATCAAGAGCCTCCAATATCTCGATCATGGATATCATTTTGAGGACATGGTCCCCAACCTTCTCATCTTCCTTCATCCTTGCACCAAACAATTGCTTGGATATCTCATATCTAGCTGTTTATTGTGCTCACCATAGATCTCGGTTATGTGAGATAGAATATGCCTACCAGAAGTCATTTTCTCACGATCTCTCTGAAGCTCATTAGACATGGAAGCCATAATATAAGCACAGACTTTCACGTCATCCTTAACCCACTTTTCATGGTTTTCAATCTCTTTCTGAGTGGCTCTTATGCACTTTGGAGATCTTTGGAATATCCGTCTCCAAGACATATCCCAGTGCCTCAATACTGAGGACTATCATCATATTGCGGAGCCAATCAACAAAGTTAGGTCCGATCAAGGTGTTCTTTTCGAGTAGAATTGCGGGTGGGTTCTGTTGTTACCCAAAATATTATCCGGAGATAATATTGCTGGAATGATCGAGTAACAAATAAATGCGAGAACACTTCCGTGGGAAAATAAATAACACGAGATTTGTCAGGGTTGTTAATCCTGGGCTTGAATGCTCTCGCGAGATGTTATTAATATAGATACTTTGGAGTACAAATATTAATGTTAGAATCTGTTACAATGAGTGTACAGACTTCTAGTTATCTTAGCTATAGAGCGTGAAGATTGCCGGAAGAACCAGATATGAAGCTCTGTGAGTTCTTGCTTTAGATGTTCTGTAAGTGTGTATGAATATCACTGTGAATGTGTAAGTATTCGCCAGATGAGTCTTTTTTGTTCTCTCTATACGTTTTTCACTGTGTATTCTCGATGATCCTAGGCCACTGTTGCAGGCCTGCTATTTATAGGAGACAAGTTTGTTGGGTCCTCTCCGGCGATCGCGGGTGACCGCCGCATTCTATATTAGAATAATGTGGGCGATCGCCCTATCACGTGGGGCTGTTTCCTTAAAGTCCAAGGCTGCTACTGGCAGCCAGCTGTGCTAGCCAATGGGAAGCCTGCACGCGTCCTGAGTCGCTATCTGGGGAGGACCCACCTTGTACCTTTTGGCGGGCTTGTCAGTAGGTGAAAGGCTGGTGATAGGCTGGGGTCAAAGGCCTTATCTTGCGGCGCCTTTTGTGGATCTGCACGTGGGTCCACGTCCGAGATTCGGTCTTCGAAGACTTTGACGGGTGTCTGGTTCACATGCAGTATGGGACGATCGTCCACGGTCAGGTATCATCGGCGATCGCCAGATGCCTAGAGACGATCGCCTTGGATGCCGATCATTAGGTGCTTATCTAGCATCCGTCTTTTTTGACTGGCTTCTGACCATCGTGCCGATCGCCATCGAGGCGTATAAATCGCCGCACAACAATTGCCCCCCAGCTCGCTCCGATGTTGAAAACATGGGGTGAGGTGGCACTGTTGGCGATCGCCTGTTTCAGACGATTGCCTAGTCTGCTTATGATAAGGAAAATCGTCGCCTGGACGATCTGATTTCGAACCCGGACGATCTCCTTATGCGCTGGAAATAGCGGGAAATGGAGGCGGGCTCTCGAAACGTTGCAGGGACACGCGTCGCGCTATAGTTGGGGGAGTCTGATGGTTTTGTCAGACTTGTCGTCTGGCGTGTCCTCGAAACGACGCGTACGCGGGTTTCGAGGGCTGCATTTAATGTGCCCCCCCCGATGGTTTCACTCCAGCCCTCGGGATTTCGCCTATTTGCACAAAGGTCCCTACACTCGCCTATAAAATGGCTAGGGCCATTATACTTCTACTCTTTATGCACCCCTACTTTTTAGTCGAGATTTTGCTGAATTTTTTTCGAAGAATCTTGTGCCGACCGACTTTCCTTTTAGGTAAGAACACAAATTTTCTCTTCCCCTTTACTTTTAAGATCATGTCTGGAAGAGGATATAAAACATTCGAGACCGGTAGCTCCTCTGCCTTCGCGGCTTCGCCTGACTGGGAGGAAACCCCCGTGGGTCTTTATATGGAAACGGCCGTCGAGGCCATTCGTGCGGGAATTGCACCCGTGGAGATTGAAGAGCTTTTCAATGAAGCTGACGTGGCGAAATCGGCGGCGGCGACGAGGCAGAGGGATCCGTCGGTGGATGGGGATGACGCGGTGAGGCTATATTGGGAGCAACACAGCGTTTTCGGCCGGGCCTTTTTGGACTTCGCCGGTCTCATGGAGGGGATTGCCAGACCGTGTCCCGAGTTTGATTTCGAGGCATATTCCGCCGCTCACCCCTATGAACCTGTGAGGCGGACGGCGTTTCGGGCCGCTGACCCTTCTCTGTGGACTCTTGGTTAGATTCGGAGCTCTTGGTTGGATAAAATTCAACAACATCTTCCTTGAACAAATGTTGCGGGTTGATATCGAGAAACGGGTAGATTCCGTTCAGCTTCATCGCCCGGATCAGATTGAGCATATCAAAGTCCTCTAGATTTGCTTCTAATAAACCTTCGAAGTCGACGACCATGGAGAAGATGACTTGGTCCTTCACCGCCTTCAAGTTTACGCCTTCAAAAGATGCCATTTCTGCAAAAAGATTTTAGGATTTTTTAGTGTGTATTTTTGCTCTGTAAATTCTAGGGTTTCTGTAAGCGTAAAGAGTAAAGTGAAAGGTTTTCTTCCTTATAAAGAAGATAAAAAGACGTTTGTATTAGTTTATTATAAATTTGAACGGTGGTACGCCTTTTGATATTCTTTTGAATTTCAAATTTGAATCGGTGGCCCTATTTAAAATTTGACGGTTGATTCTGATTGGCCATCGTAGAGGTTAATTAAATAGGCGTTTGACGCGTGTATTAAAATTGCCACTTGGCTTATAAAAATGTATTTTTTAAATGCCATTTCGTTAGCCAAAATAATATTTATAAATGTGGCAGATAAAAATAGAAATCAGTTTAGAGAACTTAGCTGGTCTGATTCGTTGACTGTTGACCACTCTGCAACAGGTGAGTTTGACTTCTCGCCTGGTATTCTGTACAGGTAAGTTGCTTCTACTGGCCTTCGTCTTCTACTTTGCATCGGCTTAGCCGATTCCGAGGGTCCGTCCTTCCTTCAACTTGCTTGAACTAGATTCCCAATCTAGTAATCCAAGGTCTCTGCTAAGCTCTAGGAATCTTTCTTACGGCAGGGGTTTGGTGAAGATGTCAGCTATTTGGTAGTCTGTGCTAACTCTTTCAACTCTAACCCTTTTGTTAAGCACATGGTCTCGAATGAAATGGTGCTTAACGTCAATGTGCTTCGTCCTTGAGTGCAAAACCGGATTGTTGGTTATTGCAATAGCACTATTGTTGTCACACCATATTGGGACTTCGTTGGCAATAATATTATAATCCCTTAACTGTTGTCTGATCCATAGAATCTGTGCACAACATCTACCTGCAGCTAGGTATTCTGACTCTGTAGTGGATATAGAGTTAGAAACCTGCTTCTTGCTAAACCAGGATATCAGTCTGGTTCCTAGGAATTGACACGTTCCACTAGTGCTCTTCCTATTGATTTCGCATCCTGCGAAATCTGCATCTGAGTATCCTGATAGCTCGAAGTTGTCATCCTTTGGGTACCACAGTCCAACATTAATTGTAGACTTTAGGTACTTAATTATTCTCTTGGCTGCATCTAGGTGTGATTGCTTTGGCTTGGACTGGAATATTGCACACACTCCAACTGCATATGATATGTCCGGCCTGCTTGCGATTAGGTACGAAGAGATCCGATGAGTCCTCTGTAGTGGGTTGAGTCATTTGATATGCACTGCCTCGCATCATCGGTGAGTGCTTGTGCTCATTGGAATTCTTGCGGGCTTGGCTGATTCCATTCCATATATCTTGATAAGATCTCTAGTATACTTTGCTTGGTTGATGAAAATTCCTTTTTCCATCTGCTTAACTTGTAATCCGAGAAAGAAGTTAAGCTTTCCCATCATACTCATCTCAAATTCTCCTTGCATGAGGTTGGAGAATTTCTCGCATAGTTCTGGATTGGTTGACCCGAATATGATGTCATCCACATAAATCTGAACTATTAATATGTGGCCTTCGTGTTCCACTCTGAATAGGGTCTTGTCCACTTTTCCTTTGCAAAATCCATTTTTCTCAAGAAACACAGACAGTGTTTCATACCATGCTCTCGGTGCTTGCTTGAGTCCATACAGAGCCTTCAACAGCTTATAGACTTTGTCTCCTTTGACAAAACCTGGGGGTTGCTCTACATAGACTTCTTCTTCTAGGATTCCATTTAGGAACGCACTTTTTACATCCATCTGGTAGACTTCAAAGTCCTTGAATGCAGCATATGCGAGGAATAGTCTGATGGCTTCTAATCTTGCAACAGGTGCATAAGTTTCATCAAAATCTATTCCCTCACACTGTGCATAACCTTTTGCTACGAGTCGCTTTATTCCTAACAACGGCTCCGTCTTCATCACTCTTGTTTTTATACACCCATTTAGTGCCAATAACTTTCTTGTGATCAGTGCATGCATTTAGTTCCCAAACTTTGTTCCTTTCCATCTGCTCCAATTCCTCTTGCATGGCATTAATCCATGAATAATCTTCCAAGGCTTGTACGTAGTCTTGGGTTCAATTTGTGACATGAAACATGAGAACATCGCCATTCCTGCAGTAGAGTTGATGTCTTGTCTTGACTCCATCACCAACTTTCCGATAATTTCTGAATTGGATGATCCTTGAGCCATTTGGGGATCTCGTCCTCTTACGGGTTTGTTCCCCTGTTGGATTGCTCGTGGTTATCTGCATCTGTGGGTTACAGTGCTCAGCTGGATCGGCTACCGCCTTGTCATCTGTGACTTGGTTACGAAGCTGAGATGAGTCTTTGTCGACTCTGGTGGGTCTTCTTCATGACAATTTGGATCGGATAGGTTTGGTGATCTGTCGATCTGCGATTGGGTCTTCATCATGCGGTTGGGTCATCAGTGATCTGCGGTGATTCCACCATTCCAGTGTCATGTATAATGACTTCTTCAAGGGTTCTTGACTTGAGCTTGTTCTCAATTTGCTCAAGTTGTTTCTGTACTCAACGGTAGATTCATCAAAAACAACATGGGGTGTTTCCTCCACAACTAAGGTTCTTTTGTTAAAAACTCTATATGCCTTGCTTCTTTGGGAATATCCCATAAATAGACCATCATCGGTTTTAGCATCAAAGGCATTTAGTTTGTGTTTTACCGTTGTTGTGGATGAAACACTTGCAACCAAAAACATGAAAGTAAGCAACGTAGGACTTCTATTATTCCAAACCTCATAGGGAGTTTTGCCATGTCTCCCTACTATCATACTCTGATGCAGGTGTGGCGGTGTGTTGGCTTGACGAGAACCTTTTAGTAGGTCATTCGCAATCATGGACCTTCTTTGCTTCCTTGAGTTCTGTTCCTTCTTTCGGCAACACCATTCTGTGGGCGTCACGGCTGCAGAGCTCATCTTGGATCCCATTCGATCGTGAAATCAGTTATCGCCTTGTTGAGAAACTCTCCTCCTCTATCTGATCTGATCTTGATTATAGAGAGGGATTTCTCATTCTGGATCCTTCTCAGCAGCTCAGGTAACTTGGTCAGGGTTTCACTTTTCTTGAATAGAAAAATGATCCAAGTGTACCTTGAATAATCATCTACTATTACAAGTGCATGCTTTCGGCCGCTCAAAGTCCTTGGTTTGATAGGACCAAATAGATCCATGTGGAGTAGATCTAAGATCCTTGTTGTGAGCGTTGTAGGCTGAACTGGCTTGAACGATGCTTTAGTCTGCTTTCCCTTCTGACATGCATCACAGAGTGCTTCCTTTTTGAATGCTTCATTTGGAAGTCCTCTGACCAGCTTCTGAGAGCTAATCTTGTTGATGGCTTTGAAGTTCAGGTGACATAGTCTTTTGTGCCATAGCCATCCATTCTCAGCTACAGTTTTGGATAGAAAACAGGAGTTAGGTGTTCCTGTGTTCCAATAAATCATGTATACATCTCTTCTTCGGAAACCTTGTAGCTTTATTTCTCCAGATAAGATGTCTATCACCATACACTTCAAGATGGTGAAGACTACTAGATTCTTCTCGTCACGTAACTGGTGATGCTCGGAGGTTGTATTTGAGCCCTTTGACATAATGAACTTTGGATATTACAATGTTTCCTCGGTGCAGCTCTCCAAAGCCTTTTGTTTGTCCTCTAGAGCTATCTCCAAAGGTTACATCGGGACCTCTTTCTTTGATATATTTGGTCAGCATCTTCTTGTTCCCGGTCATATGCCTCGAGCATCCAGAGTCTACAAACCATTCTTCACCTCCAAAATTTGAGCTTGAGGAGATGTGGTTGTAGTCCTTCCACCGTTTCTGCAATTAAACAAGCAGAGATTTAGGTACCCAAATTTGTGTGGGTCCTTTGGGGTTAGTTGGTTTCCTGGAGAATTGATTTCTCCTCGGATTATAGGAATTATTATTATAACCCTTATAAGGTGCCTGTGGTCGAGGTCTAAATCTCCTGGTTGGATTGTATACCGTATATTCCTCAAAATAGTGTGGGCCATTTCTAAATCTAGGCTGAGACCATTTATTAAACCTTTGTGGTCTCCACACTTGTACATTTTGGTAATTAGGATAACCTTGAGGTTTCCATCTGCCCCTCCCATTATGAAATCTATTTTTGGGGAGTTGTTGGTAATAGTGGGCATGTTATGCAATTTCTTTGCTTTTGCAGGCCTTTGCTGATCGCTGTCTAGGTGGGTATGCAGTGTAACATTTGCGGCTGAAACGTTTGACTAATTTGTTGCTGTTTTTGAGTATCGGTTTATGTACAGGCTCAGCAGTCGAGACCATTGTTTCTCCCTTGATAAACTTGGTTTCAGAACTAGAGGGAGTGTGAGAATCATATCCAAGGCCTGATTTGGTATATAGTGACCTTTTATAAGTGCACAATTCGCCCAGAGTTGAAGACGCCTTCAGGGAGGTTATTTCCTGCGCCTGAGTTTTATTTATCTGTGCCAGCTTAGTAAACTCAGCTTTGGCATGAGCAAGTGCAGCTGATTTTTCTTTAAGTAAAATATTTAGCCGGTCTATCTCAGCTGTATTGACACTTGCCTGGTTTTTAAAGTCAGCTGTAGTTGTCTCAACCTTATTTAAATCTAGGCCGAGTTTTTCGAAATCATTTTTCAGCTGCCTATTCTCATCTTGCAGCTGAGTCTTCTCTCTTGTCTGACTTGGTGTGCAGATTTAAGTGTTTCAAAATCTTTGAATAACTGATTTACCGATTCATGTAAATCCATATCTTGTGACATGGCTGAGCTATTATTTGAACCGTTAGGTTTAGAGATTACCTCTTCATCAGCTAAGTTTGCCATCAGGCAATCATACTCCTCGTCTTCATCAGAAAAGAAACCGCCGCTTGATTCGACATGCTCCTGGTCTTCTCAGGTAGAGCTTTTCTTGTCTTCCTTTACGCCCACCTCCTTCTTGGTTTCGTCCTTCTTGAGCTCGGGACAATCCATTTGGATGTGTCCTATTTTGTGAGATTGTAGCATTCAACTTTCCGGCTCGACCTTTCCGGTTCCTTCTTGGGTTCTCCTTGTAGTTTTTCTTATACTTGGAGTAGTTTTTAAAATTCTGAACCTTTGCATTATGAAAGCCATTTCTTCCTCAAAATCTAGTGGATTTGGAGGTTTCACATCGAATAAGCTCTTAGCGAGGACTCATTGCAAATGCGATTCCCTTCTCTGCAGGCTCAGTTGAGGATGAGCTTGGAAGCTCGAACTCATAAGCCTTTAGATCAGAGAACAACTCCTGAATCTTTATCTTATTCAGGTCTTTGGACTCTCTCATAGCTACAGCCTTCATGCTCCATTCTGGATTTAGAGATCTGAGGACCTTTAGTGCCATTTCCCTGTTGCCATAGGTTTTGCCCAGGGAGTTGATCTCATTGATAATTTCAGTGAACCTTGTGTCCACTTGGTCTATAGATTCTCCATTCTTCATTTTAAAGTTGTCAAACTTTTGGATAGCTATTGACAACTTGTTTTCCTTGATCAGCTCCGTTCCTTCACACATTAGAGCTAATGTGTCCCAAATTTCTTTGGCATTCTTACAGTTTTTGATCTTGACCATGGTGGATTTGTCAAGAGTTTGGTATAACACATCTCTGGCCCTGTTGTCAAGATTGGCCAGCTTTCTCTCTTCGGGGGTCAGCTCCGTTCTCTTCTTAGGAATCTTTTCGGGCCTCCCAGCTGCGATCTCCTCGGCTGTGTTGTCCTTCTCAAAAATGAATGGACCGTCTTCAATGATGCACCACATGTCGTCATGGATTGAAGATAAGTGTGCCTGCATTCTTATCTTCCAGAGATCATACTCGTCAACTGAAAAGACAGGTAGTCTAGAGTGCATGTGTTCCATTATAAAGTGAGAGATAAGATGTATATCTAGTATAGATCTGGTTCGTGAGAAAAATGAACCAACCTCTCTGATACCACTTGTAGGTCACAAGTCGTCCAGGAACAAGTCTAGAGGGGGGGGTGAATAGACTTGTTGAAACTCTTGAACTCTTTTTCTCGAAGAGTGAGTTTCTTCAGCTGATGGTCAAACAAATGACTTGGAGTCGTTTGTTCTTGGATATGTGCGGAAGTCAGCTGATGACGAATATAAATTAACTTAATGAAACACTTAACAATGTATGCGTAGATTAAGGTATGATGCGATAAACAAGAATGACACAGTGCAATTATAGTGGTCTCGAGGTGGGGTAATCCTCTACTAATCCACTTTTCTCCAAACGATTGGAGATGAATTCACTATAATTTTCAACCAGTGATAAATATTACAGTGATTCAACCACAATACAACAGCTTCCAACCAGTGGAAATCCGTGCCGTTGTACACACACTTGACTGCCTTGCACCTCTTGATCCTCGATCCTCGGATGCCTTTACAGTCTCTTACTTCAACCAGTGAAGTACCTCGTACTCAAGATTATAGACAAGAGTGTTTGTCTTCTCCAACTTAAGAGCTTCCTTAAATATGAACTTTTTGGATCTGCTCTTTTCACGATGCTATTTGATTGCTTGAGATTGCTTTGTTTGCTTTGATCGCTAGAGTGTATGTTCGCACCGGTAGTTGCTCAGTTTCAAATCTCTGGATATATATAGGTCAGATCTCTGAGCTTCTTCCTTGTAGCCGTTGCAAATCTTTGAACAAATCCGTCCGTTGGAGGGAGACTTCATTGTTTAATCTTTTCTGAACGTTGCAAGGCTGGATTCCCATTATTTAATTTTATCTTCCGACCGTTGTGAGGACTTCTGCATGTGAGCGGCGAATCTTTTGAATATAAAAGGATTAAAGTCTTCACGGTGGGTCAGGATGATTTAATTAAATCATATCTCTTGCGGGAATCACTCCAATTTGTCTCTTCACGTTGCATGTGAGCTTTCCGTAATATTTGACTTTTCAAAGCATGCTGACGTGGACTTGGAGTACTAGGCTGTAGTTGAGTAGGCTGATGTGCAGCTTACATCTCTGCAGGTAGGTCCTCTCGGCTGTTCACTGTTTGTAACTTGTCTGATCAGGTGACTTCCCTGAGGTACCTCGGCTGCAGTCTGGTCCAACTTCTCTGATAAATTTAGTTGACCAGAGCTACTCTGACTGGAATCGGCTGTACTTCTCTGATGGACTAGGCTGTACTTAGTACTTAGCCGTTTTTCAGCCTAACTAACTTTGGCCTACAGAAGATACTCATTTGGTTCTTCTTTACATTTTGCCAAGTTTTATACTTAACATATTTTGGCCTATGGAAGATACTCATTTGGTTCTTCCTTACATTTTGCCAAGTTTTATACTTAACATATTTTGGCCTATGGAAGATACTCATTTGGTTCTTCCTTACATTTTGCCAAGTTATGAACATTTGATTTTAAATTAATGACATCATCAAAATCTAACAAGTATTCCTAACAGTAGACCAATCACGTAAGATTCACAATCGATAACACATCATCCTCCTCATACGGGCCTGGGTTCAGCAATTCTGACAACTTGGCCTCACGAAGTGGACCTGGATAATAACGATCCAGCATGTGGTTCTTGAATTTCTCCCAAATGCATACACCATCAACTTGTCTTACCGAAAGCCACCAAGTGTGGGCGCTCTTACTAAGGTAGTAAGCCACCACGGAGACGCGGTTCTCTTCTGGACATTCTACCATCTCGAACAACTTCTCGAAGTGCTCAATCGAGTGCACAATATTCGTAGGCTCAGAGGAGCCTTCAAAAGTCGAAGGTCGCTGACGAGAGATGTCGCTAATTATCTAACTTACGGGTCCGCCGTGTACAGGAGGTGGTGGATGAGGTCTCTGCTACTGGACAGTAGTAGCAACTCTCTACATATATTCCATCAATTGACCCATCTGGGTCATCATGCCCTGCATAACAACATACGGGTTGACGCATGCGCCGTCGTGTCGCTTGGTATAGTGTGACTGGTTCTCAGTAGGTGAATCACTACCAGCTGAGCTCTGCTCCATATTCGATCTTGTATTGGCTTGTGGCCTCGGGACTTGGCCCCTTCCGTGGCCTCGACCCCCTCTGCCACGGTCTCTCAAATTTCTTTCCATACTGAAAGAATCAAATAATAATAACCATAAGCACAGTTCATGACCGTCTTTTATGACCGATCAAATTCATGCTAAGTCAATAGCAACAATGAAACTATATATTCAAGAAAACAGTTCATAATGAATTATCGGTACTACGAGTGCTACACAAAATATCATATCGACATCAAGTCGAAATAAATTCAATCACATAATCAATCCACAATTTTCCTCGGAATATCAAATATATAAATCCCATCACAGATCCTCGAGATATCAAGATCAACAAAGTGGTCAATTACGGCATCAATATCATGCCAGTAATCAAATCATGGCTCATAAAGAACATACCGTACTTGGCTCGTCGGGTCAGGCGCTTGCAAAAGTCACTGAAGGTTTCTTGATACTAGTTCAACTCACAACGACTCTTAAAGGGAAATGACTCTTTGATACCATCTGCTGTAACACCCCGAAAACGGCAGCCATTATAGTGCCATGGACCCCACACTGGGACCCACCACGTGATACCAAAACATAACTTTAAACATAACATCATTGCGATACCGAATCACAAAACAAGAATTATTACTCCGATCATGAGTCTACGAATAGTATGGGCCTAAAAATACACATGATCCAAATACAAGTATAAACCATATGAAGGTGGAATATACTTAAGGTAATAGTACAATAGTTTCAATGAAGCGGAAAAGTAATATTACACGGTTTTAAGCATAACCGGAAAAACAAAGACTTGGGCCCCCCGTACTAGTATCCTTCAAACCCTTTACCATCACCGTGCTCTTCTCGTGCCTTGCATTTACCTCGATTTAAAATACAACACAAGTATTTCGCCCAAACCCACAGGGTCAGATATACATGATAATAATTCTCAAGACATTATATGATTCGTACATATAAGATCTCAAGGAAAATAACCCGACTATTGAACATACCCCTCGGGCGTATGAACAACTAGTCGCAAAACCGTTAGACATAACAAATCATACATGGAATATGAATGACCAATCAACATGGCTGAAGACGGACATCACAGTACGCCCGATCCAGAAATGTGTCCGTGCATATGTCCACCCCGCATACGGAATCCAAAATATACTTGAGAAAATGTACCTAATTAGCCTCACGAACTACGTCTCGTGTGCACAATCCAATACGGAAATATCAACGTATGACCATATATGCTTGGCTAAAAAACCTACACATAACCATTCGGCACGCAGATATGATTCCAGATATGTCACAACATGACAACAAAACTCATCAAATTAGACATTCAATCAAGAATCGAGAACTCACCGAAGTGACAGAATGATCAACGAGACCAAAGATACAACGGTGATGAACTTGTGAATACAATCCCACAACGAAACGGCACTATCATCAAGAACAATATCACATTACGAATCATAGATTCATAAAGAATTTCATATACATACGAAGCGTATAACGTTTATAAGAATTCAATCATCATTATAACCAAGCAAGATAACTTGCCTCGATTATGTAGATGAAATATAGTCCTTCTCCAAATGATCGAATGGACAGTATCCTCAACTAAATACTTACTCGAACAAGCAACCTTGAATGAAACATAATTCATTCAACAATACGTTCACACAATATTGATATAAATTCGTAGGAAACGACACCCGAAACCTACCCGAATAATTCATTCTATCTCAATGAACATTCTACCGACTATCGATGAATTTCAATACTTATGATTCGTCTTCCACAATCGGTTTATTATATCAAAATGTCCATTTAATACCCTTGTTATCAATATGGATAAGTTTATGCATTAAACATTTTTAATTCACCATTAACAATCGGTTTAACCAAATTCTTAAGGTTCTTCAACATCTACTTCATCTAAACACAAGGATTTATCATCAATAATTGCTGAAATCTTCCTAGGAACATTATCAACATGAATACGGTGATTAATACATCTTTAGGTCATCAAGTATCCGATTAACTTGAATATATAAAGGTTACATTTGTGTTCTTCATAATCCATTATTATCTCCTAAATAATTTTTTAATCCATATAAAAAACATAGTTATAATATTTAGGATTTTCGGAATCATAAGAATATCATCCAATTCACCATTCATCAATTCATTCCCAAGAAATTGGTTAAAACCTAGCATGATGTTCTAACACATCTTATGTTAACAATTCATCGGTTTTAACTCAAATATATCGAAACTTGTGATCATCATCTCTCAATAATGTTAATCATTACAGCAAGTTGAGTATGATCCTATTAAACATCATTATTATCATTTAAACCTCAAGAATATCTTCATTTTAAACCTTAATCACTATATTCTTTATTAAGTGTTCAACATTTTAACCACAATCATGTTTTACCTGATAAATTCGACATTATGAGCAGTATTCTATATCAATATCATCATTACTACAAAGGATAGAGTAGCATTGTACAACATACCTTAAGAAATGAAGAACAAACCACTAAAACTACAAGAATGTACTCCAACTTCCAAACACTAAGCTCCATTCCAAGATGTAAGGCTCAAGGACAAGATGGAAGAGGGTAGTATCAATATAGGGAGGCAAGGGGAAGATAACTTAGAGGATATATCAGGTCTGGGTCGTGCAAAATGAAAGATATGACCAGTCCTTTCATAAACTACACAATCGTAGCGTACGCTATCGTGAATAGTTAACGTACGTTAGACCTCGTTACGTACGCTAACACATAAGTATTACGTACGTAACTATCTTCCACTGTCTCAATACATACACATTGTTGCGTACGTTATATCCTCAACATTACGTACACTAATGCTAGTTGACTTTGCCCGTCTCGAAATGCCAAGATTCCTTCACGTGCATGGCTATACACTACGGGAGTCAACGATGAGAACTGATTCCCTGCCTTACGTACGTAAGACAAGATGATTTATGTACATAAAGGCACTGATTTAGCGTATGCTAATGCAAAGAGGTAGCGCACGCTAACTCTTAAGATATGGCCCAAAATGCAATTCTTCAATTAACCTCTAACCATCAAACAAAAGTGAAAGATAATTATAAGTAACTCAATTCTATTATATCTCAACATTATAATCATTAAACTAAATGTATCATGATTACAACGATATTTAAATCATCCCAATAATACAACAGTAGGTAAGAATTACAGTCGGATATTACAGTAGTAATGTGGTATTTTTTGTGTGGTACAATGATTTATCAAAATCTTTATAATTTGAGTATAAAGATGAATAATATCTAAACATGAAACTTACCTTGAAAATTAAAAGAAAAAAGTGAAACTTTCATATTTAAGTGGTAATGACTGAGTAATATCCCAAGGAAAAAATTATAAAATCAATTTCCAAATTAGTGATTCCTAATAATTAAAAAAATAGAAATATTTATATAAATTGAGGAGAAAAGAATATGAATTATGACAATGGATAACATATTTCTAACTGGTCTCAAATTTTGATGCTTCTGGACCAAGAATCTCTTCATCATCATTTGGTACAAAGGTATCATTAATAGGAACATGTGGTGATCAATTATTTTGATTAGCATGTTTCATCAGTGTAAATTGCTTTAATACCTTTTAGGTACAAGTGGGTTGATATATAATAATACGCTTTCTAAGTGTTCGTAACCCAAAATTCTAGATATTTCAATATGATCTCAAATTATCTTTTAAAATAATCAAGTGTCAATGGGATCTCTTACGGAGTTTCAATCAATCTAAGATCATCCATATCTATATATGACATCGAGTCATTAATAACCTTTCTTTAGTCGAATAATATTGACTAAGATGGTTATTTCAAATTCGACTATACTATTTGAATCTATATAAAGACTCTTGCAGTTTGAAGGAATACATATATTTAGATTCTGATTTATATGCTTCAGGCATATCATCCTCCGAGGATTTTATGTATCCATAAGACAGATATTCATGTACTTCCAATCTCACTCAATATCTATATATAATTCAGTTCATGAGTGGTCTTATAAAATAATATAATCATTGTAAGCAATTTTGACTACAAAAGTCGTGCTTCATATCTCATGTTTGCATGAGTAATGCTTAAAATTATTGGTAACTCTTCAAGAGCTCCAGTCATCATAATCATATAATGAATGAATATTAACGAATAATCAACAAACATTATTCAATATGCTATTTTGAACTGCAGGCCAAATAACAAAGTATTGATTGTTTTGTCCATCTTGACCAAATATTTCATTTCCGACATTAATCAACTTGTTGTAATATAACTACTGGAAGTAAACTTTGAGGGAGATAGAATGAGATGAATAACACTAAGGTTGTGTGTGTATGTAATTTATTTCATATCATTTGTGATCTATTTATACCACTACGCCATAGATGGCTTTCTACAACACTTAAGGGGGGTGTTACTTTCTTGGATGTTACCATAGCTATGAAATTTTGGACCTACCACAACGTTCGGGTTATGGTGTTACCAAATCCTGAAATATATGTTACTCTAGCTATAAAGGTGTAACTCTCATTAACACCATGAGATGTGTTACCTTAGAGTATTAATAAACAAAATTTTGAATTTTATATAAAATTAATGATTTAATAAATTTTTAACTTTAAAAATAATTAATTTTAATAAAACATTGAATCTATTTTTATAAAAAATTATTCTATCAAATAATGAATTATATATATTTTTTTATAAATAATAAAATATTTTTAATAAATTTAAATTGAAAAAGTTTTAAAATAAAATAGTATTTGAAAATTAATAAATTTTGATTTAAATAATTAAAAAAATTAAAGCTTGTAATAACTATGAATAATTACAAAATACTTAAAATAACAAATTTAATGTCTACATATAATAACAAATTTTAATAAAAATAATGTCGAGTCGCTAAGCTGACTAAAATAAATGCCCATTAATTAAGGCAACAACATGACATAGATAAGAGGTAATAATTGCGGCGGAAATAAATTTATAAATTATTATTTCTAATCAAGATTTTCTCAAATTTTACAACATGTATCCAAAATTTAAAACGTAAATAGAATATCACATAGCAGTCCAATTAAACACCACTACAAAAACAAGCAAAGAGATCACTAATAAAAGACATGTTGGTCAAGGTAACGGGTCTCTTTAATATAAGAGACCTCATATTAGACATAACAGGTCTTTTAAGGTGTCAAAGGTCTGTCATTTTTTGTGTGAGAGAAATTAGAGACCTCTTGTTTGATTTAACAGGTCTCTGATTTAACGAGTGTCTTTCCTTCCTATTTACCAAATCCCCCCCTTCCTCTTCTTCCTCGAGGTATTTACAAGGGTAAATATACGGAAGTTTCTTCCCACATGAAATTCGGAGACCTCACTCCAACACGACTACTGATGAATTACCCACCACCATCGTCGGCGAGTTAACCACCATCAACGACCATCTACTCACCATTTTATCCTCTGCGGCTCCACCCCTCTATTTTCTGCTCCAGGAGAAATCAATGGTTTTAAGTTTGTAATTGAAATTGGTGGTGACGAGGCCGAGATGGACGTTAACAACGGAGGCACATCGGATGTGTCTTTGTAGGAGACCATCCCATCTGTTATACGTGGTTTTCGGAGATCGACCTGGTAATTTCTCAACGAATATATACATATATACATATGTACTGATCTCTTTGTGAATAAATTCGAGATTTTTATTATGATTTTTTGTTTCTAGTCTTTTTTTTTAGATAATTTCAATGATTCTACTTTTGCTCGTTATAATTGTGCTGCCTCAAACAATGGTTAGGTTCTTATTGTTGATTTAACCTAATATCTAATTTGTTAGTAAGAAGGGGGAAATTGAACTGTGTTCCTTTCTGCTCTGTGATTTTTCCCCCATTTAATTAAAAAACTTTATGATTTTGTGAAGCACTTTGCGAATTGTGCGTCTTCTTTTCCTGTTTTTCCTTTTCACGTTTACTTCATCCTGTCGTCGCATTATTTTTCTTTTTGCATATGTTCATCTCGTGTGTGGTATTTTAGTTGGTCAAAGTGTCCACATTTCACTCAAAGGATCCAACATGTCATGGACACGGGTACGGTGACCAAACCCGAAGAGTCGAAGTGATTTCTAGGAACCTAGCCCTTGCATTTAATACATTGATCTATACTTTTCATGTTCTTGCTTGTGATAATAGGATAAAATCTAGTAGTGTTACTCATGCCTAATTGAATAATAAAATAATTAAATGGCTAAGTAATCGCCTTTGTATAGTCATTCTCCTGGTTACTCATTAGTTTGTGTGTCTAAGCACAATACTATATGTGTTTGTTATTTTATCTTGTTTGTGAAGACCTTGTTAATTCTTGGTTTTGTTGACCTCATCTGACAGATATCAAACCAGGAGCATTTGAAAGGGAAGATTATAGACGGAATGATGAATTACAAAAATCGAATACTCAAAGATGGCAGCTCGACTTTTAAACTTGGTTAGACCTTGTTAATTCTTGGACAAAGTGTTACTTAAAATTTAAGAGTAAAAGAACATATATGGTCCAAGCAACTCGATTATAATATGACGCCGACTACCCTACTTGGTGCTCTTAGCCAAAAGGCATGTCAAGGTTGGCAACTTAGCATGCATTCAGTATGGCTTAGATATTTTGAAGATTGTTTGATTACTAATTCTGGATCCTAAATGTTGTTGTTGCGATGACACCTCTCTTTCATGTTGACAAGATAGATAGCTAAATGAGTATGTTATATCATTTTTTCTCTCTTGCTAAAACTAATATTAATGTGCCCATACATTAGTAGTATACGGGGAAAGTACGTTATGAGTCATTTTTCTGTTACGATTTTGTCCTCCAAAATGGATCCCTTCTTATAACATGCATATGGACAACATCTTTTCTTTTAGCTGCTTCTTCCTTTTGTTCTTCAACAAAGCAAAAAAGTACTATATGCAAGCTTCTTTTGATTAAATTAGAAAAGAATTGAACGCGGTGATGACGAAATCCAAAATTATCAGTATGCAGATATTGCATATTCTTTACTATGTTACTAGCAAAAACAAAAATGGATAAAGATATCCATAATTATATTTTTTTCAGTCTTTGTTCAACTAAAGTCAGCTAGTTAGGTTTTGTTGCTTAGCTAAGGTGTTCATATGATCCTTAATTGCTTATCAAAGTATTGCTGAATTGAGTTGATTCTTTTATCATAATTTTTCTCGCCTATAGAATTTTGTTTTGCAATCATATGCAGTGTCTATACAATGCTTTAATAGTTTAATGTATACGCAGCAGGATGTCTATAGTTGACAAACTTTTCAAACTCATGACCAGACTTGACTTAACGGTATCTTTGTCATGTCGCATTAAAATTTTAGGAAATTGAATTTTCTATGAAACAGTTTCGATCGTCGAATAAGCATCCAAATACAAAAATCTATCTATTTTTTCAATATTCTCGCGACTTTATAAGTAGAAATCAATTTACCTTTGTTCAGTCCCATTGGATTAGGGAATTGTGACACTTGTACAAAGGATCGGTTTGTTTGATATTTCTAATTGTTAAAGAGTTTACATACATTGTTGTAGGTTGGCTATTCGAATTCTTACGGTTCTATGGTTTCGTGTCCTTCATTTGCACGGAAAATGGTCAAAAGAATATAAGTAAGGCGGCTATGATACTTTACTTAAGTTAAACTGTACTTTCATCCTACTTTCTTGTACATCTTTGGCATATGGATCTTTTACATTCTGTTCTCCATAAATATTCGGGAGCAGAGCGATTACGGCTTAGAGACTGGTTCTAGCTGGAAGGTTTGGTACCGCTTAATGAGTGGTGTAACTTTGTTGAGGTACCGGTTTGTAAAGCTGCGTATGAAGATGCTTAATTAAGGAAATGAAACTATTCATAAGTTTGAAACGAAGATAAATGTGCATGAATTGAATTTAGAGCATAGTGTGATATATCAAGTTTGGAACCACCGACTCCTTCCCTTTTTAGAGCTTCCACCTAATTTTCTCTATTGTTGCGGAGATGACCTGTATTTAGAAACACTATTTTTCCACCAATAACTACTTTGAATGGTATATCACCTTACTTGTAGTCGAGGTTGCAAGATATGATATCATTATTGCCATTTTACCCTGTGTGCTTGTCTTTTCTTTGGTGACATGGTTTGATTATAGGTCCTATCTCTGATGCTCCTCAATGTATGAAATCAGACACAGTGAGTGTCGAAGAGCAAGAAGCCTTAAAGATGATTCATGAATGCTTAGATTTGAGGAGAAAATACGTTTTCAGGGAAAATATTCATCCGTGGATGAAAAGTAAGGAAAAATCTGGTTCATCAGAGGTCAAGAATGATCCATATACTTTTGTCCCTGTTCAAGCATCTTCTGTGAGTTTTCCTTCAACTGCATACAGAATTTGTTAAGTTGTCTCATTTACTAATAGTATGTAATTATTTTTATCTGGTATTGCTTCTATGGTGGGCAAGCAGCACTTCTTCAAAATGGAAGATGGTGTAGTTCGTGTTTATGCGAGTGAAAGGGGTGAGCTTTGAGTAGTCTAGTCCTAGCAAAATACCTATGCATACATCTCCTTCTATATGGTGATAAATTCTTCTTTTTTTTTTTTCTTTCTTTCTTTTTTTTTGAATGATTTAGATACAGAATAGCTTTTTTTGAATGTCATCCAAAAGAACAATGCTTTTCTTTCCTATCTCCCAGTGGCACTAGTGTCACTTAAGGTGACCCTTATTATCCCCCAAAGATAAGAAGCCATCAGTTCGGGGCCTTTAAGATAAAAACTATCACTTAAGGGCCTGGAAAATTGAATTATCAATTAAATACCCATAAATCTAATGCATGTTTGGCGTCTTGCAATATGTAGTTATTTAAAGATATTTTCAAAATTATAATCCATAAAATATTATCGGTGAATTTGATGTGTACTAAAAAAGGAAAGAATAATAATATTATATTAATCAAATATATTCATAATGGTATGAATTGGAAGATCCCTAATGTTAAAAATTTGCCTATTTGGAAGCTTAGTAACCATCACTAATTATTGACTCTTCTTTCTTGTTTCATTCTGCAGCTCCCTCGTTCAAAGAAGGTGAAGTTTGTGAATGGACACCAACTCAGGCAAATTGGCTAATCCTTGGCTAATTGAATAAGTGTTCCACATAATAGTTTCTTAGAGTCTTTTTGTATATTAGTCTTAGATGCCCACTGATGTAATTGGTTAAAAATAACCAAGTTATTTTCTTCTAGTACTTGTATATATGTAGTTGGTTGGTTTTGTGATTGGATATAGTTGTTTTTTATGATGGGATTATGTAGTTGGATGATGTAGTTGGTTTCTGTGAATTAGTTTGTTGGGTTTTTTAATGGGAAATGCTAAATTTAAAATTTAAATTTTTATTTTGTTAAAATGAAGGTGTTACCTTCGGTACTATATATATGTTGCAAATGTCTTTCATTTGTAACACCTAGTGTGTTGCAATTGGTAATATAGAATAGACTAAAAAAATATTGCACAATTGTCGCCCCACCCGTGGGCCCACAAAGTAGGCCCACTAACGGGCCCAAGAAAAGTGGGTCCCACATATGGGCCCCACCAGCTGACCCCACTACGTGGGTCCCATCGATGAGCTCGGCCTGTGGGACCCACAAAATGGGCCCCACATGTGGAACCAATTAAATTGGCTATATATTTTACAAAATTATAAAGTCTATTGCAACACGAATATGATGTTGTTGTAGGGTCCTTAGGATGTTGCTGTAGGGTACTTAGGTAACCAATAATTCTATGTTAGCTTAGGATGATCCACATGTTGCCTTTGAGTCCAAAGGTTACTGCTCACAGAGCAACATAGCTAAAATGTTACCTTTGCCCATTTTGGGTCTGTGGCAACAGAAAATTGGCTCTAAGGTAACACAGTTATGTGGTTGCCGAATGCCATTTATGGCGTAGTGTACTACTCAAATATACTATTCATTACATTAAAATATTATGTTGAAAAATGATGGCAGCCATATATTTCATCCGTGATACGCAGCCACTGAACTCCAAGCAACCATAATATTCAAATCAATAATTCGCAGCCGCCATTAATCATTCATAACACTCCCCCTTGGATGCCATTTTTTCATAACACTCCCCCTTGGATGTAGCAATGTGAGTTGGATAAGTGTGCCTCGTTTAAAACCTTAAGCCGAAAAACCCAATGGGAATAAAAGCGGTCAGAAGGAAAAAAAAGAGTACACAACTTAAATCCAATCCTTGTGCATAAGTTGCCTCGTTAAAAACCTTAAGCTGTAAAATCCCAATGGGATAAAAACCAGTCGTAAGAGAAAAAGAGTACAGCGCACATATTGATTCGCTCCCCCTGAAATAAAGAATATATGCCGTCAAACTGATTTATCAATCTTGGTTAAGATTAGCTCTTCTCATGCCTATACCATATACCATCTTCTCGAATGTAGATGTCGGCAATGATTTTGTAAATAAATCAGCGAGATTATGACAGGAGCAAATTTGTGGAACATTTATTTCTCCGTTCTTCTGTAGTTCATGTGTGTAGAAAAACTTCTGTGAAATATGCTTGGTCCGATAACCTTTTATATATCCACTCTTGACTTGTGCTATGCATGTTGCATTGTCTTCATAAGTGGTTGTGGGAGTGTCTGTCACAAGCTTCAATCGACATTCATTTAGTATATGAGCTATAACTGATCTTAGCCAAACACTTTCTCTGCCAGCTTCATAGAGAGCAATTATCCCAGAATGATTGGAAGATGTAGCTACTATTTTTTTTGGTCGATCTCCATGATATAGTCGTACCATTGTAGCAGAATAAATAACCGGTCTGTGAGCGAGCCTTATGTGGATCGGATTTGTATCCCGCATCAACATAACAAGCTAATCCAGAGTTAGTAGCCTCTTTTGAATAGGATAAACCCAGGTTAATGTTACCATTGAGATAACGAAAAATGTGTTTGATACCATTTCAATGTCTTCGAGTTGGTTCAGAACTATATCTTGCAAGTAAATTTACTGCAAAAGAAATATCGGGTCTGGTGCATTGTGCTAAATACATCAGTGCTCCAATATCATTGAGATAAGGCACTCCAGGACCAAAATTTCCTCATTTGTTTCTTAGGTCGGAAAGGATCTTTCTTAAGATCTAAATTCCATACGACCATAGGAGTACTCAGAGGATGAGCCTTGTCCATATTAAAGTTTGAGCAATCTCTTGGTATAAGGAGATTGGTGGACAAGTATTCCATTATCTTTATGCTCGAGCTCAAGAGCAAGACAGAGTTTTATTATTCCAAGGTCTTTAACCTCAAATTCTTTCTTCAGATATTCAGCAGCATCGGATAACTCTTTAGGAGTTCCGATTAAATTTATGTCATCCACATAGACTGCAATTATAGCAAATCCAGTATTGGATCTTTTAATAAAAACACATGGGCATTTAAGATCATTTTTATAACCTTACTTAGAAAGGTATTCATTTAATCTATGATACCACATGCGGCCGGATTGCTTTAAACCATACAGTGATTTCTGTAGTTTGATCGAGTATAGCTCACGAGAAGTAGCATATTTTGGCATTTTATATCCATTAGGAATTTTCATATAGATATCAGAATCTAATGAACCATAAAGATATGCCGTAACTACATCCATTAGTCGCATGTCCAAACACTCATGGACAACCATACTAATAAGAAAACGAAAGTGATTATATCCATCACTGGCGAATACATTTCACCATAGTCAATCCCAGGCCGTTGGGAGAATCCTTGGGCTATGAGTCGGGCTTTATATCTCGCAATCTCATTTTTCTCATTTCTTTTTCGAACAAACACCCATTTGTAACCAATTGATTTTATATTATTCGGTGTTCGAGTAATTTGCCCAAATACCATCCGTTTTTATAGGGAAGCTAATTCAGATTCTATTGCTTCCTCCTATTTAGGCCAATCCGACCTTTGACGGCATTCAATTATTGAATGTGGTTCATTATCGCAATCATCGTTCATAATTTCTTGTGCAACCGAGAAAGCAAATAAATTATCGATTATCATGTTTTTCCGATCACATATCTCATTGTAATGATTTATGGCATTCTCGGTGTTTTCAGAATCCATGATCCCTTCATTATTTGCAGTATTACGCTCTATAGATTCATCTGCAGCATGCTCACTAGGATGATCTTGGTTTATGATCCCATTACTTCTCCCGTTTCTTTTTCGAGGAATAGTGTCCTTCGAACCAACAGGTCTACCACGCTTTTGTCGTGGGGCATCATCATCCATTTTCGTATTTTGATGAGGAACAGTGATCCTATCTGGAGCATTCGCAGCTGGAATATAAGACTTTGTCACTTTACTTGCATTGTTAAATGCGTCACGAAGTCTATTAGCAATAATTTGTAAATGGATGATTCTTTTTACCTCATTTACACATTCTGAAGTACGTGGATCTAGGTGGGATAAGATTTATACATTCCAGGAGATATCCTCAACTGGTTTTTGTTCATGTTTGTTAAGAACAGTCTTATCCCTGCCAATTGATGGAAATACTGTCTCTTCAAAATGAGAATCGGCATACCGAGTGGTAAATAAATCACCCATTGTTGGTTCTAAATACCGAATTATTGATGGGGAATCAAATCCAATGTATATGCCAAGCTGGCGTTGAGGACCCATTTTTGTCCTTTGAGGAGGTGGAATTGGCACATGAACAGCACGTCCGAATATGTGAAGGTGCAAAATATTTAGTTCAAAGCCTAAAGTTAATTGCATTTGGGAGTGCATAAGATAAGCAGTGGGGCGTAATCTGATGAGTGCTGATGCATGTAATACTGCATGACCCCACCGCACTAGTGAGCTTTGATCTCATTAATAATGTACGAGCAATGATTTAGACTCGTTTGATCATGGATTCTGCCAATCCATTTTGAGTGTGGACATGTGCTACTGGGTGCTCAACATTAATTCCGAGTGCTTCACAATAATCATCAAAAGTCCCTGATGTGAATTTTCCGGCATTATCCATTCTTATATTTTTTATAGAATATTCAGGAAAATGTGCTCGGAGTTTAATAATTTGGGACAAGAGTCGTGCAAAGGCAACATTTCTGGTAGATAATAAATATATATGGGACCATCTGGATGATGCATCTATTAAGACCATAAAATATCGGAATGGTCCACTTGCTGGATGTATTGGTCCACAAATATCACCATGAATGCGTTGTAAAAATGATGGTGATTCATAACCAACTTTTTCCATAGAAGGTTTAGTAATAAGTTTTCCACGTGAACATGATTCACAGAATAATCTTTGGACATTAGCACTTTTGTGCCCTTTAATGGATGTCCATGAGTATTTTCAATAATCCTACGTAATATAGAAGTTCCTGGGTGTTGGGATTCGGTGCCTAAAACGAAGGCCCAGCAGAAGCGGTAAAATGAAAATTAATTCGATCCGAATTCTTACGAGGATCGATCGAGCTACGTATATACGAATATAATACGAAAAACAAGAGATACAAGAAAACATACCCTTGTAGTCCGTTGATTAAATGGTATCCTTCTCTTGAGCTATTCCCCGAGCTTTGCTTGATCTCTACGAATCCAATCCGTTCCAAGCTCTTGGATGATCCAATGCCGAAAGGACCGCGTCTCTACTTGCCATGCGCCGAAAAAACAATCGGAATGACTAAACCTCGTTATCCTCCAAGGATACGGCTAGAACAAGGTTATAGAAGCCTTTCTAATCAAGATTACAACACTCTAAGTGTTTAATCTATAATCTCTCTATCTCACTCTAATTTTCTCCAAGAAAACTTATGAAGAGAAGTGAAGATGATGAAGAACACTTTGAGAAACTCTTTTCTCTCTCTTGCACTAACTCACGTATGGAATGGTCTTGGTAGGAGAGATTGTCTTCATTTTATTCTTCCTTCAAATCCCACAAAATCACATTCCTTTGACAATATCACCAAAGGTGATATATTGTCCCCTTGATTGGTCACAAGGCTAGTACTCCACCAAGTGAAGACCAAGACCATGGAGGGAGTAGGTGATTGGGGCGTCCATCTTGAAGAAGCCGGACAAGTTTGGTCCGTTTTGGACTCAGTGAGTCCAAACGGATAAATTCCTATTACATTCGATGTATTTATATCGATTAATTAATCCAATTAATTAATCATATCAAATACATAATGACATAATTAATTTTTCCAAAAAATAATTATATTCATGAATTAAATTAATCACCAGTAATTTATTTAATTCATTAGGCCGTAAATCAATTTATCCAATAAATCGATTTAGACATCCAATGTCCCAATAAATTAGATATCCAATATCTAATATTCATTCTGAGAGAATAAGCTCGATTCATTCCGTCGTCAACCCTATTGCGCGACTCGGTTGTTGGTATAAAATTGGATATTTGCGCCGTTTATGCGGAAGCGAAAATAAATTGCGGAAAATAAATCACACAAGGATTTATAGAGGTTCGGCTATTAACGAAGCCTACGTCCTCTCTCGATGTATCTTTTTCTTTAGGATTAAGATCAAAACCTCTACGCCTCTCTTCTATCGGTCGAGGGATTACCGTTACAAGCTCGTCTTCTATCGGTCCGAGTAAAACCGTTTTTCCTTTTCGTAGGACAAGGAATCAACCTCTCTAGCTTTCTATGGGTACTAGATAAACCTCACTTAGATATCGATTGCGATTCTAATACTGCCAGATCCTTGATCCTAATAACACCGAATCCAATCGTATCTTTTCTTTTACCTCTTGTGTATAATGTTGAATGTATAAACACTCAAACTAAAAATATAAGCTCAATATTACAACAACAATGTAAGTATATGAATATAAGATCAATGTCTTGAATGCTTGGAGTTGTTGTTTTGAATAATACCAAAGATGTGCTATTTATAGCCTTCCTTCCTTAAACTAGCCGTTAGTCTGTTTTGACTAATTAGCATGCGCTAGGCTTTCTCTTTAGCGTGCGCTAGTCTGTTTCGGTTTCAGTCCAGTAGCTTCGTTTCTCCTTTAGCGTACGTTATGCCTTCTTTGTTACGTACGTTATCTGACTTACTTAGCGTACGTTAACCATGATTGAGTAGCGTGCGTTAACGTAATATATCCGTTGCCTTCACTTGTCAAACTATCCGTTTGATGCTTGACTTTCCGCCGAATCTTTCCAACGTTCAGATTGACTTGATTCAAACTAATATTTAGCGTGCGCTAAGTATCATCTCTTGCGTACGCTAATACTGACTTCATTGCATGCGTCATTCTGTGTTTGAATATCTTCACAACGGTAATATGACCTCGATAGCGTGCGCTAGTAAACATGTGTAGCGTGCGCTACCTCATCAGCTAACTTCACTTCAGGTTACTTCGAACTTGGCTGATATGCAGATGATTTCCCGTTAGCGTGCGCTAACGTGTGATGACTTGCGTGCGCTAATGTAGTCCAGATTGCAAGTTTTTGCGTCTTCATCTGCTTCGTCGTTTTGCTTCGCTTTTATGTTGTTTTGTTTGTTTAGCAACTTAATCATCAAAACATAATTTATTAATATGTGGAATAAATATTCCAACAATCTCCCCCTTTTTGATGATTACAAAATAACTCTTGAATTGGATAAAGCCTGTAAAAAATGTATATATATGTATATTTATACGAACCAAAGTTTTCGGATTTGATCGTTTCGCTAGTTTCTCCAATCTTTTCTTTTTCAACTTTATTTTCAACTCCGTCGTTCTCCCCCTTTTTGTATGTTTTCTCCTTTTCGACTTCTTCGATTTTTATTTTTATCCTCCTTTCCAATTCACCTTCTTCTCCCCCTTTTTGTATTCAGCAAAAAGTGTAAAATATAGAGGGTACCAATAAACAAAAAGAAATATGCATGAAATGTATGCAATATTTATAAAAATATGTAATACTAGGGTATAAAACTCCCCCTAAAAAAATGTCTCCCCTTTAAAAATATTACTCCCCTGAGTGTAATACCAATTGTTAAAAATTACTTTTTGGGGATCCAACCGAAAGTCGGTTTTTGTTTCGAGACATAAACGATATTTGAAATAATTGTTCCTTTAGGAACCCAAATTTTCTTAATTTTAATCGTTCGTCTAGGGCTTTTACAATTTGAAATATGATGCCCGATTTTTCAACATTTTTCACACCGGGGTATTTTGAAATTTACGGATTCGTTTTTAAAATGTGATTTGAATTCTAACCCCTCTTTATTTAACGTATATTTTTGAACCGAGAGCATATTTTCAAATTTCTCGTTTCCGAGTGAAAATTTCTTCGTTAAATTTTTAAGCTCGGTTTGAACTTTAACAAGACCATTCTTTAAAATATTCTCATTTTCAACGCATTTAGAATGATCGATCTCAACAAATTTTTCCTTTTCAAGTATTTTGGAATTTTCAATTTCCAAAGATTTATTTCTAAATTGAAGGGATTTAATTTCTTTTAAAGCATTTTGATAATCGGTATGTAATAACTCGAATGCTTCAAAATCGTCGTAAGAATTACTTACTTGGCTTTCGACGTCGCTGTCGTCGAATGAACTCCGGGCCATGAGTGCGAGATTATTTTGATTCATGAAATCATCATCAGGATCTTCGTCACTCCATGTTGCAACTAAGACTTCCTTTTGCTTTACTCGACAGTTCTTAGCAAAGTGGCCTGGTTTACCACATAATCGACAAGTGTTGTCGAATTTCTTAGATTCTCCTGCTTGGATGTCCTTCTTCCTCCGGTTTAACAAGTATTGGAACTTATTAATATTCTTGGCATAATATGCCGATTCTTCGTCGCTTTCGTCCACCGGGATTTCTTCTTTCTTTTTCGACATTTTAGCCTTCATGGCTATCGACCTCTCCTCCGGTTTCGGTTTGGCATTCTGAGATTTTAGAACAATCTCGTAGTTGATAAGAGAACCAACCAGAGCACTAAAATCGAGAGTATTTAACTCTTTTGATTCCATTATTGCCGTAACCGTACCGTCCCATTCTCGAGGTAGTGATCGGAGAATTTTCTTTACTTTCTCACTACTCAAAAGTGGTTTTCCGAAACATGCTAATCCATTAGTGATAACCGAAAATTGGTCAAGCATAATCGAGATGGATTCGTCGTCCTTCATTTGGAATAATTCATAATCGTGAAGGAGCATGTTTATCTTCGTCTCTTTGACTTGAGACGTACCTTCGTGTGTTATCTCAAGCATTTTCCATATTTCTTTGGCACTATCACACGATGATATCCGGTTGTGTTCTTCCGGATTTAAAGCACAGTATAATAATTGCGTGGCTTTGCAATTATAATGGTCGTTTTTTCCAATCCGCATCATCATACTCTTCAAAGCTTTTGAGAGTTCCGTTTGAGTTCGTCAGAATTTTGGGACCAAGGCATATCACCTTCCATAATTCGATATCGTACGCTCGGATGAAAATAGACATTTTCTTCTTCCAAGTCATGAAATTCGATCCTTCAAAAAATGGTGGCCGGTTGAGAGCAAGTCCTTCGACTGGAGCCATTTGAAATGCCATTTTGGATCTTCTCCTCGGATGTTAAGCCGCATATTGGAGTACCGCTCCGATACCAAATGTTGGTATAAAATCGAATATTTGCGCCGTTTGTGCGGAAGCGAAAATAAATTGCGGAAAATAAATCACACAAGGATTTATAGAGGTTCGGCTATTAACGAAGCCTACGTCCTCTCCCGATTTATCTTTTCTTTAGGATTAAGATCAAAATCTCTACACCTCTCTTCTATCGGTCGAGGAATTACCGTTACAAGATCGCCTTCTGTGATATCCCACACCGACTAGAAGAGAGCGGGCGAAGTTCCTTATTTGAGCGTGTCGTGACACCTAATAGCATGAGGCCTTTTGGGGGCCCAGTGGCTTCGGGGTGATGAGAACTCCGAAGTTAAGCGTGTTAGTGCGAGGAGTAGTCTCAGGATGGGTGACCTCCTGGGAAGCTGCTCGTTGGGCTCCCAGAAACAAAACCATGAGGGCCAACTCAGAGGAGAGCGCGCAGAGCGGACAATATCATGCTACGACGGAGGGGTCCCGGGATGTGATTATTTGGTATCGGAGCCACTCTGTTGTGTCGTGCGAGTGTGCCGACGAGGACGTCGAGTCCTTTGAGGAGGGGCGGATTGTGATATCCCACACCGACTAGCAGAGAGCGGGCGAAGTGTCTTATATGTGCGTGCCGAACTCCTTATAGCATGAGGCCTTTTGGGAGCCCAGTGGCTTCGGGGTGATGAGAACTTCGAAGTTAAACGTGCTGGTGCGAGGAGCAGTCTCATGATGGCTGACCTCCTGGGAAACTGCTTGTTGGGTTCCCAGAAACAAAACCGTGAGGGCCAGCTCAGAGGAGAGCGCCCAGAGCGGACAATATCATGCTACGGCGGAGGGGTCCCGGGATGTGACAATTTGGTATCGGAGCCACTCTGCCGTGCGAGTGTTCCGATGGGGGCGTCGGGTCCTTTGAGGAGTGGCGGATTGTGATATCCCACATCGAATAGCAGAGAGCGGGCGAAGTGCCTTATTTGAGCGTGTCGTGACACCTTATAGCATGAGGCCTTTTGGGAGCCCAGTGGCTTCGGGGTGATGAGAACTCCGAAGTTAAGCGTGCTGGCGCGAGGAGCAGTCTCAGGATGGGTGACCTTCTGGGAAGCTGCTCGCTGGGTTCCCAGAAACAAAACCGTGAGGGCCGGCTCAGAGGAGGGCGCCCAGAGTGGACAATATCATGCTACGGCGGAGGGGTCCAGGGATGTGACAATTTGGTATCGGAGCCACTCTGCCGTGTCGTGCGAGTGTGCCGACTAGGGCGTCGGGTCCTTTGAGGAGGGGCGGATTGTGATATCCCACACCGACTAGCAGAGAGCGGACGAAGTGCCTTATTTGAGCGTGCCATGACACCTTATAGCATGAGGCCTTTTGGGAGCCCAGTGGCTTCGGGGTGATGAGAACTCCGAAGTTAAGCATGCTGGTGCGAGGAGCAGTCTCAGGATGGGTGACCTCCTGGAAAGCTGCTCGTTGGGTTCCCAGAAACAAAACCGTGAGGGCCGGCTCAGAGGAGGGCGCCCAGAGCGGACAATATCATGCTACGGCGGAGGGGTCCCGGGATGTGACAGAAATGTACTTCGTGTGAATGAATATGTGAAAAATGTGTTTTCTGTGAAATGTGGGAATATCAAAAAATATGATTTCAGAAAGTGGTGATTTCTGTGGTTTTTGACATATGTGGATGTGTGAAGTTGCGGATATTCAGTATCATTACGCATTGACATGAAATAATATGTCATAACATGCATTGCGGAGCGGAAAGTAATGAATATGTGAAAAATACGGCTGCTGTGAAAAGTGGTAATTTCAGAAAATGTGGTTTCAGAAATGATAATTTCAGGAAGCGGCAATTTCTGTGGTTTATGACTTGTGTGATCAGCGGAAATGTGAATTTGCGGATATTCAGTATCATTGAGCATTGACATGAAATAATATGTCATAAACATGCATTGCGGACATTGCGGAAAGCGGAAAAATCCAAGTAAGCGACTTGGGTTGGCCAAAAAAGCCGAGCGGAATGGGCCCGTGTGCGTGAGTCATGGCATGCATGGGAATTGCATTGATTGCACATAAAATAATGATGATTGTGGTATTGTATTCCAGAATATATGTGATGGCAGTGTGATTTGGATGTTTATTCATTTGTAGTACATATTCATGAATCGTTGTACTTGCACCGGCTATTTGCTGACCCCTTCGGGGGTGAATATACTTGTTGTGTATTCAGGAACAGGTCTTAGTGGTGAACCAGCGCAGGAAGGACACGAGGATGGCGAGCAACACTGATACCATGCATTATTTTGAGTATGTAGTAGTCCGGTTGTGAACCGAGTTGTGTTTGCCTTGTGCTCGCGCGAGTACAGTCGGGTAATGTGGTTGTTTGTGGTTCAGTCATTTTGATGGTGTTATTGTATCAGTTGGAGTCCCACAGGACAGTGTATTGTTGAGTGTTGTAATGTATGTGGTTTAAAGTTGAGTACTGTCAATGTACGTGTGGATTTATGTTGATCTCAGCCTGGTAGGTTCTCCAAAAAGAACCTACGGCACTGTAATATCTCTGTAAATCACGGGGGCATTATAGATTGTGGTATCGGAGCCTGGGTTTATGGATACCTAGGTTGTTGGTGTTTTGGGTCGGTCAAAGTTGAGTCGGTCGTCTATTTATGATATCACTGGGTTGCTGCTACCTCGTGCGACCTGCGCTGTAAGTTCCTCTGATCCAAATTTTTTTAAAAAATTATTTTAATCCTGAACAAATGGATTTTAAATCCTTCATGTGATCCGTATTCTATTGGGGCTGTGGTCATTGGCTTCTGATCTTATCAGAACCCTGCGAGAAATTAGAGTAATCTGTTTGTATTTCTTTGAATTGGGTCCATTAATTTTCCTTCGTGTATATGTTTGTGTAACTTAAGCATACTGGCATATGGAGATGGTAAGTCTCTCGATCATAAGTCCCTCTTAGTTGTGCGGTGATTGTGTGGTGCTGATTCAATCAACCTTGGCCGATGGGCTAGAACTTGGTGGTGGTATTCGGGTTTTGAGATGTACAATGCGTATACGGTCTGGGTGAAAATAGTTACACAGCGTATTTCGGAAAGTTGGGAATGTGAGCGATTCCTATATTCTTTTAAGAATGAGATTTTTAAGTATCAATTTTAACCGCTGCGGGAGTATGTTTAAAGTGGGGTTTGAAACTCTTTCAAATGGAGAAAACCTACGATGTAATATCGTTATATCAAACGAGTATGTACTCGGTGGAAAATCTTTTCCTTTCGATTAAACAAATAGTAGAAGAGGAAGGATTTTTATTTTATCTAAGTCCTAAGTGGATTTTTGAAACATTTCGGACTATAGATGTCTTCGAAAATATTAAAAATATAAATTGTGTGTGCATTATTTAAAAATGATTTCAAAATCGACGTGTAAAATAAAGCCTCCTCTTCCAATAAGAGTAAAGTAACTACAAGTTTTGGCGAAACATAGCTCGCCCTCTTATTTTGCTGGTACCACAGTCGTAAATTGCGGGATCGTGTGTCGTGTTTGGACACGCGTTTGGTTGTGATTCAGATCGTTGCGTTTTTGTGGTCTTAGTGGGGGTATGGTTGGGATGGTGAATTTTGCTTGGTATAGGTATGACGCGCGCTATTGTGCAGAATTGGTGCATGCTACCTTGTGGATAGCGCACGCTAATCTGTCCGGCATATAAACCGGACAACAATCGTGATTTATCATTTTCACTCTTTTCTTTTCTCCGTGATTGACACCACAGTGTGAATCAAAGGCGACTAAGGATCGTGATCTTAGCCGATTTTGTTCCGTTTAAAGGTGTTTTGGAGTATAACATTACCTAATCTATTGCTCTTCGTCGGATCGAGGCAATTCCGTGATTTTCTTGAGTTAACCATTTTGAAGATTTTGTTCTTGATCTCATTTTCAACCCAATTATGATGAATCAATTGATGTTAAATGTTGTTGTTGGTCATGTCATATGAATGGTATATCCACAACTCCGACTTGTTCAACTCGGTTGACGATTCTAAGGATTCTGAGGAACCGTGAACAATTAACGTTCGACCAAATGTCCGTAAACTATCGGTAAACAAAGCAAACGATCAAGGGTATCCCGTACCCCAGATGATGGCAGGTGATGCTTTCATAATACGTCGGAATTGTTGATGCTTCTGACAATTATGGTTTTGATCCTCGTCATATTCTTGCTTTCCATATCTAACTTGGTAGTTCTGCGTTTCGAGGACAAAACTCCATTTGAGGGGGGGAAGAGTATAATAATCAGGATTCTTGCGCTTGTACAATGTACGGCCTTGGACCCTTATGGTTGACTCTGTTGTTGCGCTACAGAACTTGCGAGTTCGGTAGTACTGCGATGATTGGCTTGATGTCTGAGCCTATCACAATTGTGGTTTCCATCATGTATTGGTTTCAAGATCTCGTTGTATAATCCTATTTTCGTTTAATATTGAACCATATTCCCTTGACAACTTATGACCCCAACTATATCTAATCGTGTTGTGCATTGCTTTGATTTCAACCTGTGCCGTTAACTAAATCGCGTCACAACCGAGAAACTCTCGTGATGATTGTGGTCACTCCGCATTCGTCAGAATGCTTAGAGATTTGGTCATTCGACCTTATGAAGTTGCTTGTTATATTAATACCTAATTTTGACTTCTATATGTTTCCATCCTATCGACTCACTTATGCTCGTCGATACCTGCTGAATGTGTTCTGTTCTGTGGTCTTTTCCGTTCGAACGAGTTGTGACATTATTTCAGACTAGTCCCTTTACAGTTGTGACTTTTCCCAAGTTTGATGCGGACCTTGTGAACCCTATGCTAAGTGAATGTATTGTAATTCCTACAATCCCAATTTTTGTCTTGTTCTGAGGCTAGCACTTCAGAGTTGTTTTATTAGTGTCGTCCCGATTAAGGTTGTTCGATTGTTGTGGTTCGATTGTTGTTGCTCGAACATGCATCGTGATTATCGAACGGCTGATTTTCTTAAGATTCGGGTACTCGTCCTAATAAGTCATCTTCCAAACCTTTGAGTTTGTTAGAATTATATACTTGTTCGGCGTAAAGATCGCATTTGATTATTGTACTATTTGGATGACATGGGGTTTGTGTTTGCCGTTGGCGACAAATAAAGTATGTCATCTAAAGTTTGTTTTACCTTGATTGTTTCATGTCTTAAGTTTTGGGACAAAACTTATTCCAAAAGGAGCAGACGTAATAATTTTATGTCCGTGTAAATTCCCTTTCGTTGATCTATTTTCATTTCTTAGGTGCGCTAGTCTCGACAATCAAATATGAGAGATGGTCATCATGTTTTGACATCAAGTGGAAGTATCGAGAGTCCATGAGTGCATCTTTCGGATTGACCAATATTTTGGTCGTATTCGTACCATGGATTAACTCCATCCTTATCGTGTATCCTTGTGAGTCTATCAATAAGATATTATTTTTATATTATCATTGTTATGGCGGCATGAGATAATTAACACTGGATGACGGCGCCGCCATAATAGTGGCTACTAGAAACAACTGTAGCACCGCTAGTGCCGCCGACTTAAGATCGGCTTGATATGTATATAAGGCCCTGAGGGGTATTCCCATGGAAAAATTAAGGCGCTAACCGAGAGGAAGCGGTTGAATGATCGTATATGTATGGATCCTACTAAGCATACCCGTTGTTTAGAACATATCAACTATCTAGAGGCCGTAGCTCAATTTCATCGAGACGCAAGTTAGACTGCGCAGAAAGCAGCTACACGAGAACGCGAGCATGCTGTGCAATTAGAAGCTCAGTTGGCTGCAGTACGACATACTCTTCGAGAGAGGGAGGCACAGTACACCCAGGCGAGAGAGGCCCTCAAGGATCAAGTCCAGCAAGAGAGGGCGATGATACGGACCAATGCTAAGGAGATCCTTGCTATCCTCCCAGCGGCCCCAATTTCGGTTGCAGAAGTCGAAGAGGACCCCGCGGAAGATCCCTAAGAGGACCCAGAAGAAGAGGTCGAAGACAACTCTGTTGCCGTTAACCCGTGAGATATGCTTAACGGGGCATATCATGTATATGATGTTTCCTTATAAGTGTGTACTGGTGTAATGTTTGCGATTTAAAGGATGAAATTTGGTATCGAGCCACTCGCCGTGTCGTGCGAGTGTGCGGACGAGGGCGTCGGGTCCTTTGAGGAGGGGCAGATTGTGATATCCCACACCGACTAACGGCTAGCGGCGAAGTTCCTTATTTGAGCGTGTCGTGACACCTAATAGCATGAGGCCTTTTGGGAGCCCGGTGGCCGGGGTGATGAGAACTCCGGTTAAGCATCTGGTGCGAGGAGCAGTCTCAGGATGGGTGACCTCCTGGGAAGCTGCTCGTTGGGGTCCCAGAAACAAAACCGTGAGGGCCAACTCAGAGAAGAGTTCCCAGATCAGACAATATCATGCTACGGAGGAGGTGTCCCGGGATGTGACACCTTCTATCGGTCCGAGTAAAACCGTTTTTTCTTTTCGTAAGACAAGGAATCAACCTCTCTAGCTTTCTATGGGTACTAGATAAACCTCACTTAGATATCGATTGCGATTCTAATAATGTCGGATCCTTGATCCTAATAACACCGAATCCAATCGTATCTTTTCTTTTACCTCTCGTGTATAATGTTGAATGTATAAACACTCAAACTAACAATATAAGCTCAATATTACAACAACAATGTAAGTATATGAATATAAGATCAATGTCTTGAATGCTTGGAGTTGTTGTTTTGAATAATACCAAAGATGTGGTATTTATAGTCTTCCTTCCTTAAACTAGTCGTTAGTGTGTTTTGACTAATTAGCGTGCGCTAGGCTTTCTCTTTAGCGTGCACTAGTCTGTTCCAGTTTCAGTCCTGTAGCTTCGTTTCTCCTTTAGCGTATGTTATGCATTCTTTGTTACGTACGTTATCTGACTTACTTAGCGTATGTTAACCATGATTGAGTAGCGTGCGTTAATGTAATATATCCGTTGCCTTCACTTGTCAAACTATCCGTTTGATGCTTGACTTTCCGCCGAATCATTCCAACGTTCAGATTAGACTTGATTAAAACTGATATTTAGCGTGCGCTAAATATCATCTCTTGCGTGCGCTAATACTGACTTCATTGCATGCGTCATTCTGTGTTTGAATATCTTCACAATGGTAATATGACCTCGATAGCGTGCGCTAGTAAACATGTGTAGCGTGCGCTACCTCATCAGCTAGCTTCACTTCAGGTTACTTCGAACTTGGATGATATGCAGATGATTTCCCGTTAGCATGCGCTAACGTGTGATGACTTGCGTGCGCTAATGCAGTCCAGATTGCAACTTTTTGCGTCTTCGGCTACTTCGTCGTTTTGCTTCGCTTTTAGGTTGTTTTGTTTGTTTAGCAACTTAATCATCAAAACATAATTTATTAATATGTGGAATAAATATTCCAACATCGGTAGGTCCGTCTCAGTCAGCAATGGGAGGAACTAAAGAGTAGTAGCACCACCTAGCCAGCCTGGCGGCCTACACTGTACCCCAACTGAGAACGAATGATTGGGATCATTCAAGAACCATTCTTTCGTGAATACCAGTATACGTATAAACCTTTCTTTCGAATGTACCGATCAAGTTATAGGGTCACGGTCAGTCAAACCCTATCTGTACTTGACGCTATGCATGCATTAATGCAAATCGAGATCATCGAGCTCTCGTCTATCTAATACAGCTAGCTCCAATGCTTTGGCCAAAGACTTATGATCTCATCTGCTAATAACCGCATAGGACATATAACCCGCTCACTAACGGGAGAAAGAATTCTATCTTGGTATTCAGTAGGACCTGCTACTTGCCCGTCAAGATGCACGCCGAGGTTGACCCCCGCCTTCCGGTTTATAGGGTCGAACTACTCTAATGAAAATCTTGACGTCGCAAGCACATCCCTACTAAATCCTCAAGTCGAAGGTTCACGAATACCTATCACAACCTTTCGATTCCGTCATTGACTGTCCCAGAGAGAAATCTATGTGACGAATCGAGGGTGAGTCGGTTCGAGTATACTAATACAATTAGCATACCTATAACGTGTGCTCCCACTAACCATTAGTGTTCGACAAGCACTCTTCATGTCAAAGAACACGTCATACAAGTCTTCACATAAACTTAACTCCCAGTCAAGTTTCATCGACTTGCGAATGATAAAGTATTTGAGCTATAAACCTTTCCAGTGTCGACCCCCTTATTGAATAAGAAGTGGAACATTTTGCTCTTAAATACACGGACTAGTTTCTATATGTATATTTACGAGTTAGGAATGCCAGTATCTACTAGTAAATAAAGAAATATTCATTTGCCTTATGATAATGATTTACATAATTACAAGTACAATGCCCTCACTCAACATCCTATGAGTGACATTCGAGGGCATACTCCTAACAACCTCCCACTTGTACTCAATGCCACACATTATGGTATCTAATACCCATGTTTTCCAGATGACGCTCCACGCTAATATGATAAAGTGGCTTGGTCAGTGGATCAGCGACGTAGCTGGATGACTCTACTCTATGCAGCACAATGTATCTATTTGCGAACAAATTCTCTTACGAGATGATACTCTCTCTCAATATGTTTTGTATTGTTGTGAAACCTCGGCTCCCAGGCTTGTGCTACCACCCTATTATTATCGTATAAAAACAAAAATAGGCAGTGCAGCACATGGTGTCACGTGAAGTTTACCCAGTAACTTCTTAACCCTTCCTTTGGAGGCCTCCGAGGCCGCTTTATACTCAGCCTAACAGGTGGAACCAGCAGTCGCGCTATAATTGGCACTATGCCAAGATACTGCTCCTCCATTAAGAGTAAATGTAGCCAAAAGTAGACATAGAATTGCCTTTCTGTCCTTGGAAGTCCAATACAGTGAATCCCATCACATTCAGTTCTCCACCGCCATACATAAGAACCATATCTCTAGTCCTTTTCAAGTACTTGAGAACGTTCTTTATGGCAGTCCAATGTTCCCTAACTGGGTCAGCCCGAAACCTACTTACCACGCTCCCAGCATGCGCAATGCCAGGTCTCGTACACAATAAAGTATATATTAGGCTACCCATTTCCGAAGCATATGGTATATTACTCATTTCCTTTCATTGTTCCTTACTTTGAGGACACGTCTTCGGGGAGAGTTTTATTTCATGTCGCGTTGAAAGGAACCCTCTTTAAGATCTTATCTATATAGAGGGCTTGGGAAAAACCTATTGTTCTCTTCGCTCTATCCCGGTAGAGCCTAATACCAAGAATATAGGTAGCTTCTCCCAAGTCTTTCATAGAGAAATTACTCGAAAGCCTAGCTTTCACAAAACTGAGCATTCCCACATCATTTCCTATTAGTAGAATGTCATCTACATATAGTACTAAGAATGTGATCTTGCTCCCACTAACCCTCTTGTATACACAAGGTTCCTCTTCATTTTGCACGTAGTCAATCTCTTTGACTCTCTCGTTAAAACGAAGGTCCCAACTACATGAAGACTGCTATAGTCCATTTCATGGAGTCTACACCCACCATTGCTAGGTCATTGGTCGCGGGTCGGTCGCTTGTTTATCACCTAGAACCTCGTGGAAACCCAGTTCCTCCAAGTGCACAAAACTATACCTCTTAGGTAATTGAGACACCCTACTAAACCTACGAGGTGGTTGTACTTGTGTTACAGAAGGTTCGGTTCCAATTTCTTGCACAGGTGTCTCCTGAGGAGTTTCATTGTATTCTTCCAAAGAAATATTTCTACCTGCTCCGCCTTCATGAATGAACTCATCTTCCAGTAAGTGTGCATGGAAAGAAACAACGATCTTTTGATCTTTGGGCATGTAGAATAGATAATCCATCGCCTCAGATGGGAATCCAATGAAATGTCTCCTCACGGACCTCGCTTCCATTTTGTCCACCTTAGTCTTCTTGACATATGCGGGACATCCCCAAATGCTAATGTGATTAAGACTTGGTTTCATTGCCTTAAATTCCTGGAATTTCTCAAAGGCCTCGGATTTATGTTTCATTAAGTATACATAACCATACCTAGTATGATCATCTGTAAACGTAATGAAATACTGATATCCGTCAGATGCTGCTTCCAAAGCACCACATATGTCGGTATGGATTAATCCTAGTTTATCAGCGGCTCTTTCAAAAGTCTCTGTGAAGGGGGAATTAGTCATTTTGTCTTTAAGGCAAGATTCACAAGTAGGAAAGGGATTCGATCCCAATGGACCCATAAGTCCATCTTTTCCATTTTGTAAACCTTGGTCTGACCAACATGACCAAGTCTAAGATGCCATTTCAAAACTTGATTAGTTTCATTCCTACCACGCTTCCTAATCATAGTATTCACAACGATTTTGTTACTGAAGTTTAGATGATACAATCCATTTAACAATGTAGCAGTGCCCATGAGTTTATTTCTAAAATAAATTTTGCAGGAACCATCACCAATGAAAAATGAAAAGCCTTTTTGATCCATGACCGGAATGGATACAATGTTTTTATGCCCCTTGGGCAAAACAAGTACATCTTCTAAAGTCAGAACAAAAACCGGATTCTAAACCCAAAAGAAGTGATCATATGTCAGTTGCTTCGACACTATGCCCGCTTCCGACAGTGATCATTACTTCTCCAGCTCCAAGCTTCCTACTTTGTTCCAGATCTTGATTCACGGTACAAATATGAGAACTAGTACCAGAATCTAGTATCCAGTAAGTAGAAAATACAGTAGCAGAACAATTTGTTTCCAAAACTAAAAGTTCTGTACCTGAAGTGCCATGAAGAATTGGACAGTCTCTAGCCCAGTGGACCAGCTCACCGCACTTGAGACAAGCGTCCTTCTGCTTGCTCTTCGGAACCATCGGGGCCTTGCCCTTTCCCTTTAAGTCCTTGGCTTGTGGTCCCGTCTGCTTCTTGGTCTTTTTCGTCTTTCTCTTAGACCTCCGAGGTCTAGAAGAAATCACAAGGGCAGACTCCTTCATCCGCGGAGTCTTCATCTGAGACTGAGCGGTCACTAGTTTGTTCATTAGCCCAGCTAAGTTACACGCAATCTCATTGCAGTTGAAATTCATAACAAACTGTGAGAATGAATCAGGGAGAGACTGTAGGATAAGGTCGGTCTGAAGAGAAGTATCCATCTTAAAATCAAGAGCCTCCAATATCTCGATCATGGATATCATTTTGAGGACATGGTCCCCAACCTTCTCATCTTCCTTCATCCTTGCACCAAACAATTGCTTGGATATCTCATATCTAGCTGTTTCGCTGTGCTCACCATAGATCTCGGTTATGTGAGATAGAATATGCCTACCAGAAGTCATTTTCTCACGATCTCTCTGAAGCTCATTAGACATGGAAGCCATAATATAAGCACAGACTTTCACGTCATCCTTAACCCACTTTTCATGGTTTTCAATCTCTTTCTGAGTGGCTCTTGTCTGCACTGGAGATGCTGGAATATCCGTCTCCAAGACATATCCCAGTGCCTCAATACTGAGGACTATCATCATATTGCGGAGCCAATCAACAAAGTTAGGTCCGATCAAGGTGTTCTTTTCGAGTAGAATTGCGGGTGGGTTCTGTTGTTACCCAAAATATTATCCGGAGATAATATTGCTGGAATGATCGAGTAACAAATAAATGCGAGAACACTTCCGTGGGAAAATAAATAACACGAGATTTGTCAGGGTTGTTAATCCTGGGCTTGAATGCTCTCGCGAGATGTTATTAATATAGATACTTTGGAGTACAAATATTAATGTTAGAATCTGTTACAATGAGTGTACAGACTTCTAGTTATCTTAGCTATAGAGCGTGAAGATTGCCGGAAGAACCAGATATGAAGCTCTGTGAGTTCTTGCTTTAGATGTTCTGTAAGTGTGTATGAATATCACTGTGAATGTGTAAGTATTCGCCAGATGAGTCTTTTTTGTTCTCTCTATACGTTTTTCACTGTGTATTCTCGATGATCCTAGGCCACTGTTGCAGGCCTGCTATTTATAGGAGACAAGTTTGTTGGGTCCTCTCCGGCGATCGCGGGTGACCGCCGCATTCTATATTAGAATAATGTGGGCGATCGCCCTATCACGTGGGGCTGTTTCCTTAAAGTCCAAGGCTGCTACTGGCAGCCAGCTGTGCTAGCCAATGGGAAGCCTGCACGCGTCCTGAGTCGCTATCTGGGGAGGACCCACCTTATACCTTTTGGCGGGCTTGTCAGTAGGTGAAAGGCTGGTGATAGGCTGGGGTCAAAGGCCTTATCTTGCGGCGCCTTTTGTGGATCTGCACGTGGGTCCACGTCCGAGATTCGGTCTTCGAAGACTTTGACGGGTGTCTGGTTCACATGCAGTATGGGACGATCGTCCACGGTCAGGTATCATCGGCGATCGCCAGATGCCTAGAGACGATCGCCTTGGATGCCGATCATTAGGTGCTTATCTAGCATCCGTCTTTTTTGACTGGCTTCTGACCATCGTGCCGATCGCCATCGAGGCGTATAAATCGCCGCACAACAATTGCCCCCCAGCTCGCTCCGATGTTGAAAACATGGGGTGAGGTGGCACTGTTGGCGATCGCCTGTTTCAGACGATTGCCTAGTCTGCTTATGATAAGGAAAATCGTCGCCTGGACGATCTGATTTCGAACCCGGACGATCTCCTTATGCGCTGGAAATAGCGGGAAATGGAGGCGGGCTCTCGAAACGTTGCAGGGACACGCGTCGCGCTATAGTTGGGGGAGTCTGATGGTTTTGTCAGACTTGTCGTCTGGCGTGTCCTCGAAACGACGCGTACGCGGGTTTCGAGGGCTGCATTTAATGTGCCCCCGATGGTTTCACTCACCCTCGGGATTTCGCCTATTTGCACAAAGGTCCCTACACTCGCCTATAAAATGGCTAGGGCCATTATACTTCTACTCTTTATGCACCCCTACTTTTTAGTCGAGATTTTGTGAATTTTTTCGAAGAATCTTGTGCCGACCGACTTTCCTTTTAGGTAAGAACACAAATTTTCTCTTCCCCTTTACTTTTAAGATCATGTCCGGAAGAGGATATAAAACATTCGAGACCGGTAGCTCCTTCCTTGCGGCCGCTCGATCGGGAGGAAACCCCCGTGGGTCTTTATATGGAAACGGCCGTCGAGGCCATTCGTGCGGGAATTGCACCCGTGGAGATTGAAGAGCTTTTCAATGAAGCTGACGTGGCGAAATCGGCGGCGGCGACGAGGCAGAGGGATCCGTCGGTGGATGGGGATGACGCGGTGAGGCTATATTGGGAGCAACACAGCGTTTTCGGCCGGGCCTTTTTGGACTTCGCCGGTCTCATGGAGGGGATTGCCAGACCGTGTCCCGAGTTTGATTTCGAGGCATATTCCGCCGCTCACCCCTATGAACCTGTGAGGCGGACGGCGTTTCGGGCCGCTGACCCTTCTCTGTGGACTCTTGGTTAGATTCGGAGCTCGGCAACCAAGAAAGATTTGAGTCGCTGGAGGGCGAAATTCCATATTCCCTCTGACGTCTCGCTGTACGTGCCCTCGGAGAACGAACGTGCCGATCAACCTCCCGAGGGTCTGGTCGCCGTTAATGATATGATTATGGAGGCCGGCCTGCGGTTCCCCTTGCCGTTCGCCGTGTCATATTTGTTGATCGCCTGGAATTTGGCGCCGCTCCAGCTGACGCCGAACGCCTGGCTACAGATCATCAGCACTTTGACAATTTTTGGCGGTCACCAGTTGTTCCGTCTCCATTCTGCGATGGAAATGAACTTCTCTTCAAACTGACTGCGCAGAAGGGGTCGGTCAGCGGTTATCACATTCAAGGTCGAATGGGAAGAGTGGTCCTCGGGGTGCTGAACAAGACTCGGGGCGACCTGGCAAAATGGTGCTGAGTCGGCGGAGCGTGGAGGTCGGCGTCGAGTGATAGGCCGGAGGAAGAGTTGGAGATCCCCACCAATTTTCGGGAGAGGAATCCGAGTAAGGGTTTTAACTCTCCCTTTGATCGGATACATCTTGGACTGATCTAATTTTGTTTCCTTTTTGCAGGCTCCCTTGTTCCAGCGATTGCCGACCTTCCTTTCGATTTTATGATCGTCTGGGAGCAAATTCGAAGTCTGTCGGACTCCTTCATTGACGTTCGCTCAGTCAACCAAGAACTTCATCGGTTGGGAGCTCGATTGTTTCGCTACCCTCGCCATCTTAAGGTTCCAGGTATGAAGTCTTACTTCCTTTCTTATGTATGACGATCGTCTGATTTGAAGTAGATATCTAACTTTGTTTGAACTTCTTCTTTGACAGAGATCCATTTCCCCCGCTACGCCAAGCCACCGCAAGAGATCGAAATGTCAAACCCCGGTCTGTTGGGTCGCCTTCACCAGGGAAAGAAGACGGGTCGTGCCCCTACGACGACGTCTCGTCCCATACCTGCGGTGAGGCCTGCTACGGTGCCGGTCGTCGAGCCGGAAGTTCGGGAGGAAGAACAACTCCAGCGCAACCGCAAGAGGCGGAGTCCGGAGGAGTCCCTGCCGACTACTGAGGCGGACGTATCCATCTTGGATCCCCCGGTTGCCGCAGCACCTATCTCTGCTGTTCCGATGGCGGAGGGGTCCAGCCCCAGGCCTTCGACCGGCTTCCTGAAAACTGCGGCGGTCGCCGAAGCCGAAATTCCTCGGGGCAAGCCATATTTTGGCCGCGACCCCGAGTTGGTTAACAGGTACGACTGGTTTGATCTTTCTGAGTTAGGCTATTTGTATAAGGCATACACTAACTCCTTTGTTTCTATTTGTTTGTGTTGCAGGGTCCGTCTTGCCGACCCAGATGTCTCGCCGATGGTGTTGGATTTCTTGGCGAGCAAGTCTCCGCGCCAGTCCCTCGAGGTTCCTTCTTATGTCTCCCGGGACATCAACTCTCTTCCTAAGGCCTGGACGACCGATCTCGATGTGATCGATCGTCGGCGGTCTGGAGATGCCATGCAGGCGACGCTCACCCTGACTCTCCAGGCGGCGACGATGGCCGCCCAAGCCGCTAAGGATTACGAGGGACAACCCTCTAATGCTCGCCTCCATCAAGATCTTGAGGCCGCTCGGAGCCAGAACGCCGACTTTGCTAACCGGATCCAGGCCATGGAGAAGGAATATCTGGAGACGGCCAAGTGAGCCAAGCAGGACCTTGACCGGATGAAGCAGGAGCTTGATCGGTCCCGCGGGGAGGCGAGTCGATTCCGCGATCAGATTACGGAGGCTCGCCGGATGCACGCGGCCTCACAGGAGGAGGTGACTGGCTTGAAGGCGACAGTGGATCGGCTCAACGGCGAGCTGGAGAAAGCAAAGGGAGAATTGGCCGCCAAGGTGGCCGAGCTTGCGGATGCTGAGAAGACGACTTCGGATTTGAAATGGCGGATAAATATGATCGAGACCGATCCCTACCTTAATGTGGCATACGTCGGCGAGTTCGCCTACTATATGGCCTATGTTGACGCCATCCGTGCCGCCAAGAAGGTAGGGATCGAGGTCGGCCCTATGATGGAGACCTTCAATGCCTACGTACTCGAGCATCCTTTAAATCCGGAATGTTCCCTGCCGATCCTCGACCTCACCAACTTGGGGATCGACTTGAGATGGTATCCTTTTCCGGATAAGCTTATTTATCCTGAAGTCGGCCTGCTGGGGGCGAGGGCCAGTTGGGGTCGGCCTGATTGATATTTGTTTTCCTTCGCTTGTAATTTTCTATTTTTCTCTTCTACTGCCTTCGGGCTTGTATTGTACGAACTTCTTGATTTGAATAAAATATTCCTTTTTCGCATTTGATTCTTTATAAATACGATCGCCTTTGAATGTTTGCATGTGAATTTATACAAGTGTGTGTATAATTGCTTCTGATGCCTTGTTCGCTTGATTGACTGTTTGAATGTTGAATGGATCCGAACGTATTGGTACACTTGAAAATTCTTACTTGTAAATTCCTTAAGCAAAAACTGGTCGTCATGTATGTATCTGAACGAAGCCGATCGTGTATGGTTCCTTCCTCCTGATCGCGTTTTAGGAATTGTGTTGTTGGTTGATTCTTTAGTCTTATACTCGCAAGCGCACGATTTGTTCGATGTAGATATGCGGTGCAAGGTCGATTCCACAGGGAGGACTATGATAGTGAAGTCAAATTATTCCTATCGTTTTGAACCAAATTATATTAAATTCTAACCTAGTCCCAAATAATTTGATTTTTTAATGGTTATAATAATTGCAACAAATAACAGTAATTTTAAGTAGATTTTAGGTAAATTGATTTTAAATAATTTACTAGGGTTTAGAGTCCACCAATGTCTATTTATTATTTATTTTATATTTTAATTCCAAGAAATTCAGGGAATAGATTCTGAAATCAATCTCACTATTTCCCTATAGATTTGACAATAAGTACAAAATTATAATACAAATATAGATTTTCCTTCGCTTAAAAAATGTAATTTCTAAGCATTATATGTATCCAATTTAATGGAAAACAAATAATCAAAGAAATTAACTTATATCAATAATCACAAAGCAAGGGGGAATTTATAACTATCAAAAATACGTGATATAATTGATGAAATAATATTCCCCTGTTGAAGCGAAAATCATAATCTTTAAAAACATTTATTTGGAATTATTATATAAATATTAATAATAATATAGACATGGTTTCATCATAACCCCAGTAAAAGAAAATTACTCACTCATAATAACAACACAAATAAATAAATATTCCATAATATTATTACACAAATATAATTTTATTACACAATATTTTTTTTCTCTCCCTTACAATAATATCTCTCTATTTTTTCTCCTTTTTTCTCCTCCCCAAACACTACACAATCATCCCCTATTTATACTACTTCAAAATCAATAAAATAATCATTTTTACAATTAAAAATTCCACCCCAACAATAATACACGGTGCCATGAGTGCTGATGTCATGGATGACATCAGCACAGAGTTGAAATTCGGTCCAATCGGTGTTGACATGTGGCACAATATGGTCCGTCTATTTAATTGTCCTTGACGGTCATAACTTCTTCATACGAACTCGGATTTGGATGAATTTTTTTAAACGATCGTCTCGACGAGATGAATAAAGTGAGACCAGTCGTGACTATATTTGAGTTTTGTAAAAATATCGCCCTTGAACCAATTGATCTCTTATCTTAGGTTGGTTAACTGCAGATATAATTTAATTCCAATTAATTATCCAAAATGACATAAAATTATAGAAAATTCTAAGAAAATGAAATAATATAAATATATGGTAAAACGAATAAATTATCACACAAAACACACAATTATATACATAAAATACTAATAAAAATATTACTCAAAATATACTAAACAAATTCCCCACACTTATCTTTTGCACGTCCCTGGCAAATCTTATACCCGAGTTATAATACTCATATGCTGAAAAAATCATGACAAAACCAATATCAAGAGAGAACAAGTGATCATGACCCAAGTGAGATCAGAGAAAAATAGGATGCCGCACCAAATTCTAACAACTTCATTGAGAATCGAATGCCAAAAGATTCAATACCCTCACAGTGGATATCACTCTTCACTCAAGTGTATATACGGGATATTCGAGAAGAGTTCACTCATATCAATGCATAATGTGTCATTACCATATGCTTGGTCAAAAATCAAATCTCCACTACTTAAAAATAAACTCATGCATAAATCAAAAGGTCTTTCATTTGGTTGTAACGTGGCTTTGGGAATGGGTAGGATAAAGGGAAAATTATGAGGTTTGCTAGCCAAGATCAATTGTGAATTTAGATGCATAACAAATCCTACAAATAACAATCAACACCCCTTCGTAATGAAAACTCTCTACCCATCATACCCAAGTTATTATTTACATGTTATTTTTATATTAATCTGTTTAGGTCATACTCATGTTTAAGGTATAGTATGCAATGGATATTATGGAAGTATTTATTTATCACTTAAATGATAGTTCAAGTGCTATTTTATGTATATATAGTGATGATTTTCGCACTTGACCTCCCGTTTTTTTTTTTTTTTTTTTTTAGGCCATTTTTTTTTTTAAGATTTTTTTTTTTTGGCCTTTATTTATATTTTTTTTTTGGTTCAATACTCCAATGTACTTCACACCCTTTCACTTTCAACAAAAGCTCTTAATCTCCACAATACTCTTATGAACATCGGCCCCTATTTGTCACACATCTAGTTCACAATTAAATCTTTGACTAGAGGGTGCAAATGGATGAGTCATCAACAAGAATGGGTAATGGCTAAAGTAATGTGCTTGATCAAAGAAATAGGCTCAGGCTCAATGGGGCTTCTAAGGATAAAATGTAATGGGTGGGAAAAATATAAGCCAACAAGGGTTAATCCTAATTGCCTTTATCATCTTAATGCAAGAGTTTATGAATGTAGTCTCGAAATGTATAAATGAGCAAGTTCTAGAATGAACACAATATGTTTGACAACAAAAAATATAGAGCGTATATATAAGGATTGCTCTAAGGCTCAAAACTCACAAAAAGGGTGTTGTGTACTGAATCCCATACACCTTCATCCAAATCCATTATCAAAACCAGTGAAATATCCCAAAAATGATTTTTTCACTAACGTTTTCTCAAGAAAATGGTGCCGTGATTTTCAGCCCTTTTTTTTTTATTTAATATTGCATATATATATATATATAGATATAGATATAGATATACACCTTCCCCCACACTTAATGATAAACAATATCCTTATTGTGTAAAAAGAACAATGGAGTAAGGGTTTAAATAAGACTTCCCTGTTTATGAAAGACGACGCTTTGCTCAAGCCTTTTTTTTTTGGACTGCAAGAAATAAGTGTGGCAAAACAACAAAAGAAAATATATACCCGTAAGTATAACACAAACAACCTAGATGCGCTTCAAGAGAGTCCGAAGAGTCGCCTTACGCTGCCATCAATGCTTTTATTAAAAACAAACAGAAAAAGTACAGTAATAGAAATAACAATACATAAATCGTGGATAGATGCGCGTCAAGAGATCGAAAAGAAAACTCCTTAAGCTGCCATCATTTTCACGATTTTTACACTCGCTAAAAAGTAAAAACAACAAGAGGGATGAAGTGGGATATCAGAGGGAAAGGAATGTATCAATTTTGCGTTTCCGCACAGTGAAATCTTCCATCCAAACAATATTAGCTAGAGCTGGGTCTGGTTCAGGAACAAATGCAATAAGTTTTTTGATCAGCTCTTCTGGTGTTGTTGCAACAACTATGATTCGTTTAGCACGCTCAGAAATAAAACCTTTTTCAGAAGAGTAGTTGATGAAAGATAGTAAACCATCGAAGAAACCATTGACATTTAGCAGACCTATTGGTTTCGTATGAACATTTAGCTGGGCTCTGGTAACCACATGAAAAAGTTCCTCAAGAGTGCCAAAACCACCGGGAAGGGTGATAAAGGCTTCTGCATTATTTATCATGTGAGTTATGCGGTCTTGCATATTCACAAACTCCGAACTCATCTCCAATAGTTGCTCCAGTGATTTTACTTTCACCAGAGGTTTTGGAATGATTCCCAACACTCTTACTCCTTCCAGATAGGCGAAGGAAGACGTCCCATTAATCCTAGACTTCCTCCTCCGTAAACTACATGAATGCATTTTTTCCTAAGGTACGACCTAAGTTGTGGGTCTTGATAAAGCAAGCCTCTTTCCCATGACTAGCTCCACCAAAAATGCAGATGGAGTTAAATCTTTTGCGGAAGATGATGATTCCATTTTTTTTTTTTTGAAAAGAAAATTACTTAGAGAGATAATGAAAAGAATACAAGTTTGAGGGATGCGTAAAAGAAACAACCGCAATGTTTATTTATAGATGCAAAATAAAGTAAAAAGATTTATCAAATCGTGACTGCGTTAATTGTGCTTCAACTACTCAATAGAATAATGAATGCATTTATTGCGTATCACGTTTTTATTCGTAAAATCTAAAAAATGACAAAAATAAAGATACTCACGTGTATGTACGGTAGTTGTGATTGTGGCTCACATCTTCCTCTCGATTTTACGTTCGAAACGGCTTAAACGCCTTCTATGAGTCGGGGAGAAGCTTCCCATCCAATACTCTTACAAATTGGCAAACAGGGTCTTTTAACGCCGATTCCCAAGACGTTGTTCATATTCGGTTTGAATTTATTCCACAAACATCGAATCCCGTAATGTACGAGTCCACTAGGATGCGTGTCAAGAGAAATTTCGATATCATCTAAATTCTCCTTATTCGGACCATCCTTGATGGTGAATTTTATCTTCTCTGTTTGTGGAAGGAATTCCTAAAGATCGACATCTTGAATCACGGTTCCACCTAGCACATTTGTAGCAAACGGCGATTTTCTTTGCTCGTCGTTTCTTGGCATATGAACTTTTCCAAGCCCCGTAAAAATCTAGTTGGTGTTTCCGTGAACTCACCCGCTATTCTCACTTTGGCTTCAATAATGAATCGAATATCAAAAGGTATGCCGTTATTCATAAGCAACCTCATTCTTTCAACTCGGCTTGGTAAAGTTTCAAAATGACTTTTTGCTAAGAAAGGGAAATCTTTTTCAATTGTTTTCAAAGTTTCTTCCATAATTAAAAATAAAATAAAAATATCTACAAAATCGCTTATTGTGGGAAGCGAAAATCCGACTTTACTAGCCACGAGTACCGTTATCCGCCACTTGACCGGCAAACACAATGGAGTATTAATCCACAATATCGGGGTCCTTAAGAAGAATCTCTTCTACCTCAAAAGATTTTAATTCCAAATATGGTTTTAACCGTTGACCATTTACTTTGAAAATATTACCATTTTTGGATTTTCAATTTCTACTCCGTGAGGATAGACCGTATGAATGATAAATGGACTGGACCATCGTGAACGCAACTTGCCCGGAAATAATAACAAACGAGAGTTAAAAAGAAGGACTTTTTGACCAGAGAAAAAGTTTTTCTCAAAATGTGTTTATCATGAAAAATTTCATTTTGTCCTTATATTTCCTCGCACAATCGTACGCATCATTTCGATTTCTTCCAATTCATTTAGTTGAAGTTTCCTATGAATTCCAACCATGTCTAATGAAAAATTTAATCGTTTTATGGCCCAAGATGCTCTATGTTCCAATTCAACAGCAAATGACATGGTTTTCCAAAGACAAGCCTAAATGGAGACATTAGATGGGAGTTTTAAAAGCGATGCGGTAAGCCCACAATGCATCATTCAATCGCAAAGACCAATCTTTCCTTGTAGGATTAACGCTTTTTCAAGAATATGTTTGATTTCTCTGTTTGAAATTTCAACTTGGCCACTTGTTTGAGGGTGATAAGGAGTAGCAACTTTATGTGTAACACCATATTTTTAAATAAATGATTCAAAAATTTATTACAAAAATGTTTTCCTCCATCACTTATAATTGCTCGTGGTGTTCCAAATCTGGAAAAAATATTTTCTTTCAAAAATTTTACCACGACTTTGTGGTCATTTGTTTTGCAAGCAATTGCTTCTACCCATTTTGAAACATAATCGACGGCCACAAGGATGTAAAGATTGCCAAAAGAAATTGGAAAAGGTCCCATAAAATCTATGCCCCAAACCTCAAATATTTCAATAATTAAAATTGGGTTTAAAGGCATCATATTTCGTTTAGAAATTCGACCTAATCTTTGACATCTATCACATGTCTTTAATATGAATGTGTATCTTTGAAAAGTGTTGGCCAATAAAAACCACATTGCATAATTTTAGCAGTTGTTTTCTTTGAACTAAAATGACCTCCACATGCATGATCATGACAAAAGGAAATGATATTTTGTTGTTCATGTTCTGGCACACATCTCCTAATAATTTGATCAGGACAATATTTGAACAAATATGGATCATCCCAAAAGAATTTTTTTACTTCGTTTAAAAATTTTGTTTTATCTTGATTATTCCAATGAGATGGCATGTTACCGTAACAAGGTAATTGACAATGTCGCATACCAAGGTATTTGAGAAAGCAGACATGAGTTGTTCATCGGGAAAGTTTCATTAATGGGAGGTTCTTTATCGTAAAATTCACGATTAGCCTAGACAAATGATCGGCAACAACATTTTCAACACCTTTTTATCTCGAATTTCTAAGTCAAACTCTTGTAACAATAGAATCCAACGGATCAAGCGAGGTTTAGCATCTTTCTTAGAAAGAAGATATTTTAATGCGGCATGATCGGAGTAAATTATGACTTTTGAACCAATCAAGTAAGGTCGAAATTTGTCTAAAGCAAAAACATCGCAAGCAATTCTTTTCATTGTAGAATAATTTAATTGGGCATCATTTAGAGTTCTACTTGCATAATATATTACGATTGGCAATTTATTTTCTCTTTGACCCAATACTACACCGACGGCATAGTCGGATGCATCGCACATTATTTCAAAAGGAAGATTCCATTGGAGATTTGATGATAGGTGCGAGCTCAACATAGATTAGATTGTCTTAAAAGCAGTTAGACAATGATCTTCAAAAAAAAAAGTTGTTTCTTTTGAAATTAAATTAAATAATGGCCTTGAGATTTTACTAAAATCTTTGATGAATCGACAGTAAAAACCGGATGGCCTAAGAATGACCGAATTTCTTTAATCGGTCGTGGGGGTGGAAGACTGGATATTAAATCAACTTTAGATTTGTCCACCTCAATTCCTTTTTCAGAAATCACATGTCCTAAGACAATTCCTTTTTTAACCATAAAATGACATTTTTCCCAGTTTAGGACAAGATTCTTCTCCTTACACCTAACCAACACTTGGGTTAAGTGGTGTAAACATTCATCAAAGCTAGACCCGAATACAGAAAAATCATCCATAAAAATTTCCAAAAACCGCTCAACCATGTCAGAAAAAATGCTCATCATACACCGCTGAAAAGTAGCAGGTGCATTACACAGACTAAATGGCATTCGTCGGTAAGCAAAAGTTAGAAAGGACAGGTAAAAGTGGTTTTTCTTGATCTACAGGTGCAATGGGTATTTGGTTATAGCCAGACTATCCATCCAGAAATCTATAATAAGCATGGCGGCTAACCTTTCTAGCATTTGATCAATAAAAGGAAGTGGAAAGTGATCTTTTCTTGTAACAGAGTTCAATTTTCTATAATCAATACAGACTCTCCATCCGGTTTGAATTCGTTGGAACAAGTTCATTTTCTTCATTCGTGATTACAGTTATGCGATTTCTTTGGAACCATATGAACAGGTGACTCCAAGAGCTATCGAAATAGGGTAGATGATCCCTACATCTAAGAGTTTGATTATTTCAGCTCTTACAACTTCTTTCAAATTAGGATTTAGTCTTCTTTGAAATTCTCGGGAAGTTTTCGCATTTTCTTCAAGGTGAATTCGATGCATGCATATAGAAGGATTAATACCTTTAATATCAGAGATGGTCCAAATTTATTGCTTCTTTATGTTCTTTAAGAACATTGATTAACTTATCTTCTCGTTCTTCATCTAAATCAGATGCTATGATGACAGGCAGGGTTTCTGATGGCCCTAAAAATGCATATTTTAGAGATTCAGGTAATGGATTGAGCTTTATCTTTGAATCCTCAATAGTTACTTCATTATTCATTTGGCTATCAAGTGGTTCGGTTTTAGCTTTCCATTTATCATTATCCAATAATGGTGTAGACTCTAGTAAAGAATTTACTTCATTAATTGAATTGTCGATGTCAAAATCTGAGCCAAAATGAGCAAGACAGCTTTCAAAAAGATCATCATCATCCATTTTTGGAAAGAAATAAGGACCCATACTGTAATATCCGATATTTTTCTTTCCCTTGTATTTTCATTTTTGGTATATTTCTCGGTCATAGTGACCCTCATGTATCTTTCAGTATGTCCTTCCTGTCAACTGTTGAATTGTATTCTCGTTATTGTTCATTGTTTCAACTTTCCTCATATGAGTTCGACTTTGTTAGATCACCATTAATTTTGGTGACTCTAAAATTTATAAATCTTTGCAATATTATAGAACATCGAGTTAGCTTTCCAATGGTTCTAACGGTAAGTCAATCGGAGTCCGGACGAGAGAGTTATGGTCGTTTCAGTTCTTGGCCAATCGCTGTGGAAATGGAGCTTTTTCCTCAAATTTCTTCACATTCGAACTTCCAGGAGCCTTTCGGCCGATAGGGGGGGTCGATAGGCTCCACTGCCGGCATTCTGTATGGGTATCGGTTGGGCCTATCGGCCGATAGGCTGGCCGATAGGTAAATTTCTTCACATTCGAACTTCCAGGAGCCTTTCGGCCGATAGGGGGGGTCGATAGGCTCCACTGCCGGCATTCTCGTATGGGTATCGGTTGGGCCTATCGGCCGATAGGCTGGCCGATAGGTTCTGCTGTGTTTCACTATATTACACGGGATCCGAGGAAGATTTTTCATTTTCCTCTCCTCTCTTTTCTTCCTCTCGTCTTGGGCGATTCAGAGCAACTTTTGGGCGATTTTAACATTTCGGACTTGAAGAAATCATCCACTCCGAGTTTTGTTGTAGATTATCGATTTCTTCTTGAATCATTCATCCTAATCCAAGGTAATCTTCTAAGAACCCATTTTTGGGAGATTTGGGGTTTTGGGTTTTCTTCCGATTAGTTCCGTTTTGTTGGTGGATTCTTGATGAATACGATTAATATTGTTAGTATCTTTAGTTTCCTACGGATTCATGGATATTTTGTAGATTTTTACGGAATCGAGAGGGTTTGGTTGTGGTCCGCCCTCGTTGTTATTTTTGGTATGAATATACATGAATCGTAGGCGGGTTTTTGGGTGTATTCCATTTCCGTATTCGACTAGAGTTGGTTGTAATTATGTTCTTCGAATCGTTAGGTTTGGTTCCGTTGATTCCTAGTGTTCGTCGGTGATTATCCTTTCCGTTCGTTGCGTCATCAAAATATTCAAGGCAAGTAATTCTTGGAAACCTTTATGCTTAACGTGAAATGGTAATGTATATTGTGTGTGCTTTACTCACCTCGGGAGGGTCCGACGGGCCTCGAGGGAATCTATGGCTTCGTCCTGGATTCATGAGTTTGATTCGCTAGCCAGCTCGGGAGGGTCCTTAGAGACCTCGAGTGGGATTCGTGGCTTCGTCCCGGTCCTAGGTGACGTGTGGTGCTTGATTTGTTTTGTGAATGTGGCCAGCTCGGGAGGGTCCTTAGAGGCCTCGAGTGGGATTCGTGGCTTCGTCCCGGTCCTAGGCAAATTAATTGTGATTGTTTGTTTAGGAAAAGACATGTCTAGTTTTGTTTTTTGAAATGATATTGGTGCATGTACTATGAAATGTGTAAGCGATTGGTTTGCCTTGAATACTTGTACTAGCGTAATTGCTAACCCCTCTGGGGACCCGTTTTGGGAAATTCTTGTTATGGATTTGAGTTATGATTATCCGGACGGCGGGCACACGGACGAGACGAGGATGTTGGCGAGTCGTTGACATGTGCATTTGGGTCTTTCTATTTCTTTCGTCCATTTCGATTTGGTTGTTTTCTACATTTATAAGCGATAGATGTACTCGCGAGTACTTAGGCTTTTCGTTTCAAACTCCGTGTCGTACTACTTTTAAATTGTCACGTTGTTGGTTGATGCTTATTTTGCGGTTGTTCGGGCGTATATTTATATGTCATATTATTTAATTATGTATCCTCGCTAACCAAGATGGTTAGTCGAGCGGAGTTTTCCTATTGTAGCACAGTAGGTCCCATGTAGGGGTCTACGGCTGTAACATATTTCCGAATATCTCGGGGTGTTACGAGAAAATGGTATCGAGCACTAGGTTTATGGATACCTAGGCTTGTTGGTTATTTGGGTCTAGTCATGTTTTGTTTGCACATTGTCACACCGCGCCAAAGATCTCGGTACTTCCAGTGCTCGTAAGTTTTCTTACTCAGTCCTTTGTTTTCTTACATTGTATTTCTGCTTTTCGAGTTAAAGTTGCTTTTTCCTCCCTTACTCATCATCAATATACTTCTGTTATCTCTTAACACCAGTATGGACGCCGGAGGTAACCGTGGTCGTGGTCGTGGTCGTGGTCGTGGACGCGGCCGAGGACGTGGGGCAGCCGGTGGGGCGGCCACGTCACATTCTTCGAGGCCGCGGCATCGGTGACCGTCATAGTCATGCTTCTTCTCAGGAGCGCGCCGATCTTGGTATTGCGGCTGTTATGCAGCAAATGGTTAACCAGATGGCGGCTATAGCTCAGGTGGTCCAGAACCCCGATCAGGCCCATGCTAATCGGGGCGGAACGGATCGCTGGCTTCAGGATGTCATCAAGATGCATCCTCCCCAGTTTTCGGGAGCTTCGGACCCGATCGGCTGGGAAGGGTGGGTCAAGGAGATATCCAAAGTCTTCACTGCTACCAACTGCCCCGAGGACCGTAAGGTCCCTATTGCTCAATATTTTCTCACAGGAGATGCTACGGATTGGTGGGAGGCCGTTGGTCCCAAAGATCATGTGGCTTCATGGGCCGAATTTCAAGAATTGATGGAGACCGAATATTGTCCGTGGCCGGTCAGACAGGCTCGAGTGCATGCATTCTATGATGCTCAACCACGGGATATCCCCGTATCTCAGGCCATTGCCGACTTTAACAAGGAGTTGGGTTATGTGAAGACCCAAGTTGTCGAAGAGAGCGACAAAATTTTCCATTTTTCCAGGAGGATGAAACTGTCCATTCGGGACTATATGTCTGGGCTCGTCTGTACTACCTTGAAGGATTATCAGAGTCGAGCTCTTGCTTATGATATGTCGGTGACGGCTAGCGATTTGGCTCGCGAGAGCAAGAAGCAGAAGTCGGTCGGAAATTTTTCTGGTCCCAAGAGTGGAGGCCAGCAGAAATCTCAGGCTGCAAATATTTCTACGGGCGGTTCGGCTCGTTTTTCTGGGAGCTTTGAATCTTGCCGGAGCAGTCGTCCAGGACCCAGATGCTTTAAGCGTGGCAAGCCGTGCCACGTGAACCGGGATTGTCTTCGTCCACCTTTGACTTGTCATACTTGTGGTCGGTCGGGCCACAAAGCTTCTTTGCGAGAAGCTCGAGATAGTTTCGCGGTGCCGTTCTTATCACCCATCACCTATGGAGCCGAGCGTGAACCAGGGCTCATTTGCTCCGCCGCCCCCACGGATTGCCGGCCGTGGTTAGGGTCGGGGTCAGCCCGGTAGGGGAGGCGCATCCGGTGTCGGCTCGCCCGGCCGCGTATCTACGAGATGAGGAGGACCGATGATCCGGCTGACTCGTGGCGGCAGTACCGTTCATATCCATTCCCATCACTGTCGGTGTACTTTTTGATTGGGTGCTACGCATTCATTCATTTCTCTAGAGTGTGTACGCCGTTTGAGTCTCGGCTTGTCACCTTGCGAGCCTTTCATCGTTAAACTTCCTAGCGGTGATAGAATTGTCGGTGATCGAGAAGTCCGGACTGATTCGTGATTATTTGTGGGAGGGCTTGGCTCTCTAATCTTATTGTCGTGAGTATCGAGGGCGAGGATTTAATTCTCGGGAATGATTGGCTCGAACGGCATGGTGTAATCATGAACTACCGCACGAGGATCATTACCATGTTAGCCGAGGACGGCATCAACACTCTTTCGCGGGCGAAAGAGAAACCAAGTTTATTATTAACGCCTTGAAGGCGATGAAACTCTGCGAAAAGGATGTACGGTTATTGGTGCTACGCCTTGAAGGCGGAGAATGGTGGAGTTGAGCTTTCATCGATTCCATCGTTAGTGAGTTTCTGATGTATTTCTGACGAGTTGCGGGATTGCCGCGGATCGTGAGGTTGAGTTTACTATAGAATTAGAGCCGGGTGCGGCTCGATTTCAAGGCGCCGTATCGCATGGCACCTTGAGAGATGTCGAGTTGAAGAAAGCTTGATTGAGTGAACTTCTTGAGTCGGGGTATGTTCGACCGAGCGCCTCGCCTTGGGGCGCACCGGTCTTGTTTGTGCGTAAGAAGGATGGTTCACTACGTTTGTGTATCGACTATCGTGAATCGAACAAGGTGACCATCAAGAACAAGTATCCTTTGCCGAGGATTGACGACTTGTTCGACCGGTTGCAGGGAGCGGCGGTATTCTCAAAGATTGATTTGAGATCGGGGTACTATCGGCTCCGGTGAGGGAGTCGGCGTGCAGCGACTTTTCGGACGAGATACGGACATTATGAGTTTGTAGTTATGCCTTTCGGGTTAACTAACGCGCCGGCGGTGTTCATGCAGTTGATGAACAAAGTCTTTATCGAGTATTTGGATAGGTGTGTCGTCGTCTTCATTGACGATATTCTTATTTATTCGAGGAACGAGGAAGAGCATGCCCATCATTTGCGGGTAGTGTTAGACATTTTGAGGACCGAGCAACTCTATGCGAAGTTCTCGAAATGTGAGTTCAGGTGAAGGAGGTGATGTTTCTAGGTCACGTGATTTCGGTAGGGGGGTTCGGGTGGATCCACAGAAGATAGAGGCAGTATTGGATTGGGCACCGCCCAAGAATGTGAAGGAGATTCGTAGCTTCTTGGGTTTGGCTGGCTACTACCGTAGGTTCGTCGAGGGTTTCTCAAAACTAGCTCGGCCACTTACACAGTTGCTCAGAAATCCGAGAAGTTAAATGCGGACCGATGAGAGCGATCGAGTTTCGAGGAGCTGAAGAAGCGTCTGACTTCAGCCCCGGTTTTGGCATTGCCATGTGGCAACGAGGGATTCGCCGTTTATAGCGATGCTTCGGGCCAGGGTCTTGGGTGCGTATTGATGCAGCACGGCAAGACCATTGCCTATGCGTCGAGACAGTTGAGGCCGTATGAGCTTAACTACCCTACTCATGATTTGGAGTTAGCGGCGGTTGTCTTTGCACTCAAGATTTGGCGTCACTATCTTTTCGGCTCTGCATGTCAGATTTTTACCGATCATAAAAGTCTGAAATACATATTTACTCAGCGAGAGTTGAATATGAGACAGAGGAGGTGGTTAGAGTTGATTAAGGATTATGACCTCGAAATCCTTTATCATCCGGGTAAGGCGAATGTCGTGGCCGACGCCTTGAGTCGGAAACCGATTGCGTTGCGAACGCTTGAGATCCTTACGTCTCAGTCTGAGCTTCGGCGGGCTTTGATTGAGTTTGATATTGAGGTTTTGTTGCCTGGAGTCATCTGTGCAACTTTGTGCTTTAGAAATTTCGTCGTCTTTGATCGATGAGATTAAGCTAAAGCAAATAGAGGATCCGATGATTACTCAAATCCGAGAGAACGTTCTTAAGGGAAAGTCTCCTGGGTTTGTGATTCACGAGGATAGTGTTTTGAGGTTCCAGAGTCGGCTTTGTGTGCGAGCGATCCAGAGTTGCGGCAGTATTTTGCGTGAGGCCCATTCCACACCCTATTCCGTTCATCTGGTTCGAGTAAGATGTACAAGGACACGAGGAGGAACTTCGGTGGAATGATATGAAGGAGGAGGTCGCACGGTTTGTGGCGAGATGTTTGACTTGCCGGCAGAGTCAAAATCGAGCATCGGCGACCGGCTGGGTTATTGCAGTCACGTCCCGTTGCTGATTGGAAATGGGAAGTTATATCGATGTATTTCATTACGAGTTTGCCGAGATCGAGATCAGGCATGAATATGGTTTTGGTGATTGTTGATCGTCTGACCAAGTCGTCACATTTTCCGGGCATCAAGGACACTTGGGGCCCGGAGAAATCGGCTCGTGTGTTTATCGCGCAGATTGTGAGGCTTCACGGTACTCAAGTCTATCGTTTCGGATCGTGATGGCCGTTTCGTATCACACTTTTGGAAGGCGGTGCATAAAGCAAAGGGTACCCGTTTGCAATTGAGTACCTCTTTTCATCCCGATCGGATGGACGGTCGGAACGCACTATCCGGACATTCGAGGACATGTTGCGTGCTTGTGCCCTCGATTGGAGTAGCGACCGGGAGGAGCATTTGCCATTGATCGAATTCACGTACAACAATAGTTGGCACGCGTCGATTCGGATGGCACCGTATGAGGCACTTTATGGGCGGCGATGTCGGTCACCGATTTGTTGGAATGAGGCGTCCGATTTAGTCGGGACCGAGCCGGATGTCGTTTTAGAGACGAGGCGGAAGATAGAATTAATTCGAGAACGGATGCTGACGGCCCAGAGTCGACAAAAGTCATATGCCGATGTCCGTCGTAGACCTTTAGAATTTGAGGTGGGAGACCACGTTTTCTGAAGGTGTCGCCAACAAGAGGAGTTTTCCGTTTCGGGAAGAAGGGAAGTTGAGTCCGAGATTTATTGGACCCTTCGAGATTCTCGAGCGAGTCGGTGGGTTAGCATACCGTTTGGCGTTACCTCCGCCTTGAGTCATGTTCATAGCGTTTTCATGTTTCCCGGTGAGGAAATATGTTCGGATCTAGTCACGTCATCGATTATGACGAGATTGATATTGTCAAGATATTACTTTCGAGGAACGTCCTTTGAAGATTTTGGAGCATTGGGAGAAACGATCGAGGCATAAGACCATCCCTTTGGTCAAAGTGCGTGGTCGAGACACGGTGTCGAGGAGGCAACTTGGGAAACCGAAGATAGCATGCGTGCTAGGTACCCCTGAGTTGTTTGTTTCTTAAGTTTCGGGCGAAACTTATTTTTAGAGGGGTAGAATGTAATATCCGGTATTTTCTTTCCCTTGTATTTTCATTTTTGGTATATTTCTCGGTCATAGTGACCCTCATGTATCTTCAGTATGTCCTTCTGTCAACCTGTTGAATTGTATTCTCGTTATTGTTCATTGTTTCAACTTTCCTCATATGAGTTCGACTTTGTTAGATCACCATTAATTTTGGTGACTCCAAAATTTATAAATCTTTGCAATATTATAGAACATCGAGTTAGCTTTCCAATGGTTCTAACGGTAAGTCAATCGGAGTCCGGACGAGAGAGTTATGGTCGTTTCAGTTCTTGGCCAATCGCTGTGGAAATGGAGCTTTTTCCTCAAATTTCTTCACATTCGAACTTCCAGGAGCCTTTCGGCCGATAGGGGGGGTCGATAGGCTCCACTACCGGCATTCTGTATGGGTATCGGTTGGGCCTATCGGCCGATAGGCTGGCCGATAGGTAAATTTCTTCACATTCGAACTTCCAGGAGCCTTTCGGCCGATAGGGGGGTCGATAGGCTCCACTGCCGGCATTCTGTATGGGTATCGGTTGGGCCTATCGGCCGATAGGCTGGCCGATAGGTTCTGCTGTGTTTCACTATATTACACGGGATACGAGGAAGATTTTTCATTTTCCTCTCCTCTCTTTTCTTCCTCTCGTCTTGGCGATTCGGGAGCAACTTTTGGCGATTTTAACATTTTCGGACTTGAAGAAATCATCCACTCCGAGTTTTGTTGTAGATTATCGATTTCTTCTTGAATCATTCATCCTAATCCAAGGTAATCTTCTAAGAACCCATTTTTGGGAGATTTGGGGGTTTTGGGTTTTTCTTCCGATTAGTTCCGTTTTGTTGGTGGATTCTTGATGAATACGATTAATATTGTTAGTATCTTTAGTTTCCTACGGATTCATGGATATTTTGTAGATTTTTACGGAATCGAGAGGGTTTGGTTGTGGTCCGCCCTCGTTGTTATTTTTGGTATGAATATACATGAATCGTAGGCGGGGTTTTGGGTGTATTCCATTTCCGTATTCGACTAGAGTTGGTTGTAATTATGTTCTTCGAATCGTTAGGTTTGGTTCCGTTGATTCCTAGTGTTCGTCGGTGATTATCCTTTCCGTTCGTTGCGTCATCAAAATATTCAAGGCAAGTAATTCTTGGAAACCTTTATGCTTAACGTGAAATGGTAATGTATATTGTGTGTGCTTTACTCACCTCGGGAGGGTCCGACGGGGCCTCGAGGGAATCTATGGCTTCGTCTGGATTCATGAGTTTGATTCGCTAGCCTTGACTCGGGAGGGTCCTTAGAGACCTCGAGTGGGATTCGTGGCTTCGTCCCGGTCTAGGTGACGTGTGGTGCTTGATTTGTTTTGTGAATGTGGCGGCTCGGGAGGGTCCTTAGAGGCCTCGAGTGGGATTCGTGGCTTCGTCCGGTCTAGGCAAATTAATTGTATTTGTTTGTTTAGGAAAAGACATGTCTAGTTTTGTTTTTGAAATGATATTGGTGCATGTACTATGAAATGTGTAAGCGATTGGTTTGCCTTGAATACTTGTACTAGCGTAATTGCTAACCCCTCCGGGGACCCGTTTTGGGAAATTCTTGTTATGGATTTGAGTTATGATTATCCGGACGGCGGGCACAGACGAGACGAGGATGTTGGCGAGTCGTTGACATGTGCATTTGGGTCTTTCTATTTCTTTCGTCCATTTCGATTTGGTTGTTTTCTACATTTATAAAGTGATGTTGTACTCGCGAGTACTTAGGCTTTTCGTTTCAAACTCCGTGTCGTACTACTTTTAAATTGTCACGTTGTTGGTTGATGCTTATTTTGCCGGTTGTTCGGGCGTATATTTATATGTCATATTATTTAATTATGTATCCTCGCTAACCAAGATGGTTAGTCGAGCGGAGTTTTCCTATTGTAGCCTGGTAGGTCCCATGTAGGGGTCTACGGCGCTGTAACATATTTCCGAATATCTCGGGGTGTTACACATACTCTCTATCATATTTACCTCACAGACATCATCAAGATCATCATGTTGTTGAGAAATGTTAAACATATTTAGTTCAACAGTCATATTTCCAAAAGAAAATTTTATGATGCCATTTCTACAGTTAATTAATGCATTTGAGGTAGCTAAAAATGGCCTTCCTAAAATAACAGGGATTTGATCTTTGGTATTCTCAACAGGTTCAGTGTCTATGACTATAAAATCAACAGGAAAGTAGAATTTATCTACTTGAATCAGAACATCCTCTACGATTCCTCGAGGTATTTTTATAGATCTATCAGCTAGTTGAAGTATCACGGATGTTGATTTTAGCTCCCCTAATCCAAGTTGTGTATAAACAGAATATGGTAATAAATTCACACTGGCTCCTAAATCAAGCAAGGCTCGTTTAATGATGTGATCTCCAATGACACAAGATATTGTAGGACTACCAGGATCTTTATACTTAACGGGAGTTTTATTTTGGATTATTGAGCTAACATGTTCACTAAAAATGCCTTTCTTGGAACAATTGTTCTTCTTTTACGGTGCAAAGATCTTTCAAGAACTTAGAATAAGCGGGCACTTGTTTAATAGCATCAAGGAATGGAATATTTATTCGAACTTGTTTAAATATTTCCATTATATCTTTGTATTGCACACTTTTATCTTTTGGAATAAGTCTTTCAGAAATGGAGCTTTTGGAACGTAAGGCTTTTCTTTTTCCTTAGAATCTTTTGGTTTTGAAACTTGTGGTTCATTTGATTTTTCTTAGGATCATATTCGGGCTTTTGTATTTCTTTTCCACTTCTAAGGGTAGTTATGGATGAACCTGCGTTAGAAGAGTTTACTTCATATTGTCCTTTAGGATTAGGGATGGGTGACTCGGAAATTTTCCCTTTTCTCTTTCTAAAGTTGTTGCAAGTTGACCAATTTGTGTTTCAAGCTTAGAAATAGCCTGTGAGTTTGATTATGCACTTCTTTGAGTTGATTGAAACATTTGTTGAGTAGATTGCATGAATTGTTGCAACGTATCTTCCAAAGATGGTTTCTTTGGCACTATAGAAGGATCTTGATAAGTATTTGGAGGATATTGATTAGGACGGACATTTTGTTGATTTGGCATATTCATTTGATGTCCTCCTTGATTCATTGAGGCATATTTTGCTTCCAGGAAAAATTTGGATGATTCCTCCAATTTGGATTATAAGTTGGAGCAAATGGGTATCAGAAGATTTTCCATATGAATGTAACACATTGACTTCTTCATTAAAAATTTCTTGATTTTGTGGACCGGAGGGACAAGATTGAGATGAATGAAATGATTCCGCACATGAAATGCAAAATTCATTTTTGAGTTTGACGAGGGATGGATTGCTTCAAGACTAACGCATCCACTTTTCGTACTAAATCATCTATAGTAGATTTTATTTCAACATCTTGTTTAACCTCGTAAATTCCACCTTTTTTGGGGTCGTATGCATCGATTTGGCTCTAGAGTCGAGTGAATTCCATTGTTGTGAATTAATTGACATATTTTCAAGTGCATTCCAAGCTTCGTCTCCAATAAGGTGAAGAAATTTTCCACCATGCATTGATTGGATTAATTGGCGATTGTTTGGAGTTAAACCGTCATAAAAATATTTTACCAAACGCCATATTTCAAAACCATGATGGGGACACTTAAGGATTAAATCATTAAATCTTTCCCAACACTCGTAAAATTCTTCATTTTCTTTTTGGAAAAATTCGGATATTTCTCTTCTAAGACTATCGATTTTGGACATTGGAAAAATTTTGCGAGAAATTTATTCACTAGTTGGTCCCAACTAGTAATTGTTCTTGCTTGAAGAGAATTTAGCAGAATTTTGCTTTATCTTTGAGAGAAAATAGAAATAATCTAAGTTTGTGATTCATCGGAGAAATTTTGGAATCGGAAAGTAGAACAAATATCGAGAAATTCCTTGACATGCATATACGGATCTTCTCTTTCCAAACCGTGAAAAGATGGAAGAAGTTGAATTATTGATGGTTTAAGTTCGAAATGAGTTGCATTAGTCGTAGGCAACACTATGCAAGAGGGAGACTTAGCACTCCTTGGAGAAAAATATTCTATTAAAGTTTTTCTTTTGCAACTTGATTATTCCGATTTTCGATTTCGTCCATTTTTGGTATCGGTTTTATTTGTTGAACTTCAATTTTAGTTAAGGACAATCTTCTTCTCGTTAATCGACCTTTATTATTTCGTTGCCAAACTTGCATTCACCGATATTACAATTTTTTTAACTTTGCATACAAACCAAATTATGATAGTCGATCGAACTTCCAGATCGTTGGAGGCGTCACAACGGTCGCACTTAAAATCCAACTTTCTTCGGCATGTACAACAGATGCCTTTTTGCCAAAATTCAATCGATTTTCAAAATCAGTTTGTACAAGATTGATATTTAGCTTTTCTCTATTCAAATCGAATAAAGTAGTGAGTGAAAAATATCGTTGAATCTTTTAAAGGATTTTATTGTTTAATTAATTTTTTTTTTTGAGTTTTTATATTTTTATTATTATTAATAATACAATGATAGTTATTACAATTATTACTAAAATTATAGGATGTAATAGATTGCAAAGGAATAAATTTACTAATTGATCTACGGAAGCAATATCTATTGATAAACTAAATTATACGACGAGAAATATTACAACTAAACTAAATGTCTAAGAATAATGTAAGTAGAAAATAACAACTAAAAACACAATCTAAATTTACCACTAGAAGATTCTATTAGAACTAAAGACAAGATATAAAATTAAAAAAAAAAATTGATTTTTTTTTGTATTATTTTATATTTATTTTATATTTTTATATTTATTATAATTTTATTATATTTTTAGACTAATAATATTGAGCTAATATATATATATATATCAAGATATATTATTTATTTTTATAAAAAAATCAGATTTTTTAAAACAGCTTTTATGCAAACAGTTTTAAAAACAATTTTTATAAAAGTTTTTATAAAAGGTAAAACAGTTTTTACCTTTTAAAAAAAAGGTAATTAAAAAATTAAAATTACAAACTTTTATTTTATGCAAACAATAGAAATAGTTTTTTTTTTTTTACAAATTTTCGTTTCTGTTTTTTTTTTTAAATTTTCAGGCTTTTAATTTTTTTTAGTATTTTCCCTTTTTTATTAAAATATTGTAATTTATTTTAAAAAATAAATTCTGTTTTTATTAAAAAAATTCAAAGTTCAGAAAGTTTATTTTATTATATATATTCCAGATTGTTTAAATTATTAATTCTTAATTGATTTTTTTAGATTTTTATGAAAATTAAATTTTTAATAAAACTAGCGAGTTTTACTTTTAAAAATAAAATAAAATAATTCAGATTTTTATTTATTACGGAAAATAATATTCCAGATTATTTTTAATTTATTTTTATTATTTTTTATTTTTTATTTTTTTTCGAATTTAAATTAAAATTTTTGATTTTTAGAATATTAATATACCAAAATTACAAAAATATTACCTTAAAATCTGAAACTTTTTTGTATTTTCCAGATCTCTTTTTTTTTTTTAAAATAAAAATAAATAAGTTCTGAATTTTTTAAAGTTTTTCAGATTTTTTTTATATTTTTATATATTTTTGGACTTTTTTAATTTTTTTTTATTATTATTTTATTATTATTTTTACGAAAATGAACAGTAGATTTTATTATTATTACTTATATTTATTATTAAAAGTTTTTAAAGTTTTCAGATTTTTCTTTATGAATAAAATAAATTCTACAACTAAGATATTAAAAAGGCAGAGATAATAATAAAGAAAAGCGATAAAATAAATAACTAGTAGAAGAATTCAACTAACTTGGTGACGGTCTTCTTGTACTTCGTTTGCGCCTCAGCGGCGCCAAAACTTGTTGTTGGTTGATTCTTTAGTCTTATACTGCAAGCGCACGATTTGTTCGATGTAGATATGCGGTGCAAGTCGATTCCACGGGGAGGACTATGATAGTGAAGTCAAATTATTCCTATCGTTTTGAACCAAATTATATTAAATTCTAACCTAGTCCCAAATAATTTGATTTTTAATGGTTATAATAATTGCAACAAATAACGATAATTTTAAGTAGATTTTAGGTAAATTGATTTTAAATAATTTACTAGGGTTTAGAGTCCACCAATGTCTATTTATTATTTATTTTATATTTTAATTCCAAGAAATTCGGGAATAGATTCTCAAATCAATCTCACTATTTCCTATAGATTTGACAATAAGTACAAAATTATAATACAAATATAGATTTTCCTTCGCTTAAAAATGTAATTTCTAAGCATTATATGTATCCAATTTAATGGAAAACAAATAATCAAAGAAATTAACTTATATCAATAATCACAAAGCAAGGGGAATTTATAACTATCAAAAATACGTGATATAATTGATGAAATAATATTCCCTGTTGAAGCGAAAATCATAATCTTTAAAAACATTTATTTGGAATTATTATATAAATATTAATAATAATATAGACATGGTTTCATCATAACTTGATAAAAGAAAATTACTCACTCATAATAACAACACAAATAAATAAATATTCCATAATATTATTACACAAATATAATTTTATTACACAATATTTTTTTCTCTCCCTTACAATAATATCTCTCTATTTTTCTCCTTTTTCTCCTCCCCAAACACTACACAATCATCCCCTATTTATACTACTTCAAAATCAATAAAATAATCATTTTTACAATTAAAAATTCCACCCCCAACAATAATACACGGCTGCCATGAGTGCTAATGTCATGGATGACATCAGACAGAGTTGAAATTCGGTCCAATCGTCGGTGTTGACATGTGGCGCGATATGGTCGTCTATTTAATTGTCCTTGACGGTCATAACTTCTTCATACGAACTCGGATTTGGATGAATTTTTTTAAAGCGATCGTCTCGACGAGACGAATAAAGTGAGACCATCGTGACTATATTTGAGTTTTGTAAAAATATCGCCCTTGAACCAATTGATACGTCTTGTCTTAGGTTGGTTAACTGCGAGATATAATTTAATTCCAATTAATTATCCAAAAATGACATAAAATTATAGAAAATTCTAAGAAAATGAAATAATATAAATATATGGTAAAACGAATAAATTATCACACAAAACACACAATTATATACATAAAATACTAATAAAAATATTACTCAAAATATACTAAACAAATTGCTCCACCTTGCCCCTTGTTTTTGTTTACTTAGTGCAAGTAAGGGAACGAAAATAGTATGTTTGGTGAGCTATCCTCCGTTTTGCCGATTCTTTGAGGGAGGACGACTGTGTGCACGGACGCTGAGTTCGATGGACCGATCTCCGTAACCGTGTCTTTATGTGCGAGGGACATTCCATCCGCAGGTATGTCCCGCGACTCACTTTATTGTTAGGGTCCTCCGTTAGGCTGAGCCTGCCTTGTATTTAAACGAAAGGCGAGCGGTCTTGGTCTGTAGGAGTCCTTGCACGGGTCGTTCGTCGGTTTATTCGACTCCACGTCCACAGCTTGTTTGCACTTTTCTACCTCGGGTCGTCATGTTAGATGGCGACCCTCGACGGTATACGTTGTGACGAGGTAGGGACGCGTCGCCTTGTCCGGGTACATCATGTTAGATGATGTACTTTGAGGGCGTGCGAGCGTGTCCACAGATTTATTTGGAGGGTCCTTCGGCTACACCCGCCTCATATTTAAACGAAGGGCGAGCGATCGCAGCCCATGGGAACCTTTCATGGATGAAGCTATCGGTTCTATCGACCTCCAGGACCATGGCTGTACTTTTTCTACCTCAGATCGCCATGTTGAATGACGACTCTCGACGGTATACGTTGTGCTCTGAGGGGCGATCGCTTTCATAGGTCTGTCAAGTTTAGACGATTACCTCTTGTAAGGCGAGTGAGTCATCCCCTTTTTAGTTGCTCGTTTTCGTCGAGGCGAATCATATAGATGGGACAAGAAAATCTCATTATACTCTTTGTACGTTGGGTAACTGATATTGAATACAAAGTTTTCACTGGTAGTATTTCTTCAAATGTACGGCGTTCCAGGGATATTGGTCCGGAGTGCCGTCAGGGTGTTCAAGTTCGTTGGCTCCCCTAGTTAGCCACTTAGATATCCTGAAGGGCCCTTCCCAATTCGGACCAAAGACTCCTGTATGAGTCTAGACCTCTTTGAGGACTAGGTCGCCCACTTGGAACCGTCTTTCCTTGACTTTGGAATTGAAGAACTTCTCGGATCTCCTTTTATGGATTGTGTTCTTCATTTCCGAGGCCAGTCGCCGTTCTTTGAGCATGTCCAAGTCGATCCGCCGAGCCACATTGTTGTCTGTCGCCATCTCTTGTTCAGTTCGGTGGCTGAGGACGGCGATCTCCGAAGGGATCACCGCTTCTGTTCCGAATGCGAGGGCGAAGGGTTTCGCCGGTTGAGTTTTGGGTCGTCGTTCGATATGACCACAAAACATCTGGAAGCTCGCTCGCCCACCGTACTTGTCTGGATTCGAGTCGTGCTTTGATTGTATGTTTGAGGATCTTGTTCTGACTTCTACACCGTTAAATGCGAGGGTGGTAGGGGGCCGAGAACAACTTTTTGATTCCCCACTTCTCACAGAATTGCATGACCTCCAAACGGTCAAACTGCTTCCCATTGTCGGAGATTATAGCCTGGGGTAGCCTGAATAGGCATATGATGTTCTTCCATATTAACTTAATTACTTGTTCTTGGCCGATATTGTTGAGTGGCTAGGCCTCAGCCCATTTTGTGAAGTAATCGACCCCTACAATGGCAAATTTACATCCTCCAGGCACCGTTCGCAAGGGACCGATGAGGTCGATGCCCCATTGGGCGAACGACCATGGGTTGTAAATAGAAGTGAGCTGCTCGGGGGAGAGTTTGATGTTTGGGCCCATCACTTGACACCTGTGACACGATCTGGCATAGGCGATCGCATCTTTCTGAAGTGAAGGCCATAAAAAACCTTGCCTGGTTGTCTTATGGATGAGAGCTCGCCCGCCAGCATGATTTCCACAAATCCCGTCATGGATCTCCGCTAAAACGAGCCGGCCTTCCTCCGGCGTAATGCACTTGAGGAGAGGAAGGCTGAAAGCTCGCTTGTAAAGCCGATCGTCTAGTAGGATGTATCTGGTTGCACAGAGTTGAAGCTGGCGAGCTTTGACATGGTCGTCAGGGACCGTTCCGTCCTTTAAGTATTTAATGAACGGAGTCATCCAGTATTCCTCGGCAATGGCAACTGTGGTAACCAGGTTTCTGTCGATCGCCGGCTTTGCTAATTTCGTGATTTGGATGTTAGAGAAATCGGCCACCCCATCTGATGATGCCAGTTTGGATAGGGCATCGGCTTGGGAATTGTGCTCTCTCGGTACTTGTTCAATTAGCACTTCCTCAAATTTCGTGCACATTTCGGCGACCAATTCTTGGTATTTGACCATCTGCTCGCCGCGCGCCTCATATTCTCCCTTGACTTGGTTCACGACCAAGAGGGAGTCCATGAAGATGTGGAGACGGCGAACATCCAGGGCGAGGGCCAGGTCGAGCCCGCCTACCAAGGCTTCATACTCGGCTTCATTGTTGGTCGCTCGAAACCCGAAACGCACAGCATTTGTGAAACTTTAGCCTTCGGGGCTGATGAGGACAATCCCTGCCCCTGCTCGCGAGTTGGTTGCCGAGCCATCTACGTACAGCTTCCAAGCGGGACGACCGACCAGAGTCGGACTGTGAGGGAATGTTAATTCCACCACGAAGTCCGCTAGAGCCTGGCCTTTGATCGCCGTGCAAGGGGCATACATGATACCATACTGGGCGATCTCCAGTGACCATTTTAGGAGTCGCCCGTTGGTGTCTGGCCGGTGCAGAACTTGCCTTAAGGGGAGAGTTGTCAGAACCTCCACTTGATGTTCGAAGAAGTAGGCCATAGCTTGCGGACACTCATGACTAGAGCGTAGGCGATCTTCTCCAGAGGCGTGTATCGCGTTTCCTCGTCATGGAGCGCTTGGCTAACGAAGTAGATCGGCAAGTGGGCTTGCCCCTCTGCTCGCACTAAAACAACACTAAGCGCGACCTCTGAGGCTGCCAGGTAAAGGAATAGCTTTTCGCCGGGGATCGGCTTTGCCAAGATCTGAGGGTTAGATAGATATTCCTTGATCTTGGCGAACGCTATTTGACTCTCCTTTGTCCATGCGAACTTCTTGTTCTTTATGGTCGCGAAGAATGGTTTGCTTTTGTCTCCGAGCCGAGATATGAAACGGTTGAGGGCAGCCAGACAACCAGTGAGGATCGCCTGGATCTTGGTGGGGTTTGTCTCGATCCCTCTTTGGCTCACGATATGCCCTATGAACTTTCCAGAGATTACCCCGCAGTTGCATTTCTTGGGGTTTAGCTTCATATTGAACTTCTCGAGAATGGCGAACGTCTCGGCAAGGTCATTGAGGTGATCTTCCTTCTTGAGGCTTTTGACCACGATGTCATCAATGTAGACTTCCATGGTCTTGCCGATCTGATTGGCGAACATTCCGTTGACTCGTCGCTGGTAGGTCGCCCCCGCATTCTTCAAGCCGAACGGCATTCGGACCCAAAAGTATATGTCTTTTTTCGTGTGGAACGATGTGTGTTTTATGTCTTTCTCCGCCATTGGGATTTGATGTTATCGGCGAAGGCATCCATGAACGACATCATTTCGCAACCTGATGTACTATCGACCATGTGATCAATATGAGGCATCGGAAAGTGGTCTTTTGGACATGCCGCATTGAAGTCGGTGAAGTCGATGCATAACCTCCAGGAGCTGTTTGGCTTTTTGACGAGCACCGTATTGGCGACCCACTGTGGTTCGTCTATAGCTACTCCGATTAGTTTGTTATCGAGTAGCTTTTTGACTTCTATGTCGAGCACTGCGTATTTCTCAGGACCGAATTTCCTACGTTTCTGGTGAACAGGCTTCCTTGCCGGGTCGATCTTTAGATAGTGGCAGGCGTGTTCTGGACTTATGCCAACCATATCTTGATGCGACCAGGCAAAGACTCCGATGTTCTTACGTAGTAAATTGATCAGATCCTCCTTTAATTTGAGGTCGACGCTTGTGCCGATCTGTACTTCCCGCTCCGGGCGAGCCGGATCTATCGTTATATTTTCCAAATCTTCGATGGGGACGGTCGCCTCTCGTTTGGAACGATTTTCGGACTCGATCCTGGGATCGATGTCGAGGCTTGGCTAGAAACCGATCCTTGGCTCGATGTCGTCCGTCAATCGTTGTGAGATGCTGTCCTCTGAGTCGGGCTGGTACGATGTTCTTGGCTCGTCGATCTCCATGGGTTGATTGTCGATCGTTTCAATGTTACACACAGCATGGGAAGTATTGAAAGAAGTTACGACACAGGAGTAATTCAAACACTTCTTAGCCATTAATTGGTCTCCTTTTACAGTACCGACCGTCTCATTGACAGTGGGGAATTTGATACAGTAAAATAAAGAGGAGGCGACCGCCTCGAAGGTTTCTAGAAATTGACGACCTAGGAACCCATTATAGATGCTGGGCCTATCTATGATTACAAAGTTTAGGTTCCTAGTAATCCTAACCTTGGGATCGTAGTAACATGTTAGCTCGACAGAGAGCTTGATACTTCCATAGGCTTGGACTATGCTGTCGCCGAACCCTTGGAGCACGGTGTCGAATGGCTTGATGAACTTAGTTAGGTTGCCGAGCTGGTCAAGAGCAGATTTGAATATGATATTGCAAAAGATCCCATTGTCAACCAGCACGCGATCGACCATTTTCCCAAGGATACATGCAGAGATCACCAATGCGTCCTCTTTGGGGCACTGAACTCCCCCCTATCCCTGTTGGAGAAAGTGATGAGCGCATCTTTGGAGATGGTCGGATCCGGTGGGACCACGACATGGACCCCGGTGAACGCCCTCAGCTCGGCCTTCCGTTTTCTGTTCGATAAAGTGGAAACCGGGGAAAGGCCACCGAGGTTTCCACCTCCCGCTTGAAGCATATTGATCCGGCCGCCAGGGTTTATCGGAGGGATCGATTCATCAGAGTACTCCGGCTCATTCTGCTCGATCCTTGCGACCGGATTGGGACGGATCCCATCGCTTTGTCGGCGCTCGTGCCCTCTGGTCCTCTCTGCTCGGGTCTCGGGCTTGGTGACTAAGTTATCCAATTTGCCTTCCTCAAACAGTCGCCAGAGTTGTATGAGGAGGTCGAGGCACTGGCTGGTGTTGTGGCCGGGACTTTTCTGGTAGGCACAAAATTTGTTGCGGTCTAGATGACCGCTGTCCCTTATCGGCTTTGGTTTGTTGAGCCACTTGCGCCCCTTGATGGCGTTAAAGATGTGGGCCGGAGATAGATTGAGGTTGCGGAGGAGGTGAACCTCCACATCCTCGAAGGCTTTGAATTCACCAGGTGGCTTTGCGACCGCCTTTCTGGGCTTGGCGACCGCCTTCTTCTGGATCTGGGACGGCGACTTCCCTTCTCCGGCAGATCCCTCGCCTAAGCGGAGGGTGAGCATCCTCTAACTAGCCAGGAAATCGGCGGCCCTGACGCGGAAGATCGGGTAGGTCGGGGGGATGTCCTTCGTAAGATGCCAAAACATGGGCGAATGGCCATGGAATCCCCTTAGGGCCGAGTAGAGAGCGAGCTCATCGCTAATGGGCTCACCGGTGAGGACTACTTCGTCCACCCGGTCGATGTAGTCTTCGTCGGGCTCGTCCTTCCCCTACCTGATCTTCATCATGCGGTGGGGGCCTTCTGGCTAAGCGACTTTGGCAGCGAAATGCGACGTGAAGTCGTTCGCCAGTCTCTCAAAGAAATTGATCGAGCGCGGTGGCAGTGAGATGTACCACCTATGGGCGAGGTCACCCAATGTCAATGGAAACATTCAGCACTTCGTCGCGTCCGATGCTCCATATCCGGTCATGTAAATCCGAAACTTGCTCAAATGGGTCTCAGGATCCGATCTCCCCTCTGTTGTGTCAAGATTTATTCATCCCGACAGGCGATCGACTATAAGGCCGAGCGACCAAGTCAACTCCAGTCAAACTATGGCTAGCTCGCCTAATCGAAGATATCAGACCACCATCAGTTACCTAGCAATCGACTCCCAAGGCAATCGCCCTTTGGCCTCTGGCGATCGACTCTAGTGTCCGGCTAAGGACGGTCGACCTACGCCCCGAGCAGAGATGATCGCCCGTCAAAGTCATCGAGGACTGGATCTCAGAACAGCACCCACGTGCAGATCCACAAAAGGCGCTGACAGACAAGATCTTCGCTGACAGACAAGATCTTCTGCTGACAGACAAGACCTTTGACCACAGCCTGTCACCTACCTCACCTACCGGCAGGCGCGCCGAAAGTTGTCAGTGGGACCGCCCGTGACAGCAACTCAGGACGCGTGCAGGCTCCCCATTGGACCGTACAGTTGACTGCCAGCAACTCCTGCAGACTTTAAGGAGACAAGCCCATGTGCTAAAAGACGATCGCCTGATTATTATAATACAGAAAAGGCGATCGCCCGGCATATCCAAGTCCTATAAATAGAGAACCTCCTCCTACTGGAAAAAGGTTCGGAATTCATTTCACCAACAACAGAAATACAGTAGAACATACATACCATCAAGCTCCCTGCTTTCTCGCCGGAATCCATCTCAGGACTTCTCTCTCCGAATCTCTCGTCCAGAAGACGATCGGCAGAGGCAGCAAGTCTCCACGAGACAGATTCCAAGAGATTCATAAGCCCAGGAGCCCAAGCATCCAGCTAAATACTCGCCGTGAGAGACTGTCGATCTCTCACCGCCGCGACTGTTCATCTCCTTTGTTACAAGAACTCACAGAGCATCAAATCTGGTTCTTCCGGCAATCTACACGCTCACTAGCTAAGATAACAAGAATCTTTACACTCATTGTAATTGTATTCTTACATTAGTACTTGTATCCCCGAATATTAGTATTAATAATATCTCGTGAGAGCATTCAAGCCCGGGACTAACAACCCCGGCAAATCTTGTGTTATTTATCTTTCTCACGGAAGTGCTCTTGCATTTGTTTGCTATCAATCCATTCCAGCAATATCTATCTCCGGATAATATTTTGGGTAGCAACAATTGGCGCTAGAAGGAGGGCCCACCTAACCCTCAAATTTTTATATATCTACCGTCCCGAAGAACACTCACTGTTCTCGGGGCATATACTTGAAGTGACACTCACTGCACTTCAAAGAAAACCTTCAGAATCATGACATCCGCCGGTACATCGAAGAAAGCCGCTCTCCGAACCGTCGGACACCATATCCCGGTTCAGTCCGAACTCCAGCCAACGACAGGGGGAAGCCGAAGCAACGCGAGACTCTCGATCCCGCATCCGAGAGATGGCCCCAACCTCTCACTCGATCAGTTCCAAACCGAGGAACAGATCGAGGAGGCTATGGCCATCCTAGAGGAGCGACGGAGAGCATGCGCGTCGCCCGCGATAACTCCCTCGATCGTCCGCCGCATGGGAAAACGGAAATTCAACGGGCTACTGACCGAGCGATCGTCAGAAAGCCCCAATTCGCGAGGAAAGGCTCTCGCACGACCGGACGGATCCATATTCAATCGCTTGGGGCGCGACCCATCCTGCGACCGGGGCATTCTGTTTCCAACCACGAAAAGACGGAATCCGAATCCGTCACCAGGAGTTCGGCCTACCCACCTCACAGCCTTGCAGTCGGCCATCGACTCCGCCCGATCGCCAGGGGATCAGTACTCAATCGCCTCGGCTCTTGCTCCGGGCGCCGAGCCGCAAGCAGTCAGGCCACGGCGATGGCCGCTATACAACGCCAGCTCGACGAGATGAAAGCACTCTTGGACACTGGGGCAAGCACCAGCAAAAAGATCATCGGGCCGACCGAGCCACTCGCGGCCCACATCGAGCTTGCCCCCATACAACCAACGATCGCTCCTCCCAAAACACCCATGTATGAGGGGAGATTGATAAGTGTCATTTTTGTACACTTATCCATGGTTTGTATCGATAAAATTCACCCATAATTGAGCTAGTCTACTCGTTTTTTTGCTTTTAATTTATTAGTTTTAATAATTTTATTTTTATTGGATGATGATCGGATTAAATAACTGAATTACTCAAGAAACAACATGTTTAATAAATATTCTCTTTATTGAATTTTGATATATTCATGTTGTAGGGCTTTTCGAGACGAATTCGGCAGTCTTTAGGATTCAAAATCGAGTTATATATCAAAAGTTATCATCAGAAGAAGATGCGGGGCAAAAACGCAAAGTCCGAGTGCAGGCTAAAACGTAACTATCAAAGCTTCAAATGAGCAAATTTACGAAGCCACGTTACGGCCGTAACATTCGGGGTTACGGCCGTAAGTCACCTCGATTACGGCCGTAACTCACGAATGTTACGGCCGTAACTCTTGATTGCTATGATTTGTCTAATTTTTTATACTTTTTGTGTATTATTGAGGGGATGGCTGGCATTGATCCGATATAATGTAATAATGCTGTAGTTTTGGAGCTATTAGATGACTTTAGGTGTATAAATAGACCCCTTAGATCCTTCATCATTCACCAATTCATCATATAATTTTCCATTTTCTTGCAAACTTTTCTTTTTGTGTGAAGAACACACTTGTGTTCTTGAGTGATCTTTGTAAGTGTGGTGTAGTATATGTTGTTCAGAGAGTTTATTGCTTCTATCTCCTTTATCTACTAAGGGAGTTAGGATCAATTCTTTCTCTTGATTCAACTAAGAATGACCACCAAAGCTTGTAATATGTGTAATAAACCCTTTATGGGCTAAGTTTCTTAAGTTGGGATTATAAACAAGGTTAGTCATGTTATTTATGTTTGTATAAAGATATATTATGAATTACTTATTATTGTGTGTGATTTTCATTGTTTTAACAATCTTTATTTATTTGGCCAATTAATGAAGATATTTATGATCTTCATATGTTTGAAAGAAAATATGTTTGATTAGATCAAATGATCTTCACTCTAAGTTGTTCTAGGGGATAGAAATATACCCCTAGTCCTTAGATGATTCATTGAGTTATTTTCACAAATCCTAATGCTATGTATTGAAGCCAATCAATATAGAAATATAGTGGATTGATTCAATATGTAAGGCGTTTTATAGTTCGAAAGAGAAACCGTCTTTTTAAGGAAAATCGAATCTACACAACATAATAAGTAAATTCATCTTATGATCTCCAATACATCTTTTATAACTAATGACGAACTAAGTTTGTAATCCCAACTATTTCATTTTATCGATAATCAATCTATTATTATTGCTATCTTTTTATTTCCTTATAATATTAGAACTATTATTGCAATTTCTTTGCAATTATTAAACCAAACTTTTTAATTGTGTGTTTCACTCATCTTAAGTATCTATAAAAATAGACTAATAGTGTATAATTCAAATTATAACATAACTTCCTTGTGGGATCGATAAACCGGACTCAAAAAGTCCACTTTACTACTTGATACGATATCGTGCACTTGCGATAGTTACACAAAAAGCGTGTCAAGTTTTTGGCGCCGTTGCCGGGGAAGTATAAGTTATATTTGAACTCTTACATTATAAACTATTTGTGTACAAATTTCTCGACGTTGTAACTTAGTACTAAATTGTGTTTGTCCGGTCAAGTGGCGGATAACGGTACTCCGTGACTATTAAAGTCGGATTTTTCAGTTTCCCACAACAACTGATATTTGTATATATTTTTTTATTTTATTTTCATTCTCTTTTTATTTTTGTTTTTTTATCATGGATGAAACATTGTTTAAAATTGAAAAAGATTTCCCTTTCTAAGCAAAATGCAATTTTAAAAATTTACAAGACAAGGCTTGAAAGGATGAGGTTGCTTACGAATAAAAGCATACCTTTGACATAAGATTCATTATCGAAGCCAAAGTAAGAATAGAAGGTGAATTCACGAAACACCAACTAGATTTTTACTGGGGCTTGGAAAAGTTCATATGCAAAGAAACGACGAGCAAAGATTCTAGCCGTTTGCTATAAATGTGCTAGATGGGCGTAATGCAAAATGTCGATCTTTAGGAATTCCATCTACAAACAGAGAAGATAAAATTCGGTTCATTAATGATGGTCCGAATAAGGAGAATTTAGATAATATCGAAATTTCTCTTGACACGCATCCTAGTGGACTTGTGTATTACGGAATTCAATGTTTGTGGAATAAATTCAAACGAGAATATGAACAACGTCTTGGGAATCGGCGTTAAAAGACCTGTTTGCCAATTTGTAAGAAAATTGGATGGGAAGCTTCTCCCGACTCATAGAAGGCGTTTAGGCCGTTTCGAACGTAAAATCGAGGAAGATGTGAGCCACAATCACAACTACTGTACATACGCGTAAGTATCTTTTATTTTTGTCGTGTGGTGAGATTTTACGAATAAAAATGTGATACGCGATAAAAGCTTTCATTATTCTATTGAGTAGTTGAAGCACAATCAAACGCAATCACAAACTTGTTAAACAATTTTTACCTTCTTTTTCTTCTATAAATAAACTTTCTCTTGGTTTCTTTCATTCATCCCTCAAACTTGCACTTTTCTCTGTTTCTCTCTAAAATTTTTTTCTTTTCAAAAATGGAGTCATCATCTTCAACAAAAAAATTTTACACACTGCATTTTTGGTGGATCTAGTTACGGAAAAGAGGCATGCTTCAGACGGCCCACAACAGGTCGTACCTTAGAGAAAAATGCATTCATGTAGTTTACGGAGGAGGAAGTCTAGGATTAATGGGGCGAGGCTGTACGCCTATATGGAAGGAGTAAGAGTGTTGGGAGTAATCCCAAAACCTCCGGTGAAAGTAAAATTACCGGGTCAACTATTGGAGATGAGTTTAGATCTGTGAATATGCAAGATCGCATAACTCACATGATAAATAATTAGGCGCCTTTATCGCCCTTCCGGTGGTTTTGGCACACTTGAGGAACTTTTTCATGTGGTTACAGAGCCGACTAAATGTTCATCAAAACCAATAGGAGTGCTTAATGTCAATGGTTTCTTTGATGGTTTCTTGTCTTTCATCGACTACTCTGTGAAAAGGGATTTATTTCAGCGTGCAAAACGAATCATAGTCGTTGCAACAACACGAGAAGAACTAATCGAAAAACTCAATGAATTTGTTCCTCAACAGATCCACTCTAGCTAAAATTATGCAGGTAGAAGATTTTACCGTGAGAAAGCGAAAAGTAGATTCATTCCTCTCCCTTTGATAACCCATGTCGGACCCCTTGTATTTTTACTTTTTGTCGTGTGTAATAATCGTGCTAAATGATGGCGGCTTAAGGAGTTTCTTTTTGATCTCTTGGCGCATCTATTCACGATTTATGTATTTTTATTTCATTACTATAATGTTTATTTCGTGTTTTGCTTTTATAAAAACTTTGATGGCAGCGTAAGGCGACTCTTCGGACTTTCTTGATGCGCATCTAAAAAATTATGTTATACTTACGAGTATATTTTATTTTCTTTTGTGTGTGCCTCGTATATTTATTCTCTTGCAGATTCTAAAAGGAGTTAGGCTCAGACATCAACTTTCTTAACAGGAGTATTACCTTTTACGCATTGATTTTTATTTTATTTTTAAACTGAGGACAGTTTTATTTTCAAGTTTGGGGGTGGTTTGTTTTAGTATTTTGGTGTGTTGTAATTTTGGTGTGGTTTGTTTAATAATTTTGGTGTGTTTTGATTGATTTGGTTATTTGCCTTAATTTTTTTTTTTTTATATATATATATATTTATATATATATATATATATCTATAGTATTTTGATTTTTGAGATTTTTAGATCTGGCCATAACACCATAAATTAGCTATATACAAACTTCTAAAATCGTTTTAACCGGTAAAAAATTTGTATATTCCAATTTTTTTTTTTTTGAGCCTTAATCTCTCTTTCCAAGCCTTGTAATTATCATATAAAATCGAGTCATTCGTTACCTTGAGAAAAGAAGAATCAATTGGTTAATGAAAAATAAAACTGAAATTTACTTAATTTGTGGAGTTTTTGATTTTTCATGCTTAACTAAAAATGATTTTACGCAAAATTCTATTCCCTAAAAAAGGAGTCATTGGTGAAAAGAGCTACACGTTAGCAAATAACGTGTGAAAGCTATCACCTAAAAAAATAAATGACGAAAAGGAGAAGTGTTGAGCAATAAATGCTTAATTTTGGAAGTCTTAAATTTAGAGAAAAATAAAGGACTAAACATTGTTGGTGCGTAGGCTGCCGTCTCGGGAAAAATTGGTGAAAAGAGCTACACGTTAGCAAATAACGGTGTGAAAGCTATCACCTTTTTACGAAAAAAATGAGATAGAAATTGTGTTAGTGAAAAGAGCTACACGTTAGCAAATAACGGTGTGAAAGCTATCACTAAAAGGGATGTAGTTTATGAGAGATTTGAATTAATTAGCGGTGAATTTCAATACACTCAATTTTGTAAAAATCACAATATTTGATGACGCCAATGAAATTCTTCTTCATATTGAGTCGAAAAATAAACGAGTGATCGAGAGCAACCATTAAAGGGAGTCGTGTGTATCACGAGTGGGAAAGAAATAATCAACCTTTTGGGGGGAAACCTTACATTTTGGAATTACAAAATAAAAACCGTGTTTTAACTTCAAAAATATTAGTAGATTTATTTTGAATCTTGATTCATTTCTATCTACTGTATAAAGCTGGTTGTTGTTTATTAATGGCATTTTGATCTCCTTTTCTCTTTTTATATTTTAATTTATGTGTGTATTAATTTTCTTATTTTTTTTATTTTTATTTTTATTTTTGAAGTGTGAATAATAAAGAGTCTTGCTCGGGACTAGCAAGAATTCAAGTTTGGGGGTGTGATAAGTGTCATTTTTGTACACTTATCCATGGTTTGTATCGATAAAATTCACCCATAATTGAGCTAGTCTACTCGTTTTTTTGCTTTTAATTTATTAGTTTTAATAATTTTATTTTTATTGGATGATGATCGGATTAAATAACTGAATTACTCAAGAAACATCTTGTTTAATATATATTCTCTTTATTGTATTTTGATATATTCATGTTGTAGGGATTTTCGTGACGAATTCGGCGGTCTTTGGATTCAAAATCGAGTTATATATCAAAAGTTATCATCAGAAGAAGATCTGGGCAAAAACGCAAAGTCGAGGAATTCGGGCTAAAAACGTAACTATCAAAGCTTCAAATGAGCAAATTTACGAAGCCACGTTACGGCCGTAACATTCAGGGGTTACGGCCGTAAGTCACCTCGATTACGGCCGTAACTCAATGTTACGGCCGTAACTCTTGACATTGCTATGATTTGTCTAATTTTTATACTTTTTGTGTATTATTGAGGGGATGGTGGCATTGATCCGATATAATGTAATAATCTTGTAGTTTTGGAGCTATTAGATGACTTTAGGTGTATAAATAGACCCCTTAGATCCTTCATCATTCACCAATTCATCATATAATTTTCCATTTTCTTGCAAACTTTTCTTTTTGTGTGAAGAACACACTTGTGTTCTTGAGTGATCTTTGTAAGTGTGGTGTAGTATATGTTGTTCAGAGAGTTTATTGCTTCTATCTCCTTTATCTACTAAGGGAGTTAGGATCAATTCTTTCTCTTGATTCAACTAAGAATGACCACCAAAGCTTGTAATATGTGTAATAAACCCTTTATGGGCTAAGTTTCTTAAGTTGGGATTACAAACAAGGTTAGTCATGTTATTTATGTTTGTATAAAGATATATTATGAATTACTTATTATTGTGTGTGATTTTCATTGTTTTAACAATCTTTATTTATTTGGCCAATTAATGAAGATATTTATGATCTTCATATGTTTGAAAGAAAATATGTTTGATTAGATCAAATGATCTTCACTCTAAGTTGTTCTAGGGGATAGAAATATACCCCTAGTCCTTAGATGATTCATTGAGTTATTTTCACAAATCCTAATGCTATGTATTGAAGCCAATCAACATAGAAATATAGTGGATTGATTCAATATGTAAGGGGCGTTTTATAGTTCGAAAGAGAAACCGTCTTTTTAAGGAAAATCGAATCTACACAACATAATAAGTAAATTCATCTTATGATCTCCAATACATCTTTTATAACTAATGACGAACTAAGTTTGTAATCCCAACTATTTCATTTTATCGATAATCAATCTATTATTATTGCTATCTTTTTATTTCCTTATAATATTAGAACTATTATTGCAATTTCTTTGCAATTATTAAACCAAACTTTTTAATTGTGTGTTTCACTCATCTTAAGTATCTATAAAAATAGACTAATAGTGTATAATTCAAATTATAACATAACTTCCTTGTGGGATCGATAAACCGGACTCAAAAAGTCCACTTTACTACTTGATACGATATCGTGCACTTGCGATAGTTACACAAAAAGCGTGTCAGAGATCGGACCCCGAAACCCACCTGAGTAAATTCCGAATCTACATGACTGGGTGTGGGGCATCTGATGCAACCAAGTGCCGGATCTTCCCGTTAACATTGGGCGAGCTGGCCCATAGGTGGTACGTCTCACTACCACCACGATCAATCACCTTCTTTAAGAAACTGGCGAATGACTTCACGTCATACTTCGCCAGCAAGGTCGCCAGACCAGAAGGCCCCCACCTTGTGATGAAAATAAGGCAGGTGAAAGACGAAACCGACGCAGATTACATCGACCGAGTAGACGAAATCATCCTCACCGGCGAACTCGTCTGTGATGAGCTCGCTCTCTATTCGGTCATGGGGGGATTCCACGGTCACTCTCCCATGTTTAGACATCTCTCCAAGGATATCCCCCAACTTACGCGATCTTCCGCGCTAAAGCTGCCAACTTTCTGGCCAGGCAAAGGCTACTCACCCTCCACCTAGGCGAGGAAACGCCACCTCCTGTCCAGAAGATAGCGATCGCCAAAGCAAAGAAGGCGATCGCCAAGCCACCCGGAGATCTCAAGGCTTTCGAGGACATGGAAGCCCATCTCCTCCATACGTTCAACCGAACTCCGGCACATATTTTCTATGCCATAAAGGGGCACGAAAAGCTCAAAAAGCCAAAGGCGATACGGGACCACGGTCACCTGGACAACAATCAATATTGTGCCTACCATAAGAGTCCCGGCCACAGCACCAACCAATGTCGCGACCTCCTCAAACAGCTCTGGAGATTGTTCGAGGAAGGCAAGTTGGACAGCTTATTGGCTTAGCCAAAGCCCCTACCAATCTCTGTACACGATCGGCCGAGCCGAACACAAAGCAGGCTGGAAAGCTCATACGAGCCGACCCCTGGATCAACCTCGGCGACCGTCTCTACATGCTTCAATCAAGGGAAGGGAACCTCAGAAATTTCTCCCCGGTCTCCCTCCTCATATATGAAACTGGAGGATTCGCTCGCCATCTACAGTTCACCATCAAACATGATGGATTAAGGCACGAGATCGCCTCCCCCGCACAATGTACACCGTCGAAGGTCGGCATCTACATGATGATCCAAGGTGTAAGAGTGCAGCCATGGTCCTGGTGGTCGATGGAACCGACTGCTTAGGCCATGCAAGGTCCCTTTGGGCCAAGATCGCCCGCCCTTCGTTTAAATACGAGGCCGGCGTAGTCTGAGTGCCCTCCAAAATTAATCAGTGGACACGATCGCTCGCCCTCAAAGGTTCATCATCTAACATGGTGAACTCGGACAATGCGACGTGCCACAACCCCCGTCTCAACGTACACCGTCGAGTTTCGCCATATTCATGGTGGGCCGAGGTGGAAGCAGAGCTAAACAAGCTGCGGGCGTAGAGTTGAATCATCCGACGCTGCCCCGCGCAAGGACTCCTCTAGACCGAGACCGCACGCCCTTCGTTTAAATACGAGGCGAGGCGCAGCCTAACAGAGGACCCTCATAATAAAGTGAGTCACGAGACACTCAATGTCTTCGCGCATCAAGACATGATCAGGGAGTCGGTCCATTGAACTCCGCGATCGTGCACGGTTCCTCAAAACGGACGACCGTCCTCGAGGATTCGACAAAGTTGAAGACCGCTCACTCAACGAATTATTTTCATCCCCTTACTTCCACTAAGCGAATAAAAACAAGGGGGAAGAGTGCGGACTACCTATACGACGATCGTCCCTATTCAACCACATACGGAGGTCGTCAATTTTCAGATGTTGTGCAGTGATCGAATTTGTTGTAAGAGTTATCTTTATGAGTTTGTCAATTCATTTGGAACTACCCTCGCAACGATCTCTCCTCACACATTTGTACAAATTCAAACAAAGACTCAAAAATAACAGTCATTCAAGTAATCGAAGATAATCAAACACTCAGTTCATTGCTTGAAAAGATCAGAGTACATGGTCGCCCGAAGGCCTAAATGCTACAAAAGAAAGCTACAAAACTACAAGGAAATAAGCTATAACATCAAAAATGAAGTGCCTCAGGCCCCTGCCTGGCCTTCGCCATCAGCATCCGGTGCGGCCCCCTCATCTTCCGGAGCGTCGGGATGAGCAAGATTGGCCGGAGATGGATACCAGCTCAAATCCACGCCGATGTCCGCAAGATCCAAGATCGGCAAGGAGAAAGCTGGATGGAGAGGATGCTCCAACGCATACGCCTTGAAGTTCTCAGCAAGAGGCCCGACCTCCAAACCTCCCTTCTTAGCTGCTCTGATCGAGTCAGCGAACGCCAAATAATAGGCGAACTCGCTGACAAACTCCAAGTTTTGAAAGGGATCAGCCCTGGTCGCCTCTACCTCTCCTTTCAGCTCCGCCATCGCCTGTTGCGACCCCTGGAGCTCGGCCTCCCTCGCAGCAACCTTCTCTTTCGACCCCGCCAGCTCGCTAGTCAACCGAGCGATCGTCACCTTCTGGCGATCGGCCTCATCCTCAGCAGCCTTCTGCGCCCGGACGGCATTCAGCATCTGGTCCCAAAATCGGTCAACCGCCAGACGAGACAACTCGGTTTCCTTCTTCGCCAGCTCAAGCTCGTGGCTCACCCGCCTGGCCGCCTCCAAAGAGTCCTTCTCCATCGCCATGATCTTATCGGTGAACTCGGCGTTCTCTCTCCGAGCCGCCTCGAGATCCGCCTGCAGGCGAATAGTGGAAGGCCGCCCCTCAAACTCCTGAGCAGCCTGGACAGCCATGGTCGCCGTATGGAGAGAAAAGGCGAGAACAGCCTGCATCGAACTCCCCGATCGCTGTCGAGCGATCGCATCCAGATCGGTCGTCCAGGCCTTCGGCAGAGCAGAAGCAGCCTTGCTGACGTATGGAGGAATGTCGCAGGACTGGCGAGGAGATCGACTCGCTAGGAAATCCACGACCATCGGCGGGCAAGATGGATCTGTGCGAAGGATCCTACATCAAAACAACAGAGTTAACACAACTCCTACGCAGTTGCAAGTTTCAACACCAAAACGCAATCTACCTCTCAGCCTTCTCGGGGTCCCGACCGAAATACGGTTTCCCTCGAGGGGTCTCAGCATCCGCGATCGCCATCTCCCGCATGAAATCCGCAGAGGGCGGCTCATTCTCCGGAGCGACAATGGTGATCGGAGGCGCGGCGATCGACACCTCATTGGCAGGGGCAGGAACCGAAGTTTCTTCCGGCCTCGGCCTTTTACGATTCGCTCGAAGCCCCTCCTCTGGAACTCCCTCCTCAGCCACGATCGGCTCCACGCGAGGTTCCGCCTCCGGAACAATTGGCAACGCAACAGGTGGGGCCCGAGACGACCTCTTGTGGCGGAGACGGCCTAGAACTCCAGGATTCGACATGGCGATCTCTGGAGGGGGCTCCAAGAAGCGAGGAAAGCGAACCTCTGCAGTTAAGACGATCGACCAACAGTCAGACACTTTCCTCAAGTAAGGCGATCGCCTAGAAAGTGAAGGTCGCAGAAACTCATACCTGGCACCGAGAGATGTCTCGGGAAACGGAATAGCCGAGCCGACAACCAACGACTCTCCTTATTGATCCGGTTGGCATCAAGTTCGTCGTCCGACAAGCTCCTTATCCGCTCCCAGACAACCAGGAAGTCAAAAGGCAGCTCCTCGACCGCCGGAATGTGAAAACCTGCAAAACCGAAATCAAATTAGATCAGTCCAAAACGCATCCTAACGAAGGGAGAGTCTAAACCCTTACCGGGATTCCTCTCCCGAAACTCGAGGGATCTCGGCTCGCCCGAAGGATTGTCGCTCGCGGAAGCCCTCCACTTGCCGGCGACCCAGAACCACTTCGTCTGATCGCCCCGCATCTTATTCGGGACTCCGTGAATTACCCGACCAGATCGGCCCTGAATATGGTAACCGCCGACCGACCCTTTCTGAGCCGTCACCTTGAACAAATGGTTCATCTCCAACGGCGATGGGAGGCGGTACAGGCAGTGACCGCCGAAAAGGGTGAGAGTGCAGATAATTTGGAGCCAGGTGTTCGGCGTCAGCTGTAGTGGCGCCACATTCCAAGCGGCCAGCAGATGGGAGACAGCAAAGGATAGAGAGAAGCGCAGCCCGGCCTCCATAATCGCCTCATTCACGGCGACCATACCCATCGGAGGCTGATCGGCTCGCTCATTCTCCGCCGGCGCGAACATGTCCACATCTGAAGGAACATGGAACCTTGTCCTCCAGACGGCCAGATCTTTCCTGGTCGTCGAACTCCATATTTGGCCAAGCGACCACAAGGATCGCTGCGCAACCCGGTACTGCGACCGTTTGGGAAGCTGATAAGGATAGGCGACCGAGTATCCCCGGAAATCGAATCTCGGAGTCGGACCGGCCAACTTCTCCATTATCTCAGCAAAGGCCTTATAGGCCCGGCCGAAAGCGCTATGCTGCTCCCAGTAAGCCCTAATCGCCAGATCTCTCTCTATCTGCGATCGTCTTTCTTCAGCAGCCGCCTCCTTAGCGACATCGGCTTCATTAAATAAAGCCTCGACTTCAGCAGGGTCGATTCCGGCCCGAATAGCTTCAGCGGCCGTCTCCAGGTGGAAGTCGGAAGAAGGTTCTCCCCGGACAGTCGATGTCCCGGCGGCAGAACTGGTACCCACTCCACGTGATGATGAGGTTCCGGCCATTCTCAAAGACAGAAAAGGAGAAAAGGATTTTTTCTTACCCGAAGGTGAAATCGAACGACGATCGGCACTAAGATCTTCACAAAAATCTTCAGCAAGTCCTTCTTTCTCCAGTAAGTGCGCGTGAGGAAGAATACTGCAGTACTACGCCCTTTTATAAGAGAAGGCAGGGACTCGTTTGCAATAAGGGAAAATCTCAGGGGTCAGATCTCAAACGACGCATTAATTGACTCCCTCGAGACCCGCGTACGCGTCTTTTCAAAGACGCGTCAGCCGAGGAGTCATTAATGACCGTTGGTATCCTCCAATAGAAGCCCGACACGTGCGCGAAGACTTTTCCACGCCCATTGCTTTTTCCCGCGCAGTTTAGCGGTCAACTAGGTCGTCCGAACCCAGAGTATCTCAGCTCAAAGACGATCGCCAGTTCAGTTAAACACAGAGTCGCTCGTCAAAAGTTCAGCGATCGCCAAGAGAACCACCTCACCCCACGTTTCCAACGTATGAGCGAGCTGGGGGGCAATTGTTGTGTCAAGATTTATTCATCCCGACAGGCGATCGACTATAAGGCCGAGCAACCAAGTCAACTCCAGTCAAACTATGGCTAGCTCGCCTAATCGAAGATATCAGACCACCATCAGGTACCTAGCGATCGACTCCCAAGGCGATCGCCCTTTGGCCTCTGGCGATCGACTCTAGTGTCCGGCTAAGGACGGTCGACCTACGCCCCGAGCAGAGATGATCGCCCGTCAAAGTCATCGAGGACTGGATCTCAGAACAGCACCCACGTGCAGATCCACAAAAGGCGCTGACAGACAAGATCTTCGCTGACAGACAAGATCTTCTGCTGACAGACACCACAGCCTGTCACCTACCTCACCTACCGGCAGGCGCGCCGAAAGTTGTCAGTGGGACCGCCCGTGGCAAAGAATCCTCGGACGCGTGCGAGCTCCCCATCGACCGCATCTGATCGCCAAAGAACTCCTGCAGACTTTAAGGAGACAAGCCCATGTGCTAAAAGACGATCGCCCGATTATTATAATACGGAAAAGGCGATCGCCCGGCATATCCAAGTCCTATAAATAGAGAACCTCCTCTTCTGGAAAAAGGTTCGGAATTCATTTCACCAACAACGAAATACGGTAGAACATACATACCATCAAGCTCCTGCTTTCTCGCTAATCCATCTCGAGGACTTCTCTCCGAATCTCTCGTCCGTAAGACGATCGGCGGAGGCGCAAGTCTCCACGAGGCAGATTCCAAGAGATTCATAAGCCCAGAGCCCAAGCATCTGACTAAATACTCTCCGTGAGAGACTGCCGATCTCTCACCGCCGCGATGCTCATCTCCTTTGTTACAAGAACTCACAGAGCATCAAATCTGGGTTCTTAGGCAATCTACACGCTCACTAGCTAAGATAACAAGAATCTTTACACTCATTGTAATTGTATTCTTACATTAGTACTTGTATCCCCGAATATTAGTATTAATAATATCTCGCGAGAGCATTCAAGCCCGGGACTAACAACCCCGGCAAATCTTGTGTTATTTATCTTTCTCACGGAAGTGCTCTTGCATTTGTTTGCTATCCATCCATTCCAGCAATATCTATCTCCGGATAATATTTTGGGTAGCAACACCCTCACATAGGGGTGTTTGAGGGGGAGCGTGTTGTGCGGCGATTAAGACGCCTCGATAGGCGATCGGCATCACGACCAGAGAAGACATACTCTGGGCAAACGCCCAGCGATCGGCACAATACGGCAACCGTATTTTGGTACCCAGCGATCGTCTTTCGATATCTGGCGATCGTCTTTAATGAGCGAACCAGAGGCGATCGTCTCGTGCCACGTATGGATCCAACATCCGTCAAAGTCGTCAAAGACCGAATCTTGGACGGCGGCCCACGTGCAGATCCACAGAGGGCGCCGACAGATAGGACCTTTGACCCCAGCCTGTCACCTACCTCACCTACCGACAGGGCCGCCGAAAGGTACAAAGTGGGTCCTCCCCGGACAGCGACCCAAGACGCGTGCTGGCTTCCCATTGGCTCGCACAGCTGGCCACCAGCAGCAGCCCCAGACTTTAAGGAAACAGCCCACGTGACGGGACGATCGGCCATCTTATTATAATATAGAAAACGGCGGTCGCCCGCGATCGCCTGAGGGATCCCAACTACCTTGTCTCCTATAAATAGGGAACTCACTACAGTGGCAAAGAGAGGCGAAGATACACGCGAATTTGCAGGCAATTACGTATACATTCTCAGTCATATTCATACAGACATATCAAACATCCCAAGCAAGAACTCACAGATCTACATATCTGGTTCTTCCGGCAATCTACACGCTCTACAGCTTAGATAACTAGAAGTCTTTACACTCATTGTAATAGATTCTAACATTAATATTTGTACTCGACAGTATATTTATTAATAACATCTCGCGAGAGCATTCAAGCCCGGGATTAACAACCCCGGCAAATCTTGTGTCGTTTCTTTTCTCACGGAAGTGTTCTCGCATTTGTTTGTTACTCGATCATTCCAGCAATACTATCTCCGGATAATATTTTGGGTAACAACAATTGGCGCTAGAGGAAGGGGTTCTAAACCTTCATTTTTATTCCTACCGTCTCGAAGAACACTCACTGTTCTCCGGACATATACTTGAAGAAACACTCACTGTTCTTCAATAGAAAAGCCTTCAGAAAAATGATGTCTTCTACGACTTCCAAGAGAGCCACCCTAAGATCTGCCGGAAATCTCATTCCGGCCCGGACCGAATCCCAGTCCACGGCGGAAGGCGACCGTGGCGACGCTATACTCTCACTCCCGCCCCCGAGGGACGGTTCTAGCCTCTCACTCGATCAGTTCCAGACTGCGGAACAGATTGAGGAGGCTACAGCCATCCTCACGGAGCGACGGAAGGCCTATGACTCGCCCACCATCACTCCGTCAGCCATCCGCCGGGTAGGCAAACGGAAGCTCAAGGGGATCTATGTTGAGAAATCGACAGAAAGCCCCGAGCCACAAGAGAAGGCTCTCGTAAGGCGGGACGATTCCTTCTTCAGCCGCCTGGGGAGCGATCCCTCATGGCGACCCGGGCACTCAGGCCCCAGCCGGGAGACATCGGAGTCCGAATCCTTTACCAGGAGTTCGGCATATCCGACCCCCAAGAGACAAGCCGGTCAACGAGCCCCTGCTCGCCCAAGAAATGAACCCACTGGCAGGGAACTCGCGATTCACCACGGGGCCAGGGAATCAGTACACGATCGTCGTGGCTCGCGCTCTTGGAGTCAATCGGCGAGCAGTCAGGCGACGGCGATGGCCGCCATGCAGCGCCAGCTCGACGAGATGAAGGCGCTCCTGGAAACTGGGGCAGGCGCCAGAAGATCGATCGTTGTCCAAGCTAACCACTCACGACTCAGATCGAGCTCGCCCCAGTCCAACCAACGATCAATCCCCCACAAACACCTCTATATGAGGGGAGATCGGATCCGGAAACCCACTTGAGCAAGTTCCAGATCTACATGACCGGATGCGGAGCGTCAGATGCGACCAAGTGTCGGATGTTCCCACTAACCCTAGGCGACCTCGCCCAGAGGTAGTACATGTCACTACCACCCCGCTCAATCAATTGCTTTGAAAAGCTGGCGAACGACTTCACGTCGTACTTCGCCGCCAAAGTTGTTCGGCCAGAAGGTCCCCACCGCGTGATGAAAATCAGGCAGGGGAAGGACGAGTCAGATGAAGATTACATCGACCGGGTAGACGAGATAGTCCTCACCGGCGAGCCCATCAGCGACGAGCTCGCTCTCCACTCAGTCCTGAGTGGATTCCACGGACGCTCGCCCATGTTCAGGCACCTCACAAAGGATATCCCCCCGACCTACTTGGTCTTCCGCAGCAGAGCCGCCGATTTTCTGGCCAGGCAGAGGATGCTCTCCCTCCGCTTAGGCGAAGGACCCTCTGGAGAAGGAAAGACGCCATCCCATGTCCAGAAGAAGGCGGTCGCCAAGCCCAGAAAGGCGGTCGCCAAACCGCCGGGCGAGTTCAAAGCCTTCGAGGATGTAGAGGTCCACCTTCTCCACAACCTCAACTTATCTCCGGCCCACATCTTCAACGCAATCAAGGGTCGCGAGTGGCTCTACAAACCAAAGCCGATAAGGGACCACAGTCATCTAGACCGTAGCAAATTCTGTGCCTACCACAAGAGTCCCGGCCACAACACCAGTCAATGCCGCGACCTCCTCAGACAACTCTGGCGACTGTTTGAAGAAGGCAAACTGGACAACTTGGTCACCAAGCCAGAGCCTAGGACGGAAAGGACCGGAGGGCGCGAGCGCCGACAACACGAGAGAACTCCTCCCAATCTGGTCGCCAGAATCGAGCATGAGCCGGAGTACTCTGATGAGTCGGTCCCTCCGATCAACCCTGGCGGTCGGATCAACATGCTTCAAGCAGGAGGTGGAAACCTCGGGGGCCTTTCCCCGGTTTCCACTATGTCAAACAGAAGCGAAAGGCCGAGCTGAGGGCGTTCGCCGGGGTCCATGTCGTGGTACCTCCGGAGCCGACCATCTCTAAAGACGCACTCATCACCTTATCCAACAAAGACATGGAGGGAGTGCAATGCCCCAAAGAGGATGCACTGGTGATCTCCGCCTGTATCCTTGGGAAGACGGTCGATCACGTGTTGGTCGACAATGGGAGTTTCTGCAACATCATATTAAAATCCGCCCTAGACCAACTCGGCAACTTAATCAAATTCATTAAGCCGTTCGACACCGTGCTCCAAAGGTTCGGCGACAACACAGTCCAAGCCGACGGAAGGATCAAGCTCTCTGTCGAGCTAATATGCTTTTATGATCCCAAGGTTAGGATTACTAGGAACCTAAGTTTTGTAATCATAGATAGGCCCAGCATCTATAATGGGTTCCTAGGTCGCCCCTTTTTAGAAACCTTTGAGGCGGTCGCCTCGTCTTTCTTTTACTGTATCAAATTCCCCACTGCCGATGGGACGGTCGTTACTGTAAAAGGAGATCAGCTAATGGCAAAAAGATGTTTGAATTACTCCTATGTCGTTACTGCTTTCAATACTTCCCATAATATGTGTAACATTGAAACGATCGACGATCAACCCATGGAGGTCGACGAGCCGAGCGCATCATACCAACCCGACTCAGGGGACGCCATCTCGGTTCGGTTAACGGACGACATCGAGCCAAGGATCGGTTTCAAGCCAAGTCTCGACATCGATCCAAGAATCGAGTCCGGAAATCGTTCCAAACGAGAGGCGACCGTCCCCGTCGAAGAGTTGGAGAGTATAACGATAGATCCGGATCATCCAGAACGGGAAGTATAGATCGGCGCGAGCATCGACCGCGAACTAAAAGGAGACCTGATCAATTTGCTACGTAAGAACATCGGAGTCTTTGCCTGGTCGCATCAAGATATGGTCGGCATAAGTCCTGAGCACGCTTGCCACTATCTAAAGATCGACCCGGCAATGAAGCCTGTTCACCAAAAACGTAGGAAATTCGGTCCTGAAAAATACGCGGCGCTCGACGTAGAAGTCCAAAAATTACTCAACAACAAATTAATCGGGGTAGCTACAGACGAACCACAATGGGTCGCCAATGCGGTACTCGTCAAGAAGCCAACTGGTTCCTGGAGGTTATGCATCTTCAACGACCTCAACGCGGCATGTCCAAAAGATCACTTTCCGATGCCTCATGTTGATCACTTGGTCGATAGCACAGCAGGTTGCGAAATGATGTCGTTTATGGATGCCTTCGCCGGATATCATCAAATCCCAATGGCGGAGAAAGACATAAAACACACATCTTTCCACACGGAAAAAGACATATACTTTTGGGTCCGAATGCCGTTCGGCTTGAAAAACGCAGGGGCAACCTACCAGCGACTAGTCAACAGAATGTTCGCCAATCAGATCGGCAAGACCATGGAGGTCTACATTGACGACATCATGGTCAAAAGCCTCAAGAAGGAAGATCACCTCAATGATCTCGCCGAGACGTTCGCCATCCTCAGAAAATTCAACATGAAGCTAAACCCCAAGAAATGCAACTTCGGGGTGGGCTCCGAGAAGTTCCTGGGGCACATTGTGAGTCAAAGGGGGATCGAGGCGAACCCCACCAAGATACAGGCGATCCTTGACATGCAGGAGCCGCGAAACATCAAGCAGGTACAACGCCTCACAGGTTGTCTAGCCGCCCTCAACCGTTTCATATCTCGACTTGGCGATAAAAGTAAGCCTTTCTTCGCGACCATCAAGAACAAAAAGTTCGCATGGACGAAGGAAAGTCAGATAGCGTTCGCCAAAATAAAAGAATATCTATCTAGCCCCCAGATCCTGGCTAAGCCGATCCCCGGTGAGAAATTATTCCTTTACCTAGCGGCCTCGAAGGTCGCGCTGAGTGCCGTCTTGGTGCGAGCGGAGGGACAAGTCCACTTGCCGATCTACTATGTTAGTCAAGCGCTCCACGACGCTGAAACATGCTATACACCGTTGGAGAAGATCGCTTATGCCCTTGTCATGAGTGTTCGTAAGCTAAGGGCTTATTTCTTCGAACATCAAGTGGAAGTCCTGACAACTCTACCTCTAAGGAAAGTTCTACACCGACCGGACACCAACGGGCGACTCCTTAAGTGGTCGCTGGAGATCGCCCAATACGGTATCACATATGCCCCTCGCACGGCGATCAAAGGCGAAGCTCTGGCGGACTTCATGGTGGAACTTTCCCTCACAGTCCGACCCAGATCGGACGACCTGCCTGGAAGTTATATGCGGATGGCTCGGCGACCAATTCACGACCAGGGGCAGGGATTGTCCTCATCAGTCCCGACGGACAAAGTTTCACTAACGCTGTGCGTTTCAGTTTTCGTACGACCAACAATGAAGCCGAATACGAAGCCTTGGTAGGCGGGATCGATCTAGCCCTCGCCCTAGATGTTCGTCGCCTCCATATCTTCATGGACTCCCTTGTGGTCGTGAACCAAGTCAAGGGAGAATATGAGGCGCGCGACGAACAGATGGTCAAATACCAAGAGCTGGTCGCCGAAATGTGCACAAAATTTGAAGAAGTGCTAATCGAACAAATCCCGAGAGAGCACAACTCCCAGGCCGATGCCCTTTCCAAACTAGCGTCATCGGATGGGGCAGCCGACTTCTCCAATATCCAAATCACAAAGTCAGCAAGGCCGGCGATCGACAGAAGCCTGGTTACCGCGGTTGCCATTGCCAAGGAGAACTGGATGACTCCGTTCATCAAATACTTAAAGGACGGAACGGTCCCTGACGGCCGTGTTAAAGCTCGCCAACTCCAGCTCCGTGCGACCAGATATACCCTATTGGACGACCGGCTTTACAAGCGAGCCTTCAGCCTTCCCCTCCTCAAGTGTATTACACCGGAGGAAGGTCGGCTCGTTTTAGCCGAGATCCATGATGGAATCTGCGGAAACCATGCGGGCGGGCGAGCTCTCATCCATAAGACAACCAGGCAAGGTTTTTTCTGGCCATCACTTCAGAAGGATGCGATCGCCTATGCCAGATCGTGTCATAGGTGTCAAATAATGGGCCCCAACATTAAACTATCCCCCGAACAGCTCACCTACATGTATAGCCCTTGGCCATTTGCGCAATGGGGCATCGACCTTATAGGTCCCTTGCCGACGGCTCCAGGGGGCTGTAAGTTCGCCATCGTAGGGGTCGACTATTTCACCAAATGGGCTGAGGCCGAACCGCTCAACAAGATCGGCCAAGAGAAAGTGATCAAGTTTATCTGGAGAAACATCGTATGCCGGTTCGGTCTGCCCCAGGCCATCATCTCCGACAACGGAAAGCAGTTCGACGGCTTAGAAGTCATGCAATTCTGTGAGAAATGGGGAATCAAAAGATTGTTTTCAGCACCCTATCACCCTCAGACGAACGGACAGGTAGAGGCTGCGAACAAGATCCTCAAACACACAATTAAAGCGCGACTCGAATCCAGGCAAGGGCGATGGGCGAGCGAGCTTCCAGACGTTTTGTGGTCTTATCGAACGATGACCCGTAATTCAACCGGCAAAACCCCATTCGCCCTCGCCTTCGGAACAGAAGCAGTGATTCCTTCGGAGATCGCCGTCCTCAGCCATCGAACCGAACAAGAGATGATGACCGACAACAATGTGGCCCGACGAATCGACCTATACATGCTCGAAGAACGACGGCTGACCTCAGAAATGAAGAACACAATCCACAAAAGGAGAGCCGAGAAGTTCTTCAATTCAAATGTCAAAGAAAGAAGGTTTCAAGTGGGCGATCTCGTCCTCAAGAAGATCCAAACCCACACAGGCATTTTTGGTACGAACTGGGAAGGACCTTTCAGGATATCTAAATGGCTAACTAAGGGAGCCTACGAACTTGAACATCCTGACGGTACCCCGGATCAATATTCCTGGAACGCCGTGCATCTGAAAAAATACTACCAGTGAAAATTTTGTATTCAATTTCGACTGCCCAATGTACAAGGAATATAATGAGATTTTTTCCTATCCCATCTATTCTGGCGATCGCCCCACCAGGCATATCGCATACCGCCGACGATCATTGATCATGACGATCCGAGGTAGAATCAATGCAGCCATGGTCCTGGAGGTCGATGGAACCGACAGCTTCGCCCATGCAAGGTTCCTTCGGGCTGAGACCGCCCGCCCTTCGTTTAAATACGAGGCCGGCGTAGCCAAAGGACCATCCAAAATGATCAGGGGACACGTTCGCACGTCCTCAAATTACGTCATCTAACATGATGTACTCGGACAAGGCGATGCGTCCCTACCCCGTCACAACGTATACCGTCGAGGGTCGTAATCTAACGTGCCGACCCGAGGTAGAAAGGTGCTTACAAAGACGTGGACGTGGAGTCGAATAAACCGACGATGCCCCGTGCAAGGACTCCTCCAGACCAAGATCGCCTACCTTTCGTTTAAATACAAGGCAGGCGCAGCCTAACGGAGGACCCTCACAATAAAGTGAGTCGCGGGATAGGCAATGTCCCTCACATACAAAGACACGGTTGTGGAGATCGGTCCATCGAACTCCGCGACCGTGGACGATCCCTCAGAGTCGGCAAAAATGAAGATAGCTCGCCTAACAAACTTGTTTTTGTACCCTTACTTACGATAAGTAAACAAAAACAAGGGGGCAGTGAATAGGGGAGCTAATCTTAAATGCGGTCGGGCAGAAGGAGCCGTACAAGATCGGCTTCGTTCAAACACAAGCCGTACGATCAATATTGTTCGACAAAATTTACAAGTAAGAATCTCGATTCAAAACATATCAATACATTCAACATTCAAACAAACGGTCGGATGAACAAGACATCGGATGCAATCATACACATACTTGTTAAAATTCGCATGCAAACATTCAAAGGCGATCATACATGAGAAGACACAAAGTGCAAAAAAGGAATATTTATTCATAACAAAAAGTTCGTACAACATGAAGCCCGAAGGCAATACAAAGAGAAAGCAGAAAAATTACAAGATACAAGGAAAACAAAAACATCTCTCAAGGTCCCGCCGGCTCGTCTTCGCCCTCAGGAGGCGGATCGGCATGTGCCCCCCCATCGGCCTCAGGATGAATGAGTTTACCAGGATACCAACTCAAGTCGATCCCGAAGTCGATGAGATCAAGGATCGGCAAATAGAACTCCGGGTGCAGAGGGTGCTCGAGTGCATAGGCTTTGAAGCTCTCCATCAAGGGACCGATCTCGATCCCTGCCTTTTTGGCGGCTCGAACGGCGTCGGCGTAGGCCATGTAATAGGCGAACTCGCCGACGAGCGCAACATTGAGGTAGGGATCAGTCTCGATCGCCTTGAGCTGCCCTCTCAACTCCACGGCCGTCTTCTCAGCCTCCGCCAGCTCGACCATCTTGGCGGCATTTTCTCCTTTGGCCTTCTCCAGATCTCTCCTCGCCGCCTCCAGCTCGCCGATGAGCTGATCCACCGTCGCCTTCAGCTCGGCCGCCTCCTTCTGCGAAGCCGCATGTTTCCGGTGAGCCTATTTCTCCTGATCACGGAACCAGTCGGCCGCTTCCTTGGAGCGGCTCAGCTCTTGCTTCAGTCGGTCGACGTCCTGTTTAGCTCGTTTGGCCGTCTCTATGTACTCCTTCTACATAGAATGGATCCGGTTGGCGTATTCTATGTTTACGTTCCGGGCGGGTTCGAGGTCGCTATGGAGGCGAGCAGTAGAGGGTCGCCCCTCAAAATCCTTGGCAGCTTGGACGGCCATCGTCGCCGTCTGGAGAGCCAGGGCAATGGTCGCCTGCATGGTACCTCCAGATTGCCGACGAGCGATCGCGTCGAGATCGGTCGTCCAAGCCTTGGGCAGTGAGGTGATGGCCGCCTGGACGTAATTAGGGATTTCGAGGGACTTTTGTGGAGTCTTACTCGACATGAAATCCAGCACCATAGGAGCGACATCCGGGTCAGCAAGACGGACCCTGCAGCGCGAACAAAACAGACAAAGGAGTTAGTCTATATCCCCCCCAAAAATGCTTAACATGGAAAGTTCAATTCAATCTTACGTGTTGACCAGCTCGGGATCGCGGCCAAAATAAGGCTTTCCCCGAGAAGTTTCCGCCTCAGCGATCGCCACCTTCTTCGAGGAATCGCCCGAGGACCTGGAGCCGGAAGCCAAGGGCCTAGAGCCTGATCTCTCCCCCATCGGAATGGCGGAGATAGGAGCCGCAGCAATCGGAGGCTCCAGAATAGACACGTCCGCCTCAGTGGTCGGCAGGGACTCCTCCGGCCTCTGCCTCTTGCGGCACTGGAGATGTGTCTCTTCTTGATTTTCCGGCTCGGCGACCGGCACCTCAGCGGGCCTCACCACCGGAGCAGGGCGAGACGACGTCGCAGGAACGCGACCAGTCTTCTTACCTAGGCGAAGGCGATCGATGAGTCCTGAGTTTGACATGGCGATCTCTGGTGGTGGCTCGGCAAGTAGGGGAAAATGAACCTCTGTCAAAGAAGAAGTACAAACAAGTTAGACAGCAACTTAAACGCTGCGACCTCCTGGAGACGATCGTCATGCAAGGAAGCACCACTTAAGTTCGTACCTGGAACTCTCAAGTGACGAGGGAAGCGAAACAGTCGAGCCCCCAACCGATGAAGTTCGTTACCAAGCGAACGAGCGTCAATGAAGGAATCCGGCAAGGCACGAATCCACTCCCAAACGATCAAGAAATCGAAAGGGATATCACCGATCGCTGGGACAAGAGGTCCTGCAAAAAGAAAACGAAATTAGATCAGTCCAAGACAAGCTCAATCAAAGGGGGAGTTAAAATCCTTACTCTGATTCCTCTCCCGAAAATTGGTAGGAATATCCAACTCCTCCTCCGGCCTGTCACTCGATGCCAATCGCCACGCTCCGCCGACCCAGCACCATTTTGCCAGGTCGCCCCGGGACTTGTTCGGAACACCAAGGACCACCCTTCCCATTCGGCCTTGGATATGATTACCGCCGATCGACCCTTTCTGTGCAGCCAGTTTAAACAAATAGTTCATCTCCATCGCAGAAAGGAGGCGGAACAACCGGTGACCGCCAAACAGTGTCAAAGTGCAGATGACCTGTAGCCAAGCATTCGGCGTCAGTTGGAGCGGCGCCAAATTCCAGGCGATCAACAGGTAGGAAACGGAGAATGGGAGAGGGAATCGCAGACCGGCCTCCATGATCATCTCACTAACGGCGACCATTCCCTCGGGTGGTTGATCGGCACGTTCATTTTCCGATGGCACGTGCAGGGAGACGTCAGAGGGAATATGATATTTCGCCCTCCAGCGGCTCACGTCTTTCCGGGTCTCTGAACTCCGGATCTTACCAAGGGTCTACTGAGACGGGTCGGCGGCCCGAAACACCGTCCGTTTCACATGTTCATAAGGATGAGCGGCGGAGTAGGCTTCGAAGTCAAATTCCGGACAGGGTCCGGCGATCCCCTCCATAATCTTGGCGAAAGCCATATAGGCGGGGCCAAATACACTCTGCCGTTCCCAAGCTAACCGCTCCAGTTCGTCCTCATCCGCCGGCGAGCCCCCCTGCTCCGCCGTCGCCGCCGTCTTCGCCACTGCGGCCTCGTTGAAAAGCTCTTCGAGTTCTGCGGGTGCAATCCCCGCACGAATGACCTCAACGGCCATTTCCATATCGACTCCAACGCGAATCTCCTCCCGGTCAGGCGAAGCCGCGGCGGCAGAAGAACTTCCGGTCTCGAAGGTCTTGGATCCTCCCGTCATTTTATAAAAAGTAAAGGGAGAAAGAAGATTGATTTTTCTTACCTAAAGAAAGGAAGACGATCGGCACAAGAAGCTCCGGAAAATTCTGCAGAGTTTCGGCTAAGGATGCAAGGATGCGTGAAGGGTGAAAATGAAGAAGCCCTAGCCCCTTTTATAGATGGAGGCGGGGGCCTCTGTGCAAATAGGCGAAAATCTGAGGGCTAAATAGCAATCGTCAGTGAGGGGATGCATTAAATGCTGCCCTCGAATCCCACGTGCGCGTCTTTTCGAGGGCACGCCAGGCGGCAAGTCTGATAAACCGTCGGACTCCCCCAACAATAGCGTGGCGCGTGTCCTTGCAACGTTTCGAGAGCCCGCCTTCATTTCCCGCTACTCCCAGCACAAAAGGAGATCGTCCAAAGTTGAAAGCAGATCGCATGATCGTCTAAACATCGGCGATCGCCAACAGTGCCACCTCACCCCGTGTTTTCAACATCGAGGCGAGCTGGGGGGCAATTGTTGTGCGGCGATTAATACGCCTCGATAGGCGATCGGCATCACGGCCAGAGAAGACATACTCTGGGCAAACGCCCAGCGATCGGCACAATACGGCGACCGTCTTTTGGTACCCAGCGATCGTCTTTCGATATCTGGCGATCGTCTTTAATGAGCGAACCATAGGCGATCGTCTCGTGCCACGTATGGATCCAACATACGTCAAAGTCATCAAAGACCGAATCTTGGATGGCGGCCCACGTGCAGATCCACAGAGGGCGCCGACAGATAGGACCTTTGACCCCAGCCTGTCACCTACCTCACCTACCGACAGGGCCGCCGAAAGGTACAAAGTGGGTCCTCCCCGTACAGCGACCCAAGACGCGTGATGGCTTCCCATTGGCTCGCATAGCTGGCCACCAGCAGCAGCCCCAGACTTTAAGGAAACAGCCCACGTGACGGGACGATCGGCCATCTTATTATAATATAGAAAACGGCGGTCGCCTGCGATCGCCTGAGGGATCCCAACTACCTTGTCTCCTATAAATAGGGAACTCACTACAGTGTCAAAGAGAGGCGAAGATACACGCGAATTTGCAGGCAATTACATATACATTCTCAGTCATATTCATACAGACATATCAAACATCCCAAGCAAGAACTCACAGATCTACATATCTGGTTCTTCCGGCAATCTACATGCTCTACAGCTTAGATAACTAGAAGTCTTTACACTCATTGTAATAGATTCTAACATTAATATTTGTACTCGACAGTATATTTATTAATAACATCTCGCGAGAGCATTCAAGCCCGGGATTAACAATCCCGGCAAATCTTGTGTCGTTTCTTTTCTCACGGAAGTGTTCTCGCATTTGTTTGTTACTCGATCATTCCAGCAATACTATCTCCGAATAATATTTTGGGTAACAACAGAGCAATCGTTGGTTGAACTGGGGAGAGCTCGATCTGGACCACGAGTGGCTTACTCGGTCCCGCGATCGATCTCCTGGCGCCTGCCCCAGTTTCTAGGAGCGCCTTCATTTCGTCGAGCTGGCGCTGCATGGCGGCCATTGCCGTAGCCTGACTGCTCGCTGATTGGCTCCCGGAGCGTGAGCCAAGGCGATCATGTACTGATCCCCTGGCCCCAGGGTAGATGTCTGCCACCGGGCTCAGTTCTTGAGCGAGCGGGGGCCCGTTGTCCGGCTTGTCTTCTGGGAGTCAAATATGCCGAACTCCTGGTGACAGATTCGGACTCTGATGCCTACCGGATGGGGCCTGAACGCCCAGGTCGCCACGAGGGATCACTCCCTAGGCGGCTGAAGAAGGAGTCGTCCCGCCTTACGAGAGCCTTTTCCTGCGGCTCAGTGCCTTCTGTCGATTTCTCAACATATATCCCCTTGAGCTTCCGCTTGCCTGCTCGGCGGATGGCTGATGGAGTAATGGTGGGCGAGTCGCATGCCCTCCGTCGCTCCCTGAGGATGGCTATAGCCTCCTCAATCTGTTCCGCGGTCTGGAACTGATCGAGTGAGAGGCTGGGACCGTCCCCCGGGGGCGGGAGTGAGAGTCTAGCGTCGTCGCGGTCACCTTCCGTCGTAGGCTGGGATTCAGTCTGGGCTGGAATGAGATGTCTGGCAGATCGCAGGGTGGCTCTTTTGGAAGTCGTGGTAGATGTCATGTTTCTGAAAGTTTTCTTTGAAGAGCAGTGAGTGTCTCTTCAAGTATATGCCCCGGAGAACAGTGAGTGTTCTTCGTGACGGTAGGAATAAAAATGAAGGTTTAGATGCCCTCCTTTTAGCGCCAATTGTTGTTACCTAAAATATTATCCGGAGATGATATTGCTGGAATGATCGAGTAACAAACAAATGCGAGAACACTTCCGTGGGAAAATAAATAACACAAGATTTGCCGGGGTTGTTAATCCCGGGCTTGAATGCTCTCGCGAGATGTTATTAATATAGATACTTTGGAGTACAAATATTAATGTTAGAATCTGTTACAATGAGTGTAAAGACTTCTAGTTATCTTAGCTATAGAGCGTGAAGATTGCCGGAAGAACCAGATATAAAGCTCTGTGAGTTCTTGCTTTAGATGTTCTGTAAGTGTGTATGAATATCACTGTGAATGTGTAAGTATTCGCCAGATGAGTCTTTTTTGTTCTCTCTGTACCTTTTTCACTGTGTATTCTCGATGATCCTAGGCCACTGTTGGAGGCCTGCTATTTATAGGAGACAAGGTTGTTGGGTCCTCTCCGGCGATCGCGGGCGACCGCCGCATTCTATATTAGAATAATGTGGGCGATCGTCCTATCACGTGGGGCTGTTTCCTTAAAGTCCGAGGCTGCTGCTGGCAGCCAGCTGTGCTAGCAAATGGGAAGCCTGCACGCGTCCTGAGTCGCTGTCTGGGGAGGACCCACCTTGTACCTTTCGGCGGGCATGTCGGTAGGTGAAAGGCTGGTGACAGGCTGGGGTCGAAGGCCTTATCTTGCGGCGCCTTTTGTGGATCTAAACGTGGGTCCATGTCCGAGATTCGGTCTTCGAAGACTTTGACGGGTGTCGGGTTCACATGCAGTATGGGACGATCGTCCACGGTCAGGTATCATCGGCGATCGCCAGATGCCTAGAGACGATCGCCTTGGATGCCGAGCACTAGGTGTTTATCCAGCGTCCGTCTTCTTTGACTGGCTTCTGACCATCGTGCCGATCGCCATCGAGGCGTATAAATCGCCGCACAACAGGTTCATTGTCATATTGAGAGTTATGTCTGCATTAAGTACAATAGATTAATTAGTAACTCGTTCAATTATGATCTAAGTATAGAATTAAGGTCTTTTCTATTCTTTAACCCAGCTCCCACTATTTTTATCGGAATAACACACTCCCATGTGAAATCCGTAAGTATTGTTCGCTCTACTTCATAGTGGTGATCGAGTTCTTTATAAATTTTAATAGAGGGCAACCGAACAGGTTTCTAGTCTATTAATTTTCATAAAGTGGTGTCCAACACCAACCCATCTAATGGATGATTCAATGTTTTTTTTTCCTTGTTCACTCCCCTCAACCTATACGGTTTCTATGGTTCGTGAACAAGTTAAGTTTATATCATCGACGTAAATCAGTTTCACAATTGAATCTTATCCGGCAACCTATCAGGTTTCTAGGGATAAAATTTGCTCCAACCGAAGGCATCCAATGCGCTCCCGGTAATTTATCCATCCTCCCCGAACGACTACCCTGATAACTCGGAAGCATAGCACATCCGATTTGGATTTCAATTTCCCGAAAGCTCGATGGAGGGAAGGAAAACCTTGAAACCTTATAAACTTAATAATTTGTTGTGGGAGAATTTTCGCGATTAACGTTACACTTTGCACATTAATCCATTTAAGGGCGTTTGTGCATTCATACAATATGAACAACCATTCATAACCTAGTTGCTACCAACATGTAGTTCATGGACCGTTCCTAGAATCAAAAACTTAGTAATTTAATTACAAGTCTTCGGTCTTGAATCTTCGTCTTCTCGAAATGGATCTTCCTCCGGTCTTCGTCATTACATATAAATTTTACATTGAAAAATTGCATCCTAGATATAAATAATTCTAGTAAAATAAATAGGCTCAAAACGGCCTTTACAACCCAATCGAATAAAAACCGAACGATTCAAAACTAAGTTCATGAACCACATCTTCATTCAAAAGAATTTATCCAATAAATACTATATAAATGGAAAGCGTAGAGATACATTCATCCAATCAACAATTCGAATCGATCCAATCGATTCACACAATCGGTAATATGTAAAACGTTCAAATAATTTGGTCACCTAAAATTATTCCAATTAATCAAATTTCCCTTATAAAATGAAATACCATAAATCATTTTAATCATATTAAATCCAATTTAACATGTGGGAGATTAATTTTCTAGAATACACGAAAAAATCGAGCCGGGGCAAAACTGGTCGGCCACGACCGAGTCACCATCGGCAGCCTGCCGGCCAGACACGGCCCGTGCCGAATGGCACGGTCGGGTCATGCCGGCAGTGTCCTAGACCTTCCTGCCAGACTCGGCCCGTGTCGCTTGACACGGTCGGGTCGTCCCGACAGCCTGCCGGCCAGACACGGCCCGTGTCGACTGACACCGACTGGTCGTCCCGACAGTTTATCGAGACTAGCTGGCTGGCACGGCCCGTGTCGCCTGACACGGTCGGGTCAGCCCGGCAGCTTCCTGTCCGTTGTCCGAAAAGTCGTCCGACGACGATTCGGGGCCAGATTTTCGACCGGATATCCAATATCAATATTTTCCGACTTTCATATCTTCAGTATAAATCATATTTCCCATAAATTAAAGATTTATATTTAGACATAAACTTACGAAAAATACAACTATTACGAACGAAAAATATATACCACGATTATGACTATAAATGATTCCAAATCATTCACCATCTAATCAAGCATTCCAAATGCCAATATCGTATATATGATAGCAAGACATACGCTCTGATACCACTGTTGGGATTCGGTGCCTAAAACGAAGGCCCAGCGGAAGCGGTAAAATGAAAATTAATTCGATTCGAATCCCTACGAGGATCGATCGAGCTACGTATATACGAATATAATACGAAACACAAGAGATACGAGAAAATATACCCTTGTAGTCCATTGATTAAATGGTATCCTTATCTTAAGCTATTCCCAGAGCTTTGCTTTATCTCTACGAATCCAATCCGCTCCAAGCTCTTGGATGATCCAACGCCGAAAGGACCGCGTCTCTACTTGCCACGCGCCGGAAAAATAACTGAAATGACTAAACCTTGTTATCCTCCAAGGATACGGCTAGAACAAGGTTGTAGAAGCTTTTCTAATCAAGATTACAATACTCTAAGTCTTTAATCTATAATCTCTCTATCTCACTCTAATTTGTTAGATTGGTACCGCCACCAGAAGGGGGGTTGAATAGTGCGGATAAGAGTTTTGAACTCTTTTTGTGCAGAAGCTAAAATATCGGAGTAAGTAAAATGCGGAAAAGAAAGAACACAAGAAATTGTTCGAGAGGTTCGGCTATTAACGAAGCCTACGTCCCCTACCTAGTTTTATCGACTAAGACTTTTCTTAGAAACTTAGAATGCACTTTCTAGTTTAGTGCCAACTCTTACAATTTCTTGATTTCTGGGCTCAAGAACAACCTCACTAAAACTCTCTTGTTTTTTTGGGTACAAGATAACCTTACAATAAAACAATTGCAAGTAGGAACTCGACTTTACAAGATATATCGCTCTTTGATAAAAGAATGTAGATTAGAAATAATAGAGCAAATCTTCTCATATCACAATATGGAATGTGTATATCTCTCGAAATATTTGCTTGAAATAGCTTGAGTATGCTTGTAAGCTCAGATAACTTGTATGTATTCCAAGTCCTTGAAAGATGCTATTTATAGCCTTCATGAGCTGAGTTTCCCGTTGGAGCAGTGGCAACCTTAACGTACGTTATGTAGGCTGGGTTACGTACGTTATGAATATTACATACGTTACATAACTTAAGTAACGGCCGTAATGAACTCCCAAAAACAGTCCAGTGACATTTGGTGAAACTCCTTACGTACGTTATTGAGACAATGGTTACGTACGTTATCTTGTAGTTAAAGATCCGTTGGATGTGAAGACTTTGTGTAACGGCTAATGACTTTTTCAAGTTGACTTAGCAACGGGCAAAATTTTGAACCTTACTTACGTTATGCATAATACATTACGTACGTTACCTGCATAAAAACACTTGCCAAACTTGTGAGTGTTACGTACGTTAAATGTGAAGTGTTACATACGTTAAATGTAGAGAAATATATAAAATAAATTTTGGTTAATATAACTCATCATCAAAATGTATAAAATGATTTATTACAAATATTGTACCAACAATCTCCCCCTTTTTGATTATGACAAAATTTATATGGGAGTTTTCGAAAAAGACGAGTTTTGGAGAATCGAAAGATTTATAGATACTCTCTCCCTGAATAGTACTCCACCTGAAACGGACAAGGGATATTTCAAAAACTAAACATATTTTTCTCCCCCTTTTTGTCATTAACAAAAAGACAAAGGAACCTGTAAGAGCAAGCCGATGAAACACAAAATAGTCAACGAATATCAATATATAGCAAAGAGAATCGTCAATACGAAAAGCAACACACTCATTCAAAATAAAGGTAGTAAGAGTTTAGGACAAAAAACATAGAGAAATGCATGAAATGTTTGGTCTTTAACAAAATAGAATCATCATCATAGGAAGGAAAATCCTCTAATCAAGGTCGGTCGGCTTCCAAAGGTGTAGGAGGGATCCCGAAATGAGTACATATACTCTTAACCATAATCTTGATCTCGCTCATTTCTTTTTCTAGCTTATCCATCCAAGCAACCATCTTGGACGAGGAACTCTCCTGTCTCTAGCGAGAAGGGTCGGGCTGAGAAGATAGATGAGGCATATTATGAGCAATTCCTTGAGAGGTGATCCTCTCCTCCGGTTGTGGAAGCACACCACCCTCGACTAAATGATCGTCGTCCTTAAGGTAAGCGAAGTACACCTATCCACGGTTTCGCGTCCGAATATATCTCATGGTCTGGATGGTACCCTCGTGTACTAAGTTCCCCTTCGGGATGGCGATCCCGTGTAGCCCTGTAAGATCCACTCCAGCATTATCAAAAATTTCCGTCAAAATGGAACCAAAAGGCATTCTGGACTTCCGCTGACGATCGACCTTGGCATAACTCTTTTTGTGGAAAATCATTCCCTTTTCCACAAACCATCGTAGGACAATCGAAGCAAAGTTAACTTGGTGATCTCTCCAAACATGGTAAATGACTTCCATGTCGATATTAACTAAACGATGCTGAGCATTGACCTTCGGCATTAGGCATCTAGTAATAGCGTCATGAAGTAAACGAATATTGATTCTAAAGTCATTGTTTTCAAATCGACCCGTATTTACTTCAATCACAACTTTATCCGACAAGAAATCACGAACTTTAGACTCATGAACACCTTAACTTTCATCGTCAGAAAAATTATCAATCACTTCATCTGGAGCGGCAAATTGACCTTTGCAACAAAATCCCTCATTAGAGAGACCAAATAACTCAGATAATTTTGCAGCATCGAACATGATAGGTTTTCCACGGACAATAGAATTGACAACGGCTAATCCCTTAGAATCATAAGTCACAAAAAAATTTGCGTATAATTCTCGTATGCAATCCACAAAAATAGGTCGAGCAAGACATACGAAACGGTTGATACCAAGCATATCAAAAAATTCTTTTATTCCAATACCAATAGAGTTCAAAGATTCAAAGTCAAAATGGTGACTTGGAGTTACCTCTTCGTCGATTAAGACTTCTTTGAAAATATTTTCGGCTTGGGCATTCCTGCAAATCGGTTCTCCAAGGGCTGAAGAAGAGGATTGAGATGTCTCTCCTCTGCGTTTCTTGTTCGTCCTAGTAGCCATTTGATGGTTTCGGCCGGAAATTTTAGAAATCGGACGGATTATTTGGAGTATGGAGTAGGGTTCGTTGGGAGATGAAAAAGGGATTAGGGAAAGAATGAAGAGGAACTGTCGATCTGGGTATTTAAGTAACAGGATAAAAAATCTTTATGTACATTATAGGCTATAGGTAACGTACGTAGTGAAAAATCTAAAACTCACTGGAATAAAAACTGAGATCGGTTACGTACGTAGTCCAAAGCACCGTTACATACGTAATGTCCTCTTACGTATGTAATATTTCTGTCTTAACGGCCGTAAGCCGGACCAAATGAATAGTGATTTCCTTTTGATGATATCCCATTTTTAGTGACCATTTAATGTAAATATGATGAATATGCAACACTTAAAAATGATCAACATGTCTCATTCCTAAATTTATGCGAATAAAGTTGAAAGCTTCTTCGGGTAATGGTTTTGTAAAAATATCCGCCAATTGTTCATTTGTACCAACAAATTGGAGACACACATTCCCGTTTTGGACATGGTCACGAATAAAATGGTGACGGATTTCTATATGTTTTGTCCTACTATGCAAAATGGGGTTTTTGCTAAGATTAATGGCACTTGTATTGTCACAAAAAATAGGTGTATTTTTAAGTTCGATGCCATAATCTAGAAGTTTATTTTTTATCCAAAAAACTTGTGCACATGCACTTACCGCAGCCACATATTCTGTTTCAGTTGTGGAAGTAGCGACACTAGTCTGTTTCTTACTCCCCCATGAAATTAAACATGAACTCATAAAATGACAAGTTCTGGTGGTGCTCTTTCTATCAATTTTACATCCACCGAAATCGACATCACTATATGCAAAAATTTGAAAATCAATGCTAGAAGGATACCACAGACCTAAGCCAGCAGTATATTTTAAATAATGAAAAATCCTTTTGCATGCAACGAAATGGGATTCTTTAGGATTCGCTTGAAAACGAGCACATAAGAAAGTAGCAAAAATTATATCGGGTCTAGATGCAGTTAAATAAAGTAAAGATCCGATCATACCTCGATACTGTTTTTGGTCAACAGACTTGCCTTTTTCATCTTTGTCGAGCTTAAGAGTGGAAGACATAGGAGTAGATATTTCTTTGCAATCTTCCATCTTAAATTTCTTTAGGAGCTCATTGACGTACTTGGATTGGTGAATGAATATTTCATCATTGATTTGCCTAATTTGGAGTCCGAGAAAGTTTTTCAACTCTCCCATCATGTGTAATATCCGCAATTTCGATTTTCCGGTAATTTTCTTTTTTTGGCAGAAGTCTATCTCAGTGACTTTTTTGTGACCGTTTCGTTATTCCGAGAATATTTAATTCTGCAATTTTTGTCATCCGAGTTCGTTTCGGTATCGTTTTGTTGAGTTCCGTGTTCTTAAACGGCTTTTCCGCACTTGAGTTCGATTCTTGCGAATCTCGTCCGAAACTGTCGTTTCAGGTTTCTCGTAAGTTCATTTAATATTATTATTCATGTTGCGAGCTTTGGCTTGGTGTTTCGATCGTGTATCGTGAATTTCGGACGTTTTGGGATATTTTTGTAATTTCCCAAAGTTTGGGGTAATTACTTTCCGTTGTCGAATTTCGAGCCTTCGGGTGGTCGAAATTGTGTGTTCTCTTAGCGCTTGGATTCGTCTTTGCAAGTACTTTGTAACCGTATCTTCGATTCATATTCAGGTTCGGTTTTCGGGGTCGCCCGGGCCGTCGGAGTGGCCACGGTCGCACTTCTTGGAGCAGGGCCTGGCCTGGCCGAGTTACGGCCGTAAGGTGCCGATTACGGCCGTACGTGCTCGGCAGGCATGGCTGGGCGAATGCCGGTTACGGCCGTAAGGGCTGTCAGTTACGGCCGTATGGGTGCCAGGCAGTGTTCGGACGAGTGCCGGTTACGGCCGTAAGTGTCGAGTTACGGTCGTAAGGCCCTGTCGGTTACGGCCATAAGCAATCGGCAGGCGCTGGGCGGATTTTGATGAATGCCGGTTACGGCCGTAACCCTGTCAGCCATATATAGGCAGTGACCGGCCAGACCTCATTTTTTCATCATTTCTTCACCCGGGTGGCGGCTGGCGACGGAAAAATCGGGAAGTGGAGTTTTTGGTCGATTCCACTCGATTTCTAAGCGTTTTTGAGGATTCTTATCGATTATATCAACATCAAATCATTGTTCTTCATCTGGTCGAGCTAATTTCTTGAAATCTCTTAGAATTGGATTTTTCGAGATTTCTTCTTGATTTTCGTTGTTCGTCCGAATTTGATGAATCGGTTGATGTTAGTAAACATTATTAATCGTGTTCTATGGATTGTATATCCATATTTTAGATTCGTTCAACCCGATTGATGATTCTTAGGCTCTTGAGGAACTTTGAACATTTAGTGTTCGATTAAATGTCTCAAAGAGTTTCTTTCGGTCGTTGTGTTGTTTTCGATTGATATTGTGTTATTGAATGAATTGTATTTCATTCAAGGTTGTTCGAGTACTTGTGTTTATCAGAGGACGCCGTTCGTTGTTCGTGGAAGGAATTCATCGCCTTCGGTTGAGGCAAGTTTTATACTTGTACTAGTCAATGAGATTAATGTTATCATATATGTGTATGAATGTGTTGTATCATTCCGAGACTTAGTCTCTTCATAAGTTCATTGATATTAGGGGATCGTTCGATACGATACTCTTCGGCAATTATGCCAAATGTTTATTATCATTCATTAATGGCCGGTAAGGCATTGAGATATTCTTTGTTAATGTTATTATCGATCACCGATTCGCGGTATAGATGTATCGATTGTTGTTGTTAATATTGATGCCGATCTAAGACGTTGTTGTAATTATTGTTATAAATGTTGACATCCTGTCATTCATGTTGTATTGGCCGATTGAAGGCATTGTCATATTCGTTCTCATCTTCGTCGTCGGTAGCCGATTAAAGGTGCTGAGGCATTCATTGTATCATTGTTATCGATTGGCCGTTATAAGGCAATCGAGGAGTTCAATCATTCATTGTATCATTGTTATCGATTGGCCGTTCAAGGCAATCGAGGAGTTCAATCATTCATTGTCTCATTGTCATCAATTAGCCATTCTAAGGCAATCGAGGTGCTCAATCATTCATTGTATCATTGTCATCGATTAGCCATTCTAAGGCAATCGAGGAGTTCAATCATTCATTGTATCATTGTTATCGATTGGCCGTTCTAAGGCAATCGAGGAGTTCAATCATTCATTGTCTCATTGTCATCGATTAGCCATTCTAAGGCAATCGAGGTGCTCAATCATTCATTGTATCATTGTCATCGATTAGCCGTTCTAAGGCAATCGAGGTGCTCAATCATTCATTGTATCATTGTCATCCATTAGCCGTTCTAAGGCAATCGGGGTGCTCAATCATTCATTGTATCATTGTTATCGATTGGCCGTTTTAAGGCAATCGAGATGTTGAATCATCCGCTGCATCATTGTTATCGGTTGGCCATTCTAATGCAATCGAGGTATTGAATTGGGACCGCCGAGGACGATACCCATCCGTGAGTCATTGTTGTCGTGTTGGCCGACTCAAGGCAGCACACTATCATTCTCGTGAATTCGGTAATCTTGGGATCGTTGCCGTTTGTGACTAATTGTGATACGGCTTCGTGCCGTGGCTTCGGCCCTAATTGTGATACGGCTTCGTGCCGTGGCTTCGGCCCTAATTGTGATACGGCTTCGTGCTGTGGATTCGGCCCTAATTGTGATACGGCTTCGTGCCGTGGCTTCGGCCCTAATTGTGATACGGCTTTGTGCCGTGGCTTCGGCCCTAATTGTGATACGGCTTCGTGACGTGGCTTCGGCCCTAATTGTGATACGGCTTCATGTCGTGGCTTCGGCCCTAATTGTGATACGGCTTCATGCCGTGGCTTCGGCCATAATCGATACAGCTTCGGGCTGTTTTGGCTTCAGGTGATTGTGATATTTGACAGCTTCGGATGAGTGGCTTTCAGGCCTTTGTGATGTCTCGATAATTTCATTGGAGCCTTCGGGCATTGTGATTCATAATTAATTCAGTTCTGGTTTGGTTCATGTGGTGTAATTCATTAAGGTACTCTATGATTATGACTCGCCGTTGGGCACTTATGTTCTAACCTGTTGAACAGGTATTAATAGTATGCCGTGGGCATGGTGTTTCACGAATGCTCGGTTCTTACCTTGGTTTGTGAGCATCTCGTATTATTATTATCATTGTACCGTTTCATTCTGCCTTTGGATGCATATCATGTTATACATGTATTTGATGTTCATTATCTGGATGACTGACCCCGTAGGGGAGGAACATATTTTCATGTTTTAGGTGCTTGCAAGGAGAGAGTTGAGACACAGGGGTATGATGATGGCGACGAGGCATTTGAGCGATACTAGTCCGAGTTGTTCATGTTGGTCAGTCAGTTGGAGTGTTCTTGAGTCTGCCAGTCATTGTCATTATGTATTACCCGAGCAGATGCTCGTGGATGTTGTTGTATTTTATTTTTGGTCATGTAGGCCCATTGTTGTCGTTGAAATTCCTTATCGGAATATTGTGTCGGATATCATAGTAGGGACTGTGATCTCCCTTGTTGGTTAATTTAATGTATTTTAGTCATGTTCGCCTGGTGGATCTCCGGATGTGGGTTCCACGGCACTGTAATAACCCAATGGGATTTGGGGGTGTTACATCATGCTCATTTCGAACTCTCCCTTCATAAGATTTGAAAATTCTTGGGACAGAGATTCGTTAGTTGCACCAAAAACAATGTCGTCCACATAAATTTGGCAAATAAGCATATCATCACCTAAATTCTTAATAAATAGGGTATTATCAACATTGCCTCTTTTATACCCATTTGAAATAAGAAAAGTGCTTAAACGATCATACCATGCTCTCGGAGCTTTGTTTTAATCCATAGAGAGCTTTATGGAGCTTGTACATGTTAGATGTATTTTTATGCGCTTATTTATCATTATTTTATATCCATTTTTAAGTCTAAATCTGCATAAATCAGCTTTTAATGCACTATCTTTATATGTTTTGAAGGAAATTGGAGTCCGGAAACCTAAACGGCGAAAACGACAATTTCTGGTCAGGGGCTGCGGCACAATGAAGCTGAGCCGCGGCACACACACGCACAGCATGAAGCGGTACTTACTGTACCGGGGGCCGCGGCACACTTAAGCCGAGCCGCGGCCCATGAAGAAAATTGGCGCCCAGGCTGCGCGTATCACAACTGGGGCCGCGGCACACTAAAGCCGGGCCGAGGCCCCCGGCGCGGGTTTGCTGATCCAGCCCTCGTTTTTGGACTGTTCTGAAGCCCGTTTTAGACCTAATTCCCGGACGCATTTTGGAGACTAATGGTGGTTATAAATAGGGATAAAAGGTCTGAAGAGATATCATCGAAAAAGGGAGGAGAAAAACACCGATCAAGCAGAGAGCAGAAGCTAGAGAACGGAGGAATCCAAGTTCTTCAACTGTGTTTGCTTTCTTTTATGCTTTCTTCAATTCTTTCTGTATTATTTTCTAGCATGTCGGGCTAGAACCCTATTCTAGGATTTTGATGAAACCGAGGTTTTGACGAATTAACTTTTGATTTTGCAGTATTAAAATATATTTCCCTTTCTTATTGAGTTTTCCCAATTGTTTTAATTACTATCAATTATGTGGCCTATGATTGATTTGTTTTGATTACGCAACTCGAATCGGGAGAGGAGAGTTGGTAGGAAAAATTGGTGAGAACTGTTTTATCTTGTGAGATAGGAATATACTCATAGGAATTTTGTGGCCTGTCTGAAGATTTCGTACTTTTTGCCTATTGACAAATTAATTCACCTAGGAATAGAGTGTTTTATCCGCCTTAGAAAATTTTATTGACCTCGGGAGAGGCAGTAGAGTATTTTAGCAATCTTCGCCTTCAATAAATTGGGAAATTATTTAATTCATATAAATCAAGAGTAATTCGGATAAACCGAGGTGGATTCACAATCCTAGATTAACTCCCTATTTGATTTTCTTTCTTCGAACAATCGATTTTACTATTTATTCTTTTATTAATTTTCTTTAATTATTATTTGCACCTCTAATTTTGAGAGTTCAAATAAAATTAGAATACGCATAAATCGGTAATTAGTGAGTCAGTCCTCTAGGGAACGATAACTTTCTTACCACTTTATTACGTGCTTACGACAACGTGCACTTGCGTTCACCAAAATTCACAACAAGTTTTTGGCGCCGTTGCCGGGGACTGATTGTTTTACTAATATCGATTTCAGTATTTCTAGTCTTAATTTGAACACCATTTTATTTTTTTGTAATTTTTTATTATTTGTTTTCCTTTCAGGAGTTTCGTGTTGTGCATGAGAAAATTCGGTAACGAAGGCCTATTACCTTTGGATACTGAACTCAAGCGCACTCTGTGGAAAAACAAGAAGGAAAAGCGCGAGCTATCAACAAAAGACACCATGGCCGATAACACAGAAAATCACGGAGTAGACAACCCCATTCAGCAAGCTCAACCGGCATTGGCACTCCGAGATTTTGCAATGCCACAAATCAATTCAAATTTTTCGAAGATTCGGCGTCCAACCATCCAAGCGAACAACTTTGAGATTAAGCCGGCTATTATTCAGATGGTGCAAGCAAGCCAATTTTGTGGACTGGCGAACGATGACCCCAACGCACACATCGCTTCATTTCTCGAGATATGTGACACCTTCAAGAATAACGGTGTTACCGATGATGCTATTCGTCTGCGACTTTTCCCTTTCTCTCTAAGGGACAAAGCCAAGTTTTGGTTGAATTCATTACCGCCGGGCTCTATCACGACTTGGGCAGAATTAGCACAAGCCTTTCTGGCTAAGTTCTTTCCACCATCGAAGACAGCGAGACTTAGGAACGAGATAACTACTTTCGGGCAATTTGATATGGAGTCGCTTCATGAAGCTTGAGAGCGATACAAGGATTTGCTAAGGAGATGCCCACACCATGGTCTACCTGATTGGCTGCAAATTCAGACATTCTATAACGGATTGAGTGCTTCTACACGCACTCTTGTTGATGCAGCCGCTGGAGGAGCGTTAATGGGCAAGACGATGGCGGAAGCTCATTCTCTATTGGAAGCTATGGCTGCAAATGCGTATCAGTGGCCTTCAGAGCGTCTGAACCCAAAATGAGTGATGGAAATATCCAATAATGATCCAATATCTACGCTATCGGCCCAAGTTGTCGCCTTAACTCAGCAACTTCAAGTTTTATCATGCGCTCCTTCCTCCATTTCCATGGAATCATGTAATTGGTGCAACGGATATCACCCTAGTGCGGAATGTCAAGTTGGAAATCCTTTCGAGCATTCTACGATGGAACAAGCTCAGTTTGTGGGGAACGGAAATAGGCAGAACTACCCATATTCCAACACATATAATCCGGGGTGGCGAAATCACCCTAACTTTTCGTGGAAAAATGGACAAAACTTAAACCATCCTCAGTTTGCTCAACACCAACAGCAACCTCCTCCCGCTCCAAGATCTCTCTAGAGGAGGCAATGGCGAAATTAGCAGCAAATATGAGTCAGTTCATGACCCGTACGGAAGCAACCTTGCAAAACCATTCCGCCTCTATTCGCAACTTGGAAGTCCAATTGGGTCAAATAGCAAATGTGTTAACAGCCCGCCCTGAGGGTACCTTGCCAAGTACAACTGAGACGAACCCCTGAGAGAGTATTAATGCCATTGGTTTGAGAAGCGGGAAAGAAGTGTGTGAGCAGCCCAGGCAGAACAAAAAGAGAGGTGATGATGAGGAGAAGAAAAATTCGGCGACTGAGGAATCACAAATTTCTAGATCCTCGAAATTGTTTCCAGATAATCTGACAGCCTATGTGCCACCCGTCCCATTTCCGCAGCAATTTCAAAAGCAAAAATTGGACAAACAATTCTCCAAGTTTCTTGACGTCTTCAAGAAACTACATATCAACATTCCATTTGTTGATTCCTTGGAACAAATGCCGAGCTATGTAAAGTTCATGAAAGAAATCTTATCAAACAAAAGGAAGCTCGAAGAAAATGAGACTGTGGCATTAACGGAAGAGTGCAACGCCATCTTGCAGAAAAAGATCCCACCAAAATTGAAGGATCCAGGAAGCTTCAATATACTGTGCACTATAGGAAACCTGTCTTTTGATAGAGCGTTATGTGATCTCGGCGCCAGTATTAATCTTATGTCCCTTTCCATTTTTAAGAAGCTAGGTATTGGGGAAGCCAAGCCGACGACAATCTCGTTGTAATTAGCTGACCGATCTATCAAGTACCCGAGGGGGGTAATAGAAGATGTTTTAGTCAAGGTCAATAAATTCATCTTTCCGGCCGATTTTATTGTGCTCGATATGGAGGAGGACCAAGACATCCCAATTATTTTGGGAAGACCATTCTTAGCTACCGGCCGAACTCTCATTGATGTGGAAAAAGGGAAACTCACTCTACGGGTTCAAGATGAGCAAGTCACTTTCCAAGTGTTTCAATCCTTTCCGTGTCCAAGTAGTGTCGAGAAGTGTTCACAAATTAAAAGCGTAGATATCTTTGCGAAAGACGCACACCGAGAGAGTTGTCGGTCGAAGTGTTCAGAATCCGTTTCAGCTGCTCCGACGTCTAAGAAAAATGAAGAACGAATCATGTATCTTAAGCATTTGAATATGTTGTCTTCAACATCCGTTCATCCGCCATCGAAAAATTCTCATGCTGTCATAAGTTCGCCCGTGGAATTGAAACTTAAGCCGAAAGTCAAACGAGTGCCAAGTCAGTTGCAAAATGGGTGTTTTGGAAGGATACTATTGTTAAAGCCGTTTCGCAAAGAACGTTGGATGTCCAAACCAAAAGTCGAACGGTTGAAAACTAATGGTCAAAAATTTAAATTACGTAATAACGGTTCGATGGACTGTGCGGAGTCCAAATGGTCTTTGCGAAATGCAAACTGATTTTCAATAAGTCCGGCTGAAGACTATAAACTTAGCGCATCTCGGGAGGCAACCCGAGTATTAGTTGTAGATTTTTATTTTTCAGTGTTTTCATTCAATTTTAGAGTCTATTTTTTTCGTCATTTTTGCTTGGATATGCTTATCTCTCACGTTCTAGGTGTTTTCCTTTGAAAATTCTGTGCAGGAATCTCCCCAGGGAAAAATTCAGCAATGAGCCGCGGCACGTTGATGCTGAGCCACGGCGCGTCAAGACCCAGAAAAATAGCCCAGGAAACTGTACTCCATGCCGCGGCACACAATAACTGAGCCACGGCACACTTACACTACGAGACGCGGCACCCGTACGTTGAGCCGCGGCACACGGCGAAATAACAAAAATGCCCAGGCAGGCTGTACTCTGGGCCGTGGCTCACTTAAGCTGAGCCGCGACCCCTGCTGCGAAGATCAACCGCCCAGGACTCCTTCATAAACTCGATCGGCCGACACAAACAGGTAAGTTTCCTTCCCTTCTTCGTGCAGCACTCGGACGACCCCCATTCAATTCTTCTTCTTCTTGCATTCTTCAATCCAAAGCAAGGTAATTCTCATCTCTGAATCTTAATTGGAACATAGAATTAAAAGTGAGGTAATGTTCCTCATTCTTGGTTGAATATGTTATTAGTTTTCTTAAAAGTTCTATCAAAGTTGAGTTGGAATATGGTGATTATTGATTGATTGGTGATGTTATTTGTTGATTATCTATGGATTGTTGATGTTATTTGCGACTATCGATTGTTGTTATTATTGTTGGGGATTGGATTAAGCCATTATCATTCTTATTCTTCATTTAAACCCATGCATACTAGGTGTTTGATAAAATGCGTCAATGAAAATTTTTGAGCCAAACGTTTTCAAACTATATGCAACGAATTTGATTATCGGATTGTATTGTACCCCCAACCCTTACATCATGTTTAAACTTGAAAGCTCAGCCTTAATTCCCTCTTACAAGAGTGCAAGCTCAATCGACTCTATAATCACGTTCTGCGTATCTTAAGTCGAGAGTGGTGTAGTTTTCTTTAAAAGTTGTGTAGCTTCCGGTGTTTATTTTTCAGGAACCTCGCCATGGCTAGAAAAAGGAAGATGAGTACGAGGGCCAGGACACGTTCATCCCCCACAAGAGGGGAGACATCACAAAACCAAGCCGATTTGGAATCTCACCAATTCTCCGATCTGGACATTCACAGAATATTCAACGAGAGAATCCGACCTCGACCAATAATCCCGGAGCGGGGATTCACTCCCGCCCCCCAGGACGGTGAGCTTTTGGCTATGATCAACGAGAGGGGATGGACTCGTTTCACTGCACCCCCCGAGCCGGCTGTGATCTCTATCATCCAGGAGTTCAACGCCAGTGCTCTTTTGCGACATATTCAGGTGGGGCAGATGATGGGGCGACCAGATACACGGACCGAGGTCCTCGTCCGAGGCCAAACCGTAGACTTTTCGGTGGCCACAATTCGGAAACTATACGAGCTACCAGTGGTGGACGAGACGGAGTATACGCGGATTATGAGTAGCCTCACGAGGGAGGCTCTGCTGGAGGCACTCACTCAGCCCGGTTCCGTCTGGGAGACGTGCGCCCCGGGTTCTTCAGCCTTCTATTTTAAGAGTTCGCGCCTCAGTCGGCTCGGGCGAGCCTGGCTATACTTTCCCTGTGCACGAGTCGATCCTACCTCGCAGATCCGCTCGGTCTTACTTTCTCGTGCCCGACTACTATATGCTATCACTACCGGACTCAGATTCGATGTGGCCCCTCATCTGGTCCGATCTATCCTTCAGTGCATTCAAGGAGGGGCCAAGACGGGGCTGAAGCACCCCTCTCTCATTTGTGCTCTATGCCGCCAGTCGGGCATGACTTGGTCATATGATGAGCCAACGCTAGCACCCTAGGGTCCGATAGATCATCGCATTATTTCTCACTTTGACCAGTGGGGTGGAGCGCCGGCACATGCTCGGGGACGAGGATTTATTCTTGACGAGCCACATGAGCAGTCCCCCGAGCCTCTTCTTCTGACGCATGAGCAAGCGGAGTCCAGCCCACCGCCCGAGAGAGAGCACCTTCAGGCGATGTTTGACAGCCTGAGAAAGGAGATGCGGAGAGAGAGAGAGAGAGAGAGAGAGAGAGAGAGAGAGAGATCCATCTAGCTGCTGTGAGAGAGGAGATGAGGAGAGTTTCAGAGAGCCATCTAGCTACCCTGAGAGAGGAGATGCGGACAGAGAGATAGAGTCTCCTCACAGCCGTCTGGGAGGAGATGAGAGAGCAGACCCGCTGGGCCAATCGACGTGAGGAGAGGCACTTGGAGGCGAGGGATGCTTACCATCAGGATTACCTTGCTGCGTGGACGATCCACATACTGCATCCAGACGGGCCCTTCATCCCACCAGTTAGGCCATCCACACCACCCTCCTCGCCGGACGAGGCCGGCACCAGTTCCTGAGCTGTTATTAGGGGAGTACTTGACCTTTTCTCTTATTGCATATTACTATCTGCGTCCATTGAGGTCAATGTACGTCCTAAGTTTGGGGGGTTACTTTCAGTTGCTATTACTTATTCGTTGTTATTTTTCGTTATTTTTTACGCTAGCCTTGCTTGTCATGATTTTATTTGCATTCGTGGATTTTTCGTGCTTCTTTATGTAAAACTGATGATATGATACTGATTTCTTTTTAAAGAAATGGTTGAGTTTTGGTCGAGTTTGCAGTCTGCGATATTTGTTTCCTTTGAGTATTCATTTAGGTCTGAAATTTTTCGTTATTGTAGAAATCTTAGCGTGTAAGAAAGGAGACATACGTGTTTTCAAATCGCCGTCTATACGTTTGGTTACACTTTTCGCATAGCTATTCGTCCAGTAACATGAGTCTTGTTGGCACTTAAATTGAGTTTAGAGTCGGATAGTCTTTCCCAAAAAGTTGAGAAATTATATATGTTCTATGATGGGAAGTCTAGTAACCGGGGGTATTCACGTGACCCGTTGTTTACTCTCGCGTAAAACGACAACCCTGAATAGACTAATGGTTTAGAGATATCGCATTTGCCGATGATGGGAAGCCTAGTAACTGGGTGTATTCACGTGACCCGTTGTTTACTCTCGCGTAAAATATCAACCTTGAATCGGACATACGGGAATAGCTATTCGAGTTTTTTCTCCGCTGTAGAGGGGAACTTAGTAACTAGAAGCATCCATGTGCCCCATGAGTGTCTTTTACATCAAACGGTTCCCCAGCACATGAGAATGGAAATCCACCCTAGGGATATTCCGATGAAACATCCCGAGAGCCGGAACCTAGTGGTTAACTCGAATCATTATAATGATTATACATAAGGGAATGTTGTCCGAAGATTATTATTGACGATGAAACTCTTGAATTTTTGCCACTAGACTGTGGGACTGGAAGAGTTGGCTTGTTTAATCTAACTCTTCATATTGGCGGTCGGTTAAATTCACGCTTGTTAATCTTTGAGCTTGATTTTCTTCATGAACGATTGATTAGCAATAAAAATGGTTACTTTGTGGAATCAGTGCCCGTGATGTGACTCACTAATACGATACTCGTATTATTCTTTGAGATTTTCAGGGTAGTATTGATTAGTTGAGCACTATGGATTTGCACGATCATTCACGATACTTCTTATTTGAAATTGATTTTTTTTGCTTGAGGACAAGCAAAGGCTCAAGTTTGGGGGTATTTATTAGATGTATTTTTATGCACTTATTTATCATTATTTTATATCCATTTTAAGTCTAAATCTGCATAAATGAGCTTTTAATGCACTATCTTTATATGTTTTAAAGGAAATTAGAGTCCGGAAACCTAAACGACGAAAAATGGGCGAAAACGACAATTTCTGGTCAGAGGCCGCGGCACAATGAAGCTGAGCCGCGGCACACACACGCACAGCATGAAGCGGTACTTACTGTACCGGGGGCCACGGCACACTTAAGCCGAGCCGCGGCCCATGAAGAAAATTGGCGCCCAGGCTGCGCGCATCATAACTGGGGCCGCGGCACACTAAAGCCGGGTCGTGGCCCCGGCGCGGGTTTGCTGATCCAGTCCTCGTTTTTGGACTGTTCTGAAGCCCGTTTTCGACCTAATTCCCGGACGCGTTTTGAAGACTAATGGTGGTTATAAATAGGGATAAAAGTCTGAAGAGATATCATCAAAAAAGGGAGGAGAAAAACACCGATCAAGCAGAGAGCAGAAGCTAGAGAACTGAGGAATCCAAGTTCTTCAACTGTATTTGCTTTCTTTTATGCTTTCTTCAATTCTTTCTATATTGTTTTCTAGCATGTCGGGCTAGAAACCTATTCTAGGATTTTGATGAAACTGAGGTTTTGACGAATTAACTTTTGATTTTGCAGTATTAAAATATATTTCCCTTTCTTATTGAGTTTTCCCAATTGTTTTAATTACTATCAATTATGTGGCCTATGATTGATTTGTTTTGATTACGCAACTCGAATCGGGAGAGGAGAGTTGGTAGGAAAAAATGGTGAGAACCATTTTATCTTGTGAGATAGGAATATACTCATAGGAATTACGTGGCCTGTCTGAAGATTTCGTACCTTTTGCCTATTAACGAATTAATTCACATAGGAATAGAGTGTTTTATTCGCCTTAGAAAATTTTATTGACCTCGGGAGAGGCAGTAGAGTATTTTAGCAATCTTCGCCTTCAATAAATTGGGAAATTATTTAATTCATATAAATCAAGAGTAATTTGGATAAACCGAGGTGGATTCACAATCCTAGATTAAATCCCTATTTGATTTTCTTTCTTCGAACAATCGATTTTACTATTTATTCTTTTATTAATTTTCTTTAATTATTATTTGCATCTCCAATTTTGATAGTTCAAATAAAATTAGAATACGCATAAATCGGTAATTAGTGAGTCAGTCCTCGAGGGAACGATAACTTTCTTACCACTTTATTACTTGCTTACGACAACGTGCACTTACGTTCACCAAAATTCGCAACAGTACACATGATCTGGATGATCATGATCTTCAAAACCCGGCGGTTGCTTGATATACACTGTAACACCCCCAATCCACTCAGGAATATTACACGCCGTAGACCCTCTCCTCGAAGATCTACCAGGCTGGTAGCAACATTTAACATCTCGAAAATGCCTTCAAGGCTAAATGACTCAGTAGACCGATTTGGTCTTTCAATAAAAATATACAACTCAATTACAACATATACCCACGCAGGGGTCAAAATACAATAAACTCCCGTACAACGGGGAAAAGATACTGCAGCGGAAAAGAAAATACAACTAGACCAATACGACATCAACGGATCCTCGTGTGATTAGTATCGTTCATCTTTCATCACCCTTCGTGCCGACCCTGTGTTATGCTCCAAAACCTGAATGCAAAAATAGACATCCACCCCCCGAATACTCGGGGGTTAGCAAAACTCCACTATTTTGCTAGTGCAAATACAAAGTGCAAATACGAGCCATACAATTCACATTCCACGGATAACAATAACCAGGAATCCTCAAAGATCCAAACGAAACGAAAAGTACTTCTCGAGGCAAGGGTTTGAGAAAACCTTTAAAAATCGAAATACCATAAATCAATGGAAATAATTTATAAGACGGTTTAGAATGCCATCAAGAGTTTTAATAGAAAACCATTTAGGATTATCAAATCCTACTTTTCAAAATCCACAAGACAAAAGGGGTCACCGTCCCGAATCTTTACTTTCCGAAAAATGACATTTACCCACCCGTTGGGATTTTAGCCCCAAATCCATAAAATGACTCTTACAAAACCATTGGGATTTTAGCCTCAAATCTCATCAACTCACAGTACACAAGAACGACCATAAGGCTCGTCTCCCAACATCAAAATCCACAAATAAAGGATTTAAAACAAACAACAAAATACTCTAGTGCCATCCTAGCCAAGTAAGCCAAACGAACAACTTACCTCTTACACACTTAGTCGATGCATGCAATCATGAAAACCGTTCAAAAGCGCTCATTTCCGGAAATGCCAATATCAAATCACATTTGCAAAATGCACCACAATTAACCGCGGACCCACAGCTTCGTGGATCCCTACCGAGACCCCGTCGGATCTAACCCGCAGTGGTTAAAAGCAAGTTCGCGGTTCCACAGCTTCGTGGAGCCCTACCGAGACCCCGTCGGATCTAACCCGCAGTGAGCATACACACACACACGTTACTCATGCAATACTAACATGCTAAGAATGTAAGTTCATTAAGAATACTCACTAGAGATGGCCATTAACTCGACACCATTATCAAACTCTTCAAAACACAATAACAAGATTAAATACGGAATACACGATTCCATAACTTTAAACAATAGGAGTATCATCATCAAATCCTTCAACGTTCAAAATAATCAAATCATAATCAATTCCCAAAACACACCGTTCACAAAACACACACGCATTTGAAAGAAAGCCTTTAACGAGGCCAAACCGAAATCTTTTGAAACTTCGTTTCAAACAACCAAACAAACATACTAATACGATCACCGATCATCATATCCACAAAATAAGAAAAGTATGGGCAAGGTACTTGCCTAGATATCACGAGAAATGGAAAAGTGAACGGATACGGCCGGGTAGCCCTCAAATTCCCGAACACTATCTAGAACGTGATAGCACCGAAATTACTACGGGAAAACACCATATGAATCATCAACACCAACGGAATTCAACATCGGAATCATCGAGCACCTATAATCCTCCGTAGGGAATAATAAAACATGATTACGACGAGAATCAAGGCCAAAAACAACGGAAATCCCAACAAACTATCAAAGGGAACTCATTCGAACATTTAATCGAACATTAAATGTTCAAGACCCTTCAAGAACAAAGAAATCACCTCTCGGTCGAGCAGACCAAAGATACGAGTATCCAATCCATAGAACAAGTTCAAAACAACGTTTATACAACAACTAATTGATCAAAACGGATTGGAATCGAAATCAAAAAGGAAAATCCCCAAACCTACAAAAACAAGGGTTCAAGCCACAATACCTTGATTTGGATGAAGGATTCAAGTAGAGGTCGAAAATCTTCAACAAGACTTGAGGAGGATAATCTCTACAAGTTTTGGAGCACTCAAATAGCCCAAAATCGCCATCAAATCGCCTAAGATGAAGGAGGAAGAAGAGAGGAGAAAAAAATGAAGTTTTTCTCTCGCAACCGCTAAAAACGCAGAAAAGCCCGTGTGCCGCGGCACGGGATGAGTGTGCCGCGGCCCAGGGCGAAGAAAACGCCCAGAATTAGCTTTGTGCCGCGGACACTGAGTGTGCCGCGGCACACGCATGACCCCTACAACACCAAAAAGGCACACCGTGCAGTCTTCGCTATTTCGACCATAACTCCTTCGTCTGGACTCCGATTGACTCACCGTTTGAACCATTGGAAAGCTAACTTGATTCTCTATAATGTTGCAAAGATTCAGAATTTTTGGAGTTTCCAAGAATTAATGGTGACTTTACAAAGTCGAACTCCCACGTGAAAAAGTCGATTAAGGACACGGAACTCAACAAAACGACACCGAAACGAACTCGGATGACAAAAAGTGCAGAATTAATCATTCTCGGAATGACGAAACGGTCATGATAGAGTTGTCAAAACGAACTTCCTCTGAAAAAAGAAAATTACCGAAATTCGAAATTGCGGATATTACATTCTACCCTCCTTAAAAGAAGTTTCGTCCCGAAACTTAAAACAAGTAGGGGGGAGCAATATACCCACCAGGAAAACTCGATGAGATACACAAAAATAGAAAACTCGCGCCCAACGGCGAAACGCTGCAAGAAATGCAAAGAGACATACGGCGTGAAAACACGCTCCACGACGACCAACACAACGTCGCCGTTAGGGATATAATAAAACCAAGAAATGACAAGCGTCATCAAACGGATAATATAGCCAAGTCAATTATCCGACAATCACAAAACACAACGAACGAAAGTCAGTATGATTGGCCAACCCAACGGTACATCAATTGAAACGCGAGCCAATCGCTGAACTAATACGGAATTCCACCGCCCAAGGGTTGGAAGATCGAAAACGAGATTGATTTCCCAAACTTAAGGGAATTAGGAATGAGCCTGAATGCTCAACGATCACGAAACGAGGACGAAAACCGAACAAACAAACGACCGAACCACAACGGTCGAGACAACAAAAAGCGAACAATCATGTTCGAATCACGAAGAACAATAAAATTCAAACAACAACTCCAAGGTTCACGTCTCGACTCGAGACAATATATGATCCGGTGAAAACAACAACGTATGCATTCACATAAGATCCACATGAAAGGGAATAGAAATTGAAAAGTCACAACGACAAACGAGTTATTCCGAAATGATGCCACACTCGTTCGATAAACAAAAACAAGGGGCAGGACAAGCTCAGAAATGTCAACGAACATAAATGAGTCGACAAAGTAAAATATACAGAAGTTCAAAATCCGATCCCTTCGAATAAAAGGACTAGTAGAACCAAATGATGTTACTCCCGAACAAGGTTCACAAGAATCAAACCGAACTCGAAAAAAAAGTCACATCGATAACCAGATCGGCCCACAACAAGATCACAGCTCGTTCGAACAATGAAACCGAAATACAGAACAAGTTCATAAAGTGTCAACGAACATGAGCGAATCAATAGACTGGAGAAAGAGAAAATACAGAAGTCAAAATAGTACGGGCGTTACCTCCGACCTCGTCCACGAAATTCACAAAAACAGGAGCAAGGTAACAAGACATTAAACAACTGACACATAACGGAACGATCACCGATGCACACGGCCATACCAACCCAAGCTCTAACAGCTCGCACATGCACGACAACGCAGAAATCACCACGAGGCGACAATATTCAACACCAACATCCCACCTCTCACAAGGGGCTAACACAACAAATGTGTGGAAAACGACTCAACGCGCACACCGCCAAATCGGTCATACTCGGGAGCAAACATCAAAATGACAACGTGAACATCATACATATATACCCAGCCCTCAAACGGGAATGGATAAGTTTTAAAAACGAAAACCTCATTTTGAAAATAATTTAGAAGAACACCGATTGATCTTGAGTATCACCTTTCAAAAAGTACAAACGTGAAACATCGTTATCGAGACTTTGGAGAACCGTTTCGCATTTGATAAAAATGAGGACACTTTCTCTTAATGAAAACTTTCAGAATATTCGACCCTCGGGTCTAAATAAAAACGTTTCTAAAACATTGAAAATATCTCAAAACATTTTGGTCCTCGAGGCAGAAAAATTTTGAAATATATTGTGGCACCTGGATGTACCACAAGAAAATAACTCATTTGAAAAAATATGTCTCAAATTTATTTCTAAGATACTCAAGTTTTCGAAAATAATTCAATGCCAAAAAGGACGATGCCAAAAAGGCTAGAATGCCCAAAAATTTCATGTAATCACACGGAACATCATAGCGCTGTGGGTCCCGCGTCGGAACCCCAGGCTAAAAACCATTTACAAAAATGCCAAAAAGGCCGATGACGGTAATATTTCAAAACTCACAAAAGCCATTAAAAGAATACTAAATACCGTCATAAGAATTTCACAAAGCGGTCAAGGCCATAATGCCAAAAACTCGGTTAAGGGAAGCGGTTATCGAAATAAAACTCGGTCGGTAAAATACCGAAAGTCATTACAAACGAACTCACGCAATGGATAAAAGAAATACGATTCAACATGCACAATCCAAAGAACACTACTCCTCATAAGAACAAAATATTAGAGTCAAATAACCACATTCAGAACAAAACCACTGGCCCCATTCGAGGCCTCTAAAGACCCTACCGCACTAGCTAGTGAACAAGTCGAACGTGTATAAGCACAAAGCTTCCACAAGAGAACTTGTAAAACGTGCAAATCGATTCGAAAATCATCAGCAACGGACAAAAACAACAATAAAAAGACATCACAAGCGATTTACACTCCTCGTATAAATCAAATACGAGAGTCGATTAAATACATATCGTGAAATCAAAATCCACATAAGGATTCCATCACTTAACAAATAATCATAAAAATAGCTCGTGTCACACGAGGCACGACACAAAGAAGGGAGACTTACTTACACCGGTCGCACGAAGATGATGATCGCCCCACGATACTAACCACAACCAACAACTCAAACGACGCGTCGCGACACGACCCAGTCAGACTAAATCCGACGAGACAAAACTCAATAGACACCACTGACCCGACAGCCTAGGTTTCCACAACCTAAGCTCCGATACCATTTATGTAACACCCCCAATCCACTCAGGAATATTACACGCCGTAGACCCTCTCCTCGAAGATCTACCAGGCTGGTAGCAACATTTAACATCTCGACAATGCCTTCAAGGCTAAATGACTCAGTAGACCGATTTGGTCTTTCAATAAAAATATACAACTCAATTACAACATATACCCACGCAGGGGTCAAAATACAATAAACTCCGCATAACGGGGAAAAGATCTGCGGCGGAAAAGAAAATACAACTAGACCAATACGACATCAACGGATCCTCGTGTGATTAGTATCGTTCATCTTTCATCACCCTTCGTGCCGACCCTGTGTTATGCTCCAAAACCTGAATGCAAAAATAGACATCCACCCCCCGAATACTCGGGGGTTAGCAAAACTCCACTATTTTGCTAGTGCAAATACAAAGTGCAAATACGAGCCATACAATTCACATTCCACGGATAACAATAACCAGGAATCCTCAAAGATCCAAACGAAACGAAAAGTACTTCTCGAGTCAAGGGTTTGAGAAAACCTTTAAAAATCGAAATACCATAAATCAATGGAAATAATTTATAAGACGGTTTAGAATGCCATCGAGAGTTTTAATAGAAAACCATTTAGGATTATCAAATCCTACTTTTCAAAATCCACAAGACAAAAGGGGTCACCGTCCCGAATCTTTACTTTCCGAAAAATGACATTTACCCACCCGTTGGGATTTTAGCCCCAAATCCATAAAATGACTCTTACAAAACCATTGGGATTTTAGCCCCAAATCTCATCAACTCACAGTACACAAGAATGACCATAAGGCTCGTCTCCCAACATCAAAATCCACAAATAAAGGATTTAAAACAAACAACAAAATACTCTAGTGCCATCCTAGCCAAGTAAGACAAACGAACAACTTACCTCTTACACACTTAGTCGATGCATGCAATCATGAAAACCGTTCAAAAGCGCTCATTTCCGGAAATGCCAATATCAAATCACATTTGCAAAATGCACCACAATTAACCGCGGACCCACAGCTTCGTGGATCCCTACCGAGACCCCGTCGGATCTAACCCGCAGTGGTTAAAAGCAAGCTCGCGGTTCCACAGCTTCGTGGAGCCCTACCGAGACCCCGTCGGATCTAACCCGCAGTGAGCATACACACACACACGTTACTCATGCAATACTAACATGCTAAGAATGTAAGTTCATTAAGAATACTCACTAGAGATGGCCATTAACTCGACACCATTATCAAACTCTTCAAAACACAATAACAAGATTAAATACGGAATACATGATTCCATAACTTTAAACAATAGGAGTATCATCATCAAATCCTTCAACGTTCAAAATAATCAAATCATAATCAATTCCCAAAACACACCGTTCACAAAACACACACGCATTTGAAAGAAAGCCTTTAACGAGGCCAAACCGAAATCTTTTGAAACTTCGTTTCAAACAACCAAACAAACATACTAATACGATCACCGATCATCATATCCACAAAATAAGAAAAGTATGGACAAGGTACTTGCCTCGATATCACGAGAAATGGAAAAGTGAACGGATACGGCCGGGTAGCCCTCAAATTCCCGAACACTATCTAGAACGTGATAAAGACCAAATTACTACGGGAAAACACCATATGAATCATCAACACCAACGGAATTCAACATCGGAATCATCGAGCACCTATAATCCTCCATAGGGAATAATAAAACATGATTACGACGAGAATCAAGGCAAAAAACAACGGAAATCCCAACAAACTATCAAAGGGAACTCATTCGAACATTTAATCGAACATTAAATGTTCAAGACCCTTCAAGAACAAAGAAATCACCTCTCGGGTCGAACGAACCAAAGATACGAGTATCCAATCCGTAGAACAAGTTCAAAACAACGTTTATACAACAACTAATTGATCAAAAACGGATTGGAATCGAAGTCAAAAAGGAAAATCCCCAAACCTACAAAAACAAGGGTTCAAGCCACAATACCTTGATTTGGATGAAGGATTCAAGTAGAGGTCGAAAATCTTCAACAAGACTTGAGGAGGATAATCTCTACAAGTTTTGGAGCACTCAAATCGCCCAAAATCGTCATCAAATCGCCTAAGTTTTTCTCCTCGCAAATCTGCTAAAAACGCAGAAAAAGCCCGTGTGTCGCGGCACAGGATGAGTGTGCCGCGGCCCAGGGCGAAGAAAAACGCCCAGGAATTAGCTTTGTGCCGCGGCACAGCCTGAGTGTGCCGCGGCACACGGTACAGCCCCCTACAACACCAAAAAGGCACACCGTGCAGTCTTCGCTATTTCGACCATAACTCCTTCGTCTGGACCCCGATTGACTCACCGTTTGAACCATTGGAAAGCTAACTTGATTCTCTATAACGTTGCAAAGATTCAGAATTTTTGGAGTTTCCAAGAATTAATGGTGACTTTACAAAGTCGAACTCCCACGTGAAAAAGTCGATTAAGGACACGGAACTCAACAAAACGACACCGAAACGAACTCGGATGACAAAAAGTGCAGAATTAATCATTCTCGGAATGACGAAACGGTCATGATAGAGTTGTCAAAACGAACTTCCTCCGAAAAAAGAAAATTACCGAAATTCGAAATTGCGGATATTACATACACCTCCTCCTGGATGATTCCATTTAGGAACGCACTTTTTACATCCATTTGATGGAGTTTGATTTTCTTGTATGCGGCAAAGGCACAGAGAAGATGAATTGCCTCAAGACGAGCAACAGGAGCAAATGTTTCCTCATAATCCAAGTCTTCTTCTTGATTATAACCTTGGGCGACCAACCTCGATTTATTTTTAATTGGGAGACCATCATCATCGGTTTTAATTTTATGAACCCATTTAGTACCAATGATTGATTTGTCTACCGGTGCCGGAACCAATTCCCAAACATTATTTCTTTCGAATTGGTTTAGCTCTTCTTGCATAGCAATAGCCCAATTCTCGTCATTTATGGCTTCATCGATATTCTTTGGTTCTGTAAGAGAAATAAACACAATATTGTTAATACAATCATTTATATTTCTCCTAGTTCGTACACCTTCATCGATTTTTCCGAGAATTTGTTCCATCGGATGGTCTTTCACAATTGCCCAATCTTTAGGAAGGTTGTAAGTATTCTCCTCCTGCTTGTCCGAGCTTAAATCGAGCTTCTCCAACTCCTTTGATACTTCTGACACTTCTTTAGCCGGAACCATACCTGCATCATCATCAAAAACAACCTTTCTTGGGGGTAAAATTGTATCATCGAATTTTACATGAATTGACTCTTCTACTGAGCCTCTTATACAACTAAATACATGACACGCTTTACTGTTAGTTGAATAACCAAGAAATATTCCAATATCCGATTTTGAATCAAATTTACCCAAATTATCCTTACCATTGTTATGAATAAATACTTTACAACCAAATGGATGGAAATAAGATAAATTGGGCTTTTTACCTTTAAATATCTCATATGGAGTCATCATTTTGTTCCTCCTGAGATGGACTCGATTAATAACATAACAAGCGGTGTTAACGGCTTCGGCCCAGAAATATTTAGGAAGACCATATTCATTGAGCATTATTCGGCTCATTTCTTCTAGAGAGTGATTCTTCCTCTCGACAACTCCATTTTGTTGAGGTGTCCGAGGTGCCAAAAAATTGTGCCCAATACCATAATTATCGCACCAATCTTCAAAAATATTTGAATCAAATTCTCCACCATGATCGGTTCGGATGGCGATAATTGGTAACTCTTTTTCCCTCCGGGTAACCTTACACCACTTAACAAACTCGTTAAATGCATCATTTTTATTTGTCAAGAATTTTACCCAAGTAAATCTCGAAAAATCATCAACAAGAACTAAAGTATAAAGTTTACCTGTTAAGCTAGCATGTCGAGATGGACCAATCAAGTCCATATGAATTAATTCAAGAATGCGATTAGTGGAAATTTCCATTTTTGGTTTAAACGAGCCTCTTGCATGTTTACCTTTAATACAGACCTCACAAGTGTGGTCTTTTCTGAAATTTAATTTTGGTAGACCACGGACAATATCGTTTTTGGCCAATTTTGAAAGAAGTGGTAAAGAGGCATGACCCAATTTTCGGTGCCAAGTAACGGCATTTTCATCGTATGAGAGTAAACATTTTTCATTGAAAGAAGATTCATCTTGAAGATCAACAATATAAATATTTCCATATCGTAATCCAATAAAAACAACTTGGTCTTTTCTCATCGCAGTGCAGTGCGTACTTTCAAAAATTAATTTAAGACTAGTGTCACAAAGTTGGGAAACACTTAGAAGATTATGGCAAAGACCATCAACAAATAGAACATTTTCAATAGTGGGTAAAGGTTTCTTACCTATCTTACCTGTCCCTTTTATTTGGCCCTTTTTATTATCGCCAAATGTTACGCAGCCACGATCTTCCTTTTTCAGCTCCGTGAAGAGATGTTCATTTCCACTCATGTGATTTGAACATCCACTATCAACATACCATTTATTTGTATTGTTGCCTTCCTTGCTTGTACCTACAAAAATAATTTTCTTCTATTTTATAGGTACCCAGGCTAATTTGGGTCCTATGGAGTTAGATATAAAAACTTGATTTTTAACAATGGTCCCTTTAGGTACCCAAATCTGTTTGACTTTGGAATTCCTGTTTTTAAAGTGATGGAATTCCCGTTTTTAAAGTGTCCGAATCTTTCGTGGTAATTTCTAAATACTTTTTCATTGGAAATGAATTATATCCGAGTCCTTCTTTTGAAAGAGAAAATTTTTGACCAAATAAGAGTTGCTCAAATTTGTCATTACCACACGAGAATTTTCTAACGTAAAGTTTCAATTCTTTCTGAGTTTTGTGTAAATCATCTCTCAGAATTTTCTCGGTTTCCAAACAATTAGTATGATCAATCGATACATCCTTGTTTTTCAATAATTTTGAATTTTCACTTTCAAGAGATTTTATTTTCTTCTTCAAATCTTTATTACTATTGCAAACTTTTTCGTATTCATTGTTTAAAGATTTGAAAGCATCAAGAAGTTCTTCATGAGAAGAATCACTAACCTCGACTCTTCGTCGCTATCTTTGGATGTGTGGGCCATTAGAGTAGGATTGGTTTGAACTTGAGGTTCATCATCCTCATCATCGCTCCATGTAGCGACATAGACTTCCTTCTTTTTGAACTTTTCGTGAGGTGGTTTAGATGAACTCATTGGAACAGCAGCACGACAATCTTTAGCAAAATGGCCTGGAACGCAGCACCTTCGACAAGTATTGTCGAACCTTTTATTTTGTGGGAAATGAGTCTTTTTGGATTCATCCCTTGGTTCTTGTTTGATGTCCATCCGGCACCTTTGTAGAATATTTTTGAATTTCTTTATGTTTTTGGCATAAAAGGCGGTTTCTTCATCCTCTTCTTTGATAGGTTCATCTTCTAGATCGCTATCTTCTTTGGCTTTGAAGGCAAACGTCCTTTCTCTCTCTTAGGGCTTTGGTTTTGAACTTCGAGATTTAATGACAATCTCGTAATTGATGAGAGATCCAATGAGAACACTGAATTCAATGGTGTTAAGATCTTTCGACTCCATAATAGCTGTAACAGTAGCATCCCATTCTCTTGGTAGAGATCGAAGGATTTTCTTGGCTTTATCACTACTTGATATAGGTTTCCCGAAGGAAGCTAGCCCATTTGTGATAGCCGAGAAGCGGTCAAGCATAGTAGTAATGCTTTCTTCTTCTTTCATAGTGAAGAGTTCATAATCGTAAAGAAGCATATTGATTTTTGTGTCCTTCACTTGACTCGTACCTTCATGGTTGATTTCGAGCATTTTCCAGATCTCTTTGGCCATCTCACAAGAAGATATTCTGTGGTGATCCTCTGGGTTGAGAGCACAGTAAAGCAGTTGAGTAGCTTTACTATTGAAGTGATTGATCTTCCAGTCGGCATTGTTGTATTCTTCAAAGCTTTTGATCGAGCCATATGGCTTCTTAGGAATGGTAGGTCCAAGAGCAATGACCTTCCAAATTTCAATATTGTGAGCTCGGATGAAGATAGTCATAAAGTTTGAGCCATCGAAGAAAGGAGGGCGATTGAGAGCGTTGCCTTCAAGAGAAGAGTGGATAAAGGCCATTTCTGGATCTTTTCTCTAGCGGGTGTTAATCCAGTGAAAAAAGAGACCACTCTGATACCAATTATTAGATTCGTACCGCCACTAGAAGGGGGGTTGAATAGTGCGGATAAGAGTTTTGAACTCTTTTTCTGCGGAAGCTAAAATATCGGAGTAAGTAAAATGCGGAAAAAAAAGAACACAAGAAATTGTTCGAGAGGTTAAGCTATTAACGAAGCCTACGTCCCCTACCTAGTTTTATCGACTAGGACTTTTCTTAGAAACTTAGAATGCATTTTCTAGTTTAGTGCCAATTCTTATAATTTCTTGATTTCTGGGCTCAAGAACAACCTCACTAAAACTCTCTTGTTTTTCCGAGTACAAGATAACCTTATAATAAAACAATTGCGAGTAGGAACTCGACTTTACAAGATATATCACTCTTTGATACAAGAATGTAGATTAGAAATAATAGAGCAAATCTTCTCGTATCACAATATGGAATGTGTATATCTCTCGAAATATTTGCTTGAAATAGGTTGAGTATGCTTGTAAGCTCAGATAACTTAAGTTGCTATTTATAGCCTTCATGAGCTGAGTTTCCCATTGGAGCAGTGGAAACTTTAACGTACGTTATGTAGGCTGGGTTACGTACGTTATGAATATTACGTACGTTACAGAATTTATGTAACGGCCGTATGAACTCCCAAAAACAGTCTAGTGACATTTGGTGAAACTCCTTACGTACGTTATTGAGACAATGATTACGTACGTTATCTTGTAGTTAAAGATCCGTTGGATGTGAAGACTTTGTGTAATGGCTAATGACTTTTTCAAGTTGACTTAGCAACGGGCAGAATTTCGAACCTTACGTACGTTATGCATAATACATTACGTACGTTACCTGCATAAAAACACTTGCCAAACTTGTGAGTGTTACGTACGTTAAACGTGAAGTATTACGTACGTTAAATGTAGAAAAATATGTAAAATAAATTTTGATTAATGTAACTCATCATCAAAATGTATAAAATGATTTATTACAAATATTGTACCAACATAATTTTCTGCAAGAAAACTTATGAAGAGAAGTGAAGATGATGAAGAACACTTTGAGAAACTCTTTTCTCTCTCTCTTGCACAAACTCGCGTATGAAATGGTCTTGGTAGGAGAGATTGTGTCTTCATTTTATGATTCCTTCAAATCCCACAAAATCACCTTCCTTTGACAATATCACCAAAGGTGATATATTGTCCCCTTGATTGGTCACAAAGCTAGTACCCCACCAAGTGAAGACCAAGACCATGGAGGGAGTAGGTGATTGGGGCGGCCATCTAGAAGGATCCGGACAAGTTTGGCCCTTTTCGGACTCCCGTGAGTCCAAACAAATAAACTCATATTCCGTTCCGATGCGTTTATATCAATTAATTAATCCAATTAATTAATCATGTCAAAAACATAATAACATAATTAATTTCTCCAAGAAATAATTATATTCATGAATTAAATTAATCACCCAATAATTTATTTAATTCATTAGGCCGTAAATCAATATATCCAATAAATCGATTTAGACATCCAATGTCCCAATAAATTAGATATCCAATATCTAATATTCATTCTGAGAGAATAAGCTCGATTCATTCCATCTTCAATCTTATTGCGCGACTCGGTAGGTCCGTCTCAGTCAGCAATTGGAGGAACCAAAGAGTAGTAGCACCACCTAGCTAGCCTGGCGGCCTACTGTAATATCCGTACTTCCTATTTTTGGTAATTTCTATTTTTGGTGTATGTTCGTTTCAGACGACTCGCTTGTCACTGTTTTAGGATTCTGAATCTAATTTGTTCTTTGAATTTTTCCATTTGGACGAGTTTCGATAATGTTTTTACGTATTTTCGTCTTGAAGTAAGTTTTATCACGTATACGTTCGATTCTCGTAAAACTCGTTCGATTTCACTATTTCTCTGTTCCAATAAATTCGTATGGTTGAGTTGCGCATGTTGTGAGTTTCAGATTGTTAATCCGACGTTGCATCGTGATTTTCGGGTGTTTGGGCCGTTTTGTAATTTTCTATAAGTTTAGGGAATTTGCTCCCTTGTTCGATTTTGGTTGTGTACCTCGGACCGTTCCGGTTTATTGGATATTATTTTTCATTTCTTGTAATTTTCTCGGACCGTTGGGTCGGCATATGGTGTTATGGTTTAATCGTCTTTTTCAATTTTGGTAGCGTCGTCCTGTGACAAGAGGCTGTCTGGCATGACCTGTGCAAAATGGCGCAAGACCCGCGGCATTCTGCGCCGTGTCTGCGCGCCGTGTCTGCGCGCCGTGTCGCACAGGGGTCGCTCGTTGTCTCGCGAAACGGCGCGAGACCTGCGTAATTCTGTGCCATGTCGCACAGGGGTCGCTCGCTGTCTCGCGAAACGGCGCAGGACCCGCGCCATTCTGCGCCGTGTCTGTGCACCGTGTCGCACAGGGGTCGCTCGCTGACTTGCAACAGGGCGATGAACACGGCGCTAGTTGGGCCGTTTATTGCTCCGTGTTCTGTCCAGTATATATAGGACAGACGGGTGTTTTAATCCCATTTCCTCATTTTCCTCTCGGTTTTTCACTCCTCCTTGGCGATTTCGGGTGATCTCACTCAGATTTTACATTCCATCATCTTATAACTCGGAATTGGATATTCTAGCACGAATCAACTATCTTCCTTCCACCTTTTCATCGTTGAATTGAGGTATTTTGGCATTTTACCTAATGTTAGGGTTCTTGTCTATAATTCATTTTTACTTCCATTTTTGCTTCGATTGATGATGGATTATAGTTATGTGAGCATGATTATAGTTTTTCCTAGAAGTTTTGTGGATTAATTCCGAGTTCTTCCCCTTCGTTAATCAAGTTTAACCCTTATGCCTTCATAGTGTTTGGCGAATTGTCCCATCGGGTAGAACTAGGAAGAATTCCTACGTATTCACAATATTGATATTGGTTGTATATCGTTTTTGTGTTAGGAAGGGATTTGTGAAGATTATTCGGACCGAAACCCTTCCTTTCACCGTTTTCTTCACATCGTGTTATCCAAGGCAAGTATATGTATTACATTTTGTTATGTGTGTACGGTTTGATGCGAATGATGTAAGTTGTGTTATTGTTTGGTCATGTTGTCATTCTTCCACCCGGGGATGGCATGTGTGGCCTATGGGGGCCGATACTAATGGGTACGGCCATGGGAGTGGACTTGGGTGCGTGTGTTGTTGTTCTTCCACCCGGGGACGGTTTGACGGGACCTCTGGGGGGCGATACTAATGGGTACGGCCGCGGAAGTGGTTTCTCACATGGGTACGGTTCGACGGGACCTCTGGGGCCGATACTAATGGGTACGGTCGCGAGTTACCAAGCGTGGATAATTATGATGTGGAAAAACTTGAGGACATACTGTTTTAGATGTAAATGTGATATCCCGGAATATTGTTTGCAAATGTTTTCCTATATGGTTTGTTTGCGTTGAATTGCTTATGTATATAATGTTGTGTAATTGTGTACTTGCACTAGCCATTCGAATGCTAAACCCTTAAATGGGGGAAATACGTCTTATGCATTTCAGGTACTGGTCGAGCTGAGGAGCTATCACGGGATGCGCACGCAAAGGATGGATTGACATGATGATGAGGCTCGAGTCTATATTTTTATGCTTTGTCATTGTATCTGTTTGGGTATTGAAGTTAGACTGAGTGTTTTATAAATTGGTTAAAGTCCCCTGCGTGGGCAATGGATTTATGTGGAGCTACACTCTTAGATACTTGATTAAAATGTTTTGGCCGAGGCCACGACCCTATTTTACTATGATGGTTATGTCTTTTGGGATTTCATATTCGGATTGTGCGTTATGTGTTAGCCTGGTAGACCGCATGAGGGTTCTACGGCGTGTAATGTCCCATTGGTGATTTGGGGTGTTACATTTATGGTATCGGAGCTTAGGTTATGAATATCTAGGCTGTCGGTTAATTTTGGGTCTGTTAGTCGTGTCGTTTGAGTCGGTTATTGAGCCTAACACTACAAGAAACTGCTCTATCAGCGACCGCCTATCAGCGACAGGATACTGTAGCTGATGGTTATCAGCGACCGTTTACGGTAGCTAATGCCAGTAGCAGAAAAACTGGTCGCTAAAAAGCACATCTGCGACGGCTATTGGCGACCGTTCATCTAGCGACGGCTATTAGCGACCAATTCGGTCGCTAATCTGAGTCAGCCTTGGTCTGACAAAGAATCCACGTGTCTGCGACTGATCCAGCGACCGTATTCCGTCGCTAAATATTGCGACTATTTTTTGCTACTGCTTTCTGTCGCTAACATTTGCGACTACATTAGCTACTGAACGCCGTCGCTATTGTTTGCGACCACTTATAGCTACAAGTTTCTGTCGCTAAAAGTAGTACATATTGCGACCAATATTAGCTACCGATATCGGTCGCTAAAACTTGTGACTTTAGCTACCAAAATTTCTGTCGCTAAAACAAGTGTTTGCTGCGACTAACATTGGCTACCGATTTCGGTCGCTGATATCATTTTTAGAATTTGCGGGATTATTTAGTAATATTTTATACCTGTTTTCCTGTAATATTTTATACCTGTTTTCCCAAAACATTCACAACAATACAATATACTTTGGCATGACATATTCAACATTTGCTAAGTTAAATTTTTACATCGTCTAAAAAACCAACAAGGCAAAATAGCTCTACTAATATCATCCAAGTACAGTACGAAATCATAAAAGCTAGCAAGTTCGAGTACAAAAGAAGCATAAATGTGACTAAGACACTCTACGTTGATCCGCCAAACTCGTCATCACGATCATCATGATGTGATCCCTGTAAGTAACAAAACAATAAAAAAAATATTACATATACATGGTATATATTTTGATTATGTATAACAAACTAACTCCGCCATTCAAGAACATAAATTCAGGTAGCTTTACTAAATAAAATACCTCGTCGCCATGCTGCTGTTGTGATGCTGCCGCTGCTACTGCACGAGCTAGATCCTCGGGATCCATAGCCCCCAGATGGCCTCCCAATTCAAGAAGAAGCTCACGATTTTGGCATATAGCTCTCACACAATCAGCCGGAGTGTGAACAGATGGCTGGCTCGATGAGTGTGCAGAATGTGTGCTTCCTGAGGAGCCACTGATGGATGGGCGGCGGCGTTGTCCTTGACCTTTTACGTAGTTCTTCTTGACAATAGACGCCCTCTCCCACAACTCCTGATCGATATGTGGACGGTCGGTGCCCTCGGGATAATGCTCATCAAGTAAACGACGATAAGTATTCTGTCATCACATTAATCATTACTGACAGTGATAATATATTAGTCTAAGTTATTGCTGACCATTACTTGTTAGAAATATTTTTAAATAATGTTTGTATTTCTTACTTCTCCACAATAAAAAAAAAATAGAGATATACATTAATGTAAAACATAAATTCAATTTCAATACCTAAAAAACAAAAAGCATTAAAATTTATTACCGCTATATTGACAGCATCGGGCAGACCATCACGAGTTTCCACATACACATCCAACTAGTGGATAGGAGTACCTTGAGATTGAGACTCCTATACAAGACATATAACAAATATTACAAAGTAATAAACATGTGATATTCTAGAATTCATGATTGTAAACATATTACAACTATTCATACATACTTTGACAGTCAGATGCTGCAATTGGGAGATACTGCCGCCCTTGTAGGTACCTTTGGCCTTCTCGCCACCGCCAACTCTGTTACTCGAAGCAATCTTGCGTTTCTTCACCCAACTTTCGTCTCTCCATTGGTTACACATCTCAGCCCATATTTCAGCGCTACACCACCAAGGGCTATACTCGTGCATGTGTTCCATTGCACGGCCTGGATGGTCAACTCCAGCATTGTGTAGGGCTTTCCCACGATCTTTTGCAAGGTTGTCTTTCGTGCGAGCAGCACACTTCTACCAAAAAAGAGTAGATATCACCGGACCCTGCTCGTCCGCCCACCTATAACGTTTCTGCAAATAAAGCTTACAAAGGGATATAAATACAAGTTTATTTACTAGATACAATAAAAATGACAACTGACTGTACATGCCAACATGTTTACAATAGATTATGTACCTGAAATTCAGCCCAAACTGCATCCTTTTGGGCGAGAGGTGTGCTAGCCCACGTAATCGAGGGAGTAGGCCAATTCTGAAGACACAACTGAGAGATGCACTTCACGATTTTGTTGTCTGCAAAATCACTACAATGTACAACATTAAGTTTCATGAATATTTCGTTTCTTTGTAAAATACCCTAAATTTTAAATATCCAAAATTTCATGATTGTGAAAGAGTGTTGGTGCTTGTTATCGTCCGAGATAAGTAGTGAATATAATCGTGCCTGTTTTGCTATAAAGTTGGCAGAAATTATATTCCTGCTGTTGCTGCTTCATGTTGCTTCCTGTTGCATCAATGCATGAAACTGTATGTAAATATTTATGAAAATAATTACCAATCACATGCTCTTGCTGTTTTGATTTTTATGTATTATTTATATGTTAAGATAATTCTACTGCAACTCTCTTTTCTGAATTTGTTCTGTGCACTGATGATAATTTTTGATAGGCTATTAAAGAAGATATGGAGAGAACTCTAAAGAATGCTCACACGAAGCCTAAAGATTATAATAATTACACTTTAAAGCGAGTATTGCTTTCGAGCTTTTGGCGTGTGGAAGACTGATTGGACGAGCAGAGCACCGTGTCTCTGGCTGATTTAGAGTCTTTCATCCAGATTCTTCTTTCAAAGGTTTGAAATTTGATTTTACATGTGGGGTGATCGATTTATTGCCCTGCTTTGCTTAGCATATTAGTTTTACAAGTATTGCCTTTAGAAGTTTCTTCTCTTTTACTCCTTTGCTTTTCTTTTGCTGCGCATTATCGATTCAATCAAGTTTTTTTCTCATGATTTTGCATATACTGTCTTTGCAGGTGCATATTAAGGGCAGTCTTACGGAAATTTCTTTGGAAATAGGAAGACAGTCAATTAAAAAGTGTCTCGCATGTCTGATAAATTATAACTAATTCGTATTTCAATGATCACAAAAATGCAGCTTGGTTATGAAGTATCCAGTCTTCTATTATGAAGTATCCAGTCTTCTATTAATATGAGCTATTAGGATTTTTGTAATCAAATAAAGAATTTTAATAATTAATTAGCTTGTGCCTTCTGACACTTCATCTTCAAAATGAAGATGACTACGGATACAACATGAGGAAAGTTGGTTAATATGAACGTTCGCGGTTAAGTGTATTACGTTTTTTCCAGACGTTAGACAATTTTTCTAAATACATTTTTCTTTGGAACGAAGTTGTTCAAAGGTTGAAATCTTATTATATACCTTGTACTCTTTTACGGGTGGGTAAAGAAAACCATAACTATTTTACTTTGCATATTTAGAATTTTCAAGATTTAGACCGATAAATAACTAATCGTGCTTTCACACTTCACTCCAATCAAATGTGGGTTTTAACCACAACTTTTACTTCTGAGTATTGAACCTCATAAATATTCTTCTTTTAAGAAGAAAAATTTGGTCCCAAATTCGTATCTTCTTTGGTCTTCCATGTCACATTTTTCCGTTTGTCCTGTCTCTTTCTTTGACATACCACTTAAACTAACAGAATCATTTACTTCCTCTTGCTCCCTTTCAGTGTTAAAGAAACTGGATTATATTTAAAATGGAATCCAAAATGCATTGCAAGAGTAGATACGTACGTGCTATCTGGGGGTGGACGAATCTGAATGAAAGTCCGCTCGTCTGGATTTGAAGGGGCTCTTGGGACATGGTTGGGCCCCCTACCCATCCCACGTTTTTAAGGTCGTTGCTTGAAGCCATCTGCATAGATGTAACATAACTATATATATATCATTGTCTTATTTGGCTTTTTGAGCTTGATCTCCTTAATATGCATCGGGTATTGTCTAAATTCTTGTCTAAATTCTTGTTCCCGAGCATATTCCAAATACTGTTCCCGAGTTCGCAAATACGCCTCATGCATCCAAAACATAAATGCAAGGAAAATGTATAAATCAAGTACTACAAAATGGATGACAATAAATGAACACTAATTAAAATGATTACTGAAAATGAGCAGAGGAGTAAACTGAAAATGATTACAAAAGAGAGTAAACTGAAAATGTTCAGCATCATCTTGTGAGCAGAGGAGTAAACTGAAAATGATTACTGAAAATGAGCAGAGGAGTAAACTGAAAATGAGCAGAGGAGTAAACTGAAAATGATTACTGAAAATGAGCAGAGGAGTAAACTGAAAATGATTACAAAAGAGAGTAAACTGAAAAATAAAAACGTTTAAAAGGCATAGTTCGACTAAAATTTTCCATCAGCAAGTTTGACCATTTTATGAAAATGTTCAAAATAAAATTCTAAGTGCCACTTTCTGAGTCAGAATCATCTTGTATTGATTCATAACCATCATCTCCTTCAGACTCTGACTCGGATTCAGTGTCAATCAATAACTCTTCCTCTTCTATATCAATGTCATCTGCCACTAGTATTAACTCGGGATCTATTTCATGTGGTTCATCTCCACCATCTAATTGAATTACTTCATTATCGTCTAGATTGATTACAGCTGGACTATGAAGCATCTCCTCTTGATAAAACTCCCCATTAACTACTTCTTCACGTCTGCGTGCGGGAGTATGAATTATAGCTTGCCAGTCTGAAGGCGGTCTATCCGTTCTTCTACCGGGACTAGGAGTGTAGTATACCTGTTTTGTTTGAGTTGGTAAAACAAAAGGTTCGTTGGAGTAAGCAGACCTATGGACGTCAATATCGACAATTCCATGTTTATCAACACGTATTCCTCTCTCTGAATCGAACCACCGACACTTGAACAAGTTAATATACCCCCCGTACGTACCCTTGTATGACAACTCTATGATTTCCTCCAACTCCCCATAAAAGGCATGACTAAGCTCATTGTAACAATCTCCTAGGACGCACACTCCTGAGTTTGTAGTTCTTCTACCGCGCCCATATGTCTTGGTATGAAATTCATAACCATTTACTTTGTAACCATTACGGCATACTTGGTCCATGTCTGGTCCCATAGCTAAGGCTTGTACATTAGCCGGAATCGTCAATCCGTCAATCAAAGCCTACAAATATTCCATCTTATTATATGAATTAAAGTCAATAGTTAATATAGAGTGTGTGTGTGTGTGTGTAGTGCTTAAGAAATTGAACTTACTTTCTCCTTTATCCAACGTGCAAATTCTTTAGCACGATTGATTTGAATATCTTTATCAGTTATGCCAGGATGTTTCGCTTTTAACTCGTCATCATACAATCTATACAATAGTGTAACATTAACATATTGGAATGTATATCACATGTCATTGAAAGGCTGATCAGGTTATAAATTTAAGAGTTTACATGATGTGTACCTCACAAATACGTCAATCTCCTCGCAATTGAGAAGAATATAATTGTGTGCAGCATGTAAATCTTTCTCAGGGAGAAATATGCGCTTTCCTTTTCCATAAGTGCGGCCCGATAGACCAAATACAGAAAGCCTGCCATTCAGTTCAACATTCCCCCCATCATCATTTCTCGGGACACGATTGGCCTTTGTCAAGACTTCGTCCGGAAAATAGTCTGAGACAAACATAGATATCTCATTGAAACTGTATGCCTCGCATATCGAACCCTCGACACAAGCTCTATTCTTCACTGCCCTCTTAAGCATTCCCATCAACCTCTCGAAAGGGTACATCCACCTATATTGAACCGGACCCCCAACACGGGCTTCGTAGGGAAGATGTATTGTTAAATGCTCCATACGTCAAAAACCAGGTGGGAAGATTTTTCGAGTTTACACGTAATCTCTATGATGTTCTTCTCAAGTATGGACATGTCCTTCTCATTTAATTTTTTTGAACATAAGTCGTTAAAAAAACAACTAAGTTCCGTCAAAGCATCCCATATTGGTTTATAGAGCTGATCCCGAAATGCTATAGGCAGGAGTCTTTCCATGAACACATGACAGTCATGACTCTTCAACCCTTTCAATTTCCCACTCGGTGTCTTATCCGTAACACACCTTGCAATGTTTGATGCATATCCATCCGGTAGTTTCAGAGACTTAATCCATGTGCACACATCTTCAACTTGCTTTTTGGACAATGTGTACCTTGCATGCGGTTTGAAAGTCTTACCATTAGAAGATTCCTGAAGCTCTAATGTAGGACGCTTACAAATATCTTTCAAGTCCAAACGTGCCTTATCATTATCTTTTGTCTTTCCTGTAACATTCATCACGGTGTTAAACACATTGTCGAACACATTCTTCTCGACATGCATTACTTCTAGATTATGACGAATCAAATTCGTAGACCAATAAGGCAATTCCCAAAAGATACTTATTCGAACCCAATTATGAGATTCGCCAAACCCATTGATTTTCTTATCATTCTTACCAAATGGGACGACCGGTAGTCTCATCACACGAGCTCGTATATCCATTCCCGAAAATCGTGGTACAGGCACATCATTTTCCACTTTCCCTTTCCTAAAGTGTTCTCTATTTCTTCGAAACGGGTGATCTGCCGGCAAGAATCGACGATGACAGTCAAACCAGCAAGGCTTTCGACCTTTTTGTAGAGTGAAAGAATTGGTATGCTCCATGCAATACGGACAAGCCAACCTCCCATGTGTGCTCCATCCAGATAACATACCATAAGCCGGGAAGTCGCTTATAGTCCACATAAGCGCTGCTCTAAGGTTGAAATTTGTTTGCGTTGAAACATCCCAGGTTTGTACTCCATCTTTCCACAAAACCTTCAACTCGTCTATAAGAGGCCTCAAGTAAACATCTAAGTTCTTTCCAGGACTCTTAGGACCAGGAATCATGAGCGAAAGAAACATGTATGGTTGTTTCATACACATCCAAGGAGGCAGATTATACGGAGTAACAATCACGGGCCAGCATGAGTACGGAACAGCTGAGTGGCCAAATGGGTTGAAACCGTCGGTGGACAATCCAAGCCTCACATTTCTAGGTTCTGATGCAAACCGCGGATGTGTTTTGTTAAAATCTTTCCAAGCCTGCCCATCTGCGGGATGGTTTAATTCTCCATCTTTAGCCGGAGATTTCGCATGCCAAGTCATATGTGCAGCTATTCTTGAAGACATGTACAATCTTTTAAGCCGATCTGTTATTGGAAAATACCTTAGAATTTTGAACGGTATAGATGATTTTTTTGTAGTCACCCCCTCTTTATTAGGTTTGAAGCGATCATGACCGCAAACCGTGCATTTTGTAATATTTTTATTTTCCTTATAAAATAACATGCAATCGTTGGGGCATGCATCGATCTTTTGGTATCCAAGACCCAACTTTTTCACCATTTTCTTACAATAGTAATAATTATCGGGTAATTTCTCACTGTCGGGCAACATACTCTTAATGGCCTTCAAGAGCGACTCAAAACACTCATGGCTCATGTTGTGATCAGCCTTGATGTTAAGTAACGTCGCCACTGCAGATAATTTAGTGTGTTTGGTGCAGCCATGCCACAATGGCTCCCTACCCTCTTCTAATAACTTAGAGAAGGACTTGGCATCAGAATTCATAGGCTGCTCCCTAGCTTGTTCCCAATCAAAATCTGGCCCTGCAATATCATGAACCATTTCATCCATACGATGAGTAGTACTACTGCCTGACTTATTACTTGTGAAGCCAGCATCTCTTTTCTGTCCATGTGCCCACCAATATTCTTCATAATTTCTCATGAACCCAGAAACAAGTAAATGGAAGTTTACCATGTCTCTGTCCAGATAGTTATTATTCTTACATTTCCAACATGGACATCGTATCTGGTTCTTAGCATTCACACATTCCGGGTGATTATACGCATACTCTAAAAACACTTGGCAACCAGCTCTAAATTCAGTCGTAGCACCTATCTCAGTACTTGATTTTCGTCGTGCCATCCAACTACGGTCTGAAGAGAGGTTCATGATACCACGATGCCTGAATTGCAATTTTGATTTCATCAAATAAACATATAGGTATGTATATGTAAGTAAACATACAAGTTCTGTGTTTCTCCTACAAAAACTTTCCTAGGTAATCTTCTATGTTCAATATTTCCTTGTTCATTTTTCTATTTATATAGTTTTAAATTAATTGTCAGGGGGTGTATTAATGAACTAGAAGCCAACGTTTCAGCTCTGATGATGGTTATCATATGCTCCGGCATGATTATCTTTTATTCTTTCCTTTCAACCAACATTCTCTCTGTCCATCAATCTCCAATCAGATAGATTAATATGATTACTGTAGTAAATGTCTGGAGTCCCATTTGCGGAAGTGCCTACGTGGATTCATTTTTATTTTAGTGTTTGTTGTTCCATATCTCGTTTATTGGTAGATACAAAATGGGGCAACATTTGTAATTGTAGATAAAACCTCAAATCCAAGGGATGGGACTCCAGCGTTGTTAGTTCGAGGTATTTAATATTTCAAACTTACAAGATATTGCAGCTTTAACAGCTCAGTGTTGATTCCTGATAACATTATGTACTAGATAAATTGAAAGATACCTATTTCTAATTGTTATTCTCTTCTTAGATGATGGTGGTGGGATGGACCCTGAAGTGATGAGGCGTTGCATTAGTTTTGGGTTTTCAGATAAGAAGTCACAAAATGATATCAGAAAGTGTGAGTATGGTAACAATATATATTGTTTTATCAGTAAGCACAGCATTGACTTATAACAAAGATTTCAGATGGAAATGGGTTCAAGACCATTCTATGAGAATCGGAGCTGATGTTGTTGTCTTCACCACGCTGAATGAGGCTAGCCGTTGTTTATCGCCAGATTAATCGATTGTGTATCACCATTGCCGCTTAATCAGATTGTATTTGCCAAAGATATTATTTCGAGTAGATAAAGGTAGATAAAGTTATCTATCTTCACACTACCAGAAAAGGTAGAAAAAGTTTCACAGCATGCCATATAATATCCAAGTTCAAGTTATTTGTACCATTCTCAAGCCAAGTATCCAGTCTTAACATACCATATCAAAACAAAGAAGACAGAATAGCTTCAAAACAAAGAAGACAGAAAATTAGGGTTCTGAATACATACCTATCCTTCAAAATCGAAATCTTTCTACCAAGCTTGTATCGATTTAGCTTCTGATTCTTACTTAGATCCGCACTGGTGTTTGTAAGCCATTCATCGTGAAGAAATTTTCATCCACCTCCAAGAAGATGAGAGAGCGAGCGAGCGAGAGAGAGAGAGAGATACAGAGAGGGGGATTTCGCGATCAATCGAAGAGAGAGAGAGAGAGAGTGTGTGTGGCGTAGGAAATATTTTACTTATTTTGTATTTTTAATTTTAGGGATTGAAAATAATAAAATTTAAATATATAATATAATTTATAAAAAAAAAAGTTAAATTTTCGGTTTTTCGGTTCAAAATTGAACAGTTCCGGTTAGACAAAAGCCGAATTTTTTTCAAATTCCCTATCAAAAACCAGACCATAACCGTATAATGTGGTACCGGTTCCCCGGAACCGCAACCCAATGTGGTTCCGGTTCTAACCGAGAACCAGTAACCTTTTAGACAGCCCTGTCAAATATCAAAAGTTCGATACTCACTAACAACAAAAATAATTTTAAAATTAATATTTATAATATACTAACAAAATATTTATAACATACTAACAAAGATTTAAGGGTTCGATATTTATTAACAACAATTTTAAGTGTAATATTTATAACATACTCACATAAATTTAAGTTTAAATCATATTAATAACATACAAAATTAAAATAAAATATCTATATTATCAACTCTATAAATTAAACGCCAAAATAGCTCTACTATGGACTGAAGTTTGTCATTTTTTAAAAAATCGAAACTTTATTTTTTATTTTTTAAAAATCTAGAATATTAATATTAAAAATCTAATGCTTTTATTTAAAATTAAAAATAAAAATTAAAAATTAATATTATTTGGTTATTTTTTATAATTAACCTTTGATTTGTTTTTTCTAATTTTTAGATTTTTTTTTAAATAATATTTATTTATTAATTTTATGAAAAATTAGATCCAATTTTCTATTTATTTATGAAAAATAATATCTCAATTTTAAAAAAAAAAGTTTATAAATTAGATTCAATTTTTTTAATTTTAAATAAAAATATCGGATTTTAAGTACTAATATTCCAGATTTTTTTAAAAAATTTGAGAAAAAAATTAAAGTTTCATTTTTTTATAAAAATCCAAATTTTTTTATTTTTTATATTTCTTTAGACTTTTATATTTTTATTATTATTACAAAAATCTGAAATTTTTTATTATATTTTAAATTTTTATTTTTAACTTTAAATAAAAGTATTAGATTTTTAATATTGGTAATAGATATATTATATTAATTACTAAATTAGTTGCAGAAAGCTGAGGTGGAACTTTCTGCTACCGCGATCGGTCGCTGATGTCAAGTGGTCGCTGAATTTTTTTCTCGGTATCAATCTGGCGGGGTTGGCGACCGGATAGCGACGGAAAGTGGTCGCTGATATTTATTAGCGACGTGTTTACATGCGGTCGCTGATGACAGTCGCTGATACTAACAATTAGCGACGGATCTTGCGGTCGCTGATATTGTTGGTCGCTGATAGGCGTTTTTCTTGTAGTGTAATATCATCGTGCTACCATCTCTTCGTGCGACCCGTGATTGTAAGTCTCCTCGAACTCTTATATTTCTGTAATTCATTTCCTTGTTGTTTGGATTGTGAATTGTGGTACCGACTTTGCAAACTGGGAATTTTTCTGAACTTGTTCTTTCATATCTTTTCGTCAGTATGTTGAGGAGTCGCGGTAGACCAGCTAGGGGACGCGACCGAGGCCATGGTCGGGGTGCTATTAATGAGGAAGTCCCACTTTCTCAGTCCTCTGCAGATTCGGCCTCTCAGTCAGTGACGAGCACTCTACCTCTGAGCTCTGACGGGCAGCAGGATATGTCGGTCAGTCAGGATCTATCATCGGGTAATAATGTTAGGCGTATTTTTATACGCTTATTTCCCATTATTTTGTATTATTTTGGAGAGTGAATTTGCTTAAATGAGCTTTTGATGCCTTAATTTTATGTGTTTGTCAGGTGATTGGAGTCCGGAAGCTAAAACGAGGCGAAACGGGCGAAAACGGCAAATTTTGGCCGTGAGCCGCGGCACAAGGAAGCAGGGCCGCGGCACAGGAAGGCAACCAGCAAGCACAGAGTGAACTGTACTCTGTGCCGCGGCACAGTCCAGGTGATCCGTGGCACAGATGAATTAAATGGCGCCCAGGCTTCCAGCTGAAGACCGTGTGCCGCGGCACAGATTTAGTGAGCCGCGGCACACTAGGCGGTTTTTGTATGCTCCGCGCGGATTTGGGCCGTTTCGAAGCCAGTTCTCGACCTACTCACACGGACGCGATTTGGAGACTGTGCAAAGCTATAAATAAGGGTTTAAGACCCTAATCTTTTTATCTTTGATCTTAGAAAATCTTGGAATCAGAGGGGAGACGGCAGAAGAGGAAGAGAAGCAGAAGACTTCAAGAGCAGAAGGCGGAAGCCGAAGAACGGAGGAATCCGAGCTTCATCTGCGTTTGATTTTAATGCTTTCATTCATTAATTCTGTATTTTCATTTATTAGCATGTCAGGCTAAAACCCTAATCTAGGATTTTGATGAAACCTACGTTTTGACGGATTTGCTTGAGATTATCTAATTAATTACCTTTTTATTGAGTTTTCCCAATCGTGTTTAATGCTTTCAATTATCTGGCCAATAGTTGTATTGTTTTAATCATTCAATTCGAATCGGGAGAGGAGAATTGGTGAGGACCGTTTTATTTTGTGAGATAGGAATATACTCATAGGAACTACGTGGCCTTTTGGAGATTTTATGCTTTTTGCCTATTGACGAATTAATTCACCTAGGGATAGAGTGCGTTATTCGCCTTTAGAAAAATCTATTGACCTCGGGAGAGGCGGTAGAATATATTAGCAATCTCCGCCTTCAATAAATTGGGAAAATTATTAACTTCAGATAATCGAGAGTAAATTCGGATAAACCGAGGTGGATTCAGAATCCTAGACTTATTCATCATTTGATTCTCTTTCTTCAAGCTATTGTTTTCTACTATCTAGTCTTTTATTAATTCTCTTAGTAATTAATTGCAAAACCCAAATTCGATTGTTCGAATAAAACTAGAATACACAAAAATCGGTAGTTAGTGATTCAGTCCTCGTGGGAACGATACTCACTCATCACTTTATTACTTGTATACGATAACGTACACTTGCGTTCAACAAATATCGCAACAAGTTTTTGGCGCCGTTGCCGGGGAACTGAAATTTTGCTAATATCGATTTCAGTATTTCTAGTCTTAGTTTGAACATTTTTATTTACTTGTTTTCGTGTATTTAATTTTATTTATTTTAATTGTTTTTCCTTTCAGGATATTTCGCGTAGTGCATGAGAAAACTCAGTAACAAAGGCCTACTACCTTTGAATACCGAACTCGAGCGCACTCTTAGGAGAAAGAAGAAGGAGAAACGAGAGTTACAGACGACGGTGATCATGGCCGAGAATATCGAAATTCAAGGAGGAGATAACCATGTGCAGCAAGTTCAACTGGCACTAGCTCTTAGAGACTATGCCATGCCGCAAATTAACGCAAACTTTTCGGGGATTCGGCGTCCCACTATCCAGGCGAACAACTTCGAGATCAAGCCTGCGATCATTCATATGGTGCAGGCGAGCCAATTCTGTGGATTTCCGAATGACGACCCCAACGCACATAGTGCTTCTTTTCTCGAAATTTGTGACATGTTCAAGAACAATGGTGTCACCGACGATGCTATCCGATTACGGATTTTCCCTTTTTCTTTGAGGGATAAAGCGAAATTTTGGCTAAATTCCTTACCGCCGGGGTCGATCACAACATGGGCAGAGTTAGTGCAAGCCTTCCTTGCTAAATTCTTCCCACCTTCTAAGACGGCGAGATTGAGAAACGAGATCACCACCTTTGGACAGTATGATATGGAATCGCTCCACGAGGCGTGGGAGCGATATAAAGATTTGTTACGGAGATGCCCACATCACGGCCTTCCAGACTGTCTTCAAATTCAGACGTTCTACAATGGATTGAGTGCCTCTACACGCACTCTCGTGGATGCAGCTGCCGGTGGGGCTTTGATGGGAAAGACTATGGCCGAGGCACACTCGTTGTTAGAAGCTATGGCCGCAAATGCATATCAATGGCCATCTGAACGAATAACGCCGAAGCGAGTTATGGAAATTTCTAGTAATGATCCAATCTCAACATTGTCGGCTCAAGTCGCCGCCTTGACTCAGTAGCTCCAAGCATTTTCGCATGCTCCTTCCCCTGTCACCATTGAGTCTTGCAATTGGTGTAACGGATCTCACCCTAGCGCGGAGTGCCAAGTCGGAAACCCGTTCGAGCAACATCCGATGGAACAAGCTCAATTCGTGGGAAACGGAAATCGACAAAATAATTCTTACCCCAGCACTTATAATCAAGGGTGGCGAAATCAACAAAATTTTCCGTGGAGAAACGGGCAAGCTTTAAGCTCACTTCGCGCAGCCCCCACAGCAGCCCCCTCAATCACCAAAGGTATCATTGGAAGATGCTCTTGCTCAATTGGTGGCTAACACGAGCCAATTCATGACCCGCACCGAAACGACCCTCCAAAATCATTCTACCTCCATCCGAAACCTAGAAACACAAATGGGGCAGATTGCTAATTTATTGTCTTCTCGGTCTCAAGGTGCATCGCCCAGCGCAGCCGAAATGAAACCCAAGGAAAACGTGCAAGCAATCGAATTACGAAGTGGAAAGGAGTTGAAAGGGCAGCCTATCAATAACAAAGAGCAGTCGATCGAGCAAAATGAGAAGGAAAAGGATGGGGCGCCCAAGCCAAAGGAAGTATCGACTACTCAGCCCACTCCTCAAATCCCATTCCCACAGCGTTTCCAAAAGCAAAAACTGGACAAGCAGTTTTCAAAGTTCCTCGACGTCTTCAAGAAATTGCACATAAACATTCCATTTGCCGACGCGTTGGAACAAATGCCGAGTTATGTTAAATTCATGAAAGAAGTCTTGTCAAACAAAAGAAAGCTCGAGGAATATGAGACGGTCGCTTTAACGGAGGAGTGCAGCGCTATTTTACAAAAGAAGCTCCCACCTAAATTGAGAGATCCGGGAAGTTTTACCATCCCTTGCATCATCGGAAATTCGTCTTTTGAAAGAGCCCTATGCGATCTCGGAGCCATCATAAACCTTATGCCCCTTTCTATTTTTAAAAAGATGGACATTGGGGAAGCAAAGCCGGCGACGGTCTCCTTGCAATTAGCGGATCGATCGATTAAGTATCCGAGGGGAGTGATTGAGGATGTGTTAGTAAAAGTGGATAAATTCATCTTTCCAGCGGATTTTATTGTTCTCGACATGGAGGAAGATCAAGATATCCCGATTATCTTGGGAAGACCATTCTTGGCGATCGGCCGAACTTTGATCGATGTGGAAAAGGGGAAGCTGACTCTACGTGTTCAAGAGGAGCAAGTAACATTCAATATCTTTCGATCCGTAAAATATCCGAGTGACGCTGAAAATTGTTTCCAAGTTGACGTCATTGACTCGTGCGTGAGTAGAACTTTTCGAGAAAATTATCTACCTGATCCATCGGAATCCGTTTTGATTGGGGCTGTTTCCGAACTAAATGCAGAGCATGCAGCCTACGTACGCCACATGGATGCTTCCCCGCCAATTTTCATTCGTAAACCATTCGAGGAGCTCGGGAGTTCACTAACTCGACCAACCCCATTGATCGAAAAACCTCCAAAGTTGGAACTCAAGAAGCTGCCGCCTCATTTAAAATATGTATTTTTGGGGCCCGACGACTCCCTTCCAGTTATTCTTTCGGCCACTTTAGCGGGGGATCAAGAGGCGAAATTATTAAGGGTTTTGAGGGAGTACAAATCTGCTCTTGGATGGTCTATTGCGGATATTAAGGGGATCAGCCCGTCAATTTGCATGCACAAGATTTTGATGGAGGAAGACTACAAACCATCCGTGGAGCATCAACGCCGGTTGAATCCAAACATGAAGGAGGTGGTAAAAGTCGAGGTTTTAAAACTCCTCGACGCAGGTATGATATTTCCAATTTCTGATAGCAAGTGGGTAAGTCCAGTCCAAGTTGTGTCGAAAAAGGGTGGGATAACGGTTGTTCAAAACGATAATAATGAATTAATTCCCACTAGGATTGTCACGGGGTGGCGTATGTGCATAGATTATAGGAAATTAAATAAGGCCACTAGAAAATATCATTTCCCCTTACCTTTTATTGATCAGATGTTAGATAGATTAGCCAGACATGATTTCTATTGCTTTCTCGATGGTTACTCAGGGTATAATCAGATTTACATAGCCCCCGAAGACCAAGAGAAAACGACGTTTACATGTCCTTACGGCATTTTCGCTTATAGGCGCATGCCTTTTGGATTGTGTAATGTGCCGGCTACTTTTCAACGGTGTATGATGGCTATTTTTTCTGACATGGTAGAGCAGTGTATTGAGATTTTTATGGATGATTTTTCTGTTTTTGGAGATTCGTTTGACATTTGTTTGAAAAATTTGTAGAAAGTCTTGAGAAGATGCGAAGAGACAAATTTGGTCTTGAACTGGGAGAAGTGTCATTTTATGGTGCAGGAGGGCATTGTGCTTGGCCATCGAATATCCTCACATGGAATTGAAGTCGACTGAGCGAAAATTGAAACAATTGAGAAGATGCCTCCGCCCACTTCGGTCAAGGGGATTAGAAGTTTTTTGGGACATGTCGGTTTCTATCGCCGATTTATTAAGGATTTTTCGAAGATCACGAAGCCACTGTGCAATCTACTCATGAAGGATGTTCCATTTACTTTTGACGAGTCGTGTAAAGAAAGTTTCGATTTATTGAAGAAAGCTCTAAGCACGGCACCGGTGATAGTCGCTCCGGATTGGGACCTTCGGTTCGAGTTAATGTGTGATGCAAGCGACTTTGCCATTGGGGCTGTTTTGGGGCAGAGACGAGGGAAGGTGTTCCATGTCATATACTATGCGAGCCGAACACTCGATGACGCCCAAAGAAATTATGCCACAACGGAGAAGGAATTGTTGGCGGTGATCTTTGCATTTGATAAATTCTGGGCGTATCTACTGGGAACGAAAGTGATAGTGTGGACCGACCATTCAGCAATAAAATACCTTTTGGAGAAGAAGGATGCCAAACCAAGGTTGATTCGGTGGGTGCTACTCCTTCAAGAATTCAACTTGGAGATTCAGGACAAGAAAGGGACTGAAAATGTTATAGCCGATCACCTTTCACGATTAGAGAGTCCCCTCGAGAAGGGAGAAAGTCAGCCATAAATCATAGAAACCCTCCCCGACGAGCAGCTCTACAAGTTGGATTCAAAACACGCGCCTTGGTATGCTGATCTAGTGAACTACTTGGCAAGTAAAACAATTCCAAACGACCTCTCACGCCATCAAAAGAAGAAGCTAATCTCGGACGCTAAGAATTATTTGTGGGACGATCCTTTTCTTTTCAAGAGATGCCCCGATCAAATCATTCGTAGATGTATTCCGGATGACGAAATCCACAGTGTGCTAAACCATTGCCATGCATCACCCTACGGTGGACATTTTAGTGGAAATAGAACAGCGGCGAAGGTTTTACAATCGGGACTCTATTGGCCGTCCTTATTCAAGGATGCTCACTCCTTTGTGTCCGCGTGTGATCGGTGTCAACGGACGGGAAACATCTCAAGACGACACGAAATGCCGCTGAACACCATACTTGAAGTTGAATTGTTCGATGTATGGGGGATCGACTTCATGGGTCCATTTCCTCCATCAAATAAGAATCTCTATATTTTGGTGGCCGTAGATTATGTCTCAAAATGGGTTGAAGCGGTGGCACTACCTACGAATGGGTCCAATGTCGTAATCAAGTTTATTAAACAATATATCTTCACACGCTTTGGGACTCCACATGCTATTATCAGTGATGGTGAGTCACACTTCGACAACAAATTTCTTGATGCGGTTTTGAGAAAATACGGAGTCACTCATCGTGTTGCTACAGCATACCATCCTCAGACGAGCGGTCAAGTCGAGATATCAAATCGAGAGATGAAGTGGATCCTAGAAAAGACGGTCAGCTCGTCTCGAAAAGATTGGTCATTTAAACTCGATGATTCACTTTGGGCGTACCGGACTGCGTATAAAACACCTATCGGAATGTCGCCCTACAGATTGGTCTATGGGAAAGGTTGCCATTTACCCGTAGAGATGGAACATCGTGCTTACTGGGCGATAAAGAAACTAAACTTTGATCTGAAATCTGCTGGGGAAAAGCGTTGTTTGCAGCTAAATGAGTTGGAAGAAATTCGCCACGACTCATACGAAAATGCGAAACTTTATAAGGAGCGGACAAAGATTTGGCATGATAAGCACATCACGCAGAGAGAATTTGTCCCGAGACAAGAGGTGTTGCTATTTAACTCTCGCTTAAAGTTATTTCCTGGGAAATTGCGTTCACGATGGTCGGGACCGTTCACCGTAGTTCAAGTGTTTCCACATGGTGCGGTAGAAGTACAAAAAGATGCCCAAAAATTCAAAGTTAATGGACAACGGTTGAAGGCATACATGGGAAATCCAATAGACACGCAGAAAACGAGTGTCGCCTTATCCACCGCCGGATGAATGCGAGAAAAGTCCGGCTGAAGACTATAAACTTAGCGCTTCTCGGGAGGCAACCCGAGTATTAGTTGTAGAATTTTTATTGTTTTCTTACATTTTTAGAGTCTTTCTTTGTCGTCATTCTTCTTTGATCCGTCCTTCCCTCTCGTCTTGATGTTTTCGTTTAAAAATTCTGTGCAGGAATCAGCCAAGGGGAGAAATTCAATGATGGGCCGCGGCACAATAAAAGTGAGCCGCGGTAGGCACCGGTTGATGAAACATGGCCAGACAAACTGTACTCTGTGCCGCGGCACGATCTTACTGAGCCGCGGCACACCAGGTCACTGAGCCGCGGCACACCAGGTCACTGAGCCGCGGCACACATACCCTGAGCCGCGGCACACCAAATGTTCAAAAAAATGCCCAGGAGACTGTACTTTGTGTCGCGGCACGGGGCAAATGAGCCGCGGCACACTAACACATTGATCCGCGGCATGCCTACACTGAGCCGCGGCACCCGGCGGTATTGCAAAGAGTCCCAGGCCGACTGTACCTTGGGCCGCGGCTCACTTATATTGTACCGCGGCCCCCGTCGCAAAATAAGAACACCCAGGTAGGCCTCATACAGTCGATCGGCCTGCACAAGGTCCCTTCCTCCCTCCCTTCCTTCCTTCTTTCCTTCACACAATGAGGTCAGTAGATACCATTCTCTTAGTCTCCTTCTCAAATTCTTCAGGTAATTCTTAATTTCTTAATCATAAGTGATACTTGATTTGAAAAGAATGGAAGTTATATATTGCTAGTTGTTCTTCAATGTTTTCTCTAAAATGGAGTTGGAATATGGGGAATTTGGTATTTAATTATGATGGAATTGGCAATTATGAACGAATTGGTGGTGATAGTTGTCGTTATTCATGGCTATTATCTGTGTTATTATTTTTGGGATTTGGAGTTAACCACCAAAATTCTTGTTCTTCATGTTAACTTGTGCATATCAAGTGTTTGATAAATTGCTGCAATGAAAAATTGGTAAGCCAAGCATCTTCAAATTGTATGCAACGAATCATTTTATCGAGTTACATTGTCCCCAACCCTTACATCATGTTAAACTTGAGAGCTCGTATTTAACTTCCTCTTTGATGATGCAAGCTCAATTATTCACGCTCCGCATAATGAAGTCGAGAAGCATGCAAGCTCACCGGATGATGCCGGCACCAGCTCATGAGAGGACTGGAGGGGAGTACTTGACCTTATTATTCTATTGCATATTATATTTTATCCATTGAGGTCAATGTACGTCCTAAGTGTGGGGGGGGGGGGGTTTACTTTCTATTGCTACATTCATTGCTGTACTGTTTTTTTTGTTGCACTTTTCATTACTTTGCGTTATTTTTTTTTTTTCGATAGCCTTGCTTGTCTTGATTTTACTCTTATTTGTGAATTCTTCGTGCTTCTATTTGTATAATACTGATGTTACGACACTATTCTTCTCTCTGAAGAAATGGTCGAGTTTTAGTCGAGTTGTAGTCAGTGATTTTTGTTTCTGCTTAGTATTCATTTAGGTCCGATTTTTTTTTCATGATTGTATAGGTCTTGGCGGAAAAGAGAGGATGCATACGTGTTTTAAAATCACCATCGATACGTTTGGTTACATTTTTTCGGTTAGCTAGTCGTCCAGTCACATTAGTCGTGTCGGCACTTAGATTGAGTTTAGAATCGGTCAGTTTGTCCCAATAGTCGAGATAATAGTTGTTCTATAATGGGAAGTCTAGTAACCGGGGGTATTCACGTGACCCGTTGTTTACTCTCGCGTAAAACAACGACCCTGATTAGTGATTTAGAGATTTCACATGTGCCAATGATAGGGAGCCTAGTAACCGGGGGTATTCACGTGACCCGTTGTTTACTCTCGCATAAAACAGCGACCTTGATTCGGACATGCGGGAATTATATATTCGAGTTGTTTCTCCGCTGTAGAAGGGAACTTAGTAACTAGAAGCATCCATGTGCCCCATGAGTGTCTTTTACGTCAAAAGGTTTCCCAATACATGAGAACGGAAGTTCCACCCTAGGATTATCCCGATGAAACATCCCGAGATCCGAACCTAGTGGTCAACTCGAATCAATTTCTTGAGCATATATATATAAGGGAATACTGTCCGAGGATTATGTTTATGAAACTCGTAAAAATTTTGCCATTAGACTGTGGAACGGGGCGAACTAGCTTGTTTATTTTAACCTTTCGTATTGACGGTCGATTAGATTCACGTTTGTTAATCTTTGAGCTGGATTTTCTTCATGAACGAGTAATTAGGACTGAACTTGGTTACTTTGTAGAATCAGTGTTCTGAGTGTAGCTCGCTATTACGATACTCGTATTTTTCAGAGAGAATTTCAGGATAGTATTGATTAGGTTGAGCACCATGAGTTGCACGATTATTCACGACATTCTTTTGATTGAAATTAATTCTTTTTGCTTGAGGACAAGCAAAGGCTTAAGTTTGGGGGTATTTGTTAGGCGTATTTTTATACGCTTATTTCCCATTATTTTGTATTATTTTGGAGAGTGAATTTGCTTAAATGAGCTTTTGATGCCTTAATTTTATGTGTTTGTCAGGTGATTGGAGTCCGGAAGATAAAACGAGGCGAAACGGGTAAAAACGGCAAATTTTGGCCGTGAGCCGCGGCACAAGGAAGCAGGGCCGCGGCACAGGAAGGCAACCAGCAAGCACAGAGTGAATCAGACTCAGGCCGCGGCAGCCTGATCCAGTGAGCCGCGCACGATGAATTAAATGGCGCCTGTGCTTCCAAACAAGACCGTGTGCCGCGGCACAGATTTAGTGAGCCGCGGCACACTAGGTGGTTTTTGTATGCTCCGCGCGGATTTGGGCCGTTTCGAAGCCAGTTCTCGACCTACTCACACGGACGCGATTTGGAGACTGTGCAAAGCTATAAATAAGGGTTTAAGACCCTAATCTTTTTATCTTTGATCTTAGAAAATCTTGGAATCAGAGGGGAGACGGCAGAAGAGGAAGAGAAGCAGAAGACTTCAAGAGCAGAGGGCGGAAGCCGAAGAACGGAGGAATCCGAGCTTCATCTGCGTTTGATTTTAATGCTTTCATTCATTAATTCTGTATTTTCATTTATTAGCATGTCAGGCTAAAACCCTAATCTAGGATTTTGATGAAACCTACGTTTTGACGGATTTGCTTGAGATTATCTAATTAATTACCTTTTTATTGAGTTTTCCCAATCGTGTTTAATGCTTTCAATTATCTGGCCAATAGTTATATTGTTTTAATCATTCAATTCGAATCGGGATAGGAGAATTGGTGAGGAACTATTGGTGAGGACCGTTTTATTCTGTGAGATAGGAATATACTCATAGGAACTACGTGGCCTTTTGGAGATTTTATGCTTTTTGCCTATTGACGAATTAATTCACCTAGGGATAGAGTGCGTTATTCGCCTTTAGAAAAATCTATTGACCTCGGGAGAGGCGGTAGAATATATTGGCAATCTCCGCCTTCAATAAATTGGGAAAATTATTAACTTCAGATAATCGAGAGTAAATTCGGATAAACCGAGGTGGATTCAGAATCCTAGACTTATTCATCATTTGATTCTCTTTCTTCAAGCTATTGTTTTCTACTGTCTAGTCTTTTATTAATTCTCTTAGTAATTAATTGCAAAACCTAAATTCGATTGTTCGAATAAAACTAGAATACACAAAAATCGGTAGTTAGTGATTCAGTCCTCGTGGGAACGATACTCACTCATCACTTTATTACTTGTATACGATAACGTACACTTGCGTTCAACAAATATCGCAACAAATAATGCCGACGCAGGGGCTACTGCCGTACTTCAGCAGTTGGTAGCCCAGCTTGCCCAGATAGCTCAGGGAGGACGCGAGAATCCGCCCCCGAGTCCTGAGGAAGAAGTTAGTAAGTGGCTTCAAACATTGACTAAGATGCACCCTCCTCGTTTCTCTGGATCTTCTGACTCCCTCGGTTAGGAGAATTGGCTCTTTCAGTTGAGCGGGACTTTTGATGCCGTAGCTTGTCCCGATGACAGGAGGGTACATATTGCTCAGTACCTCCTGGATAAGGAAGCTGCGGAATGGTGGGAGGTTGTGGCGCCCAGAGACTGCCGAGCCACTTGGGAGGAATTTAAGGCTGCTATGGAAGCAGAATATTGTCCGCCGCCAGTCAAAGAACGCAGGATTGTGGAGTTCTTCACTGCCACACCTCAGGATGTACCGATTTCTCAGGTCATTATCTCTTACAATCAACAGTTGGGGTTCGTGAAGGATCAGGTGAGGACGGAGGCCGATAAAATCCGTTATTTTAATATGCGCATGAAACCGTATATCAGGCAGAGTATGGCACCGCTCATGTGTGCCACCTTGAAAGAATACCAGGATCGCACCCTAGCGATCGAGATGGCTATTCCGGAACCAGAGTCGGGTTCCGAAACTAAGAAGCAGAAGACTACTGGCAATTTTTCAGCTGGTAAGAGTGGTCAGTTTTCGAGGTCTCGGTCCGCTCCTACTGTAACACCCCCAAACCGTTCAGGAATATTACAGCGCCGCAGACCCTCTCCGTGAGGATCTACCAGGCTAAATACAGAAAACACAACAACATAATACATGCCGACATGGCTAAATAACGAACCACTAGACCGATTTGGTCTTTTACCACAACATACACATCAACCATACATTACTCTTTCTCGCAACTCATACCCACGCAGGGGCTAACATAAATCAACATTCACGTAAAACGGGAATAATAGACACAACGGAAGGACAAAACAACAAGACATCGCCAAAATACTCAACATCGGTCTTCATGTGATTAGTATCGTCGTCTTCCATCATCCTTCATAACGATCCTGTGAATTGCTCCCCAGCAACCTGCAATTACCTGGACGCAATACAGACATCCACCCCCCGAATACTCGGTGGTTAGCAAAACTCCACTGTTTTGCTAGTGCAAGTATGAAACACAAGTACAAGCCATACATAACATATTTCAAAAATAGTAATAATCGCGAATATACTTCCCGAGATAAATCGCTTGATCATAACAGTTTGAAGTATGAAAAGTAGGAAATAAACCATTATACATCTTGGAGAACATTTTACGATCTCAGGAGTTTTGAAAACATTCGGGGTTTAAAAATTATCAAGCCTTTCGAAAACACTTAGGGGCACGGCCCAAAAGTCATCCTTTCAAAATACAACTTCGATAACGAAGCATGGGGTCCACGACCCAAACATCCACACCACATAGTCACAATGCACAGAGCAACACCCGTACCTAAAATATCACAACCAAGAGTCGAAACACATGCAACACATTTTCGGGTGCCATTCCAGCCAAGTACGATACCATTTGGGCCGCCATTCTATGCAGACGAAATATGCACCAAAAATCATAGTTCTCCGACAAAACACTTCAAAGTTAACCGTTGGTACGAGACTCACGGCCGCCGCACCCCGCAGAGCCCCGTCGGACATCCCTGGGTGGTTAACCATAGCTCGCGATATGCACACACACGGCAATACGTATCCCTAGAGGCCCCGTCGGACCATCCCTAGGTGAGCGTACATAAACATCCACAACGCCATGGGAAGCCATAATTCGAATACTAGAATATGCAACAAATGCTAGGTACTTCGCTAGAATGGCCACTTCATTCGACGCATACTCACAATTAATGTCACACAACAACAAGCAAATATCAATACCAAACAACACCAAGTGCCCCAACCTCCTTACGAAGGAGTAACAACTAATATCACACAACATCACATATTCACCGAACAATTACACATCAATACACAATCCTCGGCCAATAATTACGGTCTACTATATCCACTAAATATGTTCAATATCTTCCATCATACGAAACTAACACACATATTCCGAAAATACATTAATCCACGACGCACACGGGTTATCTTTTGGAAGACAACAATTATCGAGAATATACCGATCCTTTTAAAAGTTCATTAAAATATTCAAGTTGTAATTTGGTTCCAATATCAACGAACACATCTATGAAACACGAAATGTATGAGCAAGATACTTGCCTCAAGTAATGATATCCGCAGAGAATCAACCGAAGTGAGGCGACACGGACCGACTACGAACCCGCCCGCTCCGCCGAATGACAACCCACGATAATAAACTATGAATGACAATAACAAAAATGAAAATGAATTCAAAAGCACGACCCAAAGCTGCTAAATTAAAGGATCAAACGATGAAAGTTCAAGGGTTTCCCCCAAAACGGCCAAGAACATGAATCGACTCGGCAATTCATGAAAAACGGAATTCAAACCATGGATTATAATCAATAAGACTAGATACCAATGATGAAACCAAAAATCTCGGATTCAAATCACGAAATCAAGACAACTCCTAAATTTTCCCGAAATAGGGTTTTGAGGATTATACCTGATTCGGCCGGAGGAAGATGATTACGTTGATGATGATGATGTGTTAGAACGACTCTACGGTGATGGAAATTGAAGAAAACTCCGAGCAAAACCGGTGGGGATCGCCTCTGAAATCGCCCGACGAAGAAACGGGGAGAAAGGATGAAAAAAATGAGGTATTAACCTCTGCCCGCTGTTCTTAAAACAGCAGGCCATTACGGCCGTAACAAAAGGCACATTACGGCCGTAACGATGGCCACATTACGGCCGTAACAGATTGGGTGTTACGGCCGTAACACTCGCAGATGCAGCCTGAGCCGCCGTCCGAACTGCCTGCATTTACTTCGAAACTCGGACCTGCTATCGAACCGAAAATGCGGTTACGAAGAATATTTGATGACGAGTCTAACCGTCACAAGAAAACATAATTCCGACTACCCGGGAATCCGAAAAACGACAACAAAGATGAAATTCCCTAAACTTATAGGAAATTACAAAAATTGCCCCAAGTGTCCGAAAATCCCGATACGACGTCGGATCAACAAACCGAAAGTCGCAACACGAACGACTCAACCATACGAACTTATGTAAACAAAGAAACAACGAAAACGAATGAGTTTTATGAGAATCGAACATAAGCGCAGAAAAGTCGCTAAGAAGCACAGAACTCAACAAAGCGACAACAAAACGAACTCGGATGTCAAAAAGTACACACTTATTCATTCTCAGAATGATGAGACGGCCATAAGCGAGTCGTCAAAACGGACTCCCGCCAAAAAAAGAAAATTACCGAAAATCGATATTGCGGGTATTACACCTACATCTGGGAAGAGGCCGTTTCATCAGGACGATGGATCTCAGGGTAACCGTTCGGTCCAGTCTGTTGCATCCGGCGGGAGAGTTTGCTTTAATTGCAGTCAGTATGAGCACGTGATGAAGGATTGCCCATTTCCGTTAGTTACTTGCTTTACTTGCGGACAGACCGGGCATCGGGCAGCTCATTGTGAGAGGGCCACCAGGGTCGCCAGAGCTCCGACTACCACTGCTGATCAGAAGGAACACAACACTCCAGCTACTCATGTTCCTCAGAGTTCGGGTCGTGGTAGGGGTCGGGGTCAGCCGGATCGTCGTACAGCATCGAGTTCGGTCTCAGTTCACCCCCGATTGTATCAGATGAGGCGCACAGAGGAGGCAAACGTTCCGGTGGCGTCAGGTACTACTCAGATCCTTTCTCATCCAGTTTCAGTGCTTTTTGATTCGGGTGCTACCCACTTCTTTATTGCTTCGGGTTGTGTGAGTCGTATTAGTTTTGATTGCTTGTTCGAATGTGAACCGTTTGTAGTGGGTATGCCTAGCGGGGATCGTATGATTGGGGACCGGGAAGTTAGGGATTGCCCAGTGAGGATCGGGAGCCGAGATTGGCCCTCGAATCTCATTGTTATAGACCTTAAGGGTGAGGATTTGATCCTCGGGGACGATTGGTTGGATCGTCACGGTGCTATCATGAATTATCGGACTCGTACCATCTCGATAGTGGTCGAGGATGGCTCCGAGCATACTCTCGTCGGTTGTAAACTGGGTCGGTCGGGAAGTGTGATTAGCGCCTTGAAGGCGATAAAACTTCTAAACCAGGGTTGCGTCGGCTATTGGTGTTACGCTCTGAAGGCGGAAGCTGGTGGAGTTGACATGTCTTCGATTCCAGCCGTTAGCGAGTATCCCGACGTTTTTCCAGATGACCTGCTGGGATTACCACCACAGCAGGAGGTTGAGTTTCCTATTGATCTAGAGCCGAATGCGGCCCCTGTTTCTCGAGCGCCGTACCGTATGGCACCGTCGGAGATGTTAGAGTTGAAGAAACAGTTGGGAGAGTTGTTAGATAAAGAGTATATCCGACCGAGCGCATCGCCTTGGGGTGCGCCTGTACTTTTTGTTAAGAAGAAGGATGGATCGCTTCGTTTATGCATCGATTATCGAGAATTAAACAAGTTAACCATCAAAAACAAGTACCCTTTGCCCAGGATCGACGATTTATTTGATCAGATTCAGGGAGCGACAGTCTTCTCGAAGATTGATTTACGATCGGGCTACTACAAGTTGAGGATTCGGGACAGTGATATACCGAAAGTTGCTTTTCATACGAGATATGGCCATTACGAGTTTGTGGTTATGCCTTTCGGTCTAACTAATGCCCCAGCAGTGTTCATGCAGTTGATGAACAAAGTTTTTATTGAGTATCTGGACAAATTCGTAGTCGTCTTTATTGATGACATTCTTATCTATTCCCGTAGTCGAGAGGAGCATGCCTTACATCTCCAGATTGTGCTGGACATTTTGAGAGCCGAGCAGTTGTACGCGAAGTTCTCTAAGTGTGAGTTTTGGCTCAAGGAAGTGATGTTCCTCGGGCATGTGATTTTCAGCGGAGGGAGTTCGGGTAGACCCGCAGAAGATAGAGGCAGTGATGGCGTGGGAACCACCTAAGAATGTGAAGGAGGTGAGGAGTTTTCTGGGACTTGCAGGCTATTACCGTAGATTTGTTGAGGGATTTTCTAAGATCGCTAGACCACTCACTCATTTACTCCAGAAGACTCAGAAATTCGAGTGGACCGCAGTCAGATAGGATAGTTTTGATGAGTTGAAGAGACGACTGACTACCGCACCAGTGTTAGATTTGCCTCAGGGGAACGAAGATTTCGTGGTATATAGTGATGCTTCGGGCTTCGGGCTCGGATGTGTTTTGATGCAGAGAGATAGGGTTATTGCTTATGCGTCCCGACAGCTAAAACCTTACGAAGCAAATTACCCTACGCATGATTTAGAGTTAGCTGCAGTCGTCTTTGCTTTAAAAATCTGGAGGCATTACCTTTATGGGTCGTCGTGTAAGATTTACACGGATCACAAGAGTCTGAAGTATATCTTCAGTCAGAAAGAGTTGAATATGATACAGCGTAGGTGGTTGGAGCTAATTAAAGATTATGATCTCGAGATACTTTACCATCCGGGTAAGGCTAATGTAATGGCCGATGCGTTAAGTCGGAAGCCAATGACGTTACAGATGTTAGAGGTACTTACACCACAGAGTAAGATCCAGCGGGATTTGATTTGTCAGAATATCAAGGTTTGGGTTCAGAGAGTTCAGGGTCAGTTATGTGCGTTGGAAATCACTTCGTCCTTGACTGATGATATCAAGGCGAAGCAGTATGATAATCCGTTTTTGGTCCAGTTAAGGGAGGATGTGAGGAAGGGGAAAGCCCCTGGGTTTGTGATTCATGATGATGGAGTTTTGAGATTTCGCGACAGATTATGTGTACCGAATGACATTGAGTTGAGACAAAAGGTCTTGAGTGAGGCTCATACTACGCCTTACTCCATACATCCTGGTACGAGCAAAATGTACAAGGATGTAAGGAGTAACTATTGGTGGAGCAATTTGAAGACGGACGTGAACGAGTTTGTATCGAAGTGTTTAACCTGTCAGCAGGTTAAGATTGATCATCAGCGACCCGCGGGATTATTGCGACTGCTCCCTATTCCGGAATGAAAGTGGGAGGACATTTCCATGGATTTTATTACCAGTATGCCTAACACTCGGACTGGGATGAACATGATTTGGGTTATTGTCGATCGACTAATCAAATCAGCTCATTTTCTGGGTATTAAGGATACTTGAGGGCCGGAGAGACTAGCGCGGGTGTTCATTGTGGATATCGGAAGGTTGCATGGGACCCCTAAGAGTATTGTTTCGGATCGTGATAGCCGGTTCATATCACATTTTTGGCAGGCCGTTCATCGAGCCTTGGGGACCGAGTTGAGACTCAGTACATCCTACCACCCTCAGACAGACGGACAGTCTGAGCGGACGATACAGACGCTGGAGGATATGTTGCGAGCCTGTGCTTTAGATTGGAAGGATGATTGGGAGTCGCACTTGCCATTGATCGAGTTCACGTACAACAATAGTTGGCACACCTCGATCAAAACGGCACCAATTGAGGCATTATATGGTAGGAGGTGCAGATCGCTGTTGTGTTGGGATGATACATCCGAGCTAATTAGCACCGAGCCCGATATGGTAGTTGAGACGAGAGAGAAGATTGCTCTGATTCGCGATAGGATGTTGACGGCCCAGAGTCGACAGAAGTTATATGCCGATACGCGTCGCCGGACGTTGGAGTTTGAGGTGGGAGACCATGTGTTGCTTAAGGTGTCGCTGACACGGGGAGTTTATCGCTTCGGTCGAAAGGGTAAACTTAGTCCGAGATATATTGGGCCATTCGAGATTCTAGAGAGAGTTTGAGAGCTTGCATATCGGTTAGGCTTGCCGTCGTACCTGAGCCACGTACATAACGTATTTCATGTTTCCCAGCTTAAGAAGTACGTACCGGACCCTAACCATATTATTGATTTTGGATAGATCGAGTTGGAGCCCGACATTACCATCGAGGAGAGGCCGATTCAGATCTTAGAGCGTCGGGTGAAGCAACTCAGGCACAAAACCATTCCTTTGGTTAAAGTACAATGGTCGAGGCATGGATCCGAGGAAGCCACGTACATAACGTATTTCGTTTTGGACGACTCGCTTGTCATTGTTTTAGGATTCTGAATCTAATTTGTTCTTTGAATTTTTCCATTTGGACGAGTTTCGGTGATGTTTTTACGTATTTTCGTCTCGAACTAAGTTTTATCACGTATACGTTCGATTCTCGTAAAACTCGTTTGATTTCACTATTTCTCTGTTCCAATAAGTTCGTATGGTTGAGTTGCGCATGTTGTGAGTTTCGGATTGTTAATCCGACGTTGTATCGTGATTTTCAGGCATTTGGGCCGTTTTGTAATTTCCTATAAGTTTAGGGAATTTGCTCCCTTGTTCGATTTTGGTTGTGTACCTCCGACCATTCCGGTTTATTGGATATTATTTTTCGTTGCTTGTAATTTTCTCGGACCGTTGGGTCGGCATATCGTGTTATGGTTTTATCGTCTTTTTTAGTTTTGGTAGCATCATCCTGTGACAAGTGGCTGTCTGGCATGACCTGTGCAAAACGGCGCAAGACCCGCGGTATTCTGCGCCGTGTCTGCGCGTCGTGTCGCACAGGGGTCACTTGCTGTCTCGCAAAACGGTGCAAGACCCGCGGCATTTTGCGTCGTGTCTGTGCACCGTGTCGCACAGGGGTCGCTCGCTGTCTCGTGAAACGGCACATGACCCGCGGCATTCTGCGCCGTGTCTGTGCGCCGTGTCGCACAGGGGTCGCTCGCTGACTTGCAACACGGTGCAAGTTGGGCCGTTTGTTGCGCCGTGTTATGTCCAGTATATATAGGACAGGCGGGTGTTTTAATCCCATTTCCTCCTTTTCCTCTCGGTTTTTCACTCCTCCTTGGCGATTTCGGGCGATCTCACTCAGATTTTACATTCCATCATCTTATAACTCGGAATTGGATATTCAAGCACGAATCAACCATCTCCATTCCACCTTTTCATCGTTGAATTGAGGTATTTTGGCATTTTACCTAATGTTAGGGTTCTTGTCTATAATTCATTTTTACTTCCGTTTTTGCTTCGATTGATGGTGGATTATAGTTATGTGAGCATGATTATAGTTTTTCCTAGAATTTTTGTGGATTAATTCCGAGTTCTTCCCCTTCGTTAATCAAGTTTAACCCTTATGCCTTCATAGTGTTCGGCGAATTGTCCCATCGGGTAGAACTAGGAAGAATTCCTACGTATTCACAATATTGAGATTGGTTTTATATCGTTTTTGCGTTAGGAATGGATTTGTGAAGATTATTCGGACTGAAACCCTTCCTTTCACCGTTTTCTTCATATTGTGTTATCCAAGGCAAGTATATGTATTACATTTTGTTATGTGTGTACGGTTTGATGCGAATGATGTAAGTTGTGTTATTGTTTGGTCATGTTGTCATTCTTCCACCCGGGGATGGCCTGTGTGGCCTCTGGGGGCCGATACAAATGGGTACGGCCATGGGAGTGGACTTGGGTGCGTGTGTTGTTGTTCTTCCACCCAGGGACGGTTCGACGGGACCTCTGGGGGCCGATACTAATGGGTGCGGCCGCGGAAGTGGTTTCTCCCCTGGGGATGATTCGACGGGACCTCTGGGGGCCGATACTAATGGGTACGGTCGCGAGTTACCAAGCGTGAATAATTATGATGTGGAAAAACTTGAGGACATATTGTTTTAGATGTAAATGTGATATCCCGGAATATTGTTTGCAAATGTTTTCCTATATGGTTTGTTTGCGTTGGATTGCATATGTATATAATGTTGTGTAATTGTGTACTTGCACTAGCCATTCGAATGCTAACCCCTTAAATGGGGGAAATGCGTCTTATGCATTTCAGGTACTGGTCGAGCTGAGGAGCTGGCACGGGATGCGCACGCAAAGGATGGACTGGCATGATGATGAGGCTCGAGTCTATATTTTTATGCTTTGTCATTGTATCTGTTTGGGTATTGAAGTTAGACTGAGTGTTTTATAAATTGGTTAAAGTCCCCTGCGTGGGCAATGGATTTATGTGGAGCTACACTCTTAGATACTTGATTAAAATATTTTGGCCGAGGCCACGGCCCTATTTTACTATGATGGTTGTGTCTTTTGGGATTTCATACTCGGATTGTGCGTTATGTGTTATCCTGGTAGACCTCATGAGGGTTCTACGGCGTGTAATGTCCCATTGGTGATTTGGGGTGTCACATTTATGGTATCGGAGCTTAGGTTATGAATACCTAGGTTGTCGGTTAATTTTGGGTCTGTTAGTCGTGTCGTTTGAGTCAGTTATTGAGCCTAATATCATCGTGCTACCATCTCTTCGTGCGAACCGTGATTGTAAGTCTCCTCGAACTCTTATATATCTGTAATTCATTTCCTTGTGTTGTTTGGAATGTGAATTGTGGTACCGACTTTGCAAACTGGGAATTTTTCTGAACTTGTTCTTTCATATCTTTTCTTCAGTATGTTGAGGGGTCGCGGTAGAGCGGCCGAGGCCGTGGTCGGGGTGCTATTAATGAGGAAGTACCACTTTCTCAGTCCTCTGTAGATTCGGCCTCTCAGTCAGTATAACCGCTATAACCCGTTCACTAACGGGAGAAAGAATTCTATCCTGGTATTCGGTAGGACCTGCTACTTGCCCGTCAAGATGCACGTCGAGGTTGACCCATGCCTTCCGGTTTACAGGGTCGAACTACTCTAATGAAAATCTTGACGTCAGAAGCACATCCCTACTAAATCCTCAAGTTGAAGGTTCACGAATACCTATCACATCCTTTCGATTCCGTCATTGACTATCCCGGAGTGAAATCCGTGTGACGAATCGAGGGTGAGTCGGTTCAAGTATACTAATCCAATTAGCATACCTATAACGTCTGCTCCCACTAACCATTAGTGTTCGACAGGCACTCTTCATGTCAAAGAACACGTCATACAAATCTTCATATAAACTTAACGCCGAGTCAAGTTTCATCGACTTGCGAATGAACGATTAAGTATTTGAGCTATAAACCTTTCCAGTGCAGACCCCCTTATCCAATAAGGAGTGGAACGTTTTGCTCTCAAATACACGGACTAGTTTCTATATGTATATTTACGAGTTATGAATGCCAGTATCTACCAGTAAATAAAGAAACATTCATTTGCCTTGTGATAATGATTTACATAATTACAAGTACAATGCCCTCACTCAACATCCTCTGAGTGGCATTCGAGGGCATACTCCTAACACTAGGTGCCCAAGGCGATCATGCCATAACCCAAATATATCAGGATTCACCAGCTTCCAAGCCATGGTAGCGTAGGTTTCAAAAGCTCGAATAGAGACACAATACAGTCCAGAAGTTCTTGTTTCAATTTTCTCGTGAACAAGTCGAGTGTCCATTTTATAGGATGTGATACATAGATATTCTTTATTATTCTCAATCATTGTTTCCAAGTGATATCCATTTAGGCGTACATCCTTAAAACTCAGTAGATTTCATTTTGATCTACCAGATAATAACGCATTTTCAATGTGTAAAATTGTTCCATTAGGCAACATCACAGTTGCATTCCCGGAGCCATCAATAATCTCTACGGGACCAGATATAGTTGTAACGTGCGTCTTGCATAATTTCATGCTCGAGAAATATGCTTTATTTGTAAATATTGATTGCGTTGTTGCACTATCAACAAGACAATTGTGTATCTGTTCGATACTTTATATTTGTATTCCTGTTCAATCAAATCATCATATAATAAATATTTAAGACTTGAATATATTTTTTATTGATTCTGGAAATGTAAACATACATATTTTTTTCAATAATACATTTTTGTATGTATCATTAGTGCCGATACAAGGCCAACAATATAAATGATAAATAAGACACCAATCCAGAATAATTTCGAGGGAAGTCTTTGCTAAACATCAGTATTATGATCATGCTGATCATTGTGAAAATAAAGACGAGAGATCCCTTAATCTTTTTCGAAGAAAGTTGGATGAAGATGCTTAAGAATTTCTATAAGAGGGTAGAGGATATGAGTGAGTTGTTGAATAAAATGTGTGCATATTTATAGAATCAAAAATCACTATTACTAGTCGTTTATAGCCGTTGGAAGTGGGAGAATTTTAATATAAAAATATAGATGATTTTATTGATGTTTATATTATACATAAAGATACACACAAAAACAACTGGGGTATTACAAGCTAGAAAATAAATATACGACATATAATTGCATAAATATTTTATTTCAGCCATTCATCGTCATGTCCCACTGAACCAGGATCTTCAAGGAAATCTGCTAGCTCAAGTGATTTCCAGTCCTCGTCAGGATTTTCATCAAATATGTTCTCAGATGTGTTGGCCTCAGTAACTTTGGATGGCTCGAATGTCTCGGTTGTATGAGCCTGGGCATCTTTGCCTTTATTTTTTATTGATGCCTGATATGAATCCACACGGTGTTGGGAAGTACGACAATATTTAGCCCAATGTCCAGTTATACCACATCTACGATATGGATCATCACCAAAATTTTCTATAGGCATTTTTCCTTTATCACGATGCCCGTGAATTAACTGCCTTGGTCTGTCGGAATATTTATTTTGATGGGAATAATGATAATTATCACGATTATTATAGTTACGTCCGCCGCGGTCATTTCTACAATTATTTTGATGGTAGCCACCACGTCCACCACTTTTCCGAGTTCCACGCCCGGGTTTATTTTCACGGCTCTTGAACCGGCCGGCAGCTCCACCAGAGCTGGTATGTGCTTCAGGTTCGACACGGGATCCAGAGGGTCGTAGTTCATGATTTTTTAATAATAACTCATTTGTCTCCTCAGCCGTGAGAAGAACTGAAATTAGCTCAGAATATCTTTGAAATTGTCGTTGCTTGTATTGTTGTTGAAGCACCATATTTGAGGAATGCAACGTGGTGAATGTTTTTTCCAGCTTATCAGTCTCAGATAGCTGTGTACCGCACAAGGTCAGTCGAGACTCAATTTTGAATAAGGCTGAATTATAATCAGCAACAAATTTAAAATCTTGCAATCTTAGTAGTTGCCATTCATATTGAGCCTGTGGCAATACTACAGTTCTGGTGTGATCAAATCTGTCTTTGAGCTTCTTCCAGGGCAAACAATGCCTTTCAATTTGTATATATTCATTCTTCAGATCCTCGAATAAATTATGGCGCATGAATATCATTGCATTTACCTCATTTTTAATATCGGCATTAGCAAGTTCCACAGATTCCAAGGTAGTAGTCAATCCATACCTTGGAGGTGCAATTTAACATCAAGGCACCATGATAGATAGTTATTACGAGTGACATTGGGGATCTGGAATTTTTTGTTTTCAATTCCGGTCATTTTGCTCTACAAGAATAAAAACGAGTTAGTATAAACAAATTCAAACTTGAATAATACTAACCTTTTTCGAGCAATAACTCGTGCTGATAACGTGTTGTAATATAACTACTGGAAGTAAACTTTGAGGGAGATAACACTAAGGTTGTGTGTGTATTCAAATGGTATAATTTATTTCATATCATTTGTGATCTATTTATACTACTCAAATATACTATTCATTACATTAAAATATCATGTTGAAAAATGATGGCAGCCATATATTTCATCCGTGATACGCAACCACTAAACTCCAAGCAGCCATAATATTCAAATCAATAATTCACAGCTGCCATTAATCATTCATAACACAACTTAGATTATTATGATCTTTATTTGTATTAAGTGTTATTATCAGATCTATTGATATACGCTCCACATTTCATTGTAACAAAATTCGTAGAACGTTCTATAATTTAATTATCTTCAAGAGCGATGTCTTCATGACGTTGAATTTTATCACTAATATTTATTTTTTGATTTCCGGAGATATATAATATAGTTCTCACCATTTAGGTGAGCTAGTCTTAAACTCAATTGTAGCACTTGCATGTGTCTTCCAAGACATCAATTTCCAGCTGGATTTATTTAAACTCTTGGAGTATATACATATAATTGATTGCAGTATCTGCAAAATTGATAATCATTTGAACTTCAAGTTCATAATTTTTCAAATAATTTTCTTGATCGGTTGATACTTCCTTCCCCCTAATATCGGGAATGATACTATCTTACGATATCAATCTTATTCATATCACCCATCAATACTTCAGGTATTGTCATAAAGAGGACCATACTCGACATATTTTAATGTTCAATTGGAGCCATAAAGGGGGATGTACACCGAATGACTTGTCGGGATTCGAAATAATGCACTTTTATCGATATCAAAGTCATAAATTATTCAAATATGTAAACTTTAAGTTTACTGTGATGATGATTCGAATTCAAAATAAGAATAAAGACAACCATGTCAACCTTGAATTATTTCTTGAATGAGTTTGTGACATAATCAACCTTTATTTTATTAAATTTTTAATTCGCTAATCTGCTTCAAGAGATATCAATAATATTATATCTTTAAACATTAAAAGATAGTAGTAGTTCCTCCTTCAGGTAGAAATATTATATCTTTCTGGAGCATTTATTTTTCTCAACTGCATATTTATACTTTATCAATGATACAAGTATCATCATCAATATTATATGTAATAACTATCGTTATTGCTCCTCTTCAAGAAGAAAGTGCAATAATTATTATGCAATTAATCCAACATCTATAGGACGTTGATGAAAATTGGTCAACTCAAAATAATATAATTTTACGTATATAAATGTAGTTCATGATATTTACTAGTAATTTGTGATATTTAGTATACAAAATGTGTGAATTTATATTAATATATCTTCATGATATATATCATAAATAAACATGTAATTAAATAAAATATAAACATGATATAAATAGACTTTAACATAAAACATGTAATTTTAAACATGTAAATATAGAAAGTATTGGGATTAGTAGACTTCTGATCTAATAAGTGGTGAATTTTATACGTTATTTATATTGATAATTTCTCTAATACCAATTTCTTTTCTTGAGAACTTGTATATGTCATTTGTCTCACTTGTTATCTGAGAATCGTACACATTTGAAGCGACAGTTTAGAAATCCATAAATTTATCGATACTCAGAAGATAATAGTGCATAATCTTCAATCCCATAGGGAGGAATTTAGTGGTTCTTCCGGCACTGTCAATAAATTTGGCACTACTTTTTTCACACGGAAAGTATCATTTATTTCTAAAGATATAATGCATATTTGCACTTTGATGAGACAATAAATCATGATCATTATTTAATCACAAGAACTTGACATTCGATTCACAAAAAGAAGAAATAAGATAAGCCAAAATTTTGAATGATGCAAATATCTTGAGGATCTTTGACCTTTTTATCACTAATTATATAGCAACGATCAATTCAAATCATGCTTCAGGTATGACATCGTATCTCATATTGATAAAAACTCATAATATATCATGAGAGATAATAAAATATTAAACTACACAATATATAAGATTAGATATTGACATATAATCTTAAGATTGTCATTTTTGTGTCCTTATCATTAACAGTTGATAATATCAACTCCACGTGATAAAATTTATAAGTAATTATCACCTACAAGGATAAACTCTAAATTTTATCTACTTCACGAGATAATTTCTACTGATATTATCTACTTTCGGAGATAATTTCTATGTATTATTAGTATTTAAGTCATGTAATATTGAAGTTTATAATTTAATATTGTTCACTTCCGGGAACAACTATCAGTAAATGTGATAGAAATATTCAACCACACATTAATCTTGCTACCATTGGAGCACAATCGAATTATCATTGTGGAGTATATCATATCTTATACAATCATTCACTAAATACATGATTTATTTACCCCATAATAAAGTTTATTTCTAAATAGTGTGAATATGTAAAACCAAACTGACAAGAATATCGTGAATCCTTGTTCATTTGTAAAATTAGGTACGCAACCTTTTTTTTTAAAATAATAAAAAGGTACCTTTCACCTAATGATGTAAAATATTAACCAACGAATTTCCAAAAAATTATCAAAGTGGAATCCCAAAATATTACTACTATTTGACGATATTTTAAGCAACTTATAGAATTTTACTTGGTATTTAAGCATGCGTGCGTGTCGCTACACTCCACCACCAAACATTGGATTGACGTTCATTACAGTACTATTATTTCGGCTTAAGAAAAATAAAAAAACAATAAAATAATTGTCCTCAAACGTTGCCAATTTCAAAAGGTGACAGTCATCATGGTACACACGAGTCATTTTAAAAATATGTGTACATAAATATTTTCATTATTTTGTTGAAAGAAACAAAAGTTACTTGTAATCATTCTGATTCTTATTATAAGTCTCCTTTAATCGATTCATCAAGATCAAGATAAATTAGTTAAAAATATAAAAAATATTTTTAAAATAACATTTTTCTATTTTGCCACCATATATAAATATATAAATAAAAATATTTATGAAGAGAGAAAGAAGAAATGTGTGTTGGAATATGAACCATCATAATTTTTTCTTTCTTTGGAGATAAAATGAAGGGTGTTTTAGTAAAGAGTTGTGCTACACATCCCGAAATTAGTCCCAACATATATTCCGAATGAAACGTGTCGTGTTTTTATTCGTAGGACTCATATTTATACACGAGAGGTCCAATTAGAATCCATCTGCTTAGGATGTTGGGAGAAATTAGGGACTTGTAAAGTGGGTAGGATATCATTTTTCTTTAATAAATGCTCTTGAACAATTATAGAAAACGAGATAAAAAAATTAAAATTTGAACTCTTTCAACCTCGCAAAAAGTAACTTATAATAGGGACGAGGGAGTATTTTTCAAATAGAGTTAATATTTCACCGTAATTAGCATTAATTCAAATATTTAGGTTGGATTTTGTATTTTTTAAAATACATAAATTTATTATTTTATGGCCATTTCTTATTCTAGCTCTATTTTTGAAAGGACCATACGATAATAAAATATGATATAAATAATTTTTAAGGTAATTTTTTTACCTAATTTTAACTGAGTGATGAAAATTTGAAATTAGTTTTCTATTCTCATGAAATCATGATCCGCTACCAATATTTCCAAATTCAATATTTTTTAAGTTGATTTCAATATTGGAAAATTGAAACGCTTGAGCCAGCTTTGTGTTTAGGTACACACTTCACAAAAAAAAAAATTGACCTTGTTACACAAATATTAAAAAAAAAAATGTATTCAACAAACGAAAAAATATTTAGGAAAAGTTTTAAGTTTGATTAAATGACTAAAACAGTTGAGTTAAGCTTTATATAAAGTTATAATTTTTAGAATATGTGTATTACCCCCTCCCCCTCAAAGAAAATATATATTTTTTCTAAATCCAGGGTTATTTTAAATATTCCTGAAGAGTGAATTGTAGTCAAGATTATTCCTCACATATTGAACAATATTGTATGTTAATTTAGTGATAAATATTAGTTAATTTTTATTTATTTATAGAATTATCTATAAATATTTAATAAAAAGGATTGGTTGATAAATAAAATTTTGCATTCAAAACATTGTAAATTGAAATTTATAAACTAAAAATATAAGTACAATACATTCAAAATACTTTAATCATAACGAGAAAAAAATTGGGACACTCAGGGCCGGTCCTAGGGTTTCTCATGCCCTGGGCGAAAAGGCCAAAAAATACCCTCATATTTAAAAACTACAAAACAAAAAAGCATATTATTTTTAAGGACCAATTTTTGTTACTGTTATTAAATGATAATGTATTCTTCGTAATACATATCTTATAATTATATAGTATCATAATGTTATATCAAGTTAAATGATCTTTAGAGACTTACATATAATGATAGTTGTGCTCGGACTAAAAGTATACAACTATATATGATGTTTAAGTCATCTTAAAATATAGAAAAACTTAATACTATATTTGTATCATATTTTTAATAATCTAAACATACTTAAATAGCGAGTGTTATATAGTTTAAACAGTCTTATATAGCTTTAGGCAACAGACCACACTATGGGTGACAACAAAACTGGATTCACAAGATTCTATATCTAAAAATATATAAAAAAATAATAACCTCCAATAAACATATTTTATGACTGTGGAAATCACAAAAATTAGTTGAAACTATGTAGTAATTTAAAATTATTTCGTACATGACTTGATTTTAGAAAGTATAACAAAAGATATTTGTGGTTTCGAGTTGAAATTAGTTAGTAATCTAAATTGTTTCATATAGAGTTTAAATATTATCACAAAATTTTTCAAAACAAAAATATATAGGAAGTATTAATTGTTGAATATGACTAATTTTATTTTATTTCAGATAAATAAGTGTTGTCATCAAAAAAAAATATTTAAAAAAAAATTATAGAAAAATAAATGAATTCACAACAATAGTAATACAATTAACGAAAAGAAAAAACAACCAAGAGCATCATTAACCTAGTGGTAGAGAAGTGTTTATCTATCCTAAAGGTTCATGGTTCAAGTTTTGTTGGCAATACTTTAATTCTTTTTTCCCAGTAATAACATCACAGGGCCTAAAATTGATGCCCCTTGGACTTTGATGCCCTCTGCCGTCGCCCGGCCCGCCCACCCATATGACCGGCCCTGGGGACACTGCTCCAAACTCGAATCATATTCAGTCAACTCGTCATTTTGATCTCTCTCGACCTTGGATAAGACTATCCTGGAAACGGCGACGCTCCTGGATTAGACCTGGCAATTCGTTTGTGTCGTATATTTTCGTGTCGTGTACTTTCGTATTTCGTGTATCAAAAGTCCAAACCATACACGACACTAAATGAATTCGTGTCATGTCGTGTCGTGTACCGCGCAAATTCGTGTCGTGTTTTCGTGTCAGGCACATAATATAAAATAAATATTAAAATATTATAAAAAATAATAATTTTAATATTATAATATTATTTTTATAGGTTTTAGTAGACGAAATGATACGAATGGCAATGCAAACACGAATGTTTACACGAAATTTATGAAAATTCACATTATATTTTCAAATTTTAAAGTTTAGTATAAACAGAATTCATAAAATACATATTTTTATTAAATTAAATATAAAATATTATATTTATTTATTTATTTATTTCGTGTACCTCGTGTCGTGTCGTGTACCCAAAGGGTAAACACAAAACCGACACTAAATCTTGGTCGTGTACTTTCGTATTTGTGTATTTTCGTGTCGTGTACTCAAAATGCAAAGCCAAACACTAAGGGGGCGTTCTGTTTGTATTTTGATTTGTATTTTCATTTTGCAAAATATTTTATGTTTTCTGTTTTTATTTTTGTTTTCAAAGTTGTTGAAAACACGTTCTGTTAAATTTATTTTGCAAAATATTTTTTTTGTAATATTAATATTAAATTCATAATTCTTTATTTTAGACTTAGTTTCAAATTAGGATAATCCAAAAAAAGAAAAAAAAACTCAAAATGCATTTTGAGCATTTTGAAATTTTTTTGTTGAAATACACACAAAACGCTCAAAACGAGATTTTGGGCATTTTGCGTTTTGTGTACAAATATTTTTTTTGTTTTCCAAAATGCATTTTCGAAAATGATAAAAAGAACGCGTTTTTAGTGTTTTCGAAAATAAAAACAGAAAATGACCTCAAAACAGCAAAGAGAATAGGGCCTAAATTTTCGTGTCGTTTTCGTGTCTTGTGGTAAATTACTGGGTCTATCCTGGATATAGAACCAAGTTATTCACAGAGTTGGATAAATAAGTTCACGTCTAAGAATAATTTATTTCAATTAAAATGAAATATTGCATTTCTGAATGGATACTTTTTTGAACTAAATGTTGCACTTGAGCAGGATGGATGGAGTATTAAAAATCTTACCACGAAAATAAGTATACTCTCTCGGTCCCATAAGTATAGACACTTTTTATCATTTTTATCTGTCCCAAAAAAATAGGCGCACTCCATTTTTAGTAAAACCACTTTATCATTTCTTTATAAAGTCATACTCTCTCTCCACTCAGCACACCACTCCTTTCTATAAGTCATACTCTCTCCACTAACACACCATTTACTAAAATCCATACCACTCACTCAGATACCTATACTTAAGGGACGAATAGAGTATTATAATATTCACTAATTTTATTTTGTACCGATATTATCCTGAAATTAGTCACATGTTTATAGGTCACTGGTCCTAAAATTAGTGTGATTGTGAAAGTGGGTGTTGTCCATGTCCCAGAGAGTACTGTTTCACTTTACATGGCAACTGTGAAAATACTATAAATAACGTAGGAAAAAACATGTGGCCTTCAATCTCAGTAGTAAAGTAAGTAGTAAATGTTTAATACTACAAGTCAAGTCAAACAAAACGACGCCTGAAGGTCACACTCTGCAAGAAGGGATCTGGTGCAGTACAGCACAATGTTGTGGTGCACCCGACTATTGGATTACACACACCCGTAAGGGTGTGTGCGCGTGTAATTGAGCGGATGCAGTGACAACATGACATCAGCATCGCACTGCATCCGAACCCCCGTGCACCACCTCGCTCAATAAAGAAAATAATAAGTCATTCAAAAATTATTAATATATTCCTAATTAATTCCATCTATATATTCTTCTGATAATTATAAATTTATATACATAGATTAAAATTTTGGCTTTGTGTATGTTTTGAAGTTCAGAAAAATTGGATTGTTTGTGAATTGTCGAAACTTTTCGTCAGGGCCGGTCCTGAGTTTTCGGATACCCTGGGCGAGCCGATTAAAATATGCCTCTTGTAAGCTTTGTTTCGCTTCGTGAGTAGCTTGTTTTGTCAACATTTGTTTCGCTCCGTGACTATCTTGCTTACTTAGAGCACAAGGTGCCGTAACATAACTCAAAACGCCACTTCAGTTTTTGTTCTTTTCACTTACCTCTCACTTATACACCAAAAAACACACTCCGCAGTAACTTAAGCCAAAACGGCAAAACCCCACTTTTGAGACCCAATACCCGATTAAAACACAAACCCAGCAAAAAATTAAACACTTTCTCATTTGGCGAACGCCAAATAATTGGTGAATCACTTGGCAAGGTGGTGGGCCGGTGCAGTGCCGAGGGCCACCTCGGATTGGCGAGGCACACTTGCCATTTCACATTGTGCTCTTAGTTGTTCATTATTGGTCAAAGCTCTTAGTTTTGTCATTATATTATTTATGAATAAGACAAAAAACTGTAAAAAAAATACAGTAAATATGAATTTGCATGATAGTTGATTATACTCGCTTCAAATAAAAACTTTGAATGGAAGTGTAAATAAAACAACAAAAATATTACAGCCTAAAACCAATTGAAATTCGTTTATAAAAAGAGCTCATATAATTCATTCTTTTCTCGTTTATTTTTTTAAAGAAGATAAATATAGCTCACTTAAGTTTCCAACAAAAAAACACAATGTACAAAGTATATTGCTACAAGTCAACCATATAGTAGGAATATGTTACTGTATTTTGTTGTAAAGTAAAGAAAATGACTAAAATCTATTAACCTACCCTAGAGGCTAGATTAAAAAACAGAATAAATAATCATAAACCGTAGCAATCTACGACCTATCAGTATCACACAAAGCATATCTTTTTTTTTCTTTTTTTCTTCTTCTTCCTCACTGCTTCTACCTGTGTTTTTTGCGTTCTTCTGCACTGCTTTTTTTTCTTCATATCCTAAATTTGATGCCCCTAGATTTTTGATGCCCTGGGCGGTCGCCCACTTCGCCCGATACCAGGGCCGGCCCTGCTTTTCGTGATGCTAAGAAATAATTCAAAATAAAAATAAATTTCATGTTTTAAAAATGTGTCGAAATTACAAGTCGTTTTTTTCTTGTGAGCAAAAAAAATGTATAGTACCATATATTTTTACCATATATTAGTAAAAAGTTACTAATATTTTATAACAAAACAAATTCATAAAGAACCTCATATGGTGAAAACGGGGGATATAGCATTTAGTTATTTTTTTTCCAAGATTTAGATAAGGCTGATACTACTCAAAATGTCACTGTGAACCCAAACAAGTTCTTTATATATATATATATATATATATATATATATATATATATATTTATATATATATATATTCTAATCTCAAAAATATATATATATATATATTCTGGTAGAAAATATAAATTTCGTAGGAAATAGGAATTCATTTATGCCTTTGATTGAGTTAGATCAATGGTTGAGATTTATACTCAGTTTCGTTACGTGTCTGTGTTGTGTGTGCTACGCGAACTGAAATATGTAAATTAAGTGAGGTTGTGCTACGTGTTTGTGCTATGATGCGATGAAAAATGTGCTAAACTTAATATATTTAAAATCTGTGCTACGAAATAATGAAATATGTGCTAAACTCACATATTTAAAATTTGTACATCATAATAATTCTGATTGTGCTACACACATATGAAAGATGTGCTAGACGGACATATCTTTTCCTATATTCCTATACTAAAGGGGTTCCTCAATCCTCACAATAACTCACTATATGTATGTATGTATGTATCTATATATATATATATATAACATAAAGAAAATAATTATATAATTTACGTATTGAATGCTTGTAATTGATAGTTTGTTTTCCTAAAATATTTCATTTGAATACCAATCATAAGAATATCCAGTGCGCCAACATTCAATGAAGTAAAATGTCGTTGAATACTTATAAATAGTAGTTTGATTACCTGAATATTATTTGGATACCATACGAATCGTTATTCTTGTAATTATTTTAAATTTTATAAAATTTTTGTAATTTTTTATAAAATATATCAGAATGCGTAATTTACCCACAAATTTTCGCATTTTATGGACTTTGACGTCCCTAAGTAAATGGGTCAGAACAGAAGGGTAAGCAATGACTAAACTAACAAAGTTAATTTACTAGCGGACCCACTCAGATCAGTAATAGGGCCAGATTGTGTCGCAGATTTGTAGGGCCAATATATTTCGAGACTACTTGGCCAAATACTGCAGGTTGGCCCAGGATAACTGTAACCGTTGTCGATCATGTTTGGGCTCAAGTAAGTTTTGGCCCAATATGCTCCGATTCTTCTCTATATCTAATAAATTTACTGGATTATTAAACACCGCCCTAAATTACCAGACACCATCCTAAAATATTACCCTTTTGCCCTTAATTAATATTAATCAGATTTGTAATCCTAATTTGACAATAGTTTTCTCTCTAAAGACCCCACCCGACGCAGCCGCACCGCCGCCATACCACCGCCGCACAACCGCCGTTCGCCGCGGTAGCACCGCCGCCATGACCGGAAAAGGAAAAGCTCTGGTAACTATTTTTTTGTTCGTTTTACTGTTTCTTTGGCCCCGGCCGCCGTGCCGGAGTGCACGACAGAGGCCGCGGCCATAATTTTGTGACAGGCGTCCGACGATGACGCCTCGCCATGGCACAGGCGTCCGCCGATTCCGCCTATCCATGGCGCAGGCGTCCATGGCGGGCCTTCGGCTGTGGTATATAAACGTCTACGGCGGGCGTCAAACCGTGCACTGAGCGTCGAATCGGACGCTATCCGCTGGACTAAGCGTCATTTGACGCTTCAACCATGGTCGTGGCGTCAGACCGAGCGCACATGCCATGGTTCAGCGTCCGTTCGGGCCTTGATCATTTTTGGAAAAAAATAAAATTTTCAATTAATAATTAATAATGTGTATTGTTTGTATGATTATTACTTATTAGTTGTATTGTTTGCTAAATGCAGATGAGAGGAGGAGCGGGCAAATCTATGCCGCTAGTCACAGAATTGATGGGTTCTGGAGCGCGTCACACCAGAGCTCGTGGTGTTGATGCTTCCGTTCGTAGACAGCGGGAGGCAGAGCGTAGGGGATTCGAGGACGTACCTTATACAGATTTTGGTACTGAGGATTCGAGCGAGTATTATTCGCACGATGAGGCCGACGATCAGGCACTGTATCAGACACCTTCCCCCAGACCAGGCTGAAGAAGCGACGACGATGCTCGAGGAGTACATGAGGGATTGGTATTTGGCCAACTGATTTTGTATTTTGTATTTTGTATTTTATTTGTTTTGTGTAAGACGGTATTTTGTTTGGCGTTTTCGTTTTTTTTTTTGTATTTTGTATATTGATCGGCACTTTCGTTTTGCATTTGGCACTGTACTTTTGTTTATTTTTTTCTCTTCTTCTTACAAAAACGAAAATTTTTCTGTCAACTATCAAGATCAACAAAAAAGAAAATCAACTATCAACTATAAAGATCAACAAAAACAAAAATTTTAGTAATTAAGGAACATACAACAAATTCATTTTTACATCATACCGACTAATCTATTCCATTTTTCTCTCATGCTCGTATACAAATTCTCCTAGCCACCAACACTACTATCATGGAATCTAAACCAGTTAGTCACTATGGGCGGTACAGGAAAATTAGGCATTAAATCTAGACGAATAAAATGTTTGTACGTATCTCCTAAATGATAAATGACAATCTCTTGGATAGGCCGTGTTGCCGTTGAGGGTGCTTTCAACGGCAGCACAGTGAGACATGAAAATAAAGATCTACCGTTTCTGAATTCGAATAGTATGACAGCGGCATTGAAAATAGTAGCAATATGGAATAATCTTCAGCAACAGCCATCCAATGATCCGATCCACACGCACCACCATCCCATGTAATACGTCGAACCTCAGGTTCAATCCCATCATAGTAGATTGATCGGTAGAGTGTACAGTTAGCCATAATTTCATTTGCAATGCATACACGTACAATATGCCATTTATCTTGGTCGCCAAATATTTAGTCGGTGATAACACGAAATCCACAATTACCGTCTCCGGGGACATCGAGATAACCTTCAACAAACGGCAAAATAATTCCCGGTATCTTGTCGATATGGTGATAGTTACCAATCTTCACTCGGTGGTGTGCATCTGCAAACACATATTCAATATATTACATATTATCGAAATAATATCAAACTTAAAAAGCATATCACGAGTATTAATAAATTTGTTTATACCTGATGAAGAGGCATTGTGGACTGATGCAGAAGAGCTGCGGCCACGACCACTGGATGAGCGGGAACGACCACGACCCCTTTGGCTATACTCCCAACCACTAGGATCGCGTCTAGTCGATGAACTTCCTCTTGGTCGACCCTTAACTGCCGTATTCACTTGTGGTTCAACGTAACACGTTTGATCAGGGTGAAGATGATCGTGGATCATAAGTGATACGTTACGGACAACTGCAGGATCGCTCTGTCTGACCTCATCGACAAGGGCCTGAAAGTACCGCTGGTCCTCCGATTCAACACCGGTAGAAGGATCGACAGATTCGGTCGTGTCCACACCATCACTAATAATAAGTGTTTGCCAAAATATGTGAAGACGACTAACACTGCATGAGGTCCGCGATTCCATAAGTCTCTTGAGCTCACACGCACAAAGAATCTGATGGGTGGTTTGGAGTGCACAACCACAACGATGGTACACTTGATCACTTAATTCTCTCATACGTGTCAATTCATTCGACAGTAACCGCAGACAATGATGGGTAACACGACAGCGCAAGTAGTTGAACGGAAAACCAGAATACACCATGCATGTACGACACCTAGACTGTTCAAGTGTGTATCTGATCTGCATAAGTTGTGATTCAATCTCCTGGTTCACTTTGGTCCATACGGTATCGAGGGCTCCGGTGGAAGAATTAATCCATTGCTTTAACTCGGCATGTGCACTCTCAACTCTACAAGTGGTTGTGTTTCCAAAATGAAGCACTTTATTCGTCCACACAACAACGAACATCTCCTTGTATTTTAGCCATGTACCCTCTACGTAGGATATCACCTTAGGATTCCATCTCCATGTATCCTTCATGAGTTGCACCACTTGATCGTATTCCTCTTCGGTCGCCGCTTCAATGATTTTCTTCCATTTCTCATTTTTAAACTTTTGGACCATTTCTTTATCTTTTCCACAAAATCTGTAGACCTTGTCTTCAACATCCTTATTAATATGCCATGTGCAAAGCAAGTGGGGACTCTGTGGAAATATCTCTTCAATAGGACGCATCAATCCCAACTCGCGATCCGTAACAATAGACGTCGGATGAACATCAAACCCAAGCAAAATTTTTAACTTCTGTAACACCCACGCATAGCTCGATTCGGTATCATCTTTCATAATTGCATAGGCGATTAGGAAGTTCTTGTTACATGGAGTCATCCCGACTATCTCGAGAAATGGCATATTATACTTATTCGTTTTGTAGGTAGAATCCATGCCAATGAACCATCTGTAGGTCCGGATTAAGTTGATTGATGTTGGATGTGCCATGAACACGTGGGTAACAGCATTTGTATCCAGGTCGGCCTGCGTCCAATGTACGTAGTTATTCGTCACAGCCAAATGGTGAAACTGACCGATGACATCTCTTTCTTCAAAATCATGCTTCCTCAAGTGGTCTCTATAATTATAGATATGTCGTCTAGTCGGTTTGTCCTCGGAAAATTTATTCTGAATGGCCGCCAAGATGGCACACGGCTTGGCTTGAGCAGCACTCATCTCACGAACAACTTGTTTGGCCGATTTACTCAGTCCACTCATTTGATGATGCCCCTCCGGATATACAATAAATGAGTGATTGTGCATACCCTTACTCCCAGAGATCGGTCTGATTATCCAACCACTCAAGTCATGCAATTATTCGGCCTTTATCTGAAATGTACACTTGCATGCTTTCGTCTTTGTGTCCTTTCGAACAGCGACATCCACATCTCTTAATACCCCTCTGTACCGTTCATCACGGTTACATCTCAATAGCTTTATCTTTCCTTTATTCTTGTACGATGAAATGATCAACTCGAAACAAATTTGAAGAGCAATTTTTTTCGCCCAACCAATCGCATCACAATCACTAGCGAATATTTCGTCATTAACGAAATAACCACTATAATCAACGCCGTCACCTTCAAATTCTTCCAATATAACCTGAAATTTTTAATTGACAGAATATTAATAATAATACCAATAATATTATTATTAAAATTTAAAATCAGGCAAAAAAAAGGGTCTATGCGTCTCAAAATTGCGCCTGGACCATGGCCGAGACGTCTGGCTTGGACGCCTGGCCACGGTACAGGCGTCTGAATCGGACGCCTAGCCATGGCACAGGCGTCTGAATCGGACGTCCCGACCATGGTTCAGGCGCCTGGTTTAGACGTCTAGACCTAGGACGGAGCGTCCGGACCAGACGCCTGTACCATGGTCTAGGCAGAATCTGAGGACGCCTGTACCATAGAACAGGCGGAATATTCAGACGCCTGCGTCATTTTCTCCGAAAAATTATCTCCAGATGTGAATTCTCGTCCATTTTCGTAGTTGTCGATGATATTGACGATATATATTTGATTGTGTGTTCTGTAGAATAAATGAAAAATTGTTTCTAGATTTCAATTCGAAAAATTGTGTGTTGGTGTGGTGTTTAGAAATAATGAAAGATTTTGAAATGGACAAAAATGTAATATTATAGGACGGTATCTAGTAATTTTGGGCGGTGTTTAGTAATACCCTAAATTTACTTTGGTCCTTGCATTTTCATTTCACATGGACAGGTAAGAGTTGACTGAGCCGTCGTGCACAGCAAATTACAAATAGTGGTTATTCTACTATTTCTATAAATTAAATCTGGTCGTTACTATTTCATTTCCATCCAATTACACATAGAGACGTCGAGATGACTGAGCCATCGTGTAGAGCAAATAATCTGGTCGAGCAAAAATCAATTGGCTTGTCGAGACTAATTATTCATAACTAAATGGTATCAGCCGATTCAGCCAACTTTAGTCGGGTTGTTTGTTGCACGATTATGCTAGTCTTACACGATCGTGCAATCCTCTTATACGTAGGTTTACCCTGATTGTGTAATCCGATGGTTTTGATTGGCAGCATGCCGTTTTTGTAAGAGTTTTTGAGGTGAAAACGAGTAAATGACACTTATACACATACAAACAATTCGATAACTAGTCACCACATTATGACCAAAAAGTAATGTCCTCCTCATTTGGATCGTGCAATCCTCTTATACGTAGGTTTACCTTGATTGTGTAATCCGATGGTTTTGATTGGCAGCATGCCGTTTTTGTAAGAGTTTTTGAGGTGAAAACGAGTAAATGACACTTATACACATACAAACAATTCGATAACTAGTAACCACATTATGACCAAAAAGTAATGTCCTCCTCATTTGGGCCACTTTCCTATTCTGATTGGGTTAATGATTTTCTAGCCTTCGGATACTCACGACCGCGACGACCTTGACCTATCTTCTCATCCGCTGACTGCTGCTTATGACAGCGGCTGCGGTACTGAATCCGGAATCCATTAACCCTTAGGTGGACCGCGGACGGCTCAGGGTTGTGCCGCTTTTGTAACTTATGAATGTGAGCCTCCTCATTTGCGGGCGATTAGCATCAACAAATAGTATTCTGTGTTGAACTACTTTTCGTGTTTTGATTTTGGTTCTCGGTTTATGTTGAACTGGTCTCTGTTGGTCGGCGATTTGGGTTGTTTTTCTGATTTTTCTGTAAGATAACAGTGTGATTTTTAACTAACCCCTGAGCTTTGCCGTAACTTACCCTTGCGCCACCCCGGGCTGCTGTCATCTCTGGCCGGCGTATCGCCGGAAGAATAACTTTACACCGCGGCATTCATCCTTTCCCGTCAATCTAACAGTAGTATTGCATTTTAGCTGTCTATTTTGCAGATTTCCCGTGCTGCTACCAGGTGTCGTCGGCCTATCGATCGCCTTTTCCCTGTTCAGGAGTCGATCGGTTTCCAACGTTCGCGGCTTCTCCTCCCTCGTCTCCAAGGCGTGTCGAAGTCCGGTATCATTGTACTTTTCTGTTAAATTTCATTTTTGTCTGCCATATATCTACCATTTACTGCGATTTTTATGTGGTTTGCTTACTTTTATATTGTCTTTGTCATTCTCATCTTATTTTCATTTTTGGCTTCACTACCCCATTTTATTTCTCGTAGTGCGTTTGGGTTTTGTATTGGTCGATGTCGCACTGTTTTGCGGGTTGGTAGTTGGAATTTGGGTACCTTGTCGGGTAAGCTTTTGGAGCTTATGGATGTTTTGGGTAAGAGAAGGGTTGATGTGGCTTGTATTCAGGAGACTAAGTGGAAGGGGGCGCAGTCCAGGGAGGTGAACGGTTATAAATTGTGGTATTCAGGCCTTGCTAACTCGAGCAATGGTGTGGGCATTCTTTTGTCTAAGGAGCTTAAGGACAACGTCGTGGAAGTGAAGAGGTGCAATGATAGGATTATGTCCGTTAGAGTGGTGGTTGGGGAGAAGGTGGTTAATGTGGTTTTTGCGTATGCCCCACATGTTGGTTTGGGTGTGCTTGATAAGGAAGCCTTTTGGGTCTGTTTAGATGAGTTGGTCGGGTGTATTCCGGACGATCAATTTATTATTTTGGGGGGCGATTTCAACGGGCACATTGGTGAGGGGGTGGATGGTTATCATAGTGCGCATGGGGGTTTCGGCTTCGAAGTTAAGAATGTAGGAGGTTCCGCCCTGTTGGAGTTTGCCACTGCGCATGAGTTGGTAATTGCTAACTCTGTTTTTCAGAAGAGAGCTGAGCACCTCATCACCTTCAGTAGTGGGGGGCACAACATGCAAATTGACTACCTTCTTTTGCGCAGTCGGGATGCTACGGCATGCGTGGACTTCAAGGTGTTCCGGAGTGAGGCATGTGCTTCTCAACACCGGCTGCTGGCTATGGATTTATCCATGAGAGGTCGTGTTGTTAGCAGTGTTAGAGAAGCTAGACCTAGGATTCTCTGGAAGGAGCTGAAGGGTGAGAAGGCGACAGTATTCAAGGAGTCTCTGACCCGCGAAGGAGGTTTTTTGCGTGCGGGCGATGCTAACCTTATGTGGACCAGCATGGCCAATGCTATTAGGAGAGTGGGCGAGAAGGTGGTAGGGGTTTCTTCGGGCAGGTCTAGTGGACCTAGGGAGGCTTGGTGGTGGAATGAGGAGGTCCAAAACAAGGTTAAGGCAAAACAAGCGCTATTTAAGGAGCTTTTGTCGGTTAGTGATGGGGAGGAGAGAATCTTGAAGATTGTAGCGTACAAGGTGGCGAAAAGAGAGGCTAAGAAGGCAGTGGCTAAGGCTAAATGTGAGGCTTACGAGGAGATGTACAAGCGCCTAGACACCAAAGAAGGAGCGAATGCTATTTTTAAACTAGCGAAAGCTAAGGAAAGAGGGCGGCGCGACCTGGGTCCCGTTAAGTTTATTAAGGATGATTTGGGTCAAGTGTTAGTGAACGATGTGGCTATTAAGGAGCGGTGGAATAGGTATTTTTTTCGAACTTTTCAATGAGGCTAGAGGTAGTGTCACGGTGGTGCAAGGAGTTAGTCTATCTCCTGCTCGTTCGTTTAGTTCTTGTGGGAGCATCAGCAAGGAGGAAGTGAAGGGTGCCCTAATGAAAATGGGTAGAGCTAAGGTTGTAGGCCCGGATCAGATCCCTATTGAGGTGTGGCTTTGTCTGGGGGAAGTCGGAGTTCAGTGGCTAGCAGAGCTGTTCAACATCCTCCTCAAAGGCTCTAAGATGCCGACAGAGTGGAGGCATAGTATTGTCGTGCCTTTTTTCAAGAACAAAGGCGATGCTCAGAGTTGTAGTAACTATAGGGGTATTAAACTCCTCAGTCATACTATGAAACTTTGGTAAAGAGTGGTGGAATGCAGGGTTAGAAGAGAAGTGGAGATCTCAGAGAATCAATTTGGCTTCATGCCGGGGAGGTCCACGAATGAGGCCATTCATCTCGTCAGACGCCTTATGGAGAAGTTTAGAGAGCGGCGTAAGGACCTCCATATGGTGTTCATAGATCTAGAGAAGGCTTATGATAGCATTCCGCGTGATGTTATTTGGAGGAGCCTAGTAGAGAGGAGGGTGTCGTTGTCGTTCGTTAGGGCGATCCAAGACATGTACTCCCAAGCTAGGACGTGCGTTAGGACCCCAGTTGGTGACACCTAGTATTTTCCGGTTGAGATAGGGCTACACCAGGGGTCGGCGCTAAGTCCTCTTCTCTTCGCTCTAATCCTTGACGTCATTTCGCGAGGGATTCAAGATGGCATCCCGTGGTGCGTGCTTTTTGCTGACGACATTGTGTTAGTGGTGGAGTCGAGGAGGGAGGTGAACTCGAAGTTGGAGCTTTGGAGGGATAAGTTAGAATCCCAGGGCTTGCGTGTGAGCCGGTCTAAGACCGAGTATCTCTGGTGTAACTTTAGTGGTGAGTCCAACGAGGAAGATGATGAGGTAATGATTGCGGATCAGATCGTACCCCGTACGGATAAGTTCAAGTATTTGGGTTCGATCATTCAGAAGGAAGGTGAGTGTGAAGATGATGTCACGCATCGCATCAAGGCGGGGTGGCTAAGGTGGAGAGCAGCGACAGGGGTCCTGTGCGACAAGAAAGTCCCTCTAAAGTTGAAGGGTAAATTCTATAGAGCGGCAATCCGACCTGCAATGTTGTATGGCTCCGAATATTGGGCGATGAAGAAGTCGCTTGAGAGCAAGTTGGAAGTGGCTGAAATGAGAATGTTACGTTGGTCGTGTGGTCGCACAATGTTAGATAGAATTGCGAATGGGGTTTTCAGGAACGTGCTGGAAGTGGCGCCCATTTCAGCGAAAGTTAGGGAAGGGAGATTGAGATGGTTTGGCCACGTCCGCAGGAGGCAGGCATCTGCTCCGGTGAGGAGAGTCGAGAGTCTAATGGTTGTCGGGGAGAGGAGGAGAGGCAGACCGAGGAGGACGTGGGAGGAGCAACTGAGATTAGATTTGAAGGCCTTAAACTTTTCCGAGACCATGACTGTTGATAGGTGCGCTTGGAGGCGCCAGATCAGAGTTGTGGATTCTTTTGTAGGGAGCGGTGCTGTAGTTGAGAGCCTCGGGGTTGGGTTGTCTCGGTTAGCTTTGACCTAGAGCATTGTATTTTTACTTTTATTGTATATTTTATCCTATTGTCTTTGCGTGTTGGTATATTTTTGACAGGGAGCTGTGCGCAGAACCAACCTCTCTTTTGTTAGAGCAGCGTCCATCGGGAGTGAAGTAGCCAAATTCCGCTTAGGTAAGTCCCATGTGGATCAAGCCATGGGCTCAGGTATGGTCTCTAACTTTTTCGAATCATATGTTTTCCTTTGTATTTATCACACAAGATTCTGCTGCACTAAGTGAGTCTTCACGGAAACTTGACCTCCCTCTAAGTAATAAGTAGGGACATGGTCTGCGTACATCTTACCCTCCCCAGACCCTGCTCTGAGCGGGATATACTGGGTATGTTTGGTTTGGTTTGGTTTCCTATTCTGATTTATTACATAGTCCAAGTGTATGAACCAACATTCTCATGGTATGGCTCCACAATATTTCAAGATTTATCATTTTAATAAATATATTTCATATTTATCAATATAATGTCTAAAAATTAAATAAATAGTCAAATTTTAATATTAAAAAAATCAAATATATATCTAATTAGATTATGTGTGAGTGGGTAGTTATTACCAAGGCTGTAAAAATTGATATTCGATCCTACTAGGTTTAGTTTTTAAAAAATGAGTACGCAGATAATCAGAAAGTACTCGAAAATAAGTACTCGGAGATCTAATTGGGATGAAAAAAATATTTTTAATTTTTTATATATATTTATAGAAAAGGAATAATCTTTATTTATTTATTTAAGCATTATCAGCTTAATTCAGTTTTGTTTATAGATAGATAAAAACTTAAAAATTTAAAGTACTAAGAAATAAAAATATTAAATGATTTTGCGTGTATTTAAAATTATTAATTATCTCTATATTTGAGTATGTATCCAGTTATATAAGGTACTATCCAGCACGGTTCGGAGAGCACTTTTTTAATTTCAATGGTTTCATATTCGAATAATTATAGTAGAATATATCTTTATTGTAGCTTTTTATTTAGATAAATTGATATGCAGTCATATTGATATATAACTTTGTAAAAAAAATAAAAAAAATGAAATCCGAATACTCTCCGTGATTAGTCCGTATTTGACATATTTTGACCGAATTTGACCCAAGTTACCAATTTCTAACCCTATTTCTGGATACTCGCCCAAAAACTCCTCCAAATTTACCGTTTTTTAAACTAGGGCAATCATAGTTTTCTTGTCTCCGCTTAGCCAAGGAGGTCAGGGGTTCAATCCCTCTTGCCTCCATTTCAAAAATCTGTCCGTAGTTATATACGTTCTAATTAAGCCTTTGACAGGATCTCATACTGATATCATCCGTGTGGGTTCGATTCGGGGGGAGGACTTCATGTTCTCTTTACCTGAGAGGATCTGGTTGTACGTCAGCAGAACCCGATAAGATACTGATCAGTTCGTGCACATCCCGCGATTTAACTTGGTGGCAGTAATGAGAAAACGAAACTGTTATACTCAGATATTAGTTAGGTGTAAGCCTAGAAACTGAAATTTGTACTTATATACTAGGGCTGAGAATTTCCCGTCGGGACCCGAGTCCCGGTCCCGTCCCGAGTCCCGACGGGAAACGGGACCCCGAGTCCCGAATTTTTCGGGACCGGGACCGGGACCTTAAACTTTGTTAATTTCGGGACTCGGGAGTCCCGAAATCCCGATCGGGACCCCGAAGTCCCGATTGCAAATTTTAATTTCGGGACATTTTGGGAAATTTCGGGACATTTCGGAAAATTTCGGGACATTTCGGGACATTCGGGACATTCGGGACATTTCGAAAAATTATCCTCGGGATCGGGACCGGGACCGGGACTTAAATTTATCCCAATTCGGGAATCGGGACTCCCGAAGTCCCGATCGAGACCGGGACCGGAACCACTAAATTGGTCCATTTCGGGACCGGGACATTCGGGACTCGGGACCGGGACCTCGGGATGTCCCGATTCTCACCCCTTATAACCATTTAAAAGCAAAAAGAATAAAAAATTAGAGAGAGAGAGGGGGGGAGAAGAGAAAACAGAGCCAGAGGGAATGCAGGAGAGAGAAAAGCATCAAAGCACATATGAGACTTTGCCAACTTTAAGGATTGGGTCCATGAAGATAAGGACATGAAATAACTGAAAGGCAGGCACTTGTGGAACAAAGAGTGCTAGTACTACTATTGTTGATATGATCCCCCAAGGTGGTCCTCCACCGGTTGTGGTGGCGCGGCCGGCAAGGGGTGGCCGTGGCCACATGCCATGGGTGGTCCAGGTGGGCAACAGCCCGACACGTGTTGGAAAAAAAAAAAAAATGATAAGTGACAGACTGTTTAGGGGAATGACGTAATGGGGACGATTTGATAAACTTGACAATAATCTAGTTTCTTTTTTTGTTCTCTCTCTCTGTGTGTGTGTGTTGAATCCATAATCACTACCTTCAAAATGGGTATTAGTTGAATCGTAAAATTGAATGCAATAGCCCGCACGCCATAACTGTGGTAAATTTTGGTAGATTTGTTGTTGGAAAAAAATTATTTTTCTAATTGAATTTTTTATGGTTAAAATATAATTTGTATAAAAATAAAATGATTCATGATTAATTTATGTTCTGAGTAGATTAATTTTTGTATATTTAATTTTTCTTTGTCGTTTGTTGTGCTAGATGTTCGCTCGTGCGATGCATGTGACAGAACATTCTATTACCTAAAAGGTATCTTCTTCTAGAAGCTCCTGTTCGAAATCGAGACAAAAGGTGTAGAACCGAGTATGAAGGAAATCCTAGTATAAATGGAACTGCTCCAAACGGCATCATTGATCAACTTAATAAACTCACCACTACTTTTCAAGGAGTTTATGGTTTGTTGGAGAAAAGAGATAGCCTATTGGAGAAAAGAGAAAGAGATAGGTCTTATACAAGTTGGGATGCTATCAAAGAGATTCCAAATTTGGATGAAAGGACTCGGATGAAAGCATTTAACATGCTCGACACCAAGACATTGAAAGATGGTTTCTTGAAGATGGATCCTCAAGAACGAGCAAATTGGATAGGTGAAGAATGATTTGTAGATTCTGGATGCTCAAGCCACATGACAGGGAATAAGAAGGTGCTCACAAACTACATCAAAGAAAGAGGTCCAGATGTAACCTTTGGAGATAGCTCTAGAGTCCAGACAAAAGGATTTGGGGAGCTGCACAGAGGAAATATAACCATATCCAGAGTACATTATGTCAAAGGGCTCAAATACAACATGTTGAGTATAAGTCAATTCTGTGATGAGAAAAACCTAGTAGTCTTCACCATTTGAAAATGCATGGTGATTGATATTCTATCTGGAGAAGTGAAGCTATAATGATTCAGAAGAAGAGATCTCTACATGATAGACTGGAATATAGGCACTCCAAACACTTGTTTTCTATCTAAAACAATGGCTGAAAATGGATGGTTATGGCACAAAAGATTATGTCACCTGAAATATAAAGCCATCAACAAAATCAGCTCTCAAAAGCTAGTCAGAGGACTTCCATAAGAAGTATTCAAGAAAGAAGCTCTCTGTTATGCAGGCCAGAAATAAAAGCAGACCAGAGCATCATTCAAACCAGTTCAGCCTACCACTCTCACCACCAGAGTTTTAGATCTACTTCATATGGATCTCTTTGGCCACATCAAGCCAAGGACATTGAGTGGAAGGAAGCATGCCCTAGTAGTAGTGGATGACTACTCCAGATTTACATGGGTTGTTTTTCTCTATAAAAAGAGTGAAACACTAACAAAGTTATACCTGAACTGTTAAGAAAGATTCAGAATGAGAAATCCCTTGCAATCATCAAGATCAAATCAGACAGAGGTGGAGAATTTCTCAACAAGGCAATCACTAAATATATTGATCATAATGGAATCCAACATGAAGTTTCTGCCGCAAGAACACCACAACAAAATGGTGTTGCTGAAAGAAGAAACAGAACCTTGAAGGAAGCTGCCAGGTCAATGATTGCAGAAGCTGACCTGCCAAAAAGGTTCTGGGCTGAAGCTGTCAACACAGCATGCCATACTCAGAACAGGAGTATGATAGTAGGGAGACATGGCAAAACTCCCTATGAGGTTTGGAATGGTAGAACACCAACTGTTGCATATTTTAATATATTTGGTTGTAAATGTTTCATCTACAATAATGGTAAAACCCAACCGAATGCCTTTGATGATAAAACTGATGATGGTCTCTTTATGGGATACTCACAAATAAGTAAGGCATACAGAGTATTTAATAAAAGAACATTAGTTGTGGAATAAACACCCCAAGTTGTGTTTGATGAGTCTACTATTGAGTACAGGAAACAGGTGGAATTAATTGAGAAAAAGCCCAAGTCTGCCACCCTAGAAGAAGTCATCATTAATGATACAGGAATGATGGACTCACCTGAAGACCCAACTGCAGATCAGCCTGAAGACCCAACTGCAGATCAGACAGGAAACCCAACTGTACCTGTTCCGACTGCAGCTGATGAAGACACGCCTGCAGAGCAGAGAGGATCCCCATCTGTAGATGACAAGACCGTAGCTGAACCAGATGCAGTTCAAGAAGGCCAAAACCTAGCTGATGCAGAGAGAGAAGAAGTCCATCAAATCAACTCAATAGGGGGAACAAACCCTGAAGATAATATTCCCAAATGGCTCAGAGATCATCCCATTCAAAAAATCATTGGAAACTTAACTGATGGAGTCAGAACCAGACAGTCTACATAACCATCAGGAATGGCAATGTTCTCATGTTTCATGTCTCAGGTGGAACCCAAAACAACTGAACTGTCCCTGGACGAATACTCATGGATAATAGCAATGCAAGAGTAGCTAAACCAGATGGAGAGAAACAATGTCTGGGAACTAACAGACAGACCATATCACAAGAAAGTCATAGGCACCAAATGGGTGTACAAAAACAAATGTGATGAAGATGGAGATGTTGTTAGGAATAAAACCAGACTAGTTGCAAAAGGATACGCACAGTGTGAAGGAATAGATTTTGATGAAACATATACACCTGTTGCAGGATTGGAAGCTATCAGACTATTCCTTGCATATGTAGCATTCAAGGATTTTGAAGTCTACCAAATGGACGTGAAAAGTGCATTTCTCAGTGGAATTCTAGAAGAAGAAGTCTGTATGGAGCAACCCCCAGGATTTGTCAAATGAGACAAGTATACAATCTTCTAAAAGCCTATATGGACTCAAGCAGGCACCAAGAGCATGGTATGAGACACTATCTGTGTTTCTGGAGAAGAACGGATTCAGTAAGGAAATGTGGACAAGACCCTATTCAGAGTGGAACATGAAGACCACATATTACTTGTTCAAATATATGTGGATGATATCATATTTGGCTCAACCAACCCCGAGCTATGTGATAATTTCTCTAAACTCATGCAAGGAGAGTTTGAGATGAGTATGGTGGGAAAGATCAATTTCTTTCTTGGTTTGCAAGTCAAGCAAGTTGATAATGGAATTTTTATTAACCAAGCAAAATATACAAGAGATTTAATCAAAAGATTTGGAATGGACTAAGCGAAATCACTAAGAGTTCCCATGAGCACATCACTTCACCTAGATGCAGATGAAGGAGGCATTTCAGTGGATCCAACACATTACATAGGACTAATTGGATCACTTCTTTATCTCACTGCAAGTAGGCCAGATATATCATGCACAGTAGGAGTATGTGCAAGATTTCAGTCAAAGCCGAAGTAGTCTCACCAGGAAGCAGCTAAGAGGATAATCAGATACCTTAAGTCCACAATCAATGTTGGCTTATGGTATCCCAAGGATGACAACTTTGAACTCTCAGGATATTCAGATGCAGATTTTGCAGGATGTAAGATTGACAGGAAAGCACCAGTGGAACATGTCAGTTCCTTGGAACCAGACTAATATCATGGTTCAGCAAAAAGCAAGTATCTAACTCAATATCCACAACTGAGTCAGAATACTTAGCTGCAGGTAGTTGTTGTGCTCAAATCTTATGGATCAGACAACAGCTAAGGATTACAATATCATTACAAATGAAGTCCCTATCTGGTGTGACAACAGCAGTGCAATTGCAATAACAAACAATCCAATGTTGCACTCAAGAACAAAACACATAGATGTTAAACATCATTTCATCAAAGACCATGTGCTAAACAAGAGAGTAAGAGTGGAAAAAGTCAGCACGGAGTACCAAATTGCTGACATATTCACAAAACCTTTACCAGAAGAAAGGTTTCTGGAGCTATAAATGAGTGTAAATTGTGGAATAAAGCACCCGAAATACATATATATTTTCTTTATTTTTCTGAAAATATAAGAAGATATCTCTCTATCCATATATATAAAAAAATACGTATAAAAATGAATTTAAAAAAATCAAAAAACTTACAAAATGACACGTGTTCGCAATTCTATTTTAATAAAAATTTGTTGTTCGCTCGTGCGATGCATCACGCAAAATGTTCTATTACTTAAGAAATACTCTCTCTGTCCTCCAAATTTGTTCTTCAGGATCTTCGCCACGGATTTTAATAAAAAATTATTGAATGTATTACGGAGTATACTATAATTGGAGAGAGAGTCTTACATTAGCGCAGTATTAAGTTCATTAGTGCGCGTTATCTGAATTGGGGGCATAAGTTGTATGTTATTAAGTCCTAATATACTGTGTGTGTGCAGTGTGTGTTTTACTCTTTTTAGTTATTATAGTTAAATAAATATCATAATTTACTTTTTATAAAAGCAATGTGAGTTTTAAATTTAATTTTTTAGAAGTGAATCCATATTTTTTTCTAATGTAACTTTTTGTGTGCAATCATCCGTTAATGTAAATCCATCAAATTTAATATATTCAATATGGATATTTAACTGAAGATCGTGAAATAAAAATTAATTTAATATATTTTTGATACAAAAAATTTACAAACATTTGGAATTTTAAGCTGAAAAAATGAAAGAAAGAATTTTTAAGTTGTGGGTAAAATTTTGACAACACGTATTGAGAATTTTTTTTCTTTTTTTAATTCTCTGAGAATTTAATAGGACATATCTCTCCGTAAATGGCAGGAACTGGAAAAACCGGTGGTTTAAAAATGAAAAGCAGGACAAAAAATGGAGAAAATAGATAAAAAGGCAAAAAATGCCTAGAAAAAATGAAGTGAGCGGTCGTTTCAGAGTGAGTCAGGCCACTGTATGATTCAATTATTCTCTTATTATTTCCATAGTATGACGATATATAAATTTAATTACTTTATTGAATCGACCAAAAATATGAGGAATTAAATTTTAAATCAAAGGATCAGGCAAATTTGTGTCAATTAATATGAAGGAGCATTAGTTATTGTCAAATTTCTTGATGGGATAGGTTTGCATAAATAATTGATCGACGATATTTTAATTAGTCTTAAGTAATAGAAGAGATCGGGAGATAATTTATTATATAGTCTTAAAATTATCCATATGTTTAAATAGAGAGTAGGTGCGAATCGATTGACCGGAATATTTATTATTTACCGGAACGAATAATTGCTTCAATAAAATTACTCTTTAGGTGTAAATCAATAGAGAGTATGTGTGAATTGAAAATGTATCATATATTTAAATAATTTTATTATGTAATTCTAAGAAAATACATGAATATGTAAGTAACTGGATTTTTCGGAGTGTTGAAATCATCTAATAAAAATCACGAAAATAAAAATAATTGAGTTTTCATTAGTGTTCCTTGATTTAATATTTATTATGTGTGAACTTTAATTTTTTTGTCCAGGTGTAAAATTAAAGTTGATGAAGTCGAATTTCTAAATATTTCTTTCCATATATAATTTGAGTTTTAAAAGTAGTTGCTAGTTATTTGAATATTTTTTATTAAATACAATATTTTTAGTTTTGTTACTTTAATTCGCCCTTAGTTTCTGCAAATTCCCAAAATTAGAATGTTTAAATATTAATTTTCTATTTTTGTGTTCCGCCATTAATTATTTTTTCGGCTAAGTCTTTCTTGAAAATACGATTTGGATTTACTTGCTACCAGGGGCGGAGCCAGGGGGGTCCGGAAGGGTCCACGGGAAGGAAGGAGACTTGATGTCTCGATTTTCTTTTTTTCTTTTTCTAATTTATTCCCCTTTATGTGAAACGACGTCGTTTCAGTAAGTAAACTTACTGAACCTAAACGACGTCGTTTCGTACTAAAACAAAAGGAAATAAAATACAGTCTACAGACGGTGGGTTATTAAAAGAAAGGGCAGCGCTTCTTCTGTTTCTGTACTAAAGCCACAGAACAGAACCAAACAAACAAAAGCAACAGGTCTGTCCGAAGCGAGCGACTGTGTGCAAGCGAGGGGAGGAGATAAATTACACCGGTCATTTTTGCATCCTGCTTTGCTTCCCATTCAATTGTTGGAGTATTCATCTAACTCAAGATTAAGGTAGACAAGGTTCTATTTAAATTTTAGGGTTTTAATTATGTTTTTTATTAATTTAGATTTATAATTTAGGATTTATTTATTGAAATTGGGATTTGAGATATCTTCAAAAGCACAATTTAATATTTATGCATTGCATACTAAATTACTAATTGATATTTGTTGAGTCACTTGAGTATTACTTGTTAAATTACTTGATTGTGGGAAATTTGTTAAATTACTTGATTGTGGGAAATTTGTTGAATCGTACTTTGGGAGTATGAATTTATTTATTGCTTGTTGATTCATGATTGATTAATTGATATAGGAATATAGAAAAATATTTTTCACGAACTAAGAGCCCATCAACAACGAGTACTCCCCAACAACAACTTGTTGTGTCTTCAAGTACGCCGAGTGAGGATTTTATTGTTAAATCAAGTGGAAAAAGAGTTAGAACGGAATCGGAGACTAACCTTATTTGTAAGGGGGTGATGTTATTAGTGACCCGGGACTTCGCAAATGCATAAACGAGTATGAGCCGCGAATTAGAGATGAAGTTAGAAGAAAATATGTGCAAATGGGTCCTTGTCAACCACTTTCTCATGTTTATCCGAAAATAAAAATATAAGATCGAATGAGGGCGTTTCAAGTTGAATGGTTCAAAAAATGGGAATGGTTGGAATATAGCATTTCAAAAGATGCCGCATTTTGCTTATGATGTTATCTTTTTGGAGATAAAAAAGTCGGAGATAAGGTATTTTCCAAAAAAGGATTTCGAAATTGGAAGAAAGCTTCCGAGAAATTTGGTGATCATATCGGAAGTGAAGGAAGCGCACACAACAATGCTCGGACATCATATGTTGCATTCAAAGATCAACGACAAAGTGTGACTAGAAAAATATATGATGGAGCGCAAGTACTAAATGCCGCTTATCGCACTCGTTTGACAGCAAGTGTAGATGTCGTTCGACTCCTTCTAAAATGTGGGTTGGCTTTTCGCGGGCATGATGAGTCATCCACCTCGTTAAATAGAGGTAATTTTCTTGAAATACTTCATTGGTATAGTTTGCGTTGTGATGAAGTTGACAAAGTAGTTAACGAGAATGCACCTATAAACCATCAACTTAATTCTCCTTGTATTCAAAAACAAATTGTTAGAGCTTGTGCTTCAGAAACAACGAAAGCTATTGTTGCTGATATTGGTGATAAGTTCTTTGCTTTACTGATTGATGAGGCTCGGGATAGTTCAATAAAAGAGCAAATGGCCGTTGTTTTACGTTATGTAAACAACAAGGGTGAAGTTTTAGAGCGGTTTACTGGAGTTGTTCATGTTAGAGAAACAACTGCTCTTTCTTTGAAAAGGGCAATTGATAATTTTTTTCTTTTACATAAGTTATCAATGTCCCAAATAAGAGGTCAAGGATATGATGGGGCATCAAACATGCGGGGTGAGCTAAATGGTTTGAAGACTCTTATTTTGAATGAAAATTCATGTGCAAGGTATGTCCATTGTTTTGCTCACCAACTTCAATTGGTAGTAGTGGCTCTTGCAAGTAAACCAATTTGTGTGCAACTTTTTTGAATATGTGACTTTGATAACAAACACAGTTGGTGTTTCTTGCAAAAGAATGAATGAACTAAAAGAAGCGCAACATAAAAGTATTGTTGAGAGTTTAGAAAAGGGTGATATTTCGACAGAAAGAGGTTTGAATCAAGAAACTAGTTTAACTCGACCAGGTGCCACACGTTGGGGTTCGCACTATAAAACAATTGCCCGTCTTCTAGCTATGTGGTCTTCAGTGCTTGAAGTCCTTCAGAATATATACGAAGATGGACATGAATCCAAAAGTAAAGGCATCGTTGTTGGCTTGATTGATAAGATGGAAACTTATGAGTTTGTATTCATTGCTCACTTGATGAAGTTAGTATTGGGGTTGACAAGTAGTTTGTCACAATTTTTACAACAAAAAGACCAAAACATTGTACATGCTATGAATTTGGTTGTTACTACCAAGAGACAATTGTAATATCTCAGAGAGAACGGAACGGATGATCTATTAGGAGATGTCAATAGTTTTTGTTCTAAAAATGATATTAGCATCCCGAATATGGAAGATAATGTCCCGGGTCGTCTTCGTCGTAAGCACACATTCTTTCACCATTTCCGAGTTGAGATATTTTATCAGGTAACCAACTATCTATCCATTTATACTTGTAATTAGTCAAAATTACTTATTATAATTAGTTTATTTATACTTGTTTTTTTAAACATGTTCCCATTATTTTATATGTAATAGGTTGTTGACCGTATTAGTCAAGAGATGGAGAATCGTTTCACTGAGACCAACACAGAATTGCTTATGTGCATAGCATGCCTTGATCCTAAGAATTCGTTCTCCAATTATAGTTCTTCAGGGTTAGTTCGACTTGCAGAACTATATCCGCAAGATTTTTCGGTGGATGATCGAATGGAGCTCAAAGAGCAACTAAAGATGTGGATTTCTGAAATGAGAAGAAATGCAATATTTTCTAAATTAGAAAATATTAGAGAACTTGCGACTAATATGGTGAAAGTGGGATTTCACACAACTTTTCACTTGGTGTATCTTCTTATCAAGTTGGCTTTAGTTTTGCCTGCTATCAAGCTTAGTGTAGAACGAGCCTTCTCTGCAATGAATATTGTCAAGACAGATTTGCGCAACAAGATGGGAGATGAATTTTTGACCGACTGTATGGTGTGTTATGTCGAAAAAAATATTTCTTTGGGTATTGACAATGAAGTGATTATTCAACATTTCCATGCTATGGGATCTCGCAGACTGGACTTACCGCCTTTACCGCGTGTTTGAGGGGTGACTTGACCGTTAGCGGTGCAGTTATTGAATATTAATTGTATTTGATGTTATTATTTTATATTTGAACTTATTGTTTTTTATAAAAATTTTAAATATATACTCGATAGTCTGGACCCCCCGTATATTTTCTCTGCCTCCGCCACTGCTTGCTACACCTACAACTATACTTGTACTCTTACGAGTAATACTAAATATTTATAAGATGTATTTATGTCGAATAAATATCCCTATTGAAGTCATCGCGACTGTTTTTGTTCAAACACATGGATTTCATTCAACTGCACATTTTGTTATGAATGTTAAAGTATTTGGTAGAGCATTACATAGCTCTTCAACTGTCTTTAATTAAAAAAATTCTGAATATAAGCGAGAGTTGATTTTATCACCTCAATTATATTTGAGTAATGATACTCTTACACGTCATTTACACTAAAAATTTACACACTGCATTAAATAATATTGTACATTATGTTTTACAGATAATACGATATCAAAATATTAAAAGTATTTATTAAAGTTACACATTTAATGCACATGGTACAATACTGTTTAATGCTTGATGTAAAAGAGATTGTAAATATTGTGTAAGGGTAGCATTACCCATTATATTCGGGTATTGACGTTATTAGTCATTGATATGAATTTATCATAAAGTCAATAATGATACTTGAAATATTGTGAGTTCAGTAATTTATATTTTTGGTTGAACGAGTCCAATCAATTTATTTTGATTAATTTTCAATACATATCACATTTTTAGTCCGATTATTGTGTAGTAGCCCCATTATTTAGTGCAATGCTCCATAATTTACATTAATTATCATTATCATAAGTGATATATCTCAAATATCAGTTTGTCATGCATGATGAATGTATTTACTGTTAGAGGGAATGGGTGTTAAATTCACATCTTAAGGATGATTATAGCGGAAACTCAACCTTGTAGATTGAAGGATCCCAAGAGCTTGGTTCAATAGGATAACGAAGTTATAATAATCCGTGTGTTAAAACACTCAAACATACTTATTTTCTGAGAACAGTGAGTGATTATTTACCTATATGTGGTGAGGTTAAGTCTTATGATTTTTAATGATTCTTGATTACCTCGGAGAGGTCAAGTATAGTAGAATACTTGGGAATAAGAATCACTTATATAAGTGTGAAGTGAGGGCCGCTTTAGTTGATACACTTATGAATCCAAAGGGGTGTCCAAGGCCGAAAAGGACACAAAACGTTAGAACGGACGGAATTGAGATGATATTGTGTCTATATTATTGTCTCAGTATATACCATGGAGGACTAGTTCAAGGTTTTCATGACCACTATGCCGCCAGTATACTCGATGATGTTGACAATGGATAGGTTCAAGTAGAGGCCGGCCCAGCCCGGAATTTCTAGGCCCAGGGGCCGACCGGGCCAGCCTGGCCCGGGATCGAGCCCAGCCCCCCTGGTCATCCGGTCGGTCCAGATCCCGAAATCTCCAGCCCAGACCCAGCCCAGCCCGGCCCACCACCGAGCCCAGCCCAGCCCCAGCCCGGCCCACCCCTAGCTCGGCCCCAGCCCACCCCCAGCCCACCTCCAGCCCACCCCAAAGCCCACCATTCAAATTTAAATGGTTGGCTGGCCATGTGGCACCAACCTATTGGTTGGTTGAACCAACTTGGTTCACATAGCCGTTGCAACCCAACGGTCAGCCAGCCTTCAATTTTTTTTTTTTATGAAAAATTCATCTTATAAATACCAACACATCTTAACCATTTTTCCACACCATTATTCACTCTTCTTCTTAATTCTCAAGATCACAATTCTCAAGTTAATTTTCACAAATTGTAATCTTGCATTATTATTTTTTGTTAAGTACCTTTATATAATTGTATAATACTATGGCGGACGGATCAAGGAACGTTCATCATGAAGGAACCGGCGACAATGAAACCAACATGCATTTCGGTAAGTTTACTACTTCTACTTTGTAATATTTTTTATATTTAGTAGAGTTTATTTATTTAGTACTTATTATTATAAATTGTTATTAGTTCACAATCTCTCTCAAGACTCTACTACGTCTATCATGCTACCTCCATCCGAACCTACGGCCGAAGCTTCAAATAAAAATAAAAAATCATGGGTTTGGACATTTTATGAGAGGGCTATCGGTACCGTACCAACGCATTGTAAAATGATATGTCTTGTATGCAAAAATCAAAAGAAAACTACTACTTTTTCTTGGAAAATTGGTACCGGAACCGGAACACTAGCTCGTCATTTGGCAAATGACCATGGTTTGACTAAGGATAATCATGATCAAGAACATTCGGATGATCAATCTCAACTATCCGGCTATTTCTCAAAAGCGCCTGGTGGAGGTATGCCTTTCGTTTACAATCAATAAAAATCAATTGACGGATTTGCTAAATATGTTACTCTTGATGAACTGCCTTTAAGTCATGGTGAAAGTGAAAATTTAGAAATTATGACTAGGACTTTAATGCAACCGGCATATCGGAGAATACCAAGGAATACTCTTAAACGGCGTATTCAACAACAATATTATATTCAACATGCTCAATTAATTAAATTTTTTAAAAGATTTAAAGGTTGTATATGTCTTACTAGTGATTGTTGGACTTCTCCAACTGGTGAACCTTATCTTTGCATTACAGTTCATTGGATTGGAACTGAATATGTAATAGAAAAACGTATTATTGCTTTTGATATTATGGAAGAATCACATACCGCTAAAAATCTAAAAGATAGAATAATTGAATGTTGTAAGGAATTTAATATATTTGATAAAGTGCTTTCTATTTCTCTCGATAATGCGGCCGCGAATAATAAATGTATGGAATATTTGTTGGACGAATTACCTTTACTTGCAAACGGTATTTTTATGCATATTAGATGTTGTGCCCATGTCTTGAATTTGTCAGCTAAAAAAGGAATTGATATGATTTCGCCCCTTTTAAATCCTATTAGAAAAATAATTAAATGGCAAGACTGAGTCAACATATTAGGAGATATTATAAACATCTATGTAAGGAACGTAATTTGAAACCAAAAAAATGGAGCATTGACACACCTACCCGTTGGAACTCTACTTTTAAATTGCTTGATGATGCTATTCCTTATAAGGAAATTATTACTCAATTATATAACTCTGATCCAAAATATTTAGCCGAGCAAGACCTCATAACTGAGGCTCATTGGGAACTTGCTACGATCGTTCATAGTATATTACGTGCTTATAATAATTCTACATATTTATTTTCTTATGTTTATGAACCTAATGTGCATTTGGTTATTTTAGAATGTTGTAAAATTGTTGGTTCTTTAAGTGAACACAAAAATAATATACATTTATCTCAAGTTATTTCTACAATGACAGAAAAATGGTTAGAGTATTTATCACAATATCCTTACATATATGGTGTTGCATGTCTTCTTGACCCGGGTGTGAAAAAAGAAGCACTCGGTAATCTTATTGATTATTATTATAATGCATTAGGTGATACTTCTTTTGATAGTGAGGAGTACGTAAATGAGTGCGTCAAAATATTAGCTTCATTAGTTGATTTATACATTAAAAAATATGAACCGGAGGTTCTAGCCTCTCAGTCAACTTCAAAAAATAAAGGTAGATTTGATCAATTTACATCTTCAATTCTTTTCAAAAAACCAAAATCCTCACCAAGCTCTAATTCTTCAACTTCTTCTAGTCAAATCTTAAATGAGTATTTTACGTGTTCATATGAGCTTGATGCTGATTTTGAGATTTTAAAATGGTGGAAATTACGTGAAGAACAATATCCTATATTGGCTAGAATTGCAAGGGATCTCCTTGTCGTTCCAGCCTCTACAATTGCTTCGGAGTCTGCTTTTAGTGCAGGTAGAAGAGTTATAACAGATAAACGAACATCTTTATCGCCCGACGTTGTGAAGATTCTGGTCTGTAAAAAAGATTGGGAACAAGCAGAAAAACGTCAACAAGGACGGACGGAAGAAGAAGACGAACACAACGAGGATGATGATCCGTGGATGATGATGGATTCTTCATCCGAATCGGGAGCTTCAGGGAGTGGCCAACACGACGATTGAGCACATCACCTACCTTTAAGTTCCAGGTAAGTAAAGAGGTAAGTAAAAAGAACTACGTGGACTTTGATTCTTTAGGATATGTAGGCAACTTAATTTTAGAAATTAGATTAAATTTCAAAAAATAATCTAATTTTTACAAATTAAGTCCAAGTCCAATTTTTTTCCCTTTTCTCCCCATTTAATTTAATGTTAACATATATTAAAAATTCAAAATGAATTTTTTTAAACAGATTGAAACAGTTTTTTTTACTAAGTTTTACATTTTTTCTTAATTCGAAATGATTTTTGTAAATTGATTTTTTAATTAATATTAATTAATTTATTTTAAAAATTGAAAACAGATTTTTACAAATTGATTTTTATGAATTTTTTTACACTTCCGGCCCAAGCCCGGCCCGGTTCGGCCCGGCCCGGCCCATGGCCACCTCTAGGTTCAAGGTCACAAGCCACCTAGCCAAATGCAATATTGTCTCTTGAGGACTGAACTATGCATTTGCATTCATTTTGCATCGGCATTCTCACTCATGTGGGGGATTGTTGTAAATGGTTTAGTAATTAACTATTTATTAAAAATAAATATTGTTAAATAAATAATTATTATTTAATTAAAATATTTATTGAATGTTAATCTACGTCGTGAGTAGATGAACATGGTATATTTAAAATTTCTAAACCGATTTCCGGTGAGTGAGATATTATATGTTAAAGTTGGATGTTGGAGTAGGAACTAACATGAGGTATATGATGTCAGTTATCCCACATTGATTGTGGATGGATGTTTTGGCTTGTATTTAAAGTCTTTGCCTTTATGGACTTAATATCAAGTGGGTTGGTGTGTATGGGTGTCCTCGCACACACACACACGCGCGCGCGCGCCGCCGCCACGACGACCGACCGACCGTCCGTACGGGTCGAGCACGGGCTCGGGCTCGGGCACGGGCTCGGGCTCGGGCTCGGTCCAGGCCCAGGACTTGAATCTTGGCAATTGGTGTTTGGGCTTATCTTTTTGGACCAAATCCGTAAGTCCACTAGCCTTTTGGTATGGACTTGACTCTTGAGTTGCCTTGACTCTTCATCCGACCAGCCCTTTGGGCGTCTGAAACCGCCAGCCATCATGGCAGGAGTAATGGCGACGAGTCCCTTCACCTGATCAAGGAGTGCTATATATATATCAGCATTTTGGTCATTACAGAACACAAAAAATCAGTGCATTCTTTATCATGGCATATACGATATCTTCGTTGCTCCGATTCGCAGTGCTCGGTCGCCAGGTTGTGCTGCCACGCGAGACGTTCAGATCGTTTTAACCTTTGGGGATGAGCCGCTTCACCGTGAGCACTACCGGGGCGTATTCTCGTCTTGCGGGCAGAAGCTCTAGCTTCGAACGATCTTCTGTAGTTTATTAAAAATTGTTCGTTAGTTTCAAGTGTAATATTTTATTTTTGTTCTTTGTTATACTTAAGTTCAGAATTTTATTTGTAATACACGTGCAAGTACCGAATTATTCCTACAATCGCAAGACGAGAATAATCGACCATACTTGTTCGTGTCATCCTAAAACTTTTGCTGGAGAAAAATGTCGTTCAATGCAAGCACCGGCGCATCCACTAATCCATCCACCGGTTCTGGAACCATTGGATCATCAAGCTCTTCAATGGATCCCATTCACAATGTTGCTCGGCTAATGCCTATCGCCGAGAAACCTCCTGTTTTCTCGGGCTCCAACTTCAAACGCTGGTCTCAAAAGATGTTCTACATTACCACAATGGGGCTTGCGAGCTTCCTGCATGAAGAAAAGCCTCATGTCCCTGCTGAGAACGTGGCGAATGTTCAAGTGCGTACCGACTATGATACCTGGGTTCATTCCGACTATCTGTGTCGGAATATGTTACTGAACGGGCTTGATGATGGCCTGTTCAATGTGTTCAACATCAAGGAGACTGCCAAAGAAATTTGGGATGCTCTTGAGTTGAAATACTGTGTTAATCCTGCTAGCACGAAGAAGTTTGTTGTGACGAGGCTCTCCGAATTCCAAATGGTGGATTCTCGTCCAATGATGCCCCAAGTACAAGAGTTCCAAACTCTTATGCATGATGTTCATTCTGAGGGGATGCCTCTACCCGAGGCGTACACTGTGGCGCTCTTGGTCGACAAGTTGCCTCCGAGTTGGAAGGAGTTCAAGGGATACCTTAAGCATAAGCGAAAGGAAATGACTCTTGAAATTTTGGCTGCTAAGGTCCAAACTGAAGCTCAAGTCCGTGATCAAGACTTGAAAACCAAAGCTTCTATGGATGCTAAGGCTAATCTGACTGAAGGTAGGGACGGACCTTCCAAAAAGCGTCCACTTCCTACCAAAGGCAAGGGAAAGGATGTTGCACCTCCGACGAAGTTTACCGGAACGTGCTACAACTGTGACAAGCCCGGCCATATGGCGAAATACTACCGAAAGCCGAAGAAGAACAAGGGAAAAGGCAAAGTCAACCATGTCGAGAAGGACTTTGACTCTTGGGACAAAGATGATCTTGCTGCAATGATCACCGAGGTAAATCATGTCTCGGGACCTAACCCTGTTACTTGGTTTCTTGATACAGGTGCGACTGTTCACATCTGTGTGAACCGAGACTTGTTTTTCACTTGCAAGGAGATTTAAGACCGCTTCATCACAGAGGCAAGTGATCGTACCTCTCTAGTTCTTGGAATTGGAACTGTTGTGCTTCAATTCACCTCCGGTGTGGAGATAACTCTGAAGGATGTGCTGCATGCTCCGGCAATCCGCAAGAATTTGGTGTCTGGTGTCAAATTAGTTAGAGCTAAATTTGATGTAGACCTTCGTAGAGATTTTATGATAATACGCAAGTTTTCCAAGACTCTCGGGAAAGGTCATATTGTCGAGGACATGTTCAAACTTAGCGTTCGTACTTGTAAGCCTCCAAAGGGAGTTGCTAATAATAATGCTACTACTTCTGCTTATTTGTTTGAGTGCTCAAATTTATGGCATTGTAGATTAGGTCATGTGAATCTAAATGCTATAAAAAGATTAGTAAACTTAGATTTACTAAAATTAAATGAAATCAAAAATCAAAACAAATGCGAGATTTGTGTTGAGGCAAAAATGACGAAACTACCGTTTCATTCGGTAAAACGGGACACAAAACCCCTTGAATTAATTCACACAGACGTGTGTGATTTAAAATTTGTGCAAACTAGAGGTGGTAAGAAGTACTTTATCACTTTCATCGATGATTGCACAAGATATTGTTATCTTTATCTTTTGAGAAGTAAAGATGAGGCTCTTGAAGCCTTTAAGAACTTCAAGAATGAAGCCGAGAATCAATTAGGTTGTCGTATTAAGATGGTTCGAAGTGATAGAGGAGGTGAATATGTAGCTCCATTTGAGAAATTATGCAATGAAAGTGGTATAATTCATCAAACCACGGCTCCATATGCTCCACAATCTAATGGCGTTGCCGAACGTAAGAATCGAACACTTAAAGATATGATGAATGCCTTATTAATTAGTTCAGGGTTGCCCCAGAACATGTGGGGGGAAGCTGTCTTGACAGCCAACTACACATTGAACAAAATTCCACGCAAAGGTAAGTGTTGTTACCCAAAATATTATCCGAAGATAGTGTTGCTGGAATGATCGAGTAACCAACAAGTGTGGGAGCACGTCCGTGAGAAATTAAATGACACAAGATTTGCCGGGGTTGTTAATCTCGGGCTTGAATGCTCTCGCGTGATTTTATTAATAAGTATACTGTTGAGTACAAATATTAATGTTAGAATCTATCACAAAGAGTGTAAAGAATTCTAGTTTTCTAAGCTGTGGAGCGTATAGAATGCCGGAAGAATCAGATATGGAGTTCTGTGAATTCTTGCTATGGATGTTCTATGTGTGAGAATGTCTTTCTCTTTTCTTTCTCTTGTTTTCTGTGTTATTCGAAGCCCTTATTCTGTGTTATGGACCTTCTATTTATAGCAGACCAAGTTCCTGGTGGCCCCCCTGCGATCGCAGGCGATCGTCGTTATTTATATTATAATAAGACGGCCGATCGTCTCGTCGCGTGGGGCTTTTCCCTTAAAGTCCACGGTTGTTACTGACAGCCGGCTGTACGGTCTGACGGGGAACTCGCATGCGTCCTGAGCCGCTGTCACCCAACTTTTCGGCGGTACTGTTGGTAGGTGAGGTAGGTGACAGACTGTGAGCACAGGTCTTGTCTGTCACAAGACTTTCGCAGTCTGCGGCCCGTTGGTAGGTGAAGTAGGTGACAGTGTGGGCACCGATCTTGTCTGTCAAGCACCTTTTGAGATCTCGTGACGCGGGTCCCACCGAGATTTGGGCTTTGATGACTTTTGACGGATGTTGGATTAATACGTGGCACGAGACGATCGCTAATCAACAAAAGACGATCGCCAATCAACAAAAGGCGATCGCCGCGGTGCCGAAGTTCGGTGGTGTTTTTCCCGAGCATATCTCTTATGGTAGACTTCATTGCTATGACGATCGCCTTCGAGGCGTGTTTAAATGCCGCACAACAATTGCCCCCCAGCTCGGCTCGATGTTGAAAACACGGGGTGAGGTGGCACTTTTGGCGATCGCCAATGTTTTAGACGGCCGGGCGATCTGATTTCAAATTTGGACGATCTCCTTTTGCGCTGGGAGCGGCGGGAAAAGAAAAGTGGGCTCTCGAAACAATGCAAGGACACGCGTTGCGTTTCTATTGAGGGAGCCCGACGGTTCGTCAGACTTTGTCTATTGGCGTGTCCTCGAAAAGATGCGTACGCGGGACTCGAGGGCCGCATTTATTGCGTCCCCCACCTGTTGGTTGCATCCCAGCCCTCGGACTTTCGCCTATTTGCACAGAGACCCCCGCCTCCATCTATAAAAGGGGCTAGGGCTACTCCATTTTCATCTTTTACGCGTCCTTGCCTTCTTGCTGAAGCTCTGCAAAAATTTCCGTAGCTTGTTGTGCCGACCGTCTTCCTTTCTTTAGGTAAGAAACCCAATTTTTCTTTCTCCCTTAATTTTTTGAGAATATGTCGGGAGGATCTAAGGTCTTCGAGGTCGGAAGCACTCGCCACGCGGCTTCGCCGGGACCGGGAGGAAATTCCCGTGGGAATCCCCGTGGAAACGGCCGCAGAGGCTATTCGTGCGGGATTGCACCCGCAGAGCTTGAGGAGCTTTTCAAAGAGGCCGTAGTGGCGGGCTGCGGCGGCGGAGGAGCGAGATGCGTCGCGGGTGGAGGAAGACGAATCGATGCGTTTGTCTTGGGAAAAAGATAGCGTCTCCGGCCCCGTCTATACGGCTTTTGCTAAACTTATGGAGGGGATTGTCGCCCTCGTCCGAGTTTGATTGAGGCTTACTCCGCCGCTCATCCCTATGTACATGTGAAGCGGACGGAGTTTCGGCCGCCAACCGTCTCAATGGACTCTTGGTCGATTCGAGTTCGCGACTGAAGGACATGACCGTTGGAGGGCCAAATATCATATCCTCCGATGTGTCATTGCACGTGCCCTCCGAGAACGAACGTGCCGACCAGCCTCCCGAGGGTATGGTCGCCATCAACGAATGACCACAGGCCGGATCGCGGTTTCCCTTGCCGTTCGCCGCTTTCAGATCTGGCCGATCGCTGAATTTGGCGCCTCTTCGCTGACGCCGAACGCCCGTCGCAGACATCAAGACATTGACATTATTTGGCGGTCACAGTCAAGCTTGCCTTCTGCTACTGGAGATGAATTATCTTTTAAGCCGATCGTGCGTATGGGATCGATCGGCGTTACCATATCCAAGGTCGCCAGGTAGGGTGGTTATCTGGGTGCCGAGCAAGACTCGGGGTGACTCAAAAGTGGTCTTTGGGTTGGTGGTGCATGGAAGTCGGCATCGAGCGAACCGCCGGAGGAGGAGTTGGATATCCCTACCAATTTTCGGGAGAGGAATCCAAGTAAGGGTTTCCTTTCTCCCTTTATTTGGATACTCCTTGGACTGATCTAATTTATTTCCCTTTTTGCAGGATCCCTTGTTCCACCGATCGACGATCTCCCCTTTGATTTCTCGATCGTCTGGGAGCGGATTCGCGCATTGTCGGTTTCCTATAAAGACGTTCAATCAGTCAGCCGCGAATCTCATCGGTTGGGAGCTCGACTGTTTCGCTTCCCTCGCCACCTGAAGGCCCCTGGTATGACTTTTCATCCACTCTCTTCTGCGAGGCGATCGTCTCCAAGAGGTCGCCATGTTTACGTAAGTGTCTAACTTGTTTTAGTTTCTTCTTTGGCAGAGATTTATTTTCCCCGTATCGCCGAGCTACCGCAGGAGATCGCCATGTCTAATCCCGGTTTTCTCGGTCGCCTTCATCTGGGAAAGAAAACGGGTCGCGTTGCTGCGACGCTGCCTCGCCCGCCCCGTGGTGAGGCCGTTGCGGTGCCGGCCGAACCGGAATCTCAAGGTGAGGAACAATCTGGCGCAACCGCAAGAGGCGGAGGCCGAGGCGTCCCTTCCGTCGGCGAGGTGGACTTAGCTATCCTGGAGCCGCCGATCGCCGCTCCCCGTTTCTTCGGATTCCAATGGCGGAGGGGTCTCGGTCCTGAGCCATCGGCGGGCCCAGCCTGTGTCCTTTGCCGGGCCGCTTGAAAAGGACGGCGATTGCCGACGCCGAGACCCTCGGGAAAGCCCTTTTTCGCCGTGATCCGAGTTGGTCAACAGTGAGAATGGTTTGAAACTTCCGAGCCAGTGCTCGAGTAAGGTTTAGGCTAACTCCTTGGTTTCCTTGGTTTGCGCCTGCAGGTCTGCCTTGCCGATCCGGACGTTGCTCCCATGGTGCCGGACTTTCTGCCGAGCAAGGCTCCGCAACAATCTCTCGACGTCCTCGCTTACGTTCGCAAAGCTATCACCTCTTTGCCCAAGGCTTGACGATCGACCTCTATGCGATCGCTCGTCGGCGATCCGAGACGCCATGCGACCGTTGCCACAGCTCTTGACGGCGACGATGGCCGTCCAAGCTGCAAGGGATTTTGAGGGGCGACCCTCCACTGCTCATCTCCATCGCGACCTCGAGGCCGCCCGGAACAAAAATATCGAGGATGCCAACCGGATCCGGGCTATGGAGAAGGAGTATGAGGAGACGGACAAAAGGGCTAAGCAGGATGTGGATCGATTGATGCAGGAGCTGAGCCGTTCCAAGGAGGCTGCCGATCGGTCCCGTGATGAGGAGAAAGAAACTCGCCAGAAGCTCGCGGCGTCTCAAGAGGAGGCGGCCGGACTGAAGGCGATGGTTGATCGGCTCAGCGGTGAGCTGGACGTGGCGAAGAAGGAGCTGGAGAAGGCTCAAGGTGAGAATGCCGCCAAGGTTGTCGAGCTGGCGGGGGCTGAGAAGACGGTCGCAGAGTTGAAGGGCCAACTGAAGGCGATCGAGACCGATCCCTACCAGAGTGTGGCGCTCGCCGGCGAGTTCGCCTATTACTTGGCCTACGCTGACGCTGTCCGAGCCGCAAAGCGTGGATCGAGATCGGTCCCTTGATGGAGAGCTTCAAATCCTACGCCCTCGCGAATCCTTTGCACCCGGAGTTCTCCTTGCCGATCCTTGACTTAGCCGACTTCGGGATCGACTTGAGTTGGTATACGGGTAAACTCATTCATCCCGAGGCCGAAGCCGATCTGCAACCCGAGGGCGAAGACCAAGAAAGCGGACCTTGAGAGGCATTTTTGTTTTCCTCTGTAACTTTGTACTTTTCGTTTTCCTTTTGTAATGCCTTCGGGCCCCGTAATGTACTAAACTTGCGTTATGAACAAAATGTTCTTCTTTTCATACGATCGCCTTTGAATGTTTCCGTGCAACTTTTACAAGTATGTGTATGATTGCTTTCGACGTTTTGTTCATCCGATCGATTGTCTGAGTGTTGAAAGCATTGATATGTTTTGAATCGGAATCCTTACTTGTAATTTGTGTCGGACGACTCCGATCGTCCTGCGCGTGTTTGAGTGAGGCCGATCGTGTGTGGTTCCTTTTGTTCGATCGTATCTGGGATTAGCTCGACCCATCTCTGCCCCCTTGTTTTTGTTTACTTATTGTAAGTAAGGAAACGAAAACTAAGTCGTCGAGGCTATCTTCAGTTTTGTCGGTTCTGAAGATTTATGTATTGTTGGGGTGTTCGATGGACCGACCTCCCTTATCGTGTCTTTGTGTGCGAGGGATGTTGTGTATCCCGCGACTCACTTTTTGTGAGGGTCCTCCGTTAGACTACGCTTGCCTTGTGTTAAAACGAAAGGTGGGCGATCTTGGTCTGGAGGAATCCTTGCGCGGGGCGTCGTCGGTTTATTCGACTCCACGCCCGCGGCTTGTCAGCTCTGCTTCCACATCGGCCCGCCATGAAGATGGCGACCCTCGACGGTGTACGTTGAGACGGGGGTAGTGGCACGTCGCATTGTCCGGGTTCACCAAGTTAGATGATGAACCATTGAGGGAGGGCGATCGTGTCCACTGATTAGTTTTGGAGGGTCCTTCGGCTACGCCGGACTCGTATTCAAACGAAGGGCGGGCGATCTAAGCTCGAAGGAACCTTGCATGGGCGATCGCCAGAATAGATGGGATAGAGAACAAAAATATTTCATTATGTTCCTTGTACATTTGGCAGTTGAAAATGAATACAAAGTTATCATTGATAGTATTTCTTCAGATGTACAGCGTTCCAGGGATATCGGTCCGGAGTACCGTCAGGGTGTTCCAGCTCGTAGGCTCCCTTAGTTAGCCATTTCGATATTCTGAAGGGGCCTTCCCAACTTGGTCCAAAGACACCTGTGTGGGTTTGGATCTTTTTGAGGACGAGATCGCCCACTTGAAACCGCCTTTCCCTGACCTTCGAATTGAAGAACTTTTCGGATCTCCTTTTGTGGATAGTGTTCTTCATTTCCGAGGTCAGTCGACGTTCTTCGAGCATGTCGAGGTCGATCCGCCGGGCAACATCATTATCGATCGTCATCTCTTGCTCGGTTCGATGGCTGAGGACGGCGATCTCCGAGGGAATCACCGCTTCTGTTCCGAAGGCGAGGGCGAATGGGGTTTCGCCCGTTGAATTGCGGGTCGTTGTTTGGTAAGACCACAAAATGTCTGGGAGCTCGCTCGCCCATCGTCCTAGCCTGGATTCGAGTCGCGCTTTAATTGTGTGTTTGAGGATCTTGTTCACTGCCTCTACCTGCCCGTTCGTCTGAGGGTGATAGGGAGCCGAGAACAACCTTTTGATTCCCCATTTATCACAGAATTGCATGACTTCTAAGCCGTCGAACTGCTTTCCATTGTCGGAGATGATGGCCTGGGGTAGACCGAACCGGCATATGATGTTTCTCCAGATAAACTTGATCACTTGCTCTTGGCCGATCTTGTTTAGCGGTTCGGCCTCTGCCCATTTGGTGAAATAGTCGATCCCGACGATGGCGAACTCTGACCTCCCGGAGCCGTCGGTAAGGGACCTATAAGGTCGATGCCCCATTGAGCGAATGGCCATGGGTCGTACATCGAGGTGAGCCGCTCGGGGATTTTAATACTTGGTCCCATTACTTGACATCTATGACACGACTGGCATAGGCGATCGCATCCTTCAAGTGACGGCGGAAAAACCTTGCTGGTTGTCTTATGGATGAGAGCTCGTCACGGCGTGATTTCCATGCATTCCGTCGTGGATCTCGGCTAAAACGAGTGTCCTTCCTCCTGTAATACACTTGAGGAGGAAGGTCAAAGCTCGCTTGTAAAGACGATCGTCCAATAGGTGTATCTCGGTCGCTCGAGCCGGAGTTGGCGAGCTTTGATACGGCCGTCGGGACCGTCCCGTCCTTCAAGTATGTGATGAACGGAGTCATCCAGCCTTTCTTCGCAAGCGAAATCGTGGCCACGTGTTTCTTTCGATTGCGGCCTTGCTGACTTTGTAATTTGGATATTAGAGAAATCGGCCGCCCCATCCGACGATGCTAGCTTGGATAGGGCATCGGCCTGAGAGTTGTGCTCTCTCGGGACTTGTTCGATTTGTACTTCTTCAAATTTCGTGCACATCTCGGCCGCCTCTTGGTATTTGATCATCTGCTCGCCACGTGCCTCATATTCTCCTTTGACTTGGTTCACGACTGTGAGGGAGTCCATGAAGATATGGAGGCGACGAACGTCTAGGGCGAGATCCAGGTCGAGCCCGCCTACCAAGGCTTCGTATTCGGCTTCATTGTTGGTCGCACGAAACCCGAAACGCACGACATTTGTGAAACTTTGTCCGTTGGGGCTAATGAGGACGATCCCTGCCCCTGATCGCGAGTTGGTCGCCGAACCGTCAACATACGGCCTTCCAGCAGGTGTCGACCGATATGGGTCCTGACCGTGAGGGAATGTTAACTCCACCACGAAGTCCGCGAGAGCTTGGCCCTTGATCGCCGTGCGAGGCGTATGTGATGCCGTATTGGGCGATCTCTAGTGACCATTTGAGGAGTCGCCGTTGGTGTCCTGGTCGATGTAGAACTTGCCTTAGAGGGAGAGTTGTCAAAACCTCCACTTGATGGTCGAAAAAGTAGGCTCTTAGCTTACGGACACTCATGACTAGAGCGTAGGCGATCTTCTCCAAAGGTGTATAGCGTGTTTCAGCGTCGTGGAGCGCTTGACTAACATAGTAGATCGGCAGATGGACTGGTCCCTCCGCTCGCACCAAGACAGCACTCAGCGCGACCTCTGAGGCCGCTAGGTAAAGGAATAATTTCTCACCGGAGATCGGCTTTGCCAGGATCTGGGGGTTGGATAAATATTCCTTTATTTTGGCGAACGCCACCTGACTCTCCCTTGTCCATGCGAACTTTTTGTTCTTGATGGTCGCGAAGAAAGGCTTGCTTTTATCACCGAGCCGAGATATGAAGCGGTTGAGGGCGGCCAGACAACCTGTGAGGCGTTGTACCTGCTTGATGTTCCGAGGTTCCTGCATGTCGAGGATTGCCTGTATCTTGGTGGGATTCGCCTCGATCCCCCTCTGGCTGACAATGTGCCCCAGGAATTTCCCGGAGCCCACCCCAAAGTTGCATTTCTTGGGGTTCAGCTTCATGTTGAACTCTTCGAGGATGGCGAATGTCTCGGCGAGATCATTGAGGTGATCTTCCTTCTTGAGGCTTTTGACCACGATGTCGTCGATGTAGACCTCCATGGTCTTGCCGATCTGATTAGCAAACATCCTGTTGACCAGACGCTAGTAGGTCGCCCCCGCATTCTTCAAGCCGAGCCAGACGGACCCAAAAGTATATGTCTTTTTCCGTGTGGAAAGATGTGTGTTTTATGTCTTTCTCCGCCATTGGGATTTGATGATATCCGGCGAAGGCATCCATAAACGACATCATTTCGCAGCCTGCAGTACTATCGACCAAGTGATCAATATGAGGCATCGGAAAGTGGTCTTTTGGACAAGCCGCGTTGAGGTCGGTGAAGTCGATGCATAATTTCCAGGAACCAGTTGGCTTCTTGACGAGTACCGCGTTGGCGACCCATTGTGGGTCGTCCGTAGCTACCCCGATTAACTTGTTGTCGAGTAACTTTTGGACCTCTATGTCAAGCGCCGCGTATTTTTCGGGGCCGAATTTCCTACATTTTTGATGAACAGGCTTCATCGCCGGGTCGATCTTTAGATAGTGGCAAGCGTGCTCGGGACTTATACCAACCATATCTTGATGCGACCAGGCGAAGACTCCGATGTTCTTACGTAGCAAATTGACCAGATCTCCTTTCAGTGCGAGGTCGATGCTTGCGCCGATACTTCCCATTCTGGACGAGCCGGATCTATGACTATACTCTCCAACTCTTCGATGGGGACGGTCGCTTCTTGCTTGGAACAATTTCCGGACTCGATCCTTGGATCGACGTCGAGACTCGGCTCGAAACCGATCCTTGGCTCGATGTCGTCCGTTAACTGATCCGAGATGGCGTCCTCTGAGTTGGGTTGGTACGATGTGTTTGGTTCGTCGATCTCCATGGGTCGATCGTCGATCGTTTCAACGTTACACATATCGGGGGAAGTATTGAAAATAGTAACGACATAAGAGTAATTTAAACATCTTTTTGCCATTAGCTGATCCCCCTTTACAGTACCGACCGTCCCATCGGCAGTGGGGAATTTAATACAATAAAAGAAGGACGAAGCGACCGCCTCAAAGGTTTCTAAGAATGGATGACCTAGGAACCCATTATAGATGCTGGGTCTATCTATGATTACAAAATTTAGGTTCCTAGTAATCCTAACCTTGGGATCGTAAAAGCATATCAGCTCGACAGAGAGCTTGATCCTCCCATAGCTCGACAAGGCCTGTCGCCGAATCCTTGGAGCACGGTGTCGAATAGCCTGATGAATTTGGTTAAGTTTCCGAGCTGATCCAGAGCTGTTTTGAATATGATATTGCAGAAGCTCCCGTTGTCGACCAGCACGCGGTCGACCGCCTTCCCAAGGATACAGGCAGAGATCACCAATGCATCCTCTTTGGGGCATTGTACCCCCTCCCTGTCTTTATTGGAGAAGGTGATGAGCGCGTCTCTAGCGATGGTCGGCTCTGTGGGCACCACAATATGGACTCCGGCGAATGCCCTCAGTTCGGCCTTCCGCTTCCTGTTTGACGCGGTGGAAACCGGGGAAAGGCCCCCGAGGTTCCCCCCTCCTGCTTGGAGCATATTAATCCGACCGCCAGGGTTTATCAGAGGAATCGATTCATCGGAATGCTCTGGCTCGTGTTCGATCCTGGCGACCGGATTGGGAGGCGTCCTTTCGTTTTGACGGCGCTCGCGACCTCCGGTCCTCTCTGGTCGAGGTTCTGGCTTGGTGACCAGGTTGTCTAATTTGCCTTCTTCGAACAGTCGCCAGAGTTGCACGAGGAGGTCGCGGCATTGGCCGGGTGTTGTGGCGGGACTTTGTGGTAGTGAGAATTTGCTACGGTCTAGATGACCGTGGTCCCTTATTGGCTTTGGTTTGGAAAGCCACTCCCGCCCCTTAATTGCGTTGAAGATGTGGGCTGGAGATAAGTTGAGGTTGTGGAGGAGGTGAACCTCTACATCACCGAAGGCTTTGAATTCGCCAGGCGGCTTTGCGACCGCCTTTCTGGGCTTGGCGACCGCCTTCTTCTGAACATGGGATGGCATCTTCCCCTCTCCGGTGGGTTCCTCATCTAAACGGAGGGAGAGCATCCTCTGCCTGGCCAGGAAATCGGCGGCTCTGACGCGGAAGACCGAGTAGGTCGGGGGGATATCCTTTGTGAGATGCCTGAACATGGGTGAGTGGCCGTAGAATCCCCCCAGGACTGAATAGAGGGCGAGCTCGTCGCTAATGGGTTCGCCGGTGAGGACTATCTCGTCCACCCGGTCGATGTAATCTTCATCTGGCTCGTCCTTCCCCTGCTTGATTTTCATCATGCGGTGGGGGCCTTCAGGGCGAGCGACTTTGGCGGGCACGACGTAAAGTCGTCGCCAACTTATCGAAGCAATTGATTGAGCGAGGTGGCGGTGAGATGTACCACCTGTGGGCGAGGTCGCCAGAGTTAGCGGGAACATCCGACACTTCGTCGCATCGATGCTCCACATCCGGTCATGTAGATCCGGAATTTGCTCAAGTGGGTCTCCTGATCCGATCTTCCCTCATATAGAGGTGTCTGGGGAGCGATTGTTGGTTGAACCGGGCGAGCTCGATCCGGACCGCGAGTGGTTCACTTGGTCCAGATCGATCTCCCGGCGCCGCCCGATGTCTAGTAGCGCCTTCATTTCGTCGAGCCGGCGCCGCATTGCGGCCATCGCGTGGCTCGACCGCTGCCGATTGGCACGGAGCACGAGCCGAGGCGATCATGTACCGATCCACCGCCCCCATGGTGGATGACGAGTTCTCTGCCCGCGGATTCATTTCTTGGGCGAGTGGGGGCCTGTCGACCGCCTGTCTTCCGGGAGTCGGATATGCCGAACTCCCGGTGACGGATTCGACTCCGATGCCTCCCGACTCGGCCCGACCGCCCGGACGCCACGAGGATCACTCCCAGGCGGTCAAGACGGAGTCGTCCCGCCTAACAAGAGCCTTTGCTGCGGCTGTGGTTTTCGTTGATTTCTCAACATATATCCCTTTGAGCTTCCGTCCCGGCTCGGCGGATGGTTGACGGAGTGATGGTGGGCGAGTCGCATGCAATCCGTCGCTCCCTGAGGATGGCTATGGCCTCCTCAATCTGTTCCGCGGTCTGGAACTGATCGAGTGAGAGACTAGGGCCGTCCCTTGGGGGCGGGAGTGATGACCTAGCGTCGCCGCGGTCGCCCTCCGTCGCGGGCTGGGATTCTGTCCGGGTCGGAATGATATTTCCGGCAGATCTCAGGGTGGCTCTCTTGGAAGTTGTTGCAGACGTCATTTTTCTGAAGGTTTATTTCTTTTGAAGAACAGGGAGTGTTTCTTCAAGTGTGAGTCCGGAGAACAATGAGTGTTCTACGAGACGATCGGAATAAATGTGAAGGTACTTCAACCCCTTCTTCTAGCGCCAATTGTTGTTACCCAAAATATTATCCGAAGATAGTGTTGCTGGAATGATCGAGTAACCAACAAGTGCGGGAGCACGTCCGTGAGAAATTAAATGACACAAGATTTGCCGGGGTTGTTAATCCCGGGCTTGAATGCTCTCGCGAGATTTTATTAATAAGTATACTGTTGAGTACAAATATTAATGTTAGAATCTATCACAAAGAGTGTAAAGAATTCTAGTTTTCTAAGCTGTGGAGCGTATAGAATGCCGGAAGAATCAGATATGGAGTTCTGTGAATTCTTGCTATGGATGTTCTATGTGTGAGAATGTCTTTCTCTTTTCTTTCTCTTGTTTTCTGTGTTATTCGAAGCCCTTATTCTGTGTTATGGACCTTCTATTTATAGCAGACCAAGTTCCTGGGGGGGCCCTGCGATCGCAGGCGATCGTCTTTATTTATATTATAATAAGACGGCCGATCGTATCGTCGCGTAGGGCTTTTCCCTTAAAGTCCGCGGTTGTTACTGACAGCCGGCTGTACGGTCTGACGGGGAACTCGCATGCGTCCTGAGCCGATGTCACCCACCTTTTCGGCGGTACTGTTGGTAGGTGAGGTAGGTGATGATCGTGAGCACAGGTCTTGTCTGTCAGCACCTTTCGCAGGTCTGCGGCCCTGTTGGTAGGTGAAGTAGGTGACAGGCTGTGGGCACCGATCTTGTCTGTCAGCACCTTTTGAGATCTGCACGCGGGTCCCAGCCCGAGATTTGGGCTTTGATGACTTTTGACGGATGTTGGATTAATACGTGGCACGAGACGATCGCCAATCAACAAAAGACGATCGCCAATCAACAAAAGGCGATCGCCGTGGGTGCCGAGTTCAGGGTGTTTTTCCCGAGCATATCTCTTATGGTAGGCTTCCCGACTGCTATGACGATCGCCTTCGAGGCGTGTTTAAATGCCGCACAACAGTAAGGATGTTACTCCTTATGAGTTGTGGAAAGGAAGAAAACCATCATACAAATATCTCAAAGTGTGGGGGTGTTTGGCGAAAGTTGAGGTGCCTCTACCTAAACAAGTTAAAATTGGTCCTAATACGATCGATTGTATCTTTATTGGTTATGCACTTAACAGCAGCGCTTACAGGTTTGTTGTACACAAATCCGAGATACCCGACATTCATGTAAATACAACGACTGAATCAAGGAACGCTGTATTCTTTGAAAATATCTATCCTTATAAGAATAAGGTTGATCCTAACTCTAACAAAGGAGTTGATGATGAAGCTACAAGTTCTAAACTTGTAGATGAGCCTATGTGTTATGAAACCATAGATGAAGCCTCTAGCTCGAATCCGGTGTTATCTGAACGACCGAACAGAAAGCGACTTAGGTCTATGCCAGTCAATGTAGAACCTAGACGGGGTACTAGAATACGGAAAGTAAAGATATACGGACCCGACTACGTCATTTTGATGGTAGACAGTGAACCGGTATCTATAAAAGAAGCTTTATCCAGTCTAGATGCGGCTTTCTGGAAAGAGGCAGTAGACATTGAGATTGAGTCTATTATGCTGAATCATACTTGGGTGTTAGTTGAACTACCACAGGGTTGTAAGGCTTTAGGATGCAAATGGATCCTAAAGAAGAAGTACAAGTCTGACGGTACTATTGACAAATATAAGGCCCGACTTATAGTTCAAGGCTTTAGGCAAAAAGCTGGTTATGATTTCTTTGATACCTACTCGCCCGTAACAAGACTTACTTCTATTAGGGTGCTACCCGCTATTGCTGCTTTGCGCAATCTCGAGATTCATCAAATGAATGTTAAGACTGCATTCTTGTATGGGGAGCTGGAAGATGAAATCTATATGAAACAACTGGAAGGGTTTGTAGTACCTGGGAAATAGCACATGGTATGCAAACTACAACGGTCTTTATATGGTTTGAAACAAGCACCTCTGCGGTGGCATTTGAAATTTGACGAAGTGATGTTGTCAAATGGTTTCAATATCAATGAGAGTGACAAATATGTCTATGTTAAGAAAACGGGTGATAATTACGTCATTGTTTGTCTATATGTAGATGACATTTTGATAATGGGTAGTAACTCTCGTGTGATTGGTGAAACGAAACGAATGCTAAGTAAGAATTTTAGCATGAAAGATATGGGTTTGGCTAATACTAGTTTTGGAATTAAGATTCTGAAAACGCCTAACGGAATTGCTTTGACGCAATCTCAGTATGTTGAGAAAGTGTTAAGGAAATTCAACGCTTTTGATAAACCCATTGCTAAGACTCCTTGGGAACCGAATGTTCATCTGAATTATCATAAGGGTGAACCTGTGGGTCAATATGAATATGCTAAGATCATTGGGAGTTTGATGTATCTGTCAAATTGTACCCGTCCTGATGTAGCATGCTCGGTTCACAAGTTGAGTAGCTACACAGCTAATCCAAGTAAAGAACATTGGAGGGCTCTAGAACGAGTACTGAATTATTTAAAATATACTCAGAACTTTGCGATTCATTATTCAAGAGAGCCTGCTATACTTGAAGGGTATTGTGATGCTAATTGGATATCCGAATCGAAAGACTCATTTTCTATGAGTGGATATGTGTTCAATATTGGAGGTGGTATTGTATCTTGGAAGTCCAAGAAACAAACTTGTATTGCTAGGTCTACCATGGAATCTGAATTCATAGCTTTGGATAAAGGTGGTGAAGAAGCTGAATGGCTTAAAAATTTCCTCGAGGATATTCCATGTTGGACGAGACCTGTGCCGTCTGTGTTGATACACTGTGGTAGCCAAGCTGCTATTGGACGGGCACAAAATATGTTTTATAACGGTAAGTCTCGACATATTCGTCGACGACATAATGCCGTGAGGCATTTGATCTTGAGTGGGATTATCTTAATTGACTATGTAAGGTCAATAGATAATCTGGCGGATCCGCTGACGAAGAGTATTAATCGAGATCAAATGTATAAATTGTTAGAGGGAATGGGTGTTAAATCCACATCTTAAGGATGATTATAGCGGAAACCCAACCTTGTAGATTGGAGGATCCCAAGAGCTTGGTTCAATGGGATAACGAAGTTATAATAATCCGTGTGTTAAAACACTCAAACATACCTATTCTCTGAGAACAGTGAGTGATTGTTTACCTATATGTGGTGAGGTTAAGTCTTATGATTTTTAATGATTCTTGATTACCTCGGAGAGGTCAAGTATAGTAGGATATTTGGGAATAAGAATCACCTATATAAGTGTGAAGTGAGGGCCGCTTCAGTTGATACACTTATGAATCTAATGGGGTGTCCAAAGCCGAAAAGGACACAAAATGTTAGAACGGACGAAATTGAGATGATATTGTGTCTATATTATTGTCTCAGTATACACCATGGAGGACTAGTTCAAGGTTTTCATGACCACTATGCCGCAGTATACTCGATGATGTTGACAATGGATAGGTTCAAGGTCACAAGCCACCTAGCCAAATGCAATATTGTCTCTTGAGGACTGAACTATGCATTTGCATTCATTTTGCATTGGCATTCTCACTCATGTGGGGGATTGTTGGAAATGGTTTAGTAATTAACCATTTATTAAAAATAAATATTGTTAATTAAATAATTATTATTTAATTAAAATATTTATTGAATGTTAATCTACGTCGTGAGTAGATGAACATGATATATTTAATATTTCTAAACCGATTTCCGGTGAGTGAGATATTATATGTTAAAGTTGGATGTTGGAGTAGGAACTAACATGAGGTATATGATGTTAGTTATCCCACATTGATTGTGGATGGATGTTTTGGCTTGTATTTAAAGTCTTTGCCTTTATGGGCTTAATAACAAGTGGGTTGGTGTGTATGGGTGTCCTCGCGCATACACACACACACACACACGCCGCCGCCGCCGACCGACCGACCGTCCGTCCGTCCGTCGGGTCGGGCATGGGCACGGGCATGGGCTCGGGCTCAGTCCAAGCCCAGGACTCCTTTTGGTATGGACTTGACTCTTGAGTTGCCTTGACTCTTCATCCGACCAGCCCTTTGGGCGTCTGAAACCGCCAGCCATCATGGCAGGAGTAATGGCGACGAGTCCCTTTACCTGATCAAGGAGTGTTATATATATATCAGCATTTTGGTCATTGCAGAACACAGAAAATCAGTGCATTCTTTATCATAGCATATACAGTTTAGTCTTCGTTCCAGTCTAGTTCGCAGGTGCTCGGTCAGTTTGTGGTGCTGCTACTGTCGAGATGTTCAGATCGTTTTAACCTTTGGGGACGAGCCGCTTCACCGTGAGCACTACTGGGGCGTATTCTCGTCTTGCGGGCAGAAGCTCTAGCTTCGAACGATCTTTTATAGTTTATTAAAAATTGTTCGTTAGTTTCAAGTGTAATATTTTATTTCTGTTCTTTGTTATACTTAAGTTCAGAATTTTATTTGTAATACACGTGCAAGTACCGAATTATTCATACATTTACTTTACGAAGTAGGGTTATTCAGATCGTGTACCTCATCATGATTATGAATTGTAAAAACTGCTCTTTTAACACGAAACATGGGGCGGCTGTTGGATTTGTGGCGGGCTGGTGGGTCGCACCTAATGGGCTGAGCAGCAACTTCGAGCAGCGGGCTCGTGTGACGGAATTGGGCCTCGAGGTAGCGAGGACTTTGCGGATCTAAATCGGTCGACATACTGAATATCGCGTGGTGGTTGGGTGCAGCTACGAGGGACAGCAACGTGACGGTCGGCAATGTCGGGTTAATTTCATATAGTTGTCGTATATGCGATGGATCGGTGAACGACACAGGTTGAGTAGATGGAGCGGCACACATTACTATAAAAAATGAAAAAAAACATAAATAAATGTGTACATATGTGGTATTTCCTTAAAACACCTAGAATATTATTCAAGTAGTTTCAATATTATTCAAACTAGTATGATTTTAAAATGTGTGAATGAATATAAGTTTGCGAACAGTGGGCTAAGGCTATGTTTGGTAACACAAATTATTAGGAGATTATGGGGGCTACAGCTTTTTTTTTCACAAAATAATCTATTGTCTAAAAAGTAGTCTCGTTTGGCAACCAAAATTAAGATACATTATAGAAAAAATAATCTCTTAAAATTATAAGTTGATCCAACCAACTTTTGAGAAATGGCTGGAGATTATCTTTTGTAGAATTACCTTATTAACCTTCCCAAAAACCACGTTTCATTATAAATCATAACAAACCCTACTACGGTTCACATAACAGACGGCCATCATCAAGGTGTTGGAGACAATTGGGTGGTGCTCCATAAGTAGTCTCGTAACCTCTCTCCGGTAATCTTTAAAACTTTTTTTTTTGATCGAAATCTTTAGAACTTTTTCAGTGGCATGTGTTTGTGGATATTTGTAGTTTTTTGTGTTGCATGGTACTGGTTCAATTGGAATCTGCAACTCTGCATGCATCTATACATGTGCTGTCAATCTTGTATTATTATCTATTAATAATGGTACTGGTTCAATTGGATGATTTCAGTTATTTATTAATATTATTATCTCTCATGTTGTTAGATGGCCTCTGATAATGACCTTACGAAAGAAAATGTTGGTGCACAAAAAAATGAGGATCCAAAGAAAAAGGAAATATATAAGTGGACGGATCAAACAATTCTAATCTTGTGTAGGATACTAAACAAGTATCTCATGAATCATGGGCGAACCTCTCAATTCAATTGGATTGAAATTCAAGCTGAGTTCGAGAAAATTTCGAACACAAAGGTATATAGCTTTAGGGTTCTTAAGAATAAGTACGATGATCAGCGAAAAGACTACAACCTTTGGACTTCATTGAAAAGTGGGGCAACTGGTTTAGGCTGGGATGCAAGTACGGGGACCTTGAATTGTTCGGATGAATGGTGGGAGAAAAAACAGACGGTAAATTTATTTAACACACTATATTATTCTTACCTTATTTTTAAAAATATTGTATTATTAAGAAATCTAATTAGTTAACTATCTATTGTGTAGGAAAATGACAAATTTAAAAGACTCCGAAAGAAACAACCTTCTTTAGAACTACAAGAGTGCTGGTACCAATTATTTGGGGATAAGGTTGCTACAGGGGTAGAAGTTGTGGCACCCTCAATTAATCGAAGTACTTTTGTTGCACCGCCAGTTAACCCAAGTACTTCTAATAACTCGTATCATGTCAATCTTGATGCTGAGGATGAGGATTTAGAGGCGGAGAATGGCTTAGAGGATCTAGAGGCGGAGAATGAAACCTTTTTTTCTAGTTTCATAGACGAGGTTGGAAGTGAAAATGCATCGACATCAAACCAAATTGGGGGCTCTAAACTAGCTAAAAAGAGTGCTAAAACTAGTACCAAACCTGCTCAAATGAAGCGTAGTGGGAGAGAGTCAGCTGGTACTGCATTGTTCAAAAAAATAATGAGTGAACAAAATGCTACTCAACAGCGTGCTCTACAGTTGTTAGAATTAGATACTACTAATGAAGTGAGTAAAACGAATGTTGATTCAGTAATAACTGTGATGAACCGCATGGTCGAGCAAAAACTACTACCAGAATATGGTGACTTGTGGTGCTTTGGAATGACTGTGCTTGAGGATCCTGTGAAAAGAGAGTTTTTTCTGAATTTTCCAGCTGATGCTGGTAGGGTAGCTTGGCTACAATACCAACAAAAATTTGGAAAATAAAGTTGCATGAAGGATCACATTGACTTTACTTTATTTCATTTTCGCGTTTGTTATTTGGATATTTATTGCATTTTATGTTTGACATTTTTATAATTTGAATAATTGAATGTTAGTTGAAGTTTTTCTATTTTATTGTTTTCTTAGAGTCTCTTCAATGCATTCATATGTTACCTATATATTTATGCTTTCTAAATTTGGATAGGTTTACTATGGATATTGAAAGAAGAAAGAGAAGAAAGAAAATACATCTTGCACAGTTGCTATTTTCTTCGTATTCTACAAGTTCTCTAGCTGCCGCATACTATTATAAATATATGTACAAGCAACCATGTATGACATCGCCACAAACAGGTGAAGTTTGGATGAATGAGGTTTTGACTGGTAATCCTATTCGATGTGTTAATGCATTTAGAATGCATCCAACCGTATTCAGTAATCTATGTGGAGAACTAGAGTCAAAATATGGAGTCAAGTCGAGTGATAAAATGTCAGTTGTTGAAAAAGTGGGGGTATTTATCTATATCCCTGCAGTAGGTGTTTCAAATAGGGATGTTGGGGAGCGCTTTCAACGCTCAGGTGATAGTAGAGCATTTCATGAAGTTCTAGAGGCAATAACCAATAGAGAAAAGGGTTTCCAAGGGCTAGCATATGACATAATAAGGCCTAAAGATCCGTCATTTCCGTTCATACCATCGCAAATTATGAATGATCAAAGATACATGCCATATTTTAAGGTGCAAAATTGTATGTTTTTCAATATAATTTTAACATATCACACCTTTATTAAGACTTAAACTATTTCATTTGTATTTAGGATTGTATTGGATGTATAGATGGTACACACATAGGAGCATGTATCCCAGAGAATCAACAAGTACCCTATATAGGTAGAAAAAGGAGTACCTACTTTCAACGTAATGGCAACTTGCGATTTTGATATGTGTTTTACTTTTATATATGTGGGATGGGAAGGATCAGCACATGATACACGAGTTTTTCTTCACGCTATCAACACACCATCAATGAACTTTCCCAAACCATCTAGAGGTAAAGAAATTATTTCTATATTACTTGTAGAATAACAATTCACTTATTTTGTTTTCTAACTATTTTACCAGGTAAATACTATTTTGTAGACAAAGGATATCCCGATAGAAACGGATATCTTGTTCCATATTCCAAGACAAGATACCATCAATCTCAGTTTGAATATGAGCCACCAAACAACAAGCAAGAATCTTTCAACCGTAAGCATTCATCTTTACGGAGTTATATTGAAATATCATTTGGAGTCTTAAAGAAACGATGGAAAATACTTGGTGGAATGCCTAAATTTAGCCTGCAAACTCAGATTGATGTTATTATTGCTACATTTGCTTTACATAATTACATCCGTAACAACTCACAAGAAGACATGATGTTTACGGTGTAACACCCCCAAGATATTCGAGGTGTATTACAGCGCAGTGGACCCCTACATGGGACCCACCAGGCTAACACAAGAAAAACACCTCTCGACTAACCATCTCGGTTAGCAAGGAAACAATTGTTAACAACAAGAACATAAAACAACACGTCCGATACAACCGGCATAATAAACATCAACCGACAAATACAGTAACTCCAACAAGGACCAATTACAATCTGAGAGGAAAAGCCTAAGTACTCGCGAGTACAATCTATAAGTTTACAATTTGGAAAACATCCATATGAAAAGAGACAGTAGGAAATAACAAGACTCAATTGCACATGTCAACAACCTTGGCCGACATCCTCGTACCATCCAGTAGCAGCTCTGGCCGAACATAACACGAAATCCATAACAAGAATTTCCTCGAGAACGGGTCCCCTTAGAGGTTAGCAATTACGCTAGTACAAGTATTCAAGGCAAACCAATCGCTTACACATTTCATAGTACATGCACCAATATCATTTCAAAAACCAAAACTAGACATGTCTTTTCCTAAAACAAACGATAAACACTTTGCCTTGGGAACAGAGTAATATCATAGATTCCCGCACGAGGCCTCTATGGACCCTCCCGCACTGGCTATCTTATAAAACAAAACACGCACATGCATCGCCTTGGGAACAGAGTAATATCATAGATTCCCGCACGAGGCCTCTAAGGACCCTCCCGCACTGGCTAGCTAAACAAACTCGTGAAATCCAGGGCAAAGATAGATTTCCTCCTTGACCCCGTCGGGCCAACACGAGGTGAGTTACACACAAGTAATATACATCACCATTTCATGTTAAGCTTAAAGGTTTACAAAAAATACTTGCCTTGAATTATTGACGACGCAACGAACGAAAAGGAAAGTCACCGACGAACGCTAGGAACCAATGAAACCGAGCCTAACGATTCGAAGAATACAATCACAACCATTTCTAAATGAATACGGAATTGGAATACACCCGAAAACCCGCCTACGATTCATGTATATTCGTATATAAACAACAACGAGGGCGGACCACAACCAAACCCTCTCGATTCCGTAAAAATCACGAAATATACCATGAATCCGTAGGGAAACTAAGAATACCAACAAGGTTAATCATATTCATCATGAATTAATCGACAAAACGGAACGAATCGGACAAAAACGCGAAAATCCCCAAATCTACCCAAAAGTAGGGTTCTAAAGATCTAACCTTGATTATTTGGATCGAAGGATGTTATAGACGATTGATCAACGATATAACCTCAAGAACTTCATGGATTTGTTGTTCAACAACATGGTTTCGTCTCCTCCGAAACCTCACCATGGATCAAGAGAAATGAAATGAAAATGACGAGAAAGTCGCCGTCTGTCATTTATATATCGGGCCGGAACTAGCGGCGCTAGCCTTCCGGCCTAGCGTGCGCTATCGGCCAAGACGGCCGAGCACACTCGGCCATGGCCCGCACGACCCGGCACCACCGACCACCCCGCCGACCGTGACTCGACCGCCCGACTCCCGCTAGCGTGCGCTACGGCCAAGCTCGCGCTTAGCCGACTCCGCCAAGAGCCACCGGATCGACAACTCGTCCCAGATCGCACGCTAGTCGGCCGGCGCGGCGCTACCTCGCCGGTTAGCGCTACGACCGACAGAGCGTGCGCTACCCGCCGATCTCCGACCGAGTCCGTAACCTCGAATACCTCTGTCTGTGCCCGATAGCGTCTGGCCGACTCGACAACAGGCGCTTACATCGCTGAAGAAGCGCACAGCTGCCCCGGCCAGAAGGCGTGCGCTTACGCGGTTCTGCCGTGCTCGCCGGGCGGTGTCCAAGACTCGTCCGGCTTGCCCCGCACCCGTCCGGCCACCGCCACCGCCACACGACCCGACGCCTCGATTTCCGAAAACGCACGGAACGGACACGACGAAAAGTTCGCGGACGACGTCAACGACTCGAGATGAAAACGTAATGCAATAATTAATCATACGCGACCAAGAAAAGGGTCAAGACGACAAATACAGATATGGATACCCGTAACTTTCAAGAAATTACAAAATGGCCCAAAACGCCCTAAATCACGATACGTGATCGAATAACCAAACCGAAGTTCACAACACGTCTAACAAAGTTAAACGGACTTGCGAAACTCAAACAGCTAGCTTTGACGAGATTCGCAAGTATCGAACTCTCGTGCGGAAATGTCGCTAAAGCACAGATCTCAACAAAACAACACCGAAACGAACTCGGATGACAAAAGTGTAGAATTAATCATTCTCGGAATGACGAAACGGTTATGAGCGAGCCGTCAAAACGGACTCCGCCGAAAAAGAAATTTACCAAAATCGAAAATGCGGATATTACATTCTACCCTCCTTAAAAGAAGTTTCGTCCCAAACTTAAAATAAGTAGGAGAAGCAATATCCCTTGCCAAGAAAACTCGACGAGATACACAAACCGAAGACTCGCGCCCGACGGCGAAACGCCGCAAGGAACGCAAAGAGACATACGGCGAGAAAATACGCTCAGGGCGACTAACACAACGTCACCGGTAGAGACATAATAAAATCAACGAGTGACAAGCGTCATCAAATAGGCAATACAATCGAGTCGATTATCCGAACAATCACAAACTCAACGAACGAAAATCAATACGATTGACCAACCCAACGGTTTATCAACCCAAAACGCGAGTCAACGCTGAACAAATACGGAATTCCACCGCCCAAGGGTTGGAAGATCGAAACGAGACTAATTTCCCGAACTTAAGGGAATTACGAAGGAGCCTGAACGCTCAACAATCACGAAACGAGAACAAAAACCGAACAAACAAACGATTGAGACAACAAAAATCGAACAATCATGTCCGAAACACGTAGGATAATAAAATTCAAACAACAACTCCCAGGATGACCTGGTGAGAACAGCAAGACGTGCATTCCCACAATATCCACAGGAAAGGGAATAGCGATTGAAAAGCCACAACGACAAACGAGTTATTCCGAAACAATCCCCCACTCGTTCGATCAACAAAAGCAAGGGATAGGGAAAGTTCAGAAATGTTAACGAGCATAAACGAGTTGATAGAGCTAAAAATACAGAAGTTCAAAATCCGATCCACTTTGAATAAAAGAACTATTAGAACCAAAAAATGTTACTTCCGAACAAGATTCACAATAGTCGAACCGAATTCGGAAAAGTCACAGCGATAACCAAATCGACTCAAAACCAGACATGACTGCTCGAATGATGAAACCAAGGTATAGATCAGTTCGGAAGGTATCAATGAACACGAGCGAATCGATAGACTAGAGAAAGAGAAGATATAGAAGTCAAAATAGTACGGTATTACTTTTGACCTCGCTCCGTAAACTCACAACAACGGAACCAAGGTAACAATACAATAAGCAACCGACACGATACGGAACAATCACCGATGCACACAATCATACCAACCCGAGCTCTAACGGCTCGCATATATGCGATAACGCATAAACCGCTACGAGGCGACAACATCCAATACCAATATCACACCCTCGCAGAGGCTACCACGACAACTGTGTGGCGAACGACTCAACGCTCACACCACCAATTCAACAACAACTCGGGGTTAACACCCTAACGAGAGCACGAACATCACACATATATTCCCGGACCACAATTAGGAATGATAGGTTTTGAAAACAAAACCATCTTTTGAAAATAACTTGCAAGCACCATTGATCTTGAGTATCATATATCAAAAAGTAGTACAAACATCGTCATCGAGACTTTTTTAAAAAATCATCTTGCGTTTAATAAAAAAAATGAAGACACCTTTCGTTAAATTAAAACTTGTCAGCTATATTCGACCTTCGGGTCTAAGCGAATGCATTTCTAATTCATTAGAAATATTTCAAAATATTTTGATCCTCAAAGTAGAATAATTTTGAAACATAGTGTGACACTAGTAGGCATCTTGAGAGCACTGTGAGAAAATAATTTATTTTAAAAGTACGTCTCGAGGTTTATTTTCTAAGATACTCAAGGTTTTTCGTATACAATAGCCAAAATGCCCAAAATTCGCACGTATCAACATTTACTTAAACACATCATATCACACGCATCAAATCGCTCAAAATCACGATGTTGATATACAATCCTCGTGGATATGTTTAACAACATCGTTAAAACAACAATCGGTTTATCAAAACTGGATGGAAAACGATATCAAGAACAAAACTCCAAAAAGTCAACTCTAGGGATTCAAGAAAATACCTAGATTCGGCGAAGAACAATGGATTAGTTGATGTTAAAAATCATCTAGGATACTCCAAAACACCTTTGGGTGGAAGAAAAATCAGCCCAGATGCGAAACCGAGTCGCTACGTCTCGAACTCATGGAGGAAGGTGAAGAAATGAAGAAAAATGCAACTTCTAGACTGGTGTCCAGTATTTATACTGGACACAATTAGCGTGCGCTAATCATTAAGGTTAGCGTGCGCTATCACGGCACCAAACAAAACTCCCGACCAAAAATACACTGTTAGCGTGCGCTAACCCCAAGTGTTAGCTGATTAGTGCATAATTGATCTAAAATTCATATACAAAATATTCATTTTTCCGGGCATAATTGTACTGATTTGTGATTAAAAATATATATTTTACAGATATGTCCAAACATGAGCTAAAAATGGTTATTTTACAGATTGCTGACATGAAGCATCAAAAAGAACGGAAAACAAGATCAAATCCAACGACGGGAATTTTTCCAGGACAAACGACCATACAAAACGGCGCAAAATGGACCGTGTTCTGTCGGCCGTTTCACATACGGCGCAACAAGGGTCGTGTCTTGGGCCGTTTCACACACGGCCGGCATTTAGCGCCGTGTCCTCGCGCGTATTCCGGAAGAGACCGAGTCACCACAAAACGGCGCACAAACACGGGGCAAACTGGGCCGTTTTTCATCGCCGTGTTTCAGCAGATGCCATGCAAAATTAGTCCACTTTTGACCAACTTGTGAAATCAACCACAAGATATTTTTTTGGTCAAAAATCTGAAAATTCAAAGACATGGGTGAAGTGTGAACAAAGAATTAAAAAAATGATATTACAATAGATATTTTGAATTAAATAATCAATTGTATTCTTGAAAATCACCTATAAAAGGACATGTTCATCCATTGCAAAAATCCCAACCCACATTCTTACCAAGAAATCCTCAACTTCTTGCTAAGAAATACTCCTTTCCTTTAGCAATATATTTTCCTTAGAACTTTCAATTTTAGTTTGTATTTTATTTTTGCTTTGAAGTTTTTCTTTCATTTAGTTTGTAATTGAAAAGTGCTTGATCAATAAGCACTTAGTATTTTACTTTCAAATTTTGTAAGCTTGTAACCTTTAAACAAGTTTGAAGTTATATTTTGAAGTTTGTTTCTTGCACTTTGATTCATCATATTCAAGTAAGTTTTATCTATTGTCATTAAGTTCTAGTAATTAAAAGTTTCTATATATATATTATATATATCAATTATTTCTATTATAATTTTAGTATGTATAAACCGATGAGTAGCTAATCTTTCTTCCTAGGGGAAGGGGGATTTCTATTAGGTTATATATTGAGTATTTGATTGATTTAAACTATTTTTAGGACTAATTGGTTTAAATAGAGATTGATCATATCCTATTTTTACTAATGAAACCTTCTTGATTGATTGTTGAGTGAATTGGAAACATATCTTTTCAATCTATCAAATGTTAATCTTGTTATCAACATCTTAAGATTGCGAAAGTGGTTAAGACATCTTTGATTACGAAAGTACGGAGGTGAAAAGTTGATTACTCGATGAACGATCGTTTATCCTAAAAATAGTCAAGTTAGAGAAATGAAAGGACTAATTAGTTTAAATAGAGATTGATCATATCCTATTTCTACTAGTGAAACCTCCTTGATTGATTGTTAAGTGTATTGAAACACATCTTTTCAATCTATCAAGTGTTAATCTTGTTATCAACATCTTAAAAAGTGACAACGATTAAGACATCTTTGATTACGAAAGTACGAGGTGAAAAGTTGATTACTCGATAAATATTCATTTTTCTTTTATATCCATATAAATCAATTCCTATACTTAATTAAATACCTAATTTAATGAACCCGTAATCCCCTAGATTTTATAAATTCCCAACTCATTTTAATTCTATTCATTTTCACTAGTTAAAAATAGTCTAGTATAAAAATAGTTTTCTTAAAACTAGTAGTATTAAAAATAGTCTTAATATAAATAGTCTAGTATAAATAGTCTACTAAAAAATAGTCTAGTATAAATAGTCTAGTATAAATAGTCTTAATATAAATAGTCTAGTATAAATAGTCTACTAAAAAATAGTCTAGTTAAAAATAGTCTTATATAAAATAGTCTTATTAAAAATAGTTTAGTTTAAAATATAGTGCATTTTAATTTAGTTAATTTTTAAAAACCCAAAAATATCTTTTTTTAATATTTTAGTATTTATTTCTCGCAATTTGTAACGAAAAATTATACGAAGCCCTGTTGGACAATCCTCGAGAGAAAAGACCTTGGTAGAACTTACCACAAACTACTTCTACCTCGTATATATTTGCGAGCGACTCAAGAACTCCTATTTTTAGGATAAGTTTTTGACCGATCAAATTTTGGCGCCGTTGCCGGGGATTGTTTTAAGCCAAATATAATTTTTCTGTCCGGTCAAGTGGCGGATAACGGTACTCCGTGACTATTAAAGTCGGATTTTTCAGTTTCCCACAAACAACTGATATTTGTAGATATTTTATCGTTTTTCATTTTAATTTTTTTTGGTCATGGATGAAACATTGTTTAAAATTGAAAAAAGATTTCCCTTTCTAAGCAAAAATGCAATTTTAAAAATTTACAAGACAAGGCTTGAAAGGATGAGGTTGCTTACGAATAAAAGCATACCTTTTGACATAAGATTCATTATCGAAGCCAAAGTAAGAATAGAAGGTGAATTCACAGAAACACCAACTAGATTCTTACCAGGGCTTGGAAAAAGTTCATATGCCAAGAAACGACGAGCAAAGATTCTAGCCGTTTGCTATAAATGTGCTAGATGGAACGTAATGCAAAATGTCGATCTTTAGGAATTCCATCTACAAACAGAGAAGATAAAATTCGGTTCATTAATGATGGTCCGAATAAGGAGAATTTAGATAATATCGAATTTCTCTTGACACGCATCCTAGTGGACTTGTGTATTACGAATTCAATGTTTGTGGAATAAATTCAAACCGTAATATGAACAACGCCTTGGGAATCGACGTTAAAAGACCTGTTTGCCAATTTGTAAGAAAATTGGATGGGAAGCTTCTCCCGACTCATAGAAGGCGTTTAGGCCGTTTCGAACGTAAAATCAGAGGAAGATGTGAGCCACAATCACAACTACCGTACATACGCATAAGTATCTTTTATTTTTGTCGTGTGGTGAGATTTTCTGAATAAAAATGTGATACGCGATAAAAGCTTTCATTATTCTATTGAGTAGTAGAAGCACAATCAAACGCAATCACAAACTTGTTAAACAATTTTTCCTCATCTTTTCTTCTATAAATAACCTTTGTGCTTGTTTCTTTTATTCATCCCTCAAACTTGTATTTTTCTCTTTTTCTCTCTAAATAAATTTCTTTTCAAAAATGGAGTCATCATCTTCCACAAAAAAATTTTACACAGTCTGCATTTTTTTGGTGGATCTAGTTCTGGAAAAGAGGCATGCTTCATCAAGTTCTACGACTTGGGTCGTACCTTAGAGAAAATGCATTCATGTAGTTTACGGAGGAGGAAGTCTAGGATTAATGGGACGAGTCCGTCGCCTATATGGAAGGAGTAAGAGTATTGGGAGTAATCCCAAAACCTCTCGGGCCGAAAGTAAAATCACCGGTCAACTATTGGAGATGCGTTTAGATCTCGTGAATATGCAAGATCGCATAACTCACATGATAAATAATTCTGGCGCCTTTATCGCCCTTTCCGGTGGTTTTGGCACCCTTGAGTAACTTTTTCATGTGTGAACAAGAGCCAACCTAAATGTTCGTCAAAACCAATAGGAGTGCTTAATGTCAATGGTTTCTTTGATGGTTTACTGTCTTTCATCGACTTTTATTTCCGAGCGTGCAAAACGAATCATAGTCGTTGCAACAACACCAGAAGAACTAATCAAAAAACTCAATGAATTTGTTCCTCAACCAGATCCAGCTCTAGCTAAAATTGTCTGGGTAGAAGATTTTACAGTGAGAAAACGAAAAGTGGATTCATTCCTCTCCCTTTGATAACCCATGACGGACCTCTTGTATTTTTACTTCCTGTCGTGTGTAATAATCGTGCTAAATGATGGCAGCTTAAGGAGTTTCTTCTTGATCTCTTGACGCGCATCTATTCGCGATTTATGTATTGCTGTAATTTTTATTTCGTGTTTTGCTTTTTTAAAAAACTTTGATGGCAGCGTAAGGCGACTCTTCGGACTTTCTTGATGCGCATCTAAAAAATTATGTTATACTTACGAGTATATTTTATTTTCTTTTGTGTGTGCCTCGTATATTTATTCTCTTGCAGATTCTAAAAGGCGTTAGGCTCAGACATCAACTTTCTTAACAGGGAGTATTCTGCTTTTCTGCATTGATTTTTATTTTTTATTTTATAAACTGAGGACAGTTTTATTTTCAAGTTTGGGGGTGGTCTGTTGTAGTATGTTTTAGTGTGTTAGTATTTTGGTGTGTTTTTATTTGCCTTAAATTTTTTTTTTTGTATATATATATATATATATATATATAGTATTTTGATTTGTGAGATTTCTAGATCTGGCCATAAACACCAATAAATTAACTATATACAAGCTTCTAAAATCGTTTTAACCTAGTAAAAATTGTATATTCCAAAAATTTTTGTGCCTTAATCTCTCTTTCCAAACCTTGTAGTTATCATATAAAATCGAGTCATTCGTTACCTTGAGAAAAGAAGAATCACTGGTTGATGAAAAATAGAATCGAAATTTACTTAATTTGTGGAGTTTTTGAATTTTCATGCTTAACTAATAAATGATTTTCTCGCAAAAATTCTATTCCCTAAAAAAAAAAAAGAGTCATTGGTGAAAAGAGCTACACGTTAGCAAATAACTGTGAAAGCTATCACCTAAAATAAATAAATGACGAAAAGGAGAAGTGTTGAGCAAAGAATAATGCCTAATTTTGGAAGTCTTAAATTTTGCGAAAAATAAAGGACTAACCATTGTTGGTGCGTAGTCTGCCTCGTAAAAATTGGTGAAAAGAGCTACACGTTAGCAAATAACGGTGTGAAAGCTATCACCTTTTACGAAAGAAAAATAATGAGATAGAAATTGTGTTAGTGAAAAGAGCTACACGTTAGCAAATAACGGTGTGAAAGCTATCACTAAAAGGGATGTAGTTTATGAGCAGATTTGAATTAATTAGCAGCTGAATTTCAATACACTCAATTTTGTGAAAATCACAATATTTGATGACGCCGATGAAATTCTTCTTCATATTGAGTCGAAAAATAAATGAGTGATCGAGAGCAACCATCAAAGGGAGTCGTGTGAAGTCACGAGTGGGAAAGAAATAATCAACCATTTGGGTGGAAAACCTTGTATTTTGGAATTACAAAAATAAAAACCGTGTTTTAACTTCAAAATCGTTAGTAGATTTATTTTGAATCTTGATTCATTTCTATCTACTGTATAAAGTTGGTTATTGTGTATTAATGGCATTTTGATCTCTTTTTATCTTTATATATAATTATTTTTCTTAAATTTGTGTGTATTATTTTATATTTTTTATTTTATGTCTTATTTTAATTTTTATTTTGTGTGTGATTAATAATGAGTCTTGCTCGGGACTAGCAAGAATTTAAGTGTGGGGTATTTGATTAGTGCATAATTGATCTAAAATTCATATACAAAATATTCATTTTTCCGGGCATAATTGTACTGATTTGTGATTAAAAATATATATTTTACAGATATGTCCAAACATGAGCTAAAAATGGTTATTTTACAGATTGCTGACATGAAGCATCAAAAAGAACGGAAAACAAGATCAAATCCAACGACGGGAATTTTTCCAGGACAAACGACCATACAAAACGGCGCAAATGGACCGTGTTCTCGCTTGGCCGTTTCACATACGGCGCAACAAGGGCCGTGTCTTGGGCCGTTTCACACACGGCCGCATTTAGCGCCGTGTCCTCGCGTATTCGGAAGAGACCGAGTCACCACAAACGGCGCACAAACACGGCAACCGGGCCGCTTTTTCATCGCCGTGTTTCAGCAGATGCCATGCAAAATTAGTCCACTTTTGACCAACTTGTGAAATCAACCACAAGATATTTTTTTGGTCAAAAATCTGAAAATTCAAAGACATGGGTGAAGTGTGAACAAAGAATTAAAATGATATTACAATAGATATTTTGAATTAAATAATCAATTGTATTCTTGAAAATCACCTATAAAAGGACATGTTCATCCATTGCAAAAATCCCAACCCACATTCTTACCAAGAAATCCTCAACTTCTTGCTAAGAAATACTCCTTTCCTTTAGCAATATATTTTCCTTAGAACTTTCAATTTTAGTTTGTATTTTATTTTTGCTTTGAAGTTTTTCTTTCATTTAGTTTGTAATTGAAAAGTGCTTGATCAATAAGCACTTAGTATTTTACTTTCAAATTTTGTAAGCTTGTAACCTTTAAACAAGTTTGAAGTTATATTTTGAAGTTTGTTTCTTGCACTTTGATTCATCATATTCAAGTAAGTTTTATCTATTGTCATTAAGTTCTAGTAATTAAAAGTTTCTATATATATATTATATATATCAATTATTTCTATTATAATTTTAGTATGTATAAACCGATGAGTAGCTAATCTTTCTTCCTAGGGAAGGGGGATTTCTATTAGGTTATATATTGAGTATTTGATTGATTTAAACTATTTTTAGGACTAATTGGTTTAAATAGAGATTGATCATATCCTATTTTTACTAATGAAACCTTCTTGATTGATTGTTGAGTGAATTGGAAACATATCTTTTCAATCTATCAAATGTTAATCTTGTTATCAACATCTTAAGATTGCGAAAGTGGTTAAGACATCTTTGATTACGAAAGTACGGAGGTGAAAAGTTGATTACTCGATGAACGATCGTTTATCCTAAAAATAGTCAAGTTAGAGAAATGAAAGGACTAATTAGTTTAAATAGAGATTGATCATATCCTATTTCTACTAGTGAAACCTCCTTGATTGATTGTTAAGTGTATTGGAAACACATCTTTTCAATCTATCAAGTGTTAATCTTGTTATCAACATCTTAAAAAAGTGACAGCGATTAAGACAACTTTGATTACGAAAGTACGGAGGTGAAAAGTTGATTACTCGATAAATATTCATTTTTTCTTTTATATCCATATAAATCAATTCCTATACTTAATTAAATACCTAATTTAATGAACCCGTAATCCCCTAGATTTTATAAATTCCCAACTCATTTTAATTCTATTCATTTTCACTAGTTAAAAATAGTCTAGTATAAAAATAGTTTTCTTAAAACTAGTAGTATTAAAAATAGTCTTAATATAAATAGTCTTAATATAAATAGTCTAGTATAAATAGTCTACTAAAAAATAGTCTAGTATAAATAGTCTAGTATAAATAGTCTTAATATAAATAGTCTAGTATAAATAGTCTACTAAAAAATAGTCTAGTTAAAAATAGTCTTATATAAAATAGTCTTATTAAAAATAGTTTAGTTTAAAATATAGTGCATTTTAATTTAGTTAATTTTTAAAAACCCAAAAATATCTTTTTTTAATATTTTAGTATTTATTTCTAATTTGTAACGAAAAATTATACGAAGCCCTGTTGGACAATCCTCGAGAGAAAAGACCTGGGTAGAACTTACCACAAACTACTTCTACCTCGTATATATTTGCGAGCGACTCAAGAACTCCTATTTTTAGGATAAGTTTTTGACCGATCAAATTTTGGCGCCGCTGTCGGGATTGTTTTAAGCCAAATATAATTTTTCTCGTCCGGTCAAGTGGCGGATAACGGTACTCGTGACTATTAAAGTCGGATTTTTCAGCTTCCCACAAACAATCGATATTTGTAGATATTTTATCGCTTTTCATTTTAATTTTTTTGGTCATGGATGAAACATTGTTTAAAATTGAAAAAGATTTCCCTTTCTAAGCAAAAATGCAATTTTAAAAATTTACAAGACAAGGCTTGAAAGGATGAGGTTGCTTACGAATAAAAGCATACCTTTGACATAAGATTCATTATCGAAGCCAAAGTAAGAATAGAAGGTGAATTCACGAAACACCAACTAGATTCTTACCGGGGCTTGGAAAAAGTTCATATGCCAAGAAACAACGAGCAAAGATTCTAGCCGTTTGCTATAAATGTGCTAGATGGGCGTAATGCAAAATGTCGATCTTTAGGAATTCCATCTACAAACAGAGAAGATAAAATTCGGTTCATTAATGATGGTGAATAAGGAGAATTTAGATAATATCGAAATTTCTCTTGACACGCATCCTAGTGGACTTGTGTATTACGGAATTCAATGTTTGTGGAATAAATTCAAACGAGAATATGAACAACGTCTTGGGAATCGGCGTTAAAAGACTCTGTTTGCCAATTTGTAAGAAAATTGGATGGGAAGCTTCTCCCGACTCATAGAAGGCGTTTAGGCCGTTTCGAACGTAAAATCGAGAGGAAGATGTGAGCCACAATCACAACTACCGTACATACGCATAAGTATCTTTTATTTTTGTCGTGTGGTGAGATTTTACGAATAAAAAATGTGATACGCGATAAAAGCTTTCATTATTCTATTGAGTAGTTGAAGCACAATCAAACGCAATCACAAACTTGTTAAACAATTTTTCCTCATCTTTTCTTCTATAAATAACCTTTGTGCTTGTTTCTTTTATTCATCCCTCAAACTTGTATTTTTCTTTTCTCTCTAAATAAATTTCTTTTCAAAATGGAGTCATCATCTTCCACAAAAATTTTACACACGCATTTTTGGTGGATCTAGTTCGAAAAGAGGCATGCTTCATCAAGCGACCCACGACTTGGGTCGTACCTTAGGAGAAAAATGCATTCATGTAGTTTACGGAGGAGGAAGTCTAGGATTAATGGGACGAGTGCTGCTTCGCCTATATGGAAGGAGTAAGAGTATTGGGAGTAATCCCAAAACCTCTGGTGAAAGTAAAATCACCGGGTCAACTATTGGAGATGCGTTTAGATCTGAATATGCAAGATCGCATAACTCACATGATAAATAATTCTCGCGCCTTTATCGCCCTTCCCGTGGTTTTGGCACCCTTGAGGAACTTTTTCATGTGGTTACAGAGCCACTAAATGTTCATCAAAACCAATAGGAGTGCTTAATGTCAATGGTTTCTTTGATGGTTTACCGTCTTTCATCGACTACTCGCCGAAAAGGGCTTTATTTCCGAGCGTGCAAAACGAATCATAGTCGTTGCAACAACACGAAGAACTAATCAAAAACTCAATGAATTTGTTCCTCAACCAGATCCACTCTAGCTAAAATTGTCCTAGTAGAAGATATTACCGAGAGAAAAAGAAAAATGGATTCATTCCTCTCCCTTTGATAACCCATGACGGACCTCTTGTATTTTTACTTCTGTCGTGTGTAATAATCGTGCTAAATGATGGCGGCTTAAGGAGTTTCTTCTTGATCTCTTGACGCGCATCTATTCGCGATTTATGTATTCTTGTAATTTTTATTTCGTGTTTTGCTTTTTTAAAAACTTTGATGGCGCGTAAGGCGACTCTTCGGACTTTCTTGATGCGCATCTAAAAATTATGTTATACTTACGAGTATTTTTTTTTTTCTTTTGTGTGTGCCTCGTATATTTATTCTCTTGCGATTCTAAAAGGCGTTAGGCTCGGACATCAACTTTCTTAACAGGAGTATTCTCGCTTTTCTCGCATTGATTTTTATTTTTATTTTATAAATCGAGGACGCTTTATTTTCAAGTTTGGGGGTGGTCTGTTGTAGTATGTTTTAGTGTGTTAGTATTTTGGTGTGTTTTTATTTGCCTTAAATTTTTTTTTGTATGTATATATATATATATATATAGTATTTTGATTTGTGAGATTTCTAGATCGGCCATAAACACCAATAAATTAACTATATACAAGCTTCTAAAATCGTTTTAACCGTAAAAAAATTGTATATTCCAAAAATTTTTGTGCCTTAATCTCTCTTTCCAAACCTTGTAGTTATCATATAAAATCGAGTCATTCGTTACCTTGAGAAAAGAAGAATCACGGTTGATGAAAAATAGAATCGAAATTTACTTAATTTGTGGAGTTTTGAATTTTCATGCTTAACTAATAAATGATTTTCTGCAAAAATTCTATTCCCTAAAAAAAAAAAAGAGTCATTGGTGAAAAGAGCTACACGTTAGCAAATAACGTGTGAAAGCTATCACCTAAAATAAATAAATGACGAAAAGGAGAAGTGTTGAGCAAAGAATAAATTGCCTAATTTTGGAAGTCTTAAATTTTGCGAAAAATAAAGGACTAACCATTGTTGGTGCGTAGGCTGCCGTCTCGAGAAAAATTGGTGAAAAGAGCTACACGTTAGCAAATAACGGTGTGAAAGCTATCACCTTTTTGAAAGAAAAATAATGAGATAGAAATTGTGTTAGTGAAAAGAGCTACACGTTAGCAAATAACGGTGTGAAAGCTATCACTAAAAGGGATGTAGTTTATGAGCGATTTGAATTAATTAGCGGTGAATTTCAATACACTCAATTTTGTAAAAATCACAATATTTGATGACGCCGATGAAATTCTTCTTCATATTGAGTCGAAAAATAAACGAGTGATCGAGAGCAACCATCAAAGGGAGTCGTGTGAAGTCACGAGTGGGAAAGAAATAATCAACCTTTTGGGTGGAAAACCTTGTATTTTGGAATTACAAAAATAAAAACCGTGTTTTAACTTCAAAATCGTTAGTAGATTTATTTTGAATCTTGATTCATTTCTATCTACTGTATAAAGTTGGTTATTGTGTATTAATGGCATTTTGATCTCTTTTTATCTTTATATATAATTATTTTTCTTAAATTTGTGTGTATTATTTTATATTTTTTATTTTATGTCTTATTTTAATTTTTATTTTGTGTGTGATTAATAATGAGTCTTGCTCGGGACTAGCAAGAATTTAAGTGTGGGGTATTTGATTAGTGCATAATTGATCTAAAATTCATATACAAAATATTCATTTTTCCGGGCATAATTGTACTGATTTGTGATTAAAAATATATATTTTACAGATATGTCCAAACATGAGCTAAAAATGGTTATTTTACAGATTGCTGACATGAAGCATCAAAAAGAACGGAAAACAAGATCAAATCCAACGACGGGAATTTTTCCAGGACAAACGACCATACAAAACGGCGCAAAATGGACCGTGTTCTGTCGGCCGTTTCACATACGGCGCAACAAGGGCCGTGTCTTGGGCCGTTTCACACACGGCCGGCATTTAGCGCCGTGTCCTCGCGCGTATTCCGGAAGAGACCGAGTCACCACAAAACGGCGCACAAACACGGGGCAACTGGGCCGTTTTTCATCGCCGTGTTTCAGCAGATGCCATGCAAAATTAGTCCACTTTTGACCAACTTGTGAAATCAACCACAAGATATTTTTTGGTCAAAAATCTGAAAATTCAAAGACATGGGTGAAGTGTGAACAAAGAATTAAAAAAATGATATTACAATAGATATTTTGAATTAAATAATCAATTGTATTCTTGAAAATCACCTATAAAAGGACATGTTCATCCATTGCAAAAATCCCAACCCACATTCTTACCAAGAAATCCTCAACTTCTTGCTAAGAAATACTCCTTTCCTTTAGCAATATATTTTCCTTAGAACTTTCAATTTTAGTTTGTATTTTATTTTTGCTTTGAAGTTTTTCTTTCATTTAGTTTGTAATTGAAAAGTGCTTGATCAATAAGCACTTAGTATTTTACTTTCAAATTTTGTAAGCTTGTAACCTTTAAACAAGTTTGAAGTTATATTTTGAAGTTTGTTTCTTGCACTTTGATTCATCATATTCAAGTAAGTTTTATCTATTGTCATTAAGTTCTAGTAATTAAAAGTTTCTATATATATATATTATATATATCAATTATTTCTATTATAATTTTAGTATGTATAAACCGATGAGTAGCTAATCTTTCTTCCTAGGGGAAGGGGGATTTCTATTAGGTTATATATTGAGTATTTGATTGATTTAAACTATTTTTAGGACTAATTGGTTTAAATAGAGATTGATCATATCCTATTTTTACTAATGAAACCTTCTTGATTGATTGTTGAGTGAATTGGAAACATATCTTTTCAATCTATCAAATGTTAATCTTGTTATCAACATCTTAAGATTGCGAAAGTGGTTAAGACATCTTTGATTACGAAAGTACGGAGGTGAAAAGTTGATTACTCGATGAACGATCGTTTATCCTAAAAATAGTCAAGTTAGAGAAATGAAAGGACTAATTAGTTTAAATAGAGATTGATCATATCCTATTTCTACTAGTGAAACCTCCTTGATTGATTGTTAAGTGTATTGGAAACACATCTTTTCAATCTATCAAGTGTTAATCTTGTTATCAACATCTTAAAAAAGTGACGATTAAGACAACTTTGATTACGAAAGTACGGAGGTGAAAAGTTGATTACTCGATAAATATTCATTTTTCTTTTATATCCATATAAATCAATTCCTATACTTAATTAAATACCTAATTTAATGAACCCGTAATCCCCTAGATTTTATAAATTCCCAACTCATTTTAATTCTATTCATTTTCACTAGTTAAAAATAGTCTAGTATAAAAATAGTTTTCTTAAAACTAGTAGTATTAAAAATAGTCTTAATATAAATAGTCTTAATATAAATAGTCTAGTATAAATAGTCTACTAAAAATAGTCTAGTATAAATAGTCTAGTATAAATAGTCTTAATATAAATAGTCTAGTATAAATAGTCTACTAAAAAATAGTCTAGTTAAAAATAGTCTTATATAAAATAGTCTTATTAAAAATAGTTTAGTTTAAAATATAGTGCATTTTAATTTAGTTAATTTTTAAAAACCCAAAAATATCTTTTTTTAATATTTTAGTATTTATTTCTCGCAATTTGTAACGAAAAATTATACGAAGCCCTGTTGGACAATCCTCGAGAGAAAAGACCTTGGTAGAACTTACCACAAACTACTTCTACCTCGTATATATTTGCGAGCGACTCAAGAACTCCTATTTTTAGGATAAGTTTTTGACCGATCAAATTTTGGCGCCGTTGCCGGGGATTGTTTTAAGCCAAATATAATTTTTCTGTCCGGTCAAGTGGCGGATAACGGTACTCCGTGACTATTAAAGTCGGATTTTTCAGTTTCCCACAAACAACTGATATTTGTAGATATTTTATCGTTTTTCATTTTAATTTTTTTTGGTCATGGATGAAACATTGTTTAAAATTGAAAAAAGATTTCCCTTTCTAAGCAAAAATGCAATTTTAAAAATTTACAAGACAAGGCTTGAAAGGATGAGGTTGCTTACGAATAAAAGCATACCTTTTGACATAAGATTCATTATCGAAGCCAAAGTAAGAATAGAAGGTGAATTCACAGAAACACCAACTAGATTCTTACCAGGGCTTGGAAAAAGTTCATATGCCAAGAAACAACGAGCAAAGATTCTAGCCGTTTGCTATAAATGTGCTAGATGGGCGTAATGCAAAATGTCGATCTTTAGGAATTCCATCTACAAACAGAGAAGATAAAATTCGGTTCATTAATGATGGTCCGAATAAGGAGAATTTAGATAATATCGAAATTTCTCTTGACACGCATCCTAGTGGACTTGTGTATTACGAATTCAATGTTTGTGGAATAAATTCAAACCAGAATATGAACAACGTCTTGGGAATCTGACGTTAAAAGACCCTGTTTGCCAATTTGTAAGAAAATTGGATGGGAAGCTTCTCCCCGACTCATAGAAGGCGTTTAGGCCGTTTCTGAACGTAAAATCAGAGGAAGATGTGAGCCACAATCACAACTACTGTACATACGCATAAGTATCTTTTATTTTTGTCGTGTGGTGAGATTTTACGAATAAAAATGTGATACGCGATAAAAGCTTTCATTATTCTATTGAGTAGTTGAAGCACAATCAAACGCAATCACAAACTTGTTAAACAATTTTTCCTCATCTTTTCTTCTATAAATAACCTTTGTGCTTGTTTCTTTTATTCATCCCTCAAACTTGTATTTTTCTCTTTTTCTCTCTAAATAAATTTCTTTTCAAAAATGGAGTCATCATCTTCCACAAAAAATTTTACACACTGCATTTTTGGTGGATCTAGTTACGAAAAGAGGCATGCTTCATCAAGGCCACGACTTGGGTCGTACCTTAGAGAAAAATGCATTCATGTAGTTTACGGAGGAGGAAGTCTAGGATTAATGGGACGAGCCGTCGCCTATATGGAAGGAGTAAGAGTATTGGGAGTAATCCCAAAACCTGCAGTGAAAGTAAAATCACCGGTCAACTATTGGAGATGCGTTTAGATCTGTGAATATGCAAGATCGCATAACTCACATGATAAATAATTCGCGCCTTTATCGCCCTTCCGGTGGTTTTGGCACCCTTGAGGAACTTTTTCATGTGGTTACAGAGCCACCTAAATGTTCATCAAAACCAATAGGAGTGCTTAATGTCAATGGTTTCTTTGATGGTTTACCTGTCTTTCATCGACTACTCTGCCGAAAAGGGCTTTATTTCCGAGCGTGCAAAACGAATCATAGTCGTTGCAACAACACCGAAGAACTAATCAAAAACTCAATGAATTTGTTCCTCAACCAGATCCAAATTTCTAGCTAAAATTATGCAGGTAGAAGATTTTACGGTGAGAAAACGAAAAGTGGATTCATTCCTCTCCCTTTGATAACCCATGACGGACCTCTTGTATTTTTACTTCTGTCGTGTGTAATAATCGTGCTAAATGATGGCGGCTTAAGGAGTTTCTTCTTGATCTCTTGACGCGCATCTATTCGCGATTTATGTATTCTTTGTAATTTTTATTTCGTGTTTTGCTTTTTTAAAAACTTTGATGGCGGCGTAAAGGCGACTCTTGGACTTTCTTGATGCGCATCTAAAAATTATGTTATACTTACGAGTATATTTTATTTTCTTTTGTGTGTGCCTCGTATATTTATTCTCTTGCAGATTCTAAAAGGCGTTAGGCTCGGACATCAACTTTCTTAACAGGGAGTATTCTCGCTTTTCGCATTGATTTTTATTTTTATTTTATAAAGCGAGACAGTTTTATTTTCAAGTTTGGGGGTGGTTTGTTGTAGTATGTTTTAGTGTGTTAGTATTTTGGTGTGTTTTTATTTGCCTTAAATTTTTTTTTTGTATATATATATATATGTGTATATATATATATATAGTATTTTGATTTGTGAGATTTCTAGATCTGGCCATAAACACCAATAAATTAACTATATACAAGCTTCTAAAATCGTTTTAACCGGTAAAAAAATTGTATATTCCAAAAAAAATTTTGTGCCTTAATCTCTCTTTCCAAACCTTGTAGTTATCATATAAAATCGAGTCATTCGTTACCTTGAGAAAAGAAGAATCAGTCGGTTGATGAAAAATAGAACTGAAATTTACTTAATTTGTGGAGTTTTTGAATTTTCATGCTTAACTAATAAATGATTTTCTGCAAAAATTCTACTCCCTAAAAAAAAAAAAAAGAGTCATTGGTGAAAAGAGCTACACGTTAGCAAATAACGGTGTGAAAGCTATCACCTAAAATAAATAAATGACGAAAAGGAGAAGTGTTGAGCAAAGAATTTGCTAATTTTGGAAGTCTTAAATTTTGCGAAAAATAAAGGACTAACCATTGTTGGTGCGTAGCTGCCGTCTCAGAAAAATTGGTGAAAAGAGCTACACGTTAGCAAATAACGGTGTGAAAGCTATCACCTTTTTACGAAAGAAAAATAATGAGATAGAAATTGTGTTAGTGAAAAGAGCTACACGTTAGCAAATAACGGTGTGAAAGCTATCACTAAAAGGGATGTAGTTTATGAGCAGATTTGAATTAATTAGCAAATTTGAATTTCAATACACTCAATTTTGTGAAAATCACAATATTTGATGACGCCGATGAAATTCTTCTTCATATTGAGTCGAAAAATAAACGAGTGATCGAGAGCAACCATCAAAGAGAGTCGTGTGAAGTCACGAGTGGGAAAGAAATAATCAACCTTTTGGGTGGAAAACCTTGTATTTTGGAATTACAAAAATAAAAACCGTGTTTTAACTTCAAAATCGTTAGTAGATTTATTTTGAATCTTGATTCATTTCTATCTACTGTATAAAGTTGGTTATTGTGTATTAATGGCATTTTGATCTCTTTTTATCTTTATATATAATTATTTTTCTTAAATTTGTGTGTATTATTTTATATTTTTTATTTTATGTCTTATTTTAATTTTTATTTTGTGTGTGATTAATAATGAGTCTTGCTCGGGACTAGCAAGAATTTAAGTGTGGGGTATTTGATTAGTGCATAATTGATCTAAAATTCATATACAAAATATTCATTTTTCCGGGCATAATTGTAGCGATTAAGACATCTTTGATTACGAAAGTACGGAGGTGAAAAGTTGATTACTCGATAAATATTCATTTTTTCTTTTATATCCATATAAATCAATTCCTATACTTAATTAAATACCTAATTTAATGAACCCGTAATCCCCTAGATTTTATAAATTCCCAACTCATTTTAATTCTATTCATTTTCACTAGTTAAAAATAGTCTAGTATAAAAAAAGTTTTCTTAAAACTAGTAGTATTAAAAATAGTCTTAATATAAATAGTCTTAATATAAATAGTCTAGTATAAATAGTCTACTAAAAAATAGTCTAGTATAAATAGTCTAGTATAAATAGTCTTAATATAAATAGTCTAGTATAAATAGTCTACTAAAAAATAGTCTAGTTAAAAATAGTCTTATATAAAATAGTCTTATTAAAAATAGTTTAGTTTAAAATATAGTGCATTTTAATTTAGTTAATTTTTAAAAACCCAAAAATATCTTTTTTTAATATTTTAGTATTTATTTCTCGCAATTTGTAACAAAAAATTATACGAAGCCCTGTTGGACAATCCTCGAGAGAAAAGACCTTGGTAGAACTTACCACAAACTACTTCTACCTCGTATATATTTGCGAGCGACTCAAGAACTCCTATTTTTAGGATAAGTTTTTGACCGATCATTAGCGTGCGCTAACGAGAACTTCGACCACCCAAGAGCTCTGGGATCGCCTGAACTACCAGGTAGCGTGCGCTATCCTCCCCTTAGCGTGCTACCAACGCACTCTTGCGCGCGCTAGCTGCAAAGCGTAGCGTGCGCTAACGACCCACAGAGACAACAACAGAACACATCAGAAAAATTACATGCCGTAAACCTTTCTCACAAGGATTTACCAGGCTAAGCACAATTTCCCATGTCATTTCGAAAATGCTAAAAAGACCAATGACGGTAATATTTTTCCAAAGCTCACAAAATCATTTGTCAAACCATCATGAAATATTCAAGGCCAAAATGCCATAACTTGATTCAAGGAATCGGTTTTACGAAATAAAACTCAGTTTGCAAAATACCGAAAGCCGTTTGAAAGAACTCACGCAGCGGATAAAATACGGTTCGAAAATACATCAGCAGTGACGACACTCCTCGTATAAACCAAATACGAGAGTCTAATAAACACATATCGTGAAATCAAAATCCACAGAAGGATTCCATCATTTAACAACTAATCAAACAAATAACTCGTGTCACACGAGGCACAACACAAAGAAGGGAGTTTAACATCCATAGGTCGCACGTAAGTGACGACCACCCCTCGATACTAACCACGACCAATGATCTCAAACGACGCGTCGCGATGTGACTACGTCAGACAAAATCCGACAAGACAAAACTCAACAAACACAACTTGACTCGACAGCCTAGGTTTCCCCAGGCTAATCTGATTTTAAAAATCGTATACTCTAGTTATTCGAAAATAAAACCGATAAGTTAAAAATCGTTTTCAAGACCCTTTCAAACGCGACAAGGGCTTAATAGCGGTAGCATTTTATAAAATGTCCTAAACACTTTTAAACACGACCTTTAAATACGACACAAGGTTTTATTTGAAAATACAAGGCTGGCTCGCCCAAATTCATGTCACTTTCAAAAACCCACAATACGATCAAGTCTAAGAAATTTTCAAGCATGCACGCCGCATGTATTATTATTAATAGAAACACGTTGGTTGTAAATAACAATAATTAGCCAAGTACCAACAATTTCCGAACACACGCATATACGGCATTCAAAAATCACCAGTTCAACAAGCGCAACTCGAGAATACTAATTCCAAGCATATGTCAAACTATCTCTTCAAGTTTGACAGCGTAACCAAAGATCACCGATTTGGACGTATGTCGAAACCAGCTATGTGAGTTTCTCAACAAACTCTGCCATCAATACCTATACCGGAACATATCAATGTTCAAAACTTCTACATCATACTGCACCCTTCGGTGTCCAACCCATCAGTACATTCGGCTCAACATACATTTAGTATATCGCAATTACCAAACAGATTCCATCATACAACAAAAGACTAGAGCGTCAAGCCCTCTCACAATATACCACGGAGCAAAATTTGGATCTTTCGATCACCAACGATCCCACCAATGCTAGGAAGTTTAGCGATGGAAGGCTCGCAAAACGACAAACGGTCAAGCCCAGAACGGCGCACATACTCCAGAGAGATAAAGGACTGCGCAATACTAGAATCAAAAGTACACAACAGGATGGATCGAGAAACAACTCGGCGATAAGTACGAGAGAGGCAATCACAGTTCAAGAAGTGGAATTTCAATACGAGAAAACAAGAGAATTGAGTAAGGAAAACTTACGAGCACTGGATGTACTGAGATGCCGGCAGCGGTGTGACAATGTGCAAAACAAAACACAACTAGACCCAAATAACCAACAAGCCTAGGTATCCATAAACCTAGAGCTCCGATACCATTTTCTGTAACACCCCCAAGATATTCGAGGTGTAAGCGTCGTGGACCCCTACATGGGACCCACCAGGCTAACACAAGAAAAACACCTCTCGACTAACCATCTCGGTTAGCAAGGAAACAATTGTTAACAACAAGAACATAAAACAACACGTCCGGTACAACCGGCATAATAAACATCAACCGACAAATACAGTAACTCCAACAAGGACCAATTACAATCTGAGAGGAAAAGCCTAAGTACTCGCGAGTACAATCTATAAGTTTACAATTTGGAAAACATCCATATGAAAAGAGACAGTAGGAAATAACAAGACTCAATTGCACATGTCAACAACCTTGGCCGACATCCTCGTACCATCCCGCCCGCTCAAATCTGGCCGAACATAACACGAAATCCATAACAAGAATTTCCCGACAACGGGTCCCCAAAGGGGTTAGCAATTACGCTAGTACAAGTATTCAAGGCAAACCAATCGCTTACACATTTCATAGTACATGCACCAATATCATTTCAAAAACCAAAACTAGACATGTCTTTTCCCGGAAAACAAACAGTCAAACACTTTGCCTTGGGAACAGAGTAATATCATAGATTCCCGCACGAGGCCTCTATGGACCCTCCCGCACTGGCTATCTTATAAAACAAAACACGCACATGCATCGCCTTGGGAACAGAGTAATATCATAGATTCCCGCACGAGGCCTCTAAGGACCCTCCCGCACTGGCTAGCTAAACAAACTCGTGAAATCCAGGGCGGCAGCATAGATTTCCCTCCTTGACCCCGTCGGGCCAACACGAGGTGAGTTACACACAAGTAATATACATCACCATTTCATGTTAAGCTTAAAGGTTTACAAAAAATACTTGCCTTGAATTATTGACGACGCAATGAACGAAAAGGAAAGTCACCGACGAACGCTAGGAACCAATGAAACCGAACCTAACGATTCGAAGAATACAATCACAACCATTTCTAAATGAATACGGAATTGGAATACACCCGAAAACCCGCCTACGATTCATGTATATTCGTATATAAACAACAACGAGGGCGGACCACAACCAAACCCTCTCGATTCCGTAAAAATCACGAAATATACCATGAATCCGTAGGGAAACTAAGAATACCAACAAGGTTAATCATATTCATCATGAATTAATCGACAAAACGGAACGAATCGGACAAAAACGCGAAAATCCCCAAATCTACCCAAAAGTAGGGTTCTAAAGATCTAACCTTGATTCGCTGGATCGAAGGATGTTATAGGACGATTGATCAACGATATAACCTCAAGAACTTCATGGATTTGTTGTTCAACAACATGGTTTCGTCTCCTCCGAAACCCCAGCCGCGGACCGAAGAGAAATGAAATGAAAAATGACGGAGAAAGTCGCTGGTCTGTCATTTATATACTGGGCCGGAACTCGTGCGCTATCGGCCAGTATCGGCCGAGCACACTCGGCCATGGCCCGCACGACCCGGCACCACCGACCAATTCTGCCGACCGTGACTCGACCGCCCGACTCCCGCTAGCGTGCGCTACGGCCGGAAGCCTGCGCGCTAGCCGGCCATCCGATAGCAGCTGGATCGACAACTCGTCCGTGCGTCGCTAGTCGGCCGTGCGCTACCCCCTGCCGGTTAGCGCGCGCTACGACCGACTGATGGCGTGCGCTACCGCCGATCTGACCGAGTCGAACCTCGAGAATACCTCTGCCCGGGCCGATAGCGTCATTGGCGACTCGGCAGCGTGCGCTACACTGCTGAAACTAGCGCTGGCGTCCGGCCGTGGCGTGCGCTACGCCGGTTCTGCCGTGCTGCTCGGCAAGGTCAAGACTCGTCCGCCAGTCCCGCACTCGCCGTGGCCGGTGCTTTCGGCCACCCGCCACGACCCGACGCCTCGATTTCCGAAAACGCACGGACGGACACACGGCGAAAAGTTCGCGGACGGCGTCGACTCGAGATGAAAACGTAATGCAATAATTAATCATACGCGACCAAGAAAAGGGTCAAGACGACAAATACAGATATGGATACCCGTAACTTTCAAGAAATTACAAAATGGCCCAAAACGCCCGGAAATCACGATACGTGATCGAATAACCAAACCGAAGTTCACAACACGTCTAACAAAGTTAAACGGACTTGCGGGAAACTCGAAACAGCAGTTTCGGACGAGATTCGCAAGAATCGAACTCAAGTGCGGAAAAGTCGCTAAAAAGCACAGAACTCAACAAAACAACACCGAAACGAACTCGGATGACAAAAAGTGTAGAATTAATCATTCTCAGAATGACGAAACGGTCATGAGAGAGCCGTCAAAACGGACTCCGGCCGAAAAAAAGAAATTTACCAAAAATCGAAAATTGCGGATATTACATACGGTGATGGAGGAAAATCCGGATTATATACCACGAGACGAACTTCACGATGTTCATAGTCATGAGACAAACAATGAAAACAATTCTGAAGGGGCATCAAACGAGATGAAGCAGATACGTAACGATATTGCTACTTTAATATGGAATGCACATCATGGATGATAATTTAACATCATTTTAACGTTGTTTGTATTTTTACATGGATTTTCATGCAATGCTACATATTTTATGATTCATATCAATAATTTTATTTACTATTCTTGTTCATATTGGGTTTGTTATTTGTATGCCCAATTACGTCATTTTACACTTTTAATCTACAATTACAGCTAGTTTACCAAACAATGCTACAAAAAAAAGAGCTACATTTTTTATATTTTTCAGCACCAGCACCAGAATCAACACCAGAATCAGCACCAGCACCTGCATCAGCACCAGCACCAGCAATTTTTGCCACACACACCCTAAATATGGCCTGGTTTAATATCTGGGCTAAATATGGCCTGGTATTCGTTCTAATTCACCGACCATATGTGGATTGAAGTCAGGGAAATGTTTTTCTCGGAAAGTTCAACCAGGAATAATACCCTACCAATGGACCTCGGCTAACTAACAAGGCTATCAAAAGGCCCAAGAGATGGAGTTCTTGGCCCTAATCTGCCTGCCTTTCAAACCCAATAGGCCTTTAATTGATTGAAAATTCCCATACATAGAGCAGCATGTTTCCGGCATTTATTAATTTCAAGCTCCCTGAAGGAACATGTGAATGAATAAAAGAGAGAATAAATAATAATTATATTTTTATAGTGAAAATTGATAATCCCCATATACTAATTTTATAACCAATTTGATACATATCAAAATATAGATATTTATCTTCTGAATCATCTTATATTTTCCAGCCAAATCTTAATGTTATTGCATATCATTCCTTATTGCCACATTAATCAATTTATTACCATCTCAACATTGATGTTTTAAATCCCCAGTCTTTCTACCCATTATCCCTCTCTCTCAAATTATCATTCTAAGTAATCGACACCAACATTCAACTTTTTAGTCCGCCTCTCTCTATCCTCTTCATGCCTCAATAATTATCACCATAAACAACTGACACAAATATTTCAATTTTTAGTCCCGTCCCTTTACCAACTTTCTTTCTCATAGATTACCACCCCAAGTAATCTACACGAATACTCTACTTTTTAGACCCCCTATCTCCCTACTCAAATTCTATTCTTGGGACTCAAGTATTTCATCCAGTTTGTTATATCTCTACTCATTTCCTCTCTCTAGAATTGCCATCCTAAATGATCGACACTAATATTCGATTCTTTACTCACATTTAATTCTCTACCCACTTTTCTTTTATAGAATTAACAACTCAAGTAATTGATACTAATATTTAATTTTTTACTCTGCCCCTCAAACCACATTCACTGTAATTACCACCCCAAGCAACTGACATTGATATCCAGTGTTTACTCCCCCTGCCAATCCACTTACTCTTCTAGAATGGTCACCTCAAGTTTTTGGTGTCAAGTAATCGACACTAACATTCAATTTTTTAGCTTCACACCCTTCTCTACCCAATTTCTCTCTCTAGAATTGTCACTCTAAGTATAATTGCCATTAATGTTTAACCTTTTATTCCTCTCTCTCTAACCACATTTTCTCTCTAGAATTACCACCCTAGGTAATCAGTATTAACATTCAACTTTTTAGTCCCCTCTCTCTATAATTATCACTTCAAATAATCAGGACTAATATTTAACTATTTCAACTTTTTAGTCCACTCTCTCTATAATTACCACTTCAAATAATCAGGACTAATATTTAACTGTTTAGTCTCACCCTGACCATTTTTTTCCTCTGAAATTACAATCCCAAGTTATAGGGACCGATATTCAACTTTTAGTCTTACTATCCACTTTCTTTTTTGAACAAAGACCTCAATTAATTGATACTACTCCATCCGTCTCACCGATCTTGGTTCATAATTTTTTTTTTTGGGCCATCCCAAGATACTTGGTCATTTCCTTTTTAAGACACCTTTATCTCTCATAACTTTAAATAATATATATTCATACCATCACTTTATACACTACTTTTCATTTTTTCTTAAATCTCGTGCCGAAAAGCAAATGCTCAAAATAGGTGGGATGGAGAGAGTAATATTTAACTTGTTGGGCCCCCTCTATCTATCCACCTTTTCTCTCTAAAATTATCAACTCTTGTAATTAATGCCAACATTTAGTTTATTTATTCCTCATCCTTTTAATTACCACTATTTATTTATTTTTACTCTCTTATTCATGGAATTACCATTCCAAGTATCATTCGTCTTTTTACACCCCTCTCCCTATCCACTTTCTTTCTGCCACACCAACTAATCGACATCAATATTTAATTTTTGATCGCCATCTCTCTATCCATTTTATCCCTCTATAGTTACCAGCATCAAGTAATTGGTATTAACATTTAGGGAAATGATACACCCACATATTAAATCACACTCCCATCCACATCTAAACCCATCTAAGCAAATTTTAAACAATTATGGGACCCACAATTATTTAACTTAACCCACTTAATATTTCTCTCTCTTTTTTTTCCAGCATCGTTCCCTTCTTTTTTTTCTTCCTTTCTTCCTCCTTCTCCCCTTCTCACCTAAACCTGCAAATTCAGCCCTCAATTTTCGGTGAAATCTGACGGCGTCAAATTCAGGCTCTTGATCGGCGACAAGTTCAGGCTCTCGACCGATGACATAATCGTGTGAGGCTCTATTTCTCCGGCGAGGGTGTTGCTTGTGTATTGAAGGTGAAGATGTCTTCTTCAAGTAGATCTCCTCCATGGAACTATATTAGGGCACCCAACAAGATATGTTTGTGTCAAAAAAATGCAGTCATCAGAGTTTCTAAGAGAGAATGGAGCATAAATTGCTTATTTTACTCATGCCCAGTAAGAATGGTCTTCCACAAGTTTTTAATAACTATTATTTGATAAGTTTTGTTACTAATGAACATCATTTAATTAAGTTGGGTCTTTATTTTTACAGGAAAGAAACGGATGTAATTTTTTTCAATGGTGTGAAGGTGGTGATATGGCTTCAAATATGAAAAATGATGATGATGATGCCAATGAAGTGGCCTCGAATTAGGAAACTGGCATTGTAGAACTAAGAAATGAGTTTGTTGCTTTATTGGTCGAGCATTTCTTGAAAATGCAAGCAAGTTTGAACAAAATTGTATGGAAGTTGGCTTTCATTGCGATTGTTGTGGGTATGATTTTTAGGTATACTATGTAGTGAGCCAAAAGACCATTATTTGTATTAGTCAGTGTAGTATAATGTTCCACAAGGTTGAGATGAATCAAATGGTTATGTTTTGATGTTTGTTCTGCTTTTGCTTTGGTGTTTTGCCCGTCAAAATATGCCAATGAATGAAATGGTTTGATTTGATTTGTGTTTTATATTTTAGTTGAGTGGAACGCGTTTCTGATTCTTCAGAGCCATGTATAAAACATGGGTTATTACATCAAAAATAATTAAGCAGCAAACATGTAACTGAATCAAACATATTGGGTATATAAACATGTTTGTGCAGCAAACATGGGTTAAAACATGAGTTTCTACTTTTGTTACTAATGAACATGTATAAAACATGGGAAGTTGGTTCAGTGATACAAACCATTCGAGGCCAAACTGCTATGTAAATGAACCAAACACCATATGCAAGAGGGGACCAAACTGCTATTGGAGGCCAAAACATAAAACATGGAGTGAAACAAAAAAACCATTCATAATGAAAAGTTAGTTCAGTGATACAAACCATTCATAATGAAAACATTCATAATGGAATATCAACCAAACATATTCAAAAAAAAAAAAAACAATATACATATGCAATATACATCCTGCCATTTAATGTTACCCTTTGCTGGAGTTTCTGAGACAAATGGACATGAGGGCAGTCAGGTGAAGGCTAACATGCCAGCTATTCCATCCGCAAAACACAGCATGGTTGGAGCAAATTCTAATAGCCATCGCAAATCATTATCAAGTTCATATCAGGCAAAACAGATAATTTCCTTTAATCCCCTTCCCTTGAAAAAACATGGTTGTGGATGCTATACTGAATGCAAAACGGCTAGATCTCTTAAAAAAAATAAAAAAAGCATTTGTGCAAAGATTATCATTGTAATTTGTTCGAATAAAATTCTAATGATAAAAAAAACCCCTGCCATTTAATCTAGATCAATACAAAACATTCTTCAACTAGTTCACATCTCATAGAAATAAAACATGTATTACATAGTTCAGTGACCAAACAAAAAAAAAAAGATAGTTTCAATAATTCATCAAACGCCCCAAGAAAAATTTGAACTAAGTGTGCTTGGTGCTCCTTGTGAGGGATGATAGATTTCGAAAGTTCCATCACGAGCATCTTCTCCTACTGCTTCACCTACCGACCGAAATGGAATTTGATAACCCTATAAATAAAAAAGGAATCAAACATATTTCACATACATAGAGCAACACTTGCATGGAAAAAAAAAAGTAAAGTGTATACCACAAATGGAAAGTTGCTCCCAACTCCTATATTCGGAGCTCCTATATATGGAGTGAATTGAGGTATATTTGGTCGCAAGAGTGCCGCATTCCCTTGTCCGTCATACCCCTTAAAATGAAACCAAATTATAATTATTAGAAGTTTTTCAAATAAAATGATTCATAGTATACAAATAAAAAAATTTAACAAATATGTGCATGTGTCGAAGTTGAAGTTCTTTTCTTTTTTGAACCCGATTTTTTTTTGTTGCTTTCTCAACATTACCGACTAGCCTTTTGGTTGGAGGCCGCCCCTTACTACGAGTAACAAATGGATCAAGTATAGACGTACTCTCTCTTGTTGGTATAATATTTGAAAACACATTACCTTCTCCACGACTTTCAGCCTTTTCTTTTAAAGTCGATTTCATTGCAAAAACATGTGATATCACATCATCACTCCAATCTTGATAACTCGATGCAACCTCAGCAACCTCAAAAAATTCATTGCACATTTTATCATAACGATGCGCTTCAGGCTTGTCCGACCAATTGTCATAACTGATCCGAATTTTTGAGTGCCTTATTTTGACATTTTTAACCTTTTCAGTATATACTCGGCAGGTAATTCATCATAAATTTCTCTTTGATTATAGACCATAAGTTGATGCCTGCACATTATTCCTCTATACACGAACAATCGGCAATCACAATCAACTTTCTTTGTATCTTCATTAAAAATCACACTGAACGTTACAGACCGATATCCAAAATCTCCAACTTTAACACGTTCACGTACTTGATATTCAAAAATTCCAGCATTTTCATTAATCGTACTCACATTACAACATAACCTCCCAGCCATTTCTTCCTGAAACTCTTTAAATTTTTGTCGCGTGTAAGCAGTTTGAAATTGCTTCTCAATCAGAAAAAGAGTTAACGTTGGGTAGTTGGAGTTGTATGAATTGAAATCTTCATGCTTCTCACTTTCTACCCTTTTAGACAATGCATTCTCATATTGTTCAACAAACTGTTTCAAAGTGGTCTTCGAGTTTACGTACCCGTCAAAGAAAGAATTGATACTTTCACTTCGCTGGGTGGTTGACATTCCTGCCCAAAAAGCATCCTTCACAAAAGCAGGCACCCAACGAGATCTCTCCTTATACAATCCAAGTAACCATTCATTATTTTGTAGGTGAAACATATCAATGAACTCTTTCCATGCATCTTCAAATTCACGTATTGATAATGAATTATAAACTGTATTTTTCATAGCAGATTTCAATGCTTTATATTCATTGTACCCATTCAATTTTTCAGACAACTTCTTCATAATATGCCATAAGCACCATCTATGTCGTGCATTAGGAAAAACAACCTCCACTGCTTTTTTCATGGCTCTATCTTGATCTGTGATTATTACACTTGCCGGACATCCAGACATACATGTAAGCCATGACTGAAATAACCAAGTGAAGGTATCAGTGTCTTCACTGGAGATCAGTCCACACCCTAGCAATACTGATTGTCCATGATGGTTAACCCCTACAAAAGGTGCAAACGGCATATCATATTTGTTCACTAAATATGTTGTATCAAAAGTAACAACATCACCAAATTCTTTGAAAGTTGCCCTACTCCTTGCATCTGCCCAAAAAACATTCTTTAATCGACCGTCCTCATCTAAGAGGGTGTTTGGCATTGTGATTTGAAGCAAATTATTAGATTATCACGTTACCAAATCGTGAATAATCTACTTTTTGTGTTTGGCTAACAAAAAGTGATAAGTGATTATTTGCGTTATGTATAGCTCAAAACGTTGTTTTCAAAAAGTAAGATATGTGTTACTGCCACAAAACGTGGTTCTAGTAGTCCACTTGTAACTTTAATAATTACCAATCTAACCCTCACATATGTATATCCACTTGCCACTTTAATAATTACAAAAAGTCCTTTTTGGTATTTTTACATGATAAGCCATTAAATAATCTAATTTGCCAAACACTCAAAACTGATTATCGGATTATTGCGATTTCAAACATCATAATCAAATCCAAACACTATATTTAAAAACCATGTTTTGCAACAGCTGATTATCTTATTATCCGTTTTCAAAACCAATAATCTATTTTCAATAAGCAATCCCAAACACCCCCTAAATCCATCATGTAGAAGAAGTCGGAATTCTCAGATTGCATTTTCAAGAAATAATTGTGCATCGCAGTAGCATCACCTTCAACAAGCTGTAAGCGTCTAACTTTGTTCACATAATTTCTCGCATCCCGCTGTGTAAATGGTACATTCTCATAACCTCCCCCACCAATCACTACTGAATTATAACTATGGTTCATTGAAATTCCAGCTTTATCATTCAAAATAAGTCTTTTTCTCACACATGATTGAATGTACCTATTGCATTTGTAAAAACGGGATTTGCCTGGACTCATTTCATGGTTATGAATATGTTCAACTGATTTGACATACCATATTGCATCAAGGTTATAAAATGCCGTAAGCCTAGCTTTGCAATCCGTCTTTGAGGTTGGGCGCATCGTAAGCGGATTGCGTGATTTGGACTTGTGCTTCGCCCCACGAGTACACTGAATAATCACATATGATAAAATATCGTCCACTTTTTTTGAGGATCTTTTGTATATGGCAAAACCTTTTTTCCTAGCATAAGTGGCGTAAAAAGTCACGAGTTCCTCCAAAGAATGAAATCTCATTCCCGGCACAGGTTCAATAATCACAGTTCCCGTCTTCGCGCCTTCAAGAATCACACCCTCCTCTGCGTCCACTTCAGCATCAATCATGTTCTCGTTCCCCTCCTCCATAGAACCACTTGATACTTCACCTTCAATACACAAGCAACACCCTCGCCGGATAAATAGAGCCTCACACGATTATGTCGTCGGTCGAGAGCCTGAACTTGTCGCCGATCAAGAGCCTGAATTTGACGCCGTCAGATATCACCAAAAATGGAGGGCTGAATTTGCAGGTTTAGGTGAGAAGGGGAGAAGGAAGAAAGGAAGAAAAAAAAAGAAGGGAACGATGCTGGAAAAAAAAAAGAGAGAAATATTAAGTGGGTTAAGTTAAATAATTGTGGGTCCCATAATTATTTAAAATTTGTTTAGATGGGTCTAGATGTGGATGGGGTGTGATTTAATATGTGGGTGTATCATTTCCCTAACATTTAATATTTTAGTCCCCCATCCCTCTATAATTTTTCTCTAATAGAATTATCACCCCCAAGTAATCGACATCAACATTCAACTTCTTATTCCCATTCTCTCTAAAATTAACAACCCAAATAATCGACATTACTGTTCAACTTCTTAATCCAACAACTATTTACCTATTTGCTCTCCTCTCCCTGAATTAACAACCAATAAATCGGCACCAGTTTAACTTATTAGTCCATCGTCCACTCATTTTCGCTCACTGTAATAACATCACAGGTAATCGACCACCAACATTCAAATGTTTAGAGCAACTCCAAGGCATACACTTCTTTACCTATATCTCACCTACGTGGAAAGTTTTAGGGCTTTTGACTGAAATTTTTTTCTCCAACCGTCCTCCCCATCCCTATAATTTTTAGGGGAGAGAAAACTCAACCCCTTATTTGAGGGAGCAAATTAACACCCCCTGTATCCTCCATGTCATCTCCCGCTCCCATTTCCTGCTATTATTCTCATCTCCCGCCTATTCTTTGTATCTCCCTCCATCTTCTATTTATTTATTCTTCACTTCTTCTTCTCCAATTCAAAACTTCTCTGCAACCTTATTTGTTTATATATATTATTGTAAACCCTAACTTTATCTGTATTTGAATATGTAATTACTACTTTTCAGCTTTGGATTGTGAAGAAAATCAGAACTTTGCTGTACTTGCGCTCGATTAAGGTATGAATATAAACCCATTTTACTCTTTATCTCTTTTGTGTTGAATTTATTGGGTTTTTTTGTTTTGTTTTTTGGTTAAAGATTTGATTATTTTTTTCTCTGTACCAATTGGGTTGGTGTGTAAAAATGACAATCTTTAGAAGTAGAACTTCAATATTATAAACGTTTGTTTACTATGTTTAAGTGACAAAAAATGGCATACTCTGTTGCAAGGGAGCCTCTGTAACATCAACAAAGACTACTACTAATTAACATATTTTTGCCTTTCCAATAGTTTTTATGTTCTCCATACTCTACCATTATTATTTATTTGTGTCAAATTGTTAGTCAGTGGTAGACCAAATTTGTGATTTTGGTACTGCTTGATTTCCAGAGTGTGCTTATAATCACTTTCGGATGCTATTTTTATCTTTTGTTTGTTCCAGTTAGGCCTCTTTTGGTTGTCTCTGTTAAGAAGGCTTGTGCGTAGTGCTGCATAACATTATCTTGGGCAAGTCTAGTTTCATAATCATCTTAGTTAATATGCTTGCAGGTCAGATGGAATATTTTACATCTTTGTTAAATGGGGACGTGTACGTAGTTGATGATATTGATTCATCTCAAATCCCTCCCCAAATACCTCAACTTATCACACAAGAAGCTAGTCAACAAAAAAAGGGTCGAGCTACTAATTTTACTACAGAGGAGGATATGTTACTCGTTTCCGCTTGGCAGAATATTAGCATGGATCCAATACAAGGAAGCAATCAAACACACCAAACTTACTGGGAAAGAATTGCAGCCTTCTAAAATGAGAACAAAACTTTTTCAAGTGAACGGACAACAAATTCATTGTCTCATCGGTGGTCTGTCATAAATTCTTCTGTGTCCAAATTTATTGGGTATTACAATCAAGTTGAGGGAAGAAATCAAAGTGGAGCCAACGAACAAGACAAGGTATACTATTGTAAAGAACTTTCATTAGTTTATTTTCTGCAGTTATGCATTTGTGCTGGCGTCTTGCAACTGAACAAACATATATGGTATGCTAATTAGTTACCAGCTTTTAGTATAATAGCACAGAGGATGCACCCCTTATTCAGATCATATGTTAGTAATTTTATACTAACAGTGTGTGAGTGTAACCTGTTAAGCTTAGTTCTAATTTAGGATTTTACTGATTGTACTTCAATAGTTGCTTTAAATCTCAGAACTAATATATAAGCTTGACATGTACCATTTGACAGGTACGCCATGCAATGGCAATGTATTCCAGCCTTCAAAAGAAAACTTTCCAGTTCATACATTGTTGGACAGAATTACGGCACTGCCCAAAGTTCAGTGCTACTGTGGCAAAAAAACCCAGAAAATCTCCGCTTGATAGCCCAACATCATCTGCAAGTGCTCAAAGTCCATTTATGGGCACTCCGATCCTAGAAGAAAGAATAGAAAGACCAATGGGTCGGAAAGCTGCGAAGCGTTTAAAAAAAACTGAACAGGATGCAAAAAGTGATGAATTCAATACAGCTTTAACCCAAGTGAAAGACACAGTCACTAGGTTATCTGAAGCGAGACATGAAACTATCCAACAATTGATTAAGATCAAGAAAGAAAGATTAAAGACAACGGAGGAACGCGAGAGAGCAAGGGAGGAACGAGAGAGAGCAAAGGAGGAACGAGACAAGCAAATATACGAAATGTCCATCTTGGCAATTGATACCACTACCATGGAGGCAACTCTCGCCCAATATTACAAATATCTCAAAGATGACATCTTAAAAAATAGAGCTTAGTTAGTGGTTATTATTCTAAAATTGTTTTGCTATGCTTGTTAGATCACAAAATATGATGTATTGTGCAAACTATTTGGTCTATGTTTTTGAATCCAGACTCTGTATTATGAAAACTTTTGGTGTTTATGCAATTCAATCAAACTGTTTATTTCATGTCAATAATACATAATTTCATACATGATATTTCAAGAGTAAATCAGAATAGAAGAATACAAAATAGAAAATTACATCACAATACAACACCAGAAAATAAACTTATAGAAAGTTCATGACAACAAATAGTAAATGCAGACCTATTCCATCTCTTTACCATGAATCTCCCAAAGATGTTCTACAAGATCATTTTACAATTGAAGATGGAGTTGTTTGTCCCGAATATGTTGATGAACCTGTATAAATTCCTTGATACCCATGGTACGAGTGCGACTAGTAGAAGCGAGAGGTACAGATTCATCTAAATCATAGTTTTCATTTGAAAAATGCAAATCCCTTTCGTCTTCAACGATCATATTGTGCAAAATTATACAAGTCGTCATAATATATTTCATTGTGTCGACATCCCAAAAACGAGATGGTCCACGTATCATTGCAAATCGATCTTGCAACACTCCAAATGCACGCTCAACATCTTTTCCAGCAGCTTCTTGTGCAGCTGCAAAATTCTTTTTTTTGTTTCCTTGAGGGGATGAAATAGTTTTAACAAACGTAGGCCAAGAAGGATATATACCATCAGCAAGATAATATCCGATATTATATTCGTGCACGTTGATAGTATATCTCACTTCTGGCCCACGACCTTCTGCTAATTGTTCAAAAAGATTGGATCGATCTAACACATTAATGTCATTTAACGATCCAGGCAATCCGAAAAATGCATGCCAAATCCAAAGATCTTTTGAAGCTATTGCTTCTAAGATAATAGTGGGTTCATGAATATGACCTGTAAACATACCTTGCCATGCAGATGGGCAATTTTTCCACTTCCAATGCATACAATCAATACTGCCTAACATCCAGGAAAGCCGCGACGTTTGTTTTCCGCCAACAATTTAGCCACATCTTCATTCGTTGGTCGTCTCAAATATTCTTCGCCAAATATTTCAACAATTGCTTTAACAAATCTTTTCAGACTCTCTATTGCTGTGCTTTCACCAATTCTGACATAATCATCAACAGCATCAGCGGGCGTTCCATATGCAAGCATCCTTAGTGCAGCTGTCATCTTCTGCAAAGATGATAATCCACGAACTCCCACAGCATCATTTCTTTGAGTAAAATAACTATCATGAACTGTAATTGCTTCTTGAATTCGTAAAAATAATGTTTGACGCATTCGAAATCTTCTGCGAAAAGATTCCTCCGAATATGTCGGAGAATCAGAAAAATAATCATGAAAAAGTCTAGCATGGCCTTCTTCTCTATTCCGATTGAACACACGGTGATTCATTATTGATCCACCATGATTCAATATCATATTTGTTCTATGGTGTTGATGATACTGACAAGCAACATCGGCCATCGTTAGTAGAACTTGAGCTTCTTCTTCTTCTTCATTCATCAACTCATGAATAATTTGTATACTGTTTGACATCGTGGAATGATTTTAAATATGATTGGATAGTATGTTGGGACTTCTAACAAATATATCATCTATATATAAACATGTTAAAAATATAGCCGTTGGAATATAGCCGTTAAAATATAGCCGTTGAAATATAGCCATTGAAATTTTAAAATTTCAAAATACTAATTAAATATTACTTTTAAAATATAGGTAACCAATATGGGGATTACCATTGGAGTAAAATAGCTTTTTGATTACCTATAATTTAGGTAACCATTATTTAACTATATTTTAGGCGTCCCAAATAGGGAACCCATTGGGGTTGCTCTTTTTTTTTTTTGAACGGCAAAATTTTATTAAGCTAGCGAGGAGCTAGAACAAACAACACATTACAAAGAGATCAAATTGGGGTTTTTAAGCCAAGCCTCCCAAGCAAACACCCATTTACATCTATTTTTACTCCATAAAAAAGAAGAAGACACTATATCTACAATTATCGTCGAGCGAGACGGAGGTTTGTCACCAAAGAGAAGCCGGTTCCGAAATAACCAAATGTACCACCATGCGACACAAAAGACTCCTTCCAGAAGGCGTTTACGGTTGAGGATCATTCTAAGGTTCGAAAACCATTGGTTCCAATCTGAAAAGGAGGACCATTGTTGCCAGTCCAATTCCCACCACCTGCATATATATCTCAGGATATCCTGAGCCAAATCACACTTAAAGAAAATGTGAGAAGCATCTTCCCCAGAAGAGCTGCAAATCGGACAGCTATCGGAATCCAAAGATATACCTCTATGAATTAAATTAGACCTAGTCGGTAAGCATTCACGTCGGGCTCTCCAAATAAAAACATTAATTTTAATGGGGATAGATTTTACCCATCTCGTCGGATCAGGCCACGAAGGTAGAAACATTTCATCTAAAGTGTTACGAAAGTCTTTGACGTTGAAGGAACCATCTCCAGAAATGTTACAAAACCACCGATCATAAGAAGCAGAAAGGAAAACAGAATCCAAACAAGTAACTAAGGCAGAAAGCTGCTGTTGTTCGATTCCACCTCGAACAGGTCTTCGAAAGGTGGCATACACATTACCAGCCAATTTATTAGCTACTGATATCTGTTTGTCTTGCTCAAGCGCGAAGATACGAGGAAAGACATCACGAAGAGGAGAATCACCTTTCCAAACATCAAGCCAGAATCTGGTATTACATCCATCTCCGACACGTTTAGAGCAGAAGGACATGAAATCGAAACCTTGAGATTTTAACAAGTGAACTTCCCTCAAAATCGAACTCCAAGTAGAGGCCATGTGAGTTGAATGTGATCCAATAGTATTCCCATAGATAGCTCGAATGACACGAAACCACAAGGAGCCATCTTCCGAAACAAACCTCCAAACCCACTTAAGTAACAAAGCCCGATTAAGGGCGTAAAAACTCGAAACGCCTAGCCCACCATTCTTTTTCGAAGCAAGGACATTATTCCAAGCAACCCATGTAATTTTTTTGTCTATAGGATCTGCCCCAATAAAAAAATGATTACGAATGGATTCCATCTCCTTTAAAATTCCTTTCGGGGCCTTAAAAATAGACATACAATAAAGTGGAGAAGCGCCAAGAACTGATTTTAGAAGCGTAAGCCTACCACCAATAGAAAGAGTTTTCGACTTCCATTTTGAAAGACGAGAACGTAATTTAAGAATAACATCGGCCCAAGCCTTATGTCGAGACATATTCTCTCCAACCGTAACTCCAAGGTAACGAAATTGATCGCTCATAATATAACAACCAATTGAAGAGGCCGCCGTCTCAACGTCTACCCGAGGAACACCGACGCCCAGGAGTTGGCTCTTAGAGATATTGATATGTAGCCCCGAAGCAAGATGAAAGCACTTAAGGGTACAAATAATACTTCTCAGATTATCATTAGACCACTCTCCTATAATCAAAGCGTCATCGGCATAAAAAAGATGGGATAAGGAGAGTGAATTGCTTAAGTGAACGCCTTTGAACATCCCTGCATCGACAACTCTACTAAAAGATAAATGAAGCGACTCCATCACAAGGATAAATAGATATGGAGCCAAGGGGTCGCCTTGTTTGAGCCCTCCATGAAAGAGGAATTCATTTGAAGGACTCCCATTAACCAACACCGAGGCCTTAGCGTAACAAAAAGTACCTCGAATCCAGTGACACCACTTAGGTCCAAAACCAAAAGCCTCAAGCACATCAATTAGAAAATCCCAACGGACCGAGTCGTATGCCTTAGCAAAATCAACTTTGAAAAACATCGCCTGCTTATTCTTCCTTTTACACCAATTTAGGACTTCATTAATGATAAAGGGACCATCCAAAATCTGCCTCTGAGAAACAAACGCTGATTGAGTGTCGGATATAATATCCGGAATAACCGTGGCAAGACGAATAGCCAAGATTTTTGTGACCACTTTATAGACACACCCAATTAGACTTATGGGACGGAAATCAGAAACTAATTTAGCGTCTGTTACCTTTGGAATAAGAGCGATGAAAGAAGAATTACACCCCTTTGAAAAAGCCTCGTTCGTAAAGAATTGTTCAACCGCTGCACATAGATCAGGACCAACAAAGCTCCAATACTTCTTGAGAAATTCAAAAGAGAATCCATCCGGACCCGGGGACTTGTTATCACCACAACTCCATACTGCCCTTCTAATTTCATCGCGGGTCAGAACCCTCTCCAAATCCTCTGCTTGATCATGAGACAGCTTTTTAGGGAAAGTATAATTAATTTTAAGGCCAGATGTTGTGGGCTTTTTGAACCGGTTCTCAAAATGATGATGAAAAGCCATTTTAACAGCACACGGATCAGTTTGCCATAGACCGTCGACAAAAATACCACGGATCGCTAATTGGGATCTTTTTTTGTTAATAATGCCATGAAAAAACTTCGAGTTCTCATCTCCTTCTATAGCCCATCTGATTTTAGATTTCTGAAATGAGTCCGCGTTTTCTTTCGACTTAATAGCGTCTAGATTACGAATTAAATCTCGACGTCTAGCCAATAGAGAATCAGAAACCAAACCTTGATCCAAATTCTTATCAATCTCGCGCAAACCTTCCTTAATAACCTGTTGACACTCATTCATATGAATTCGTTTGTCCTTAGTCCATTGACGGATAATGGCCTTAAGGTCTTGAAGTTTCTTCTTGAAACGTATCATACCGTTTCTATCCGAATGAGTGAACGATCTCCATGTTTGTTCCACCATCTCGTCAAAACCTTCATAATTAAACCATGAGTGAAAGAACCGAAATGGGATTGGACCAAAGTCCATTGGAATATCAAGAAGGAGGATCGGCCTATGGTCTGAAAGATGACGATCTAAACATAAGGCCGTAATGGATGGAAAAAGAGAAACAACTCCATCTGTCACCAGGAATCGATCGAGCTTACTCATTTTTGTTGCCGAGGGATGAGACCAAGTAAATGAGAACCCTTCTAACTTGATATCGATGAGACCCGAGGAGGAGATAAAATGATTAAAGACTCTAGCACTAGCCTGATTAAAACACGACCCACGTCTTTCATCACTAGACCGAACCTCATTAAAATCCCCTATAAGAATTGCCTCTCCATTCCATCTTTCCAACAAAAGCGAAAGATACTCCCATAAGACCCTCTTAAGAGCAGGTTGTTGAGGAGCGTATATGACAATAAAAAGAAACTTGACGTTACTCGGAAGCCATGTCCCGTAAATAGCTACGAAGTTATCAGAAATTGTGACATAGTCTTTCTTAAACACAGAAGCTTCCCAAATACACAAAATACCACCCGAGTTTCCTAAAGAATCACTACTTACAAAATCATAGTTGGAATTACCCCACATAAGTTTCACATCCATGTGAGAGATTACAATTAAAATATTGTCATCAAGAATAAAAATATCAAATATAATGGACGCCTTAGTGTTTTTACATGTTAACAGCTAATGCAACAACTAACTTCCCAAACATAATTCTATAAAATGTTATCACAATTAGCCTATTAAACCAGCTAATACAAGCAGTTAAAAGCTAATAAATAAGGTAATATGGAACACCTAAATAGAACCTATAATTTACCTAAATAGCTAAAAAAATTCAGTTGCATTAATGATATTTTAGATGAAATTTTAGATTCTTGAATAATTTTTAGATTTTTAAATTAATTTTCTAATTTTATAAAGTAGTCGTACAATTTTTTTGGAAAAGAAAATAATTATATTACAATCCTATGAAAATAATTCCATTATTTATGAAAAATAAAGAATGTTTGATTCTATGTAAATTAATTTTTACAAAATTAAAATTTCAATTATTTTTTTGATATTTTAAATAATATTTTAGTTTCTTATATAATTTACAAATTTTTAAATAACTTTATGATTTAGATATTTTTTTGTTTTCTCCACCAGAATTCTTCGTCAAGGTTACAGATGGGTAAACTGGTGAAATATATGTTGTTATTTAATAGTAAATAATTAAAATAGAAAAAATTATGTATAATTCATGATGCAAATTGATATTTAACCCCTCAATTTTCAGTGTTGGCAATTCTCGAATTACAAGTTTTCCTAAAATCAATTTCCTTGTTGCTATTAAGTAATGAAATGGTTAAAGCATGATTGTGCTGACTGACTACCACGTGGAAGGTGGTACAAGCCATACACCTCGGCATCTACAAATAAATAGAGAAATTCTAATTGGTACCATATTTTGGTTTTTCTAAATGGTAATCCAAAAGTTATTGGATTTCAATTGGTACCTTTGAAGTATTGGAACATTACAAGTTGTATCTCTGATGTTAACAACAGTTAACAAAACGTTTAAGTCAACTAATTTAACTTTAAAATAAAATAGAAAATTCTAATTGGTACTTTGTCCTTTTGGCTTTTCCAAATGGTACTCCAAAAGCTATTGACTTCCAATTGGTATCCTTGAAGTATTGGTACATTACATGTTGTACTCTTGTCGTTAACAACAGTTAACCAAACGTTTAAGTCAACTAATTTGACCTTAAAATAAAAATAATTATTATTTAAAAAATTACTTAAAACAACAAAACTATATATATCCCCGTCCCAACTGGATCTGAAGTTGACACAGGTAAGTTTTCTCAGTTTCTTTCTTTAAAAGATTTATCAGAGAGTGAGATCTGCTGCTTACTGCTCACGGAAAGACCCCGACCCATATCGCAATCGGATTTGGTTTGGGTAGATGCATTTGGTGGCAGGATTAAGTGAGGTATCATCAAAATCATCTAGTGAAGGGAGGCTCTCTTCATCCTATACAGCTTTATTAACCATGTTTTTTTTCTCAGAGCTTATTTTCAAATTCAATACTAGCTTATACAAACAACTTGGTTTTATGGTAGTCCCCCCAACCCATATCACAATCGAATTTTTATCGGATAACCCAAATTTCCTCGAAGCTCGCTTTTCTTAAACCCTAACCCTACTGATATAATATGTAAGTTAAGTCTTGCAGAGTATCAGCAATTCTCTTCTCTCACTTGACGAGCAGCAACCGGGCTGGCGTAATGGCTTTCTCTGATTCTGATAGGGGCTCGGGGCCTTTTCGTGAGCAGTAAACAGCAGATCTCACTCTCTAATAAATCTTTTAAAGAAAGAAACTGAAAAAACTTATCCGGGTCAACTCCAGATTCAGTGGGGACGGGGATGTATATAGTTTTGTTGTTTAAAGTAATTTTTAAATAATAATTATTTTTATTTTAAGTCAAATTAGTTGACTTAAACGTTTGGTTAACTGTTGTTAACGGCAGAGTACAACTTGTAATGTACCAATACTTCAAGGCTACCAATTGGAAGCCAATAACTTTTGGAGTACCATTTGGAAAATCCAAAAGTACAGGGGTATCAATTAGAATTCCCATTTTATTTTAAGGTCAAATTAGTTGACTTATGTAGTGGACAAATTTTGTCAATCCAACCCAAGCCCAACAAAGTCTTTCGAACCAGCCCAACAAACCCAATTGACTAGACACTTTGTCTAAGATAAAATTCGTTGGGCCCCTGGCTTGGAAAGATCCGCAAACTAACCCGGATCCAGGGGTTCGCCACGTCAGCCACGCGTATTCGAATGGTCAGATAAAATGACTTTTGAGCCAGTCAAAAGTTAAAAAAGCATGCTAAAGTAACAGACGAATAGAATTGAGGGTCAAGGAGGTCAACAATGGGCATGTGAGAGACAAAGCGAATCAACAGGCATGTGACAGACAAAGCGAATCAACGAGCATGTGACAGACAAGCGAATCAACGTGACGGACGAATAAGGGAATAATGATCCCAAGCTGTCCTATATAATGACAAGACAACCGACCCAATCGATTCATTGAATTCTAAGTCATTCTCTACTTAACTTACGCTCTCTAATATTCTCGGTCATCCTCCCGCGCTCTCAACCACCGCCTTATATCCTTCACTAGCCGGACGTACCTGACCGTCTAATATCACCGATCTCCGGCGCTCTCAACCATCGCCTTACCTCCATCACTCATCGGACGTACCTGACCTTCCAATACCACCAACATCATCAACTGCTCTATTATTTATTATATTTAATTCGTTTATTTCAACTTTATTCAATATAAAATTGCTTACTGACTTGAGCGTCGGAGGCTCTTCGGCTGACACCCCACCGGTGCTCTCTGAGGGCTCTTACGTATTTTGTGTTGACAGGTTGCTAGTGTCCGATTCAATCAACCTGACTGACGTTCCTGACGTCATCATCATCAATTGTAGGAATCACCCCTACAATTTGGCGCCCACCGTGGGGCCCTAGCAATCGAGTTAATCAATAATCATACTATAGAGTCTTTACTACCAGCCATGTCTGATGGATCCACTTCGATGATTTTGTCCGACCCGACAGCCCATTTGGATCTCAGTACCCAGATCGTCCAGATAAACCAAGAGCGAGAGAATAGGCTAAAGTTGGAGAAGGAAAATGTTGATCTACTTGTCCGCCTCGAGGCAGCGGCATCCAAAAGACAGACCGACTCGACCTCTCGCTTCAGGGTTCCAGTCAACCCAATGATATGTCTTGATGATGACATCGTAACCCCTCCTGGCGGTGGATCTGAGCAACAAACGCCAAACCCGACCTCATTGGTAAATAATTCTAATATTTCTATCGCACAATCTAACACAGGCCGTGTGACCTTCCTTGCAGGTACATATCACAACTCCCGAACCACCTATTATGACAAAACAGAAGTCTACTGGAGGACAGATGAGCGATGCAAACACCACTGCAACCGGCGCCAGCAACGCCACAACTGGATCTGGCCAGGCAGGGGCACCAAGGATCGAACTTGAGGCTTCCTGCGCCCGAAGCGATAATCTTGAAATCACCTACGAGCCAACTCAGCCTCCTATATCAACTTCCTACATAATCAAGGAAGCAGACATGGCCCGTAAGTTGGCTGAGATGGAGGCCCTCATTCAGAGAATTCCGGGTGTTCCAGCGCCGATACACAAGAGCTCAGAGAACTGTTATGCCGACCCACCTTTTGTTGATGAGATGGCATTAGTAGAGATGCCCAACAAGTTCAACTTCCCAACCATGCAGATGTTTGATGGGACAACCGACCCGAGCGACCATATTGCGCAATACAAACAGAGGATGTTCACCACTGCCATTCCACGAGAATTGCGGCAGGCTTACATGTGTAAGGGGTTCGGTTCTAGTCTGACAGGACCGGCCCTCCAGTGGTACACAAATCTACCTAATTACTCCATCTCGAGCTTTGCCCAACTAACAGATATTTTCGTCCAACAATATGCTAGCAGCAGGAAGCTGGAGAAGATCTCATAGGACCTGTATGCAATAGTACAGCAACGTGGAGAGTCCCTCAGGGACTATATCGGGCATTTCAACAGGGAGAAAGTGTCCATAACTAACTGCAATACCCAAACAGCCGTCACTGCCTTCAGGAAAGGACTCCTCTCTGATTCGGATCTCTACAAGGAACTCACTAAGTATCCTTGTCAAACTATGGAGGGCGTCCTCACTAAGGCATGGGCGCAGATTAAATGGGAGGAAGACCAGTACAATCATCATCGATCATCTCCGCAAAGGAGCTTGAGAAGAGACACTCGAATGGAATGAAGGACAAATGACAGGAGAGTTGAACCTTACCCACCCCCCCGGCGACAAGAATATCTGAGAAGGGAATACAAACAAATGCCAGAAACACGACCGCGTGAAAAAGCTAAGGTTCCAGAATATAACCTATCCATCTCACCAGCCGAAGCTATGGCAACTCTCAAAGGACTCGGGGGCAAAGTCAAATGGCCAGAAAAAATGAGATCGCCAGCCAACCAAAGAGACAGCTCGAAGTGGTGCGAGTTTCATGCCGACCACGGGCACCGAACGGACGACTGCATTGCTATGAAGTTGGAAGTATCCCACCTACTGAAGAAAGGATACCTGACAGACCTCTTGACTGACAAGGGCAAGCAGACTTACCAGCAAAATCTGGACAGACGTGATACTCAGAGAGAGATCAGTCCACCTAGACCACCGAAGGAGGGATCGTCTAACCATCGACCGAGCTCGCCGGTTCATGTGGACGAACCCGACATGGTGGAGCTAGATGAAGTCGCCATTAATACGGAGTTTCCAGACCACAAAGTCCGGATCGGGGCGCAATTAGACCCCGACCTCAGAGAGAAGCTTATTCAATTTCTCACTGACCATTACGATTGCTTCGCTTGTTCTCATGCAGATATGACTGGAATTAATCCAAATATTATTGAAAACCCAGCAAATAAGCGGGCCAACCCGTCGATAACTCATCATACATGAAGTATAAGACAACTAAGACAATCGGAAGAAGATAAAAAGCTTCAATCATAGATATCAGTCAAAGTCTACAGCCTTACAAACAGACTTAGACTTGAGCTATGAGAAGACAAAAACTACATGAAAAATAAAACCACAGTCATGAATAAGAACAACAAACAACAAATAATAATGGCGCAAAGATCAATCTTCAGGGGGAGGGATGGAGTCTCCATCCTGACCCGCCTGCTTAGCGTCCTCGGTCTGCATTTGCTTGAACTCTTCATATTCAGCTTTGTATCTCGAGACATCCCATGTTCCCACGGGACAACTCTCATACTCCTCAACTAACATGCCTCGGATTCTGACTTCCGCTTCAAGACACATGTCGGTCATCCGATCTTCTAACATTTTTGCCTTTTTTTCAAGAGGGGCGTAGTCGGTAGCGGCACGTCGGGCATCCTGATCCTGAGCAAACAGCTTGGCCTTCAAATCGGCAATATCCCATCCGGCTTTCTCATGAAGGGACTTGACTTCCCTTAGTTCATTTCGCAGTTGGCTTTTCTCGGATCGGAGCCCAACAACCTGCTCACCCAACTCTTTTATCCTCTTTTTCGCGAAAATAGTCTTCTGAAGAACCTACAATATACGAAGATCAAGTGAAGACATTAGTTGCACAATAATTTTTTGGTGAAGATGTGGTAACTAAATAGACACAATTACCATGAAGACACCTTCTAAACTAGCAGCACCAAAGGAATCATCCCTCATGGCCTCGAATTGATCATTGTCTTCGTCAAATAACAACTTTTCAACCTCCCCGACATAAGGAGCAAATTCATAATGAGCAGCAGCACAAGAAAGAAATGACAAAGCGACAGAATCGGACAAGTCTGTCAGGTCAAATGCACCATCACGCTTTTTCTTCAGCACACGAGCTGGGGGAGTAGGAAGAGCAATAACCTCTTCAATCCCTTTGGGGCCTTCATCACTTGTGCCAGCAGCCATCTTTTTCTTGCGGCGCTGGCGATATAGTTCCATGGCATTCTTGCCGGCTAGTGGGGGGAGAAAAACGTCGGACATGTTTTCGCCTATCAATAAGACAATCGAAACATGTTAGCCGAGATATATCCAAATCAACTAAAATAACTACACAAACATGTAGACCGATAATACCTGTAAGAAAAGAACTGGTCAAAACACTCTGCACAGATAGAATGTTGCGATAATCACGATCCTCTTCAGAGAATCTAAAGAACCTGGCAATCTTCTCCTGAGTAGCCTTGGAAAGTATAGGATTCCTTCTCTTTAAGCACTCTGCACAAGGGATAGAGGAATGAATCAATCAGACAAATAGAAGCATATAAACGAGACTAAATATTTTAACTCGTCAAAATCAGGCACTCACGGGCAACAGACCATGCTTGCGGAATGCCGTGATCAGTCGGCACTCCCAACACATCAAAAGGAACAAGAAAGTAACGTTCCTTCCACCTCTTATCACAATCCTTGAGGCCAAGAATCAAAGGCATCTTTGAACAACTCAAAAAAACTAGTATCGACCGTAGTCGCTCTTATGCGCCTTAAGGCTGTAGGCAACCAGGACGTCCTCATAAGAAAAGCTAACTTCCCTCGCCTCAGTGAACGCCTGGATGGCCATCAAAACACGCCAAACATTCGGCATCAACTGACTTGGCGCAATAACGTGGAACTTGCAAGCTTCTAGCACCAGTCGGGGAAGCAGAAACCGAGCACCTAGCACAAATGGAAGCTCGTACATCACCAACTAACCTGGATAAATCCAATCAGCCCTCTCTAGGTAAGAGGGAGCAACCAGACAGACATGTCTTGGGATGTCGTAGCTCTGGCGAAAACTTTTGAGATGCTCTAAGGTGATCTCAAATTTTGGGTTCCTCCCCAAGAGCAATTTTTTAGGTTGGCTATCTCTAATCGGCCCAACGCAGTCCACACCAATACCGGAGGTATAGGTATAACTACCCTGACTATCCTTCCAGCCTTTCAAACCATAACACGGTACGCCGGTTAACACCTCGCCGCAAATGTCTCTATCATCGGACTCCCTGACCCTCTCACTAGTCGACCCGCTAAACTGAGTTTGGTCGAAGAAAGACATTATGACTAGATGTCCTACTGAAAGGTTACCTAATGATAAAGTAAGAGGGAGGGGCAGATGGTGTCAGTCGAAAGAAGTTGACAAAACTACTTGGATGACCATCCAGACATATCATTAGTTATAATCATCACAATTAAACGAAATCAACAAACCCGTCATAAACAAGTCAACAAGAACACAATCAAAACACATCTCATGGGTCGACCGGACTACGTGGAAGAAGCCATACGAGACCATCAGTCTCTTACACTATAAAGTCTCTACGGGGTTAAACAAAGGAAACCAACCTCCTATTTGATTAAGAGCAATCAAACACAAACACATAATTTGGCGAATCATGAAACTTCGAAATGATCAAACAATATGAAGAGCAATCAAGAATGTGAAGAACACATGAAGAACATTTAAAGAACATTCAAACAATATGAAGAACTCTCGAAGAACTGACCTGACAAAGACCTTGCACCTTGCTCCTTGCTTCCAATCTCGCAACCCTCAAAGTATATAATGAAGTATCAAAGTGAGAAATGAACACATGCTTCATCAAAATCTTATAGGAGAGTCCTTCTCGAAACTCGTACAGGACATTATAAAATGCGTGCCGGATCTATCTTATCTCATTTAAATCACGTACCAAGATATTTTGAGCGCGCGCCGCGCTGTCTGGGTAGATAGTTTAAGACAGACAAGCACCCGGACTTAGTTGATCGGATCAGACCGATCAAATCAAACAATCGAACTCTAATATAATGAACACAGTCCGATTATGAACGAACGGATGGATTGGACGGAATCCACCTGACACCAATTAAATGGGCGTCGAACAATCAACCAGACAGACTAGATTGGCCACATGTATTCAAGTAGATAGACCAATTTCAATCAACTCATGCGCGTCATCCAATCAGACACATGTATTCAAATTGAGTCGCTTCCGGATAAATTGACTGGATGCATGACCAATCAGACAGCCGGATCGCTCGCGAGCTAGATCCAATCGGACGGCACAATCGGACGTGGGTCACGGTTACCTTCAATCTGACGGATGTGGGCCACGACTACCTTCAATCGGACGTGGGTCGTGACTGGTTGTAATTGGATCAATCGGCCAGAACGGGTCGATCAGACAGCCTGACTACGGGTCACTTTCGGATCAATCGGACAAGAGCTGCTTCTGCTGCAACCAACCGGATCTGCGGGTCATTCGGACAGAACGGGTCACCCGGATTCGGCTGGCCACAATCAGACCCGCGGATTGTGCCTTGTGCCAAAATCAGCAAAAATATTTTGCTGAAGCAAGGACTCGAACGCGGGTTGATGAAGCCAGCAGCGGTTGTCCGCGCCACTCGGCCAAGTCACTTGTTATGCTATACATCGGATGCAGTTTTATATATAACTGTTGGTCCATTTTCTCCTCAAATTCAAAAGATAGAATCGGTCGATCTAAACGGTTTTATTTGAGTGATCAGATGACAAAGCCTACTCGTAGAGATTTATTAGAAACCGCATGTCAAGAACAACTTTTCCACTTTTTTTTTTTCTTTTTTTGATTTATTGTCTAAATAAACGAAAATTCGCCATGGACGATGCCACATATCTTTAAACGAACAAACTCCAACGAACGGGCAAATTAGACACAAACGTTGACTCGAACGCAACACTGATAATCTCGATTACTTGACCTCATTAACTCTCCAATTAGAAAAATTCTAATTAGAGAGTGAGGGACAGACTGTAGTGGACAAATTTTGTCAGCCCAAGCCCAACAAAGTCTTTCCAACCAGCCCAACAAACCCAATTGACTAGACACTTTGTCTAAGATAAAATTCGTTGGGCCCCTAGCTTGGAAAGATCCGCAAACCAACCCGGATCCAGGGGTTCGCCACGTCAGCCACGCGTATTCGAATAGTCAGAGCCAGTCAAAAGTCAAAAATGCATGCTAAAGTAACGGACGAATAGAGTTGAGGGCCAAGGAGGTCAACAACGGGCATGTGACAGACAAAGCGAATCAATAGGCATGTGACAGACAAAGCAAATCAACGGGTATGTGACAGACAAGCGAATCAACGTGACGGACGAATAAGGGAATAAGGATTCCAAGTTGTCCTATATAATGACAAGACAACCGACCCAATCGATTCATTGAATTCTAAGTCATTCTCTACTTAACTTACGCTCTCTAATAATTCTAGGTCATCCTCCTACGCTCTCAACCACCGTCTTATCTCCTTCACTAGCCGAACGTACCTGACCGTTTAATATCACCGATCTCCGGTGCTCTCAACCACCGTCTTACCTCCATCACTCATCGGACGTACCTGACCATCCAATACCACCAACATCATCAACTGCTCTATTATTTATTATATTTAATTCGTTTATTTCAACTTTATTCAATATAAAATTGCTTACTGACTTGAGCGTAGGAGGCTCTTCGGTTGACACCCCACCGGTGCTCTCTGAGGGCTCTTACGTGTTTTGTGTTGACAGGTTGCTAGTGCCCGATTCAATCAACCTGACTGAAGTTCCTGACGTCATCATCATCAATTGTAGGAATCACCCCTATAACTTAAATGTTCTGTTGTTAACGGCAGGGGTACAACTTGTAATGTACCAATACTTCAAGGATATCAATTGGAAATCAATAACTTTTGGAATACCATTTAAAAAAATCAAAAGTACAGAGGTATCAATTAGAATTTCCCAATAAATAAATATAAATAAGTGGCCCTTGGCTAGTATTTTGTTGTTCTGTAGTGGATTTTTAGATAGTGGTTCGAATGGATGGAGGTTGGATTCCGGTCAACTGAGTGTGAGCTTGGCTCTCAAGTTTTATTGTATGGTGGTCATTGGCGAAAAGTGACTCGGGTCGAACAACATATTGGTTTTAATTAAGCAAGGCCGATAGGAAAGACTGTAGAGATAAATTTTATGATATAAAGAAGAATAAAAGGTAAAAAAATCATAGAAACTGAAAAAAAATAAACTTTGAGTATTGACCTTCATTGACATGTATGTATTGATTACTCTTCTATTATAAAATTCATTAAATAATTTCAAAGTCAATAAGTTGAACTTGTATTTGTTGATCATTTTCCAATTGCAAAATCCATTAAATAATCACACAAAAGAAAATGCCTTTGTCCACATATTATTCATATTCAGAAGCCTTGTATAATTAGGGGGAAATGGAAATACTGTTTTTATTCCCATAATAATAATAATCCAACAGGTGTTATTACGGTTGCCTCGCTTGGCCTCTCTCTTACAAGTACCGCTTATTAGCCAGACATCCTCGATTTAACACCCGTCTCTGGCTGCCGACCTCTCGATACAGTGTGAGCTTTCGTCTCTTCTTCAACACAAAAAAAAATCCAGCTAGAAAGAAGAAATCAAACTTCTCTTCAATTTAAAAAGGGAATAGTTGGTTGCCACCAAACTCATTATATGGTGTTCTTTTCCTAAGTTGTACACTTAATAGTCAAATTTAAATAATGAGATAATGATACAAAATTGAATTAGTGGTTAGTCGCAGTCAGGGTTGTCAAAATCGTAAATTGGGATCGAATTATTGAGCTAAAATATAGATCGGACCCTTAATTGGGTGTAAACCATAAGTAGGGCTGTAAACGAACCGAAATTGCTCAACAAAGTTTCGCCGGCTGCATCGGCCGTTAAGCCTTCTCGGTAAGCTGAGCTCGAGCTCGAAATCTGCTAAGAAAACGGTACTCGAGTCGAAGCGCAAGATGCTGGCGGCCGAGTTTCGGCTCGAGATCGACTGAGTTCTCGGTTTCTCGGTTCGGCTCGTTAAGCTCGATTAATAAATATATTTTTAAATTATTTTTATAATATTTATATATTATATTATAGATTAATAATTTTTAAATAATTTTCATATATTAAAATATTAATTTTTATATATATATTTGAAAATATATAATTTTTAATGATTATTTTAAAATATTTATTTTAAATAATTCAAATATATTATTTAAATAATTTAAAAATATATAATTATTCGCGAAACTGAGCTCGGCTCGAGTTGTTCGCGAACAGCTCGTGTGCGGCTCGATTTATTAACGAGCTCGAGCTCGAACATGATTTTTGTTCGGTAAGAAAGCTCGGCTCGGCTCGGCTCGTCAGAAAAAAATTTAAAACTCGGCTCGATTCGATCAAAGCTCGGCTCGACTCGGTTCGTTTGCAGCCCTAACCATAAGATTTCATTATAATGAATTGAAAATAGCTAAAAACCCTCAGGGGAAGAATAGAAATCAACATATGGTAAATCAAATTTAAGTTAATACTATTGATAGCCCATCCACCTTAGCATCCACGTAAGCACTCCAGGCAGCTGAACCGGCCGAGCAGAGTCTGAAGCCGGACCGGACCGCGTAGAGACTTCAAAGACCGGACTGAACCGGGTAGAGTCTGAACAGGCATCCACGATTTCCTCCCGGGCTCGTTAAAGACCGGACCAGGCAGAGACTTCAAAGCCGACTCGGTATACGATCCGGGAGGGCCGAGCAGATCGAAGATAAAAACGCTCCGATTCAAGATTATAATAAGGCCGACTTGAACGGCGGGAGACCCGAGGACCGACCCGAGCGGATAAGCGTCGCCAGAAGCATGCGGGACAGGCCCGCATGCCAATTAACGCGTGCTGTCATGTCCCTTCCCCATGCAATCCTTAGAAGCCGCCACATGTCTAAGGCATATTCACAGTCTGACAAGTGTTTTGGGCATATTCCCCAACATTCGTCAGCTGTCATCTCATGACTGGCCGAGACTGCCTATATATGGAAGGAGGATACAGTGAGAAAGAATCTTTGGACTTTTGACATTTATGATAAAAAGAGAGAAAAATGAGAGAGTTTGTAATAAGTGAGAAAAGTAGATATACCGGCTCAAAATAATCAGCTCGGCTCTACTTCAGATTAAGGTCATTAATAAAATTTAGTGATCCAAACTTTTTCATCTTATTTATTATTTTCTACGTGGCTTCGATCCATTCGTCTAGATCAGCACACGTGACATTGACCAAATCAGATGTCAACAGATTGACGCTAGAGGAAGGGGGGCGAACCTTCGATAAAAAAAATATATACTGCTCACCGGAGATGTCTCACGACAGTTCAAAAAACCCTCAGCCCGCGACGGAGGAAGAAAACCTCCGTAAGGTGGTAGAGTGCTTTAAACATCCAGCCTTCATCCAGGGCATGGCGGCCCTTATGGCGAGGGTTACAGGGGGCGGGACCCTTCGAAAACCCGAAGACCATGTGGAGGCAGAATCTCAGACGACCCGCCCAGCTGCCTCGGGACAAAACAAAAAGAGGACAGCCTCTGGGGTCGCCGGAGAAAGGGCGGAAAGCCACGACGAAAGCTCGCATCCCTATCGAAAAAGTAGGCTTTCGCGCCCCATATCCGTTTTTGATCGCCTTGGGGCGGGGAAGAAAATCGAAAAAGCAGCGCCGGCTCCCACTATCCAGAGTCAGAGCCGTAAAGAAGAAAAAGCTCCCCACCAGTCCCTAAACCCGACACAAGTATTACCTCCAACTCCCGGCGATAACTCGAGTGAGATCGAGTTTCTTAAAAAACGCCTTACGGAGCTAAAAAATAACCAACTCCAGCCATCCCAAAGTTCGGAATGGCTTACCATCGAGGAGAGTCCCCTGGCCCACAGTGTTCTGGCGGAACCCCTCCCGGAGAAGTTCAAGATTCCTCAGATTCCGCCGTACAACGGGGAGACAGACCCCAACGCCCATCTTGGACATTATAATTCCTGGATGGACCTGCACGGGTCTCAGGACGAGTTCCGATGCCGAATGTTCTCCCTGACTCTGGGGGAGAGGGCCCAGAGATGGTATCGGACGCTGCCCCACCTAGAGGTGGTATTCGGGCCGGGGCCGGGCCGGTCCGGGCCGGGCTGCTAAAGCCCGCTCCATTTAAGGGCCGGGCCGTGCCGGTCCTTCTTTTTTGGTGGGCCGGGCCGGGCCGGTCTTTTTTTACAAACATAAGGCGGCCGTACCATAGCCCATTGTGTTCATGGGCCGGCCAGTTTCACTGGCCGGGCCGCCGTTGAACATTTTTTTTCTTCATTGTAAGACAGAAATTTTATTACAAGGACCAACAAAATGAACTTGAACTTTATTATAAAGAAAGAACAACTCCCCCCCTCTCTCTCATTTTACTCTTCTTCAAGTTAATTGCGAAGTGCTCCTATAGTGCATCGGACTATTGTCGGGTCTGAAATGTTAGTGGACATAGAATGCTGAAATGTACTCTCACTACTGCATGCCTCTTGGACATAATAAGATGTGATTTACTAAATGAAAACTGAATTTTGTACCTTTTTCAGGCTATAAATTGATAGGAAAGAAATAAAAAACCCTATTGGGCATTCCCAGTTCACGGTCTTTAGACGAGCTAAATGGATCGGGCCTTCCCGGTTCACGGGCTAACACGGGCTTGGGCCGGTCCGTGCCGGGCCAGCGGTTTTAGGCGGGCTCGGGCCGGTCCGGGCCGGGCCTCTAAAACAAAGGCCCCTAAGGCCCACATAACCTAAATGTACACGGGCCGGTCCGGGCTAAATAGTATACGGGCCGGTCCGGGCCAGTTTTTAAGCGTGCCGGGCCATGCCGGGCTGTTCTGCAACCGGCCCACATACCACCTCTAGCCCCACCATTCTATTCAAACATGGGCCCAGCTCTCGACGGCATTCCGATCCCATTTCATGGGATCCCTTGTGCGAGTCGCCCCGCGCTTATCCACCGCTTCTGTCGTACAGGGGCCGAACGAGTCCCTTAAAGATTATATATCTCATTTCAATAAATAGATATTAGAGACGGAACCCATGTCGGACGATGCGCTGGCCATTATTGCCCAGGCCGGCCTCCTTAATTTTTTTTTTCACTTGACGGTGTGCCAGAATGTCCCACACACCTACCAGGAATTCTTGGAGCGCGCCAGCTCCCATATAGCTGCCGAGGAAGCAATGCCGGCACCAGTGTTAGTCATGCCCTCCGATCAGAAAGGGTCCTACAAAAAGAAAGAAGATAGGTATGACTACAAAGAGGGCCGTCAAGAATCCCGCCGGGAAAATAAGACTCCCGCCTCTTCCTCGACAGCCCCAACAACTCAGAGCTATTGGGAGCGTAGGCCCGAGCTCATGGCTAATTTCGCTGAAATATATTCCGTCGGAGCCGCGGCCATATTCGATCAAATAAAGGACAAAAATTTACTCCTGGTTCCTCGGTCGATCTATAAAGATCAGAAGGACATGGACTAGACCCGATTTTGGAAATATCATGAATCAGCGGGTCACAACACCGAACAGTGCCGAGACCTCGTCGCCGCCTTGATCGCGGTATGCGATGATACAGGCTTAAGGCGATTTACCCGGAACCCGCCCTGGGATCGCCAGGATCAGGCCGACCAGACAAGAGCCAAGAATGATCGGGTGCCTCCAGCCCCCAAGTCCCCCCGGGAAATTCTGACCATTATGGGAATAGCCGAGGTCGATGACCATCGGTCAAAGCGGCAGAAAAAGGCATCCATTCGAGAAGCCACCACCTCCTATCAACGGACTGAACGCCGAGCAGAGGGGTTCCTATCAGTGGCCGAAGAAGCCCCCAAAAACCCCCAGCTGGCAGTTACTTTTGAAGAGTCCGACGCAGACGGCTTGGACCATCCCTATTCAGACGCCCTTGTCATCACCCTGCCCATAATGGGGATCCCGGTCCACAGGGTGTTGGTAGAATCCGGGGCCTATGCCAGCATCATCTACCTTCATACCCTTCGTAGGATGAAGGAAGATCAATCTTATGTCCAGCCCTGCAACGAGGACATTAGGGGATTTGCCAACTGCCGCACCTCACCACTGGGGGAAATCGACCTCGCCTTGGAATTCGGTCAGGGGCCGATCAGAAGGACGATGATCACTACCTTCAAGATCATCGATGTGCACAGTGACTATAACGCCATCATAGGCCGACCTGTGATGTCAAGGCTGAGGGCCACTCAGTCCACGTATCACCTGTGCATGAAGTTTCCCACCCCGGACGGTGTCGGGGTACATAGGGGAGATCAAAGGGCCGCCCGGGAATGCAATCTCAGCATCTGGGCTCGTGAAATCAACGCCGCAGAGGGCATCCCAAAAAATTTATCGGAAGAAATGGGGGCCACCAACTCCGAACAGCTGGCGGGAGACACCCTACTCGAACAGGAGACCGAAGGTCCCGGGGTCGCGCAAACCCTCGAAATGGAAACTGACCAGGAAGCGGCCCGGGGCCGCAGGCCCGGTAAGGAGCCGATCCTAGAAGAGGATCCCGTCGACCCGCGATACCATAATCCGAAAGGAAAAATTCGCCATGCTGAGCCAATAGAAGAGTTGGACCAGGTCGACATGGACCCATCTGATCCCGTCCGACGGCTAAGGATCGGCCACAACCTCCAAGAGCCGATCCGCTCCGAGCTAATCTTCCACCTGAGACAGAATTTGGATGTCTTCGTGTGGACCCATTCGGACATGCCGGGGATTGACCCAGAGCTTGCGTGCCACCATCTGAATATCGACCTCAGTTCAAAGCCGGTTATTCAGAAAAGGAGGAAAATGGGGCCTGAACGACAGAAGGGGCTGGAAGAGGAAGTAGAAAAACTGGTCGACAACGGGTTCATCCGGGAAGCCCAATACCCGACCTAGGTGGCCAACCCGGTCCTGGTAAAAAAGCCGACCGGTCTATGGAGGCTCTGCATTGACTTTTCTAATTTGAATAAAGCCTGCCCGAAAGATAGTTACCCCCTTCCGCATATCGACTACATGGTGGATGCAATGGCCGGGCATGAGCTAATGAGCTTTATGGATGCATATTCCGGATACAATCAGATCCCAATGCATCCCAGTGATGAAGAAAACACCTCATTCTACTCGGCCCGTGGCCTATACTGTTACCGAATGATGCCTTTCGGGCTCAAGAATGCCGGCGCAACATATCAACGCCTGGTAAATAAAATGTTTAATAGCTTGATAGTCCATACCATGGAGGTGTATGTAGATGATATGTTAGTAAAGTCTTTGCGCTCGGCCGATCATGTAAATAACCTCAATAAAATGTTTGCTATTTTGCGAGAGTACAAGATGAAGTTAAATCCAAAGAAATGTTCATTTGGGGTAGGTTCTGGAAAATTCCTCGGCTACATGGTGAGCCAAAGAGGTATTGAAGCCAACCCCGATAAAATTAAGGCAGTGGCTGAACTTGTTCCTCCAAATTCGGTCAAAAAGGTACAGAGCCTAACTGGCCGACTAGCCGCGCTAAGTCGCTTTATCTCTCGCTCAACTGATAAATGTAAACCTTTCTTTGAGGCAATAAAAAAGAACAAAGATTTTTCAGTGGACAGAACCTTGCCAAAGAACCTTCGAAGATATCAAGGAAGTTCTGGCAGAAGCCCCAATCTTGCAGCGACCAACCCGAGGGGAACTTCTCAACTTATACCTCGCGGTATCCGACTCTGCGATCAGCGCCGCTCTGATTTGAATGGAGAATGCAGTTCAACATCCAGTCTATTATGTCAGTCAGGCCCTTCATGATGCCGAGCTCAGGTATGCCCCAATGGAAAAACTGGCCTATGCGCTCGTAATGGCGTCCCGGAAGTTAAGACCCTACTTTTTGGAACATCAGGTAGTCGTCTTAACAAACTACCCTTTAAAGCAAGTCATACACCGACCTGACGTTTCCGGCCGGATGGTCAAATGGGCCGTCGAACTCGGATAGTTTGACATAACTTATGAATCGCGTACTGCCATAAAGGGACAAGCCCTGGCGAACTTCATTGCAGAGTTCACACCAGCGATCACACAAGAGGATGACCGATCAGAAGAGTGGTCACTCTATGTAGATGGATCCTCAACCGCCAACCGGTCAGGTGCAGGAATAGTCCTCGTCAGTCCCGACCAACGTCTGTTCTGCTCGGCTATTCGCTTAGGTTTTCCGACCACCAACAATGAGGCAGAATATGAAGCTCTCTTGGCTGGTCTAGAAATGGCGACCTCCCTCGGCCTTGCCCGCCTCACTGTCTTGAGTGATTCTCTATTAGTGGTAAACCAAATCAATGGCGAATACGAAGCCAAGGAACCCAAACTGGTTAAGTACCTCAGCCTGGCACGAGCCCGGCTGCAAGATTTTCGGGGAACTATACAACACATCCCCATAACTGAGAACATCCAAGCCGACTCCTTGGCCAAACTCGCATCCAGCTCCGGAGCCGAACATATGGACGAGGTCAGCATAGGGTATCATGCCTCTTCAGCCCTGGAAATGGCCGAAGTCCGGGCAGCTGAACAATCAGAACCGCAAGGGTGGATGCAGCCTATAATCTAATATCTTCAAAGCAGCATTTTGCCCGAGGACCGAGCCCAAGCGAGATCATTACGAACTCAGTCCACCCGGTTCACCATCGTGGATGGAACCTTATACAAAAGAGGATATTATGTTCCATTGCTGAAGTGCCTGTCCGAATCAGAAGCAGAATATGCCCTCCGAGAGGTGCACGAGGGTATATGCGGTAATCATTCCGGCGGCCAGGCATTGGCCTATAAATTGATCCGACAAGGATATTATTGGCCAAATCTTAAAAAAGATGCCATCACGCTCATACGGAAGTGCGTCCGGTGCCAAATCTTCGCTCCGCAGATCCGATCCCCACCGGAAACCCTCACTTCCGTATATTGCCCGTGGCCATTCGCCAAGTGGGAGATTGACTTGATCAGCCCCTTACCTAAAGGACGGGGAGGAGTACAATACGCCATCGTCGCTATCGATTATTTTACAAAATGGGCAGAGGCCGAGCCTATGGCGCAGATAACCGAGCAGAAAATAGTTGATTTTATATGGAGGTCACTCATCTGTCGGTTCGTGATCCGTCAATCTATTGTCTCTGATAATGCAAAGCAATTTGACAATAAGAAGTTTCGGGCCTTCTGCGAAGGCCTCCAAATACGAAATAACTTCTCCACACCATATTATTCGCAATCCAACGGGCAGGTCGAGGCGGTCAACAAAATCCTAAAGCAGCATCTCAAGACACGCCTCGAAGAACTCAAAGGTTCCTGGCCCGAGGAACTCCCCGGAACCTTATGGGCTTACAGAACAACGCATCGGTCCGCCACCGGAGAAACGCCTTTCTCCTTGGCTTTCGGCTCTGAAGCCGTCATCCCGGTTGAAATTGGAGCGTCGACTTACCGAATAGCCCATTTTGAAGAGCAAGATAACGATTTGGCCCTCCAAGTAAACCTAGACCTCCTTGCCGAAAAACGGGCCCAGGCGGAAATGCGGAATGCCGTCTACAAAAGAAGGAGCGAAAAATATTACAACTCCAAGGTTCACCCTAGGAGCTTCCAGGTCGGAGACCTCGTCCTTAAACGGGTATTGGGCTGGGATCCCGGACCACTCAAGCCCAAATGGGAAGGACCATATAAAGTTAGCGAAGTCCTTCAGAATGGAGCCTAGCGGCTGGAATATCTGAACGGCCAGAGATTAACTTACCTATGGAATGCTATGTATTTAAAGAGGTATTATCAATAAAATTTGACGTTATTCCATTTTTTAATATCGGTGCACCTCATAAGACCGAGCTCGCCTCGGCACCTCATAAGACCGGCTCATCCGGCACTATAAGACCGAGCTCGCCTCGGCACCTCATAAGACCGGCTCATCCGACACTATAAGACCGAGCTCGCCTCGGCACCTCATAAGACGGCTCATCCGGCACTATAAGACCGAGCTCGCCTCGGCACCTCATAAGACCGGCTCATCCGGCACAATAAGACCGAGCTCGACTCGGCACCTCATAAGACCGGCTCATCCAGCACTATAAGACCGAGCTCGACTCGGCACCTCATAAGACTGGCTCATCCGGCATTATAAGACCGAGCTCTACTCGGCACCTCATAAGACCAGCTCATCCGGCACTATAAGACCGAGCTCGACTCGGCACCTCATAAGACCTGCTCATCTGGCACTATAAGACCGAGCTCGACTCGGCACCTCATAAGACCGGATCATCCAGCACTGTAAGACCGAGCTCGACTGGGCACCTCATAAGACCGGCTCATCCGGCATTATAAGACCGAGCTCGTCTCGGCACCTCATAAGACCGGCTCATCCAGCACTATAAGACCGAGCTCGCCTCGGCACCTCATAAGACCGGTTCATCCGGAACTATAAGACCGAGCTCGCCTCGGCACAATCAGCAAGTGATGAACATGATAGAAAGGCAACGGCCCAACCAACTGGGCTCAAACATCCAAAAAACAACAACAGATGCTACAAGGAAGATTTTATTCACTTAAGGCATTTTTGCAAAGTACATATGATGAAAACAGAAAACAAAGACAGATTGGCACACAGGCCGTACATGAAATAAAACAAAAAATCTATTCGGCCCCGCCCTCCTGGCCGGCCGCCTGGAAGGACTGTCCCTCACCTTCGTCGTGCGGAGCCAACCCGGGATCTTCAACCTCAGCGAACTTTGGCTCATCGGCTCCATGGATATCAACATGCAGATCGGTCGCTTGGGATGCTATGTAGGCCTAGATCTCCTGAACGGTCTTCCCTCCCTTCATGAGATCTAATATCTCGTAGCAGGTGGAGACGTAATTCAGATTGATCAGCTCTTCGAACTCAGGCATCTCCTTAAAGGCCGCCGCCCCTTCGGCAAGACCCTTGGCATAGCCCGAAGCCTCGCAGGTGTTAATACGCTCGGTCAGGTTTTCAACCTGGGCCTTGGTTTCTTTCAAATAAGCCTCGTGCTCAGCCCTGGTGTCTAACCACCGCTTATGCGCTTGCTCGGCCGCCGCTGTCATCTCTTCGACCTTCACCTTCCATATATCGGCCTCGAGGGCCCGATTGTCCAGGATCTCCATATCACCCTTCATGGAGGTTATCTCCTCCTCCAGGGACTTGATCAACAAAGGACATAGATGGTGCTCCTCCTGCAAGGCCTTGAGATCAGCCTCCGCCTTCTTATGCTTCTCAACCAAGGCCAAAAACTCGTTGGTGGCCTTCACGTAAGTGCACATGGCACGTCCGACCAGAGCGTTTCCGAACTGGATCTGCTCAGCCGGATCCATGTCATTGGTCATCATCTCCAGCTTGGGCGTCTAACCCCTGATTGGAATATGACTGGACACGGCCACCGCAGGAGGAACCCGGTTGAGCATCTCAGTGGTTGGAGTAGCTGCCCGGACGTAATCAAGAAACCAGCGCGGCCGTCTCCCCTTCATCTGGTCGCACGGTTCCACCCGGTCCTTATTAACCGGGAGATAATGGCCCTCCAAGTCAATTACGGGCTCCTCACTGGTCACACGACCCGTCCGGACAGGGGTGGGGGCGGATACGACAACTTCAGGAACAGACGAGCCCTCCGCCTTGGTCGCACTGTCCTCAGGCTCGGCCTCCACCCTCTTCCGCTTGCCCGCACGTTCCCTCCGCTCGGTGGCCTCAGCAGCCAACCTCGCCACCCGCTGCGCAGGCGTCTCCCTCCTTCCAGATGGAGTTTTGGCCCTGGGGACTGGAGAAAGGAGACATGTAAAAAAAAGTACCTGATGAAGACATTATGCTTGGATCGGTTGATCGAAGTCCGTCCGCCCAGAGGTTTTCCTCGGTAACCAAAAGATGTGACTTCCTTTGCTCAGTAGGAAGGTCCAAAAGCTGTTCAACCCGGTCGTCGAACTCGGAGGAGGTCTTTTGCGCCGGGATGTGTTTTACACATGCAATAAATAATGAGCATTAGACAAAAAAGGAACAGGAATACGAAATACGACACTTACTCATTTTGGCAGTGAAGTGCTCTGGGACCCGAAGCTCGGCATCTATCACACTAGGCTCCCACTCATCCGCCGAGCTCCTCCACGGTCCCCCTATATAAAACCACTGCTCCTTCCAGCTATGGATGGTCTCCGGCACATCCACCAATTCTTTATGCATAGCATGCCGGGCTGTTAGGTAAAACCAGCCGGAGCCGGATCTGCCGACCGACCTCCATAGGAAGAGACTATTGAACTCCTCAAAGCTGGGCTCGGGCCAGCCGTGCTTGTTGAAAAGGATGAAAAGACCTACCACCCGAGCCCAGGAATTCGGATGAATCTGGGGGACAGGAAGGCCCCACTGCCTTAACCACCGGGAGAAGGCTAACGGGAGCGGAAACCTCAGCCCTGCCAGCAGAGAGCGGTAGTATACCGCCGTACACCCGACGGGCGGAGTGTGAGGCCTCTCCTCGGGATTCGGAATGAACATCCGCACCCTAGCCGGGATCTTAAATCGCAGCCGCCAAGCCGCTAATTGCTCTTCCGTAACGGTGCTCCGAATCGAGGCCGAGTCCCACTCCGCCTCCACGAAAGGGGACGGCCGAGGGCGAGTCCAAGCCTCCACCGACTCAACCCTTTCTTCCGCCTGAGCCCAACGACCGCCGTCAACGGCGCCGCCACCTCCGCATCTCCAGAATCCGGCGATTTCGCGACCTAGCTGCCTTCCTCGTTGCTCCAGTCGACGGGAGCGTCGCCCATGGACAGATCCGCCACCCCCGTACGGTCCGGAGACACAGTCAACTATACCGCCGTCTCATCCCTCACCTGTAATGCCCGAGATCTTTGTTATGTAATTGGAACTTGTGATATTGTAATGATTGTACTTTTGTCTGAGTATTATTCTCCGTATTTCATAATCCGATGTTGCCGAGCGTTTAATTTCATGGTTGTGATTGGTAAGGTTGAAATTCTGTGCATGTAGCGCACGCTACAGGCTAAGGGTAGCGTACGCTAACATGGTTTCATAGCGCACGCTACAGAATGTAATTAGCGCACGCTATGCATGGTCAAATTGATTGGGACGTGCGGTAGGTGAGATCTGGCCGGGGGACCCCTGTCGGATCGTGTCGGGTGTACCTGGACGGCTTTCGGGAAAAGCCGAGTCAACGCCTTAGCGCACGCTACAGGTATATGCGTAGCGCACGCTAAGTGCCGAGTACTTTAGCGTGAGGCGTTAGGGCACGCTACAAACAGTGTCTTGCGCGCGCTATCAGGCTTTTATTATATATAGGACATCTTCCTTTTCGAGATTTCATTTTTTCTCCTCCCATAACCCGAACTCTTACACTTAGATCATAACTCCTTCGTCCCAAACACTTCATATCAACCTCCTAGTTCGAGATTGAAGATCATACATCATTGAGATTGGTGTTCAAGCCTTCGGTGTTGGATTGCTTCATTTCATCCGTGTTCTTCACTACTTCGAGGTAGGTGATTCTTCTCCAATGATTAGTATGTTCATAAGGAAGATTTGAATCATGTTCGATAGCAAGTATTTCGCTCATCACATGTTAGAAGGATACTTTTGACGTATCGGCATTATATATCGTATGAACCTTTGAACCATCTTATTATAAGGACTCCTAAGCATGTTCAAATCAAGCTATGATCAATAATCGGATATTTACCCGGTTGATACGCTTTTACACGATGGAATCATGTGTTTTGGAACGTAGAACAAATGGAACTTAGATTATTTCTTGGAGATCGTAGATGAATTATGATGTTGAGTTGGCTATCCGTATATTTGTATTTCACGATCATAAATCTTCCACAAACCTTATTAGCATGATTTGCCCGAGGATAACTTGTATTATCACGGTAGGATTCATGAGTTCCTCACCATTCAACCTGGCTTGCCATGATTCTCGCCATGCAATATTAGCGCACGCTAACACGTGTGAGTTAACGTGCGCTATCGGGGTCGATAACGCCCAAACGCACGTAGCGCACGTTATGAGACCAGCCGAGTCGATCGCAGACCGTGGCTAGCGACGCTAGTCTTATACGATAGCGACGCTATCAGTGCCTTAGCGCACGTTACGAGTACGAGCGCGCGCTAAGCGCCCAGCAGATTGGTTATTTTGAGCTTTTCGGCCGTAGACCAATTGTTAGGCCATTGTTCGACTTGAGATGATTTGTATATCGTTCCTTTTGTTAAGGTTCGAGCTGTTACGTTGATCGAAGGAGGCGGCCTTCGAGTGTGTTGAGATCATCGAAGTATTTCGTCTTGCCATTTTCGAGGCAAGTATCATATGTCGAGTTCGATTTATATTGAATCTTTGATCATGCTTGTGGTTTTGTTCATATTGTTGAATATGAGATGTATTTCAAAATTCTCATGATATAAGTAGATTATTAGTTCGTATTGATGAACATATTAAAATGAATATGAGTATCCATAGATGATAGGTTATGGAAAAAATGATACGAGGTGATCATTAGGATCTATGCCGAGGGCGCTGATCGAATGTCCACCATGCGTTGGTCCGACGGATCATCATGGGGATCTATGCCGAGGGCGCTGATCGCCGACGGGTTTTCCACCATGCGTTGGTCCGACTGGATCATCATGGGGATCTTTACCAAGGGCGCTGGATCTCTGGATTACCGTGTATTGTGTAGATGGAATCGTGAGGATTCGCATCGTTGGATTCCGGTGGCGGAAGTCCGTTTGCATGTTTTATGATGTATTAATGATTTATTCTATGACGATACTTGTACTAGCATTGTTTTGCTAACCCCTTCGGGGGTGGACATTGTTTTTGATGTTCAGGTAGTCGAGGAGCGGGAGGGCACCACAAGATCGGCAGTGACGATGAGATGGCTCAGTGATGTGGTTGATGTTCTTATGATTATGATTTGTCTTCTTGGTTCGTTTAGTAATCGAGTATGTCTGTATTAATAAAGTCTTTTCGATATGGTTGTATAAGTCAGCACATTTGATCGTTTGTTTCAAATCTGTATGTGAATACCAGTGTTCGATTGGTTTATTTTTACACTTCTTTTAAAATTAGCCTTGTAAATCCTTATCTAAAGGGTTTACGGCGCTGTAATTATTCCGAATATCTCGGGGTGTTACAGAATATGGTATCGGAGCTAAGATTTATGGATATCTTGGCAGTCGGGTTAGTTGGGTCTGTTTACGTTATTGATTATTGGTCGTTCGTAACATCACTGCTGAGCCAGCATCGTCAATTGGACTGTGGTTGTAAGTTTCCTAATCTCGAATACTACTGTTTTATTTAATTCACGTCTTGTAAACATTAATGAATGTACTTTGAGAAAGTTTGTCCCAGATATTGAGTATTTATGTTTACAGTATGTTGAGAGGAGGTCGTGGACGCGGACGTGGTAATGCGAGGCAAGAAGAGTCGGTATCTACCCCAGAGATAACCGCTAGTCAAACGGATTCACATTCCGGGGGACAGCAGGGATCGGCAAATAATAATGCAGATCCTAACGTGCCGGGAGTGCTTCAGCAGGTGGTTGCCCAGATAAACCAGTTTGCTCAAGTTGTGGATCGCATGCAGACGGCGATGGGACAGCAGAATAACGGGGATAATCGGGGAGATAAATGGCTTACCGAGGTGGTCAAATTGCATCCTCCGAAATTTGACGGTTCCACTGAGACGCTTTCGTGGGATCATTGGCTGAAAGAATTAGAGAAGATTTTTGCGGGGATTAATTGTCCCAACGATAGGAAGGTTCCGGTCGCCCAGTATCTTCTGACAGGGGAGGCTTTCGACTGGTGGGAGGCCATTCGACCGGAGGAGCATAATGTTGACTGGACAGAATTCAAACTGATGATGGAGGCGCAGTATTGTCCTCGCCCGGTTAGAGAGGCCCGAGTTCGGGAGTTTTTCTCACCGCAAAATTCAGAAGCAACTGTGACGGAAGTGATTAAGACTTTTAATCACCAGCTGACTTATGTGCGCCACCTGGTCAGGACCGAGGCGGAAAGGATTTTCCATTTTGACATGCGAATGAAGTTTAAATTCAGCAATATATGTCCGGATTTGATTGTACCACATTGAGGCAAGATCGTGACAAGGCGTTGGCCTACGATATGAAGGAAGCGGCAGAGAGAAATCGACGCAAGCAAAGAAAAGAAAGGTGTCGGGCAACTTCGCGGAGAATAAGAATAGCGGGACCCGCCGGGGTCAGTCCTCTTTTCACTCATCCAGGAGACCTCCGCATCCTAGTCGAGGAGGAAAGAAGTTCGGGCAGACCGACTGCTTCGACACAGGGAAGAAGTGTTACAAGCTGGCAAGGCGGGACATGTTCGACGTGATTGTTTCGCGCTTTCTTGTGACTGTTTCGAGTGTGGACAGGGAAGGACATCGCGCAACATTTTGTGGGAATGCGACCCGATCTTTTGGTACTCGCGCTCCGGCTCCAAGTCCGAAGGAGACGAGTGTGAACCGAGGCCGGCAAAGTGGATTTCAGCAGTGACGGCCCGGGAAGAGAGAGGCATCCATCTTTGGGTCCGTTCCTCCACGCCCATGCGAGATGAGGAAATCGATGATCGAGAACACATTTGTTGCATCGTGCACGATTCAGATCCTTTTGCAACCAGTTAGTGTCTTGTTCGATTCAGGAGCTACGCATTCTTTTATGTCTTTGAACTGTGTTAATCGTTTGAACATCTCGTGCTTGTATAATTGTGAACCTTATGTTGTAAGATTACCGAGCGGAGAGAAAATTGTGGGAACCTTAGAAGCTAAGGATTTCCCAGTATCTATAGAAGGAAGAGATTGGCCATCGAATCTTATTGTGGTTGACATCTGCGGTGACGAGTTAATTCTCGGAGATGATTGGCTCAACCGTTATGGAGGTGTCTTTGAATTACCGAGAGAGCCATTTCCATCATTGCTGATGACGGATCTGAACACGTATTCCGAGGATGGAGACCGGGAAGCTCGGGGAAATTGATCAAGGCAATGAAAGCTGTGAAATTACTGAAGCAAGGATGTCACGGACTTTGGTGCTATGCCATGAGGAAAGAGGAAGGAGTAGAGCTCTCGTCCATTTCAGTGGTGAATGAGTTCTCCGATGTATTTCTGACGAACTACTCAGGTTACCTCCGCAGAGGGAGTGGAATTCACTATTGAACTAGAGCACGGAGCGGCTCCTATTTACAGAGCACCATACCGCATGGCGCCAACCGAGATGTATGAACTCAAGAAACAACTGGAGGAATTGTTGCAGAAGGGTTATATTCAACCAAGCGTTTCTCCTTGGGGAGCGCCTGTTCTCTTTGTCCTAAGAAAGACGGATCCCTCCATCGTGTATTGATTACGGGAGCTTAATAAGATGACAATCAAGAACAAGTATCCTATACCTCGGATCGACGACTTGTTTGATCAGCGCAAGGGCAAGGGTATTCTCGAAGATTGACTTGCGAGCGGGATACCATCGATTGAGAATTAAGGAATCGGATATACGAAATCGCTTTCGGATCGATGCAGGCATTATGAATTTGTAGTGATGCCATTTGGACTTACCAATGCTCCTGCGGTATTCATGCAATTGATGAATCGGGTATTCTTGGAGTACTTGGATAAATTTGTGGTCGTTTTCATTGACGACATCTTGATATATTCGAGGGACGCAGAGGAACATGCTGAACATTTACGTGTGGTTTTGAGCATCTTGAGAAAGGAACAACTGTATGCTAAGCTTTCTAAATGCGAATTTTGGCTTAAGGAAGTAACCTTCCTTGGGCATGTGATATCATCCGACGGAGTTCAGGTGGACACGAAGAATGTCGAAGCAATCTTGGAGTGGGAAGCTCCTAAAATCGTGTAAGAAGTCCGAAGCTTCTTAGGACTTGCTGGATATTATCGCCGCTTTGTAGAGGGATTTTCCAAAATTGCTCGTCCGCTCACTCAGCTGTTACAGAAAACTCAAAAGTTCATGTGGAATGAGGAGTGCCGGGCTAGTTTTGACGAACTTAAGAGGAGGCTGACGACAGCACCTATATTAGCGCTGCCAGAAGGAACTGACGGATTTATGGTATACAGCGATGCTTCAAATCAGGGTTTGGGTTGTGTGTTGATGCAGAAGGATAAAGTGATTGCTTATGCTTCTCGGCAATTGAAACCGTACGAAGTTAATTATCCGACTCATGATCTGGAGCTAGCAGCTGTGGTCTTTGCCTTGAAAATCTGGCGACATTATTTGTACGGCACTCATTGTCAGATCTTTACAGACCATAAGAGCCTCAAGTACATTTTCATGAAAGAGTTAAACATGAGGCGAGAGAAGGTGGTGGAATTGATCAAGGATTACGACTTGGAGATTCTCTATCATCGGGAAAGCAAATGTAGTAGCCGATGCTTTGAGCCGTAAACTGTTTCCCTTCGAGTGTTGGAAGCACTTACGTCCCAAACCAAGATTCAACGGAACCGATCCGCGAGGATTGAAGTATGGGCACCAGGAATCCAAGGGCAACTTTATGTGATGGAACCGACTTCATCACTAGTCGAGGAGATCAAGTCTAAACAATTGAGCGATTCTCGATCCTTCGATTATGTGACGAAGTAAAGAAAGGAAAAGCCCGTGATTCGTGATACAAGACGATGGAGTTACGAGATTTCGAGTCGACTTTGCGTTCCCGACGATGATGACTTGAGACGGACTATTCGAAAGAAGCTCATAGCGCGCCCTATTCTATTCACCCGGGCGTGATAAGATGTATAAGGATCTTAAACAAAACTTCCGGTGGGGAATATGAAGAAGGACGTAGCGGAGTACGTTTGAAGTGTTTGACTTGTCGTGAGTTAAGATTGAACATCAACGACTGCACGGAAAGTTAAAGCCACTTCCGATCCCTGAATGGAAGTGGGAGGATATCTCGATGGATTTCATCACTAGTATGCCAAGGACTAGAACGGGAATGAACATGATTTGGGTTGTAGTTGATCGACTAACCAAGACGGCTCATTTCCTGGGAATTAAAGATACTTGGGGACCCGTGAGATTGGCACGAATATTTATTGCGGAGATAGTCGATTGCACGGGACGCCAAGACCATTATTTCGGATCGAGATGGTCGCTTTCGTGTCACACTTCCGAAAGCAGTTCACAGGGCTTTGGGGACTGAGCTCAACTTTAGCACAGCTTATCATCCCCAAACGGATGGTCAGTCTGAAAGAACTATACAGACAGTAGAAGACATGCTTAGAGCTTGTGCTTTAGATTGGTCGACTGATTGGGAAGTTCACTTGCCCTTGATCGAGTTCACTTATAATAACAGTTGGCATGCTTCTATTAAGATGGCACCATTTGAAGCTTTGTACGGGAGAAGATGCCGATCACCCCTGTGCTGGGATGATTCTTCGGATTTGATCGGGACGGAACCGGAATTGATTATTCAGACTCAAGAGAAGATAGCCTTGATTCGAGAGAGACTGTTGACTGCCCAGAGTCGACAGAAGTCTTATGCCGATGTACGTCGTCGCCCTCTAGAGTTCGACGCTGGAGACCACGTACTATTGAAGGTGTCTCCTACACGAGGGATTTTCCGTTTTGGGAGAAGAGGCAAGCTTAGTCCGAGATACATCGGACCATTTGAGATCCTAGAGAGAGTTGGGGATTTAGCATACCGGTTGGCCTTACCGCCATCGCTGAGTCATGTTCACAATGTGTTTCACGTATCCCAACTGCGGAAGTATGTACCGGACCCCAGTCACGTCATTGATTTCGACGAGATCGAGATAGCTAATGATGGCACCTTCGAAGAGAGACCAATCAAGATACTTGAGAGCCGGATCAAACAGTTGAGAAATAAACCAATACACTTGGTTAAAGTACAATGGTCACGACATGGAGTCGAGGAGGCCACTTGGGAAACGGAGGACGGTATGAAGGCTAAATATCCGGAGTTGTTTTCATCATAAGTTTCGGGACGAAACTTCTTTTTAGGGAGGAAGGATGTAATGCCCGAGATCTTTGTTATGTAATTGGAACTTGTGATATTGTAATGATTGTACTTTTGTCTGAGTATTATTCTCCGTATTTCATAATCCGATGTTGCCGAGCGTTTAATTTCATGGTTGTGATTGGTAAGGTTGAAATTCTGTGCATGTAGCGCACGCTACAGGCTAAGGGTAGCGTACGCTAACATGGTTTCATAGCGCACGCTACAGAATGTAATTAGCGCACGCTATGCGTGGTCAAATTGATTGGGACGTGCGGTAGGTGAGATCTGGCCGGGACCTGCCGGATCGTGTCGGGTGTACTGGACGGCTTTCGGGAAAAGCCGAGTCAACGCCTTAGCGCACGCCATGTATATGCGTAGCGCACGCTAAGTGCCGAGTCTGATTTAGGCGTGAGCGTTAGCGCACGCTACAAACAGGTCTAGCGCGCGCTAATAGCCATTTATTATAAATAGGACATCATCCTATTCGAGATTTGATTTTCTCCTCCCATAACCCGAACTCTTACACTTAGATCATAACTCCCTTCGTCCCAAACACTTCATATCAACCTCCTAGTTCGAGATTGAAGATCATACATCATTGGAGATTGGTGTTCAAGCCTTCGGTGTTGGATTGCTTCATTTCATCCGTGTTCTTCACTACTTCGAGGTAGGTGATTCTTCTCCAATGATTAGTATGTTCATAAGGAAGATTTGAATCATGTTTGGATAGCAAGTATTTCGTTCATCACATGTTAGAAGGATACTTTTGACGTATCGGCATTATATATCGTATGAACCTTTGAACCATCTTATTATAAGGACTCCTAAGCATGTTCAAATCAAGCTATGATCAATAATCGGATATTTACCCGATTGATACGTTTTACGATGGAATCATGTGTTTTGGAACGTAGAACAAATGGAACTTAGATTATTTCTTGGAGATCGTAGATGAATTATGATGTTGAGTTGGCTATCCGTATATTTGTATTTCACGATCATAAATCTTCCACAAACCTTATTAGCATGATTTGCCCGAGGATAACTTGTATTATCACGGTAGGATTCATGAGTTCCTCACCATTCAACCCGATTGGCTTGCGATTCTCGCCATGCAATATTAGCGCACGCTAACACGTGTGAGTTAACGTGCGCTATCGGGTCGATAACGCCAAACGCACGTAGCGTACGTTATGAGACCAGCCGAGTCGATCGCTGCACCGTGGCTAGCGCACGCTAGTCTTATACGATAGCGTACGCTATCAGTCATCTTAGCGCACGTTACGAGTACGAGCGCGCGCTAAGCGACCAGCAGATTGGTTATTTTTAGCTTTTCGGCCTTAGACCGAATTGTTAGGCCATTGTTCTACTTGAGATGATTTGTATATCGTTCCTTTTGTTAAGGTTCGAGCACATTACGTTGATCGAAGGAGGCGGCCTTCGAGTGTGTTGAGATCATCGAAGTATTTCGTCTTGCCATTTTCGAGGCAAGTATCATATGTCGAGTTCGATTTATATTGAATCTTTGATCATGCTTGTGGTTTTGTTCATATTGTTGAATATGAGATGTATTTCAAAATTCTCATGATATTAGTTGATTATTTGTTCGTATTGATGAACATATTAAAATGCATATGTGTATGCATAGTTGATTGGTTATGGTATAAATGATCCGAGGGGATCATGAGGATCTATCTTGAGGGCGCTGGATCGAATGTCCACCATGAGTTGGACCGACTGGATCAACATGGGGATCTATGCCGAGGCGCCGGATCGCTGGACGGGTTTTCCACCATGCGTTGGTCCGACGGGATCATCATGGGGATCTATACCAAGGGCGCCGGATCATTTGGATTACCTGTATTGTGTAGATGGAATCGTGAGGATTCGCATCGTTGGATTCCGGTGGCGGAAGTCCGTTTGCATGTTTTATGATGTATTAATGATTTATTCTATGACGATACTTGTACTAGCATTGTTTTGCTAACCCCTTCGGGGGTGGACATTGTTTTTGATGTTCAGGTAGTCGAGGAGCGGGAGGGAAGCCACAGTACCGACAGGACGATGAGATGGCTCAGTGATGTGGTTGATGTTCTTATGATTATGATTTGTCTTCTTGGTTCGTTTAGTAATCGAGTATGTCTGTATTAATAAAGTCTTTTCGATATGGTTGTATAAGTCAGCACATTTGATCGTTTGTTTCAAATCTGTATGTGAATACCAGTGTTCGATTGGTTTATTTTTACACTTCTTTTAAAATTAGCCTTGTAAATCCTTATCTAAAGGGTTTACGGCGCTGTAATTATTCCGAATATCTCGGGGTGTTACATCACCTCCGACATCGTAAAATAGAAAAAGGGAAAAGAGCTTACCGAGAAAGTCTCTATAAAATCATAAAAAGGACGCTGGAAAATTTTCTCTCTCTTCTCTCTGCAACAGAAGCAAAAATGGCGGAAGGAGGAATGAAGGAGGAGTTCTATATTTATAAGGGAAGAAGAGACATTAAATGCCCAGCGCGTGGTGAGACGTTTCATACTGAACCGTCGCGAAAATCGAAAGCGCGTGAATGCATCGTCAAATCAGAGTCCGCCACGCGTCTCCCTCATCATGACACCTAATAACCCTGAAATCGAATCGACGCGACTCTCGAAGAGGCGTCCCTTCGAGAGATCTTATCCTCCCACAAGCCGGATCGGCCATAGTACGAAACGACCCCAGCCCCGCCCAACCCGGCACGACCCTGGACTCGAGGGCCCTTGTTGATAGCCCATCCACCTTGACATCCACGTAAGCACTCCAGGCAGCTGAACTGGCCGAGCAGAGTCTGAAGCCGGACCGGACCGGGTAGAGACTTCAATGACCGGACTGAACCGGGTAGAGTCTGAACAGGCATCCACGATTTCCTCCCGGGCTCGTTAAAGACCGGACCGGGCAGAGACTTCAAAGCCGACCCGGTATCCGATCCGGGAGGGCCGAGCAGATCGAAGATAAAAACGCTCCGATTCAAGATTACAATAAGGCCGACCTGAACGGCGGGAGACCCGAGGACCGACCCCAGCGGATAAGCGTCGCTAGAAGCATGCGGGACAGGCCCGCATGCCAATTAACGCGTGCTGTCATGTCCCTTCCCTAGGCAATCCTTAGAAGCCGCCACGTGTCTAAGGCATATTCACAGTCTGACAAGTGTTTTGGGCATATTCCGCAACATTCGCCAGCTGTCATCTCATGACTGGCCGAGACTGCCTATATATGGAAGGAGGATACAGTGAGAAAGAATCTTTGGACTTTTGACATTTATGATAAAAAGAGAGAAAAAAGAGAGAGTTTGTAATAAGTGAGAAAAGTAGATATACCGGCTCAAAATAATCAGCTCGGCTCTACTTCAAATTAAGGTCATTAAATCAGACGTTGACGTGATTTATGTTGTAAATATAAGAGCACAAACATAGTAAATGCACTATATTTGATGGTGTTGTTTTTAAATAATGTGTTAATGTTGTTGTTGTTTAGTTGAATAATAACAGTTGTTGTAGTTGTTTAATGTGTTAATGTTTAACGTGTTATTGGTGTTGTTTAATTAAATAGAAATACATTAGACGAATACAAAAAACATAACACAAAAAACATAACACAAAAAACATAACAAATAAACACTAAAAAAAACATTACACAAAAAACACATAACAAATAAACACTAAAAAAACATAACACACACAAAAAAACTACAAAATGACAGAAAAATCAAAAAAAAAAAAGAAAGAAAGAAGGACAAAGGGGGTTTTGGTAGGGGTGGTTTTCGTAGGGGGTTTGTATAACAGAAACAGACCCCTTTATTTTTCTTGGCCATATGGTCCGTCACTTCAACGTCCCTCCTGCATGTGTTGCTGATACTTTGATTGATGGCATTTTGGGTGTAACTAGAAATAGGAGTTGTAGCTCCGGCAGTCCGGGATAATTTTTTTTTTTTTTTTTTTTGCTGTTTTGCTCTCTGCTTTTGGGCGTCATTTTCACCAAAAAAGAATTTTAATTTTGAAAAGCTTATTTCAACTAATGCAAAACTTTAAATAAGAATGGATAACACAATTCTATATGCAAGACAAAAAAATTGGATAAATACTTATCACTTTCAAGAAATTCAATATTGCACTAGTTGATTGTCTAAGGCAATAGAGACAATAGTAAACACATATATCAATCCAATTAAAATTCAAAATATATAATTTAATATTTTTTATATTTTATATCCAGTACAAAATATAAAAAAAAAAACGCCTGTAATTGTTGTTATGACATTCGCTGCCGGTCCCAAACCCAGATAAAGGAGGAGGGTTGCGTAGGTCTGTGGCAGCCATCGTAAAATACAGTCACATTTGATGGACACGAATCATAACTTGAATATCATTGGGGCGTTTCCTCAGAAGCGACGCACTACACTTTTCAGGCCCGAGTGTAGTGAAAAATTTGCGAGGGTTGATAGGTCGTCGTCCAGAAGCGGCACGCGATCTCAACGCCTGGGGATGGTGTCAAATAAGCAAGGGTGCGCTACACTTCTTAGACCCGGGTGGTGTGAAAATTTTGCAAGGGTTGCTAGGTCATCGCCCGGAAGCGGTGCGCCACCTCGAAGTATGGGTGTGACGTCAAATATGCAAGGATCATCGTAATGTGGACTGAGGCGTGCAAAGAAGATAGTCCACAAGCCTAGTAAAGGTAGTAAGATGCGGTTTGGAACTTGGAACATTGGCTCTTTGACGGGAAGATCAGCAGTCGAGGGCATACTCCTAATAATCTCCCACTTGCACTCAATGCTACATGCTATGGTATCTAATACCCATGTTCTCCAGATGACGCTCCAAGCTAATATGAGGAAGTGGCTTGGTCAGTGGATCAGCGACGATGTCGACTGAGTCTACTCTATGTAGTACAATGTATCCATTGCGAACAAATTCTCTTACGAGATGATACTTCCTCTCAATGTGTTTGGTACTGTTATGAAACCTCGGTTCTTTGGCCTGTGCTACAGCTCCGTTGTTGTCGCATTACAGCGGAACAGGCAGCTCAGCACATGGTATCACTTGAAGTTCTCCCATAAACTTCTTAATCCAGAACCCTTCCTTAGAAACCTCCGAGGCTGCTTGATACTCAGCCTGACAGGTGGAATCAGCAGTCGCGCTTTGCTTGGCGCTACGCCAAGATACTGCTCCTTCATTAAGAGTAAATATGTAGCCAGAAGTAGACATCGAATCGTCTTTCTGTCCTTGGAAGTCTGAATCAATGAATCCCATCACATCCAATTCTCCACCGCCATATATAAGAACCATATCTCTAGTCCTTCTCAAGTACTTGAGAACGTTCTTTACGGCAGTCCAATGTTTCCTACCTGGTTTTGCCTGAAACCTACTTACCAAGCTCACAGCATGCACAATGTCAGGTCTCGTACACAACATAGCATACATAAGGCTACCCACTGCCGAAGCATATGGTATACTACTCATTTCTTTTCGTTGTTCCTCACTTTGAGGACACATCTTCGAGGAGAGTTTTATTCCATGTCGCATCGGAATGAACCCTCTTTTAGAATCATCCATCTTAAATCGCTTTAAGATCTTATCTATATAGAGGGTTGGGAAAGACCTATCATTCTCTTCACTCTATCCCGGTAGAGCCGAATACCAAGAATATAGGTTGCTTCCCCCAAGTATTTCATGGATAAATTACTCGAAAGCCAAGCTTTCACAGAACTGAGCATTCCCACATCATTTCCTATTAGTAGAATGTCATCTACATATAGTACTAAGAATACGATCTTGCTCCTACTAACCCTCTTGTATACACAATGTTCCTCTTCATTTTTCATGAAGTCAAATTCTTTGACCGCCTCGTCAAAACAAAGGTTCCAACTACGCGACGCTTGCTCCAGTCCATAAATGGAACGGTGAAGTTTCCACACTTTCTGAATATCGACCTCAGACACAAAGCCTTTAGGCTGCTCCATATAGATTTCCTCCTCGAGGAATCCATTAAGGAAAGCCGTATTTACGTCCATTTTCCATATCTCATAATCGTGGTAGGCAGCTATAGCGAGCATCATGCGAATAGACTTGATCATAGCTACGGGTGAGAAGGTATCGTGGTAATCGACTCCTTCCTTTTAGGTATAACCTTTTGCCACAAGCCTGGCCTTATAGGCGTCAACCTTGCCATCCCCATCAGTCTTCCTCTTGTAGATCCACTTATTCCCAATATGAACTATGTCCTTGGGGTGGTCTACTAGAGTCCAGACCTGATTGACATACATCTAGTCTATCTCAGCTTCCGTAGCTTCACGCCATTTCGCGGAGTCTACATCCACCATCGCTTGGTCATAGGTCATTGGGTTGGTCTCTTGGCTATCACTTAGAACCTCATGGATACCCAGCTCCTCCAAGTGCATAAGGCCATACCTCCAAGAAAATAAGACACCCTAATAGACCTACGAGGTGGTTGTACTTGTGTTTCAGAAGGTTCGGTTCTAATTTCTTGCACAGGTGTCTCCTAAGGAGTTTCATTGTATTCTTACAAAGAAATACTTCTACCTGCTCCACCTTCATGAATGAACTCATCTTCCAGGAAGTGTGCTTGCAAAGCGACAACGACCTTTCGATCTTCGGGCATGTAGAATAGATAACCCATCGTCCAAGACGGGAATCTAATGAAACGTCCCTTCGCGGACCTCGCTTCCAACTTTTCCACCTTAGTCTTCTTGACATAGGCGGGACATCCCCAAATCCTAATGTGATTAAGACTTGGTTTCCTGCCCTCCCACATCTCATGTGGAGTTTTAGGAATGAATTTGGAAGGACATCTGTTCAAGATATATGCAGCAATCAGGAGTGCATACCCCCACAGGTAAATTGGTAAGTTAGTATAGCGCAGCATGGAACAGACCATGTTCAACAAGGTCCGGTTCCTTCTTTCTGACACCCCATTTAACTGAGGAGCGCATGGAGGTGTTAGTTGTGATACTATTCCATGTTCCTTAAAGAACTCGTCAAACTCCGTACTCATGTACTCGCTACCTCGGTCCGACCGAAGTGCTTTGATATGATTTCCAGTTTGTTTCTCGACTAGGGCCTTAAATTCCTCGAATTTCTCAAAGGCCTCGGATTTATGTTTCATTAAGTATACATAACCATACCTAGTATGATCATCTGTAAACGTAATGAAATACTAATATCCATCACGTGCTGCTTCCAAAGCACCATATACGTCGGTATGGATTAATCCTAGTTTATCAGCGGCTCTTTCAAAAGTCCCTGTGAAGGGGGACTTAGTCATTTTGCCTTTAAGGCAAGATTCACAAGCAGGAAAGGGATCCAATCCCAATGGACCCATAAGTCCATCCTTTTCCATTTTGTAAACATTGGTCTGACCAACATGACCAAGTCTAAGATGCCATTTCAAAACTTGATTAGTTTCATCCCTACCATGCTTCCTAGTCATAGTATTCACAACGACTTTGTTACTGAGGTTTAGATGATACAGTCCATTTAACAATGTAGCAGTGCCCATTAGTTTATTTATAAAATAAATTATGTAGGAACCATCACCAATGAAAAATGAAAAGCTTTTCCTATCCATGACCGGAATGGATACAATGTTTTTATGCCCCTTGGGCAAAACAAGTACATCTTCTAAAGTCAGAACAAAACCGGATTCTAAACCCAAAAGAAGTGATCCTATGTCGGTTGCCTCGACACTATGCCCGCTTCCGACAGTGATCATCACTTCCCCAGCTCCAAGCTTCCCACTTTGTTCCAGATCCTGATTCACGGTACAAATATGAGAACTAGCACCAGAATCTGGTATCCATGAAGTAGAAAATACAGTAGCAGAACAATTTGTTTCCAAAACTAAAAGTTCTGTACCTAAAGTGCCATTAAGAATTGGACAGTCTCTAGCCCAGTGGCCCAGCTCACCGCATTTGAGACAAGCGTCCTTCTTCTTGCTCTTTGGAACCATCGGGGCCTTGCCCTTACCCTTGAAGTCCTTGACTTGTGGTCCCGTCTGCTTCTTGGTCTTTTTCTTCTTATTCTTATTCTTAGACCTCCGAGGTCCAGAAGAAATCACAAGGGCAGACTCCTTCATCCGCGGAGTCTTCATTTGAGACTGAGCGGTCACCAGTTTGTTCATTAGCCCAGCTAAGTTGCACGCAATCTCATTGCAGTTGAAGTTCATAACAAACTGTGAGAAGCAATCAGGGAGAGACTGTAGGATAAGGTCGGTCTGAAAAGAAGCATCCATCTTAAAATCAAGAGCCTCCAATCTCTCGATCATAGATATCATTTTGAGGTCGTGGTCCCTAATCTTCTCACCTTCCTTCATCCTTGCACCGAACAGTTGCTTGGATATATCATATCTAGCAGCTCGACTGTGCTCACCATAAAGTTCGGTTAAGTGAGATAGAATCTGCCTAGCAGAAGTTGTTTTCTCATGAGCTTTCTGAAGCTCATTAGACATAGAAGCCATCATATAAGCACGGACTTTTACGTTATCCTTAACCCACTTTTCGTGGTTTTCAATCTCTTCCTGATTAGCTCTTGTCCGCACTGAAGGCGCCGGAACGTCCGTCTCCAAGACGTATCTTAGTGCCTCTATACTGAGGACTATCATCAGATTGTGGAGCCAATCCACAAAGTTAGGTCCGATCAAGGTGTTCTTTTTAAGTAGAATTACGAGTGGGTTCATTTTCATATTGAGAATTATATGTGCATTAAGTACGACAGATTAATTAATAACTCGTTTAATTATGATATGAGTATATAATTAAGGTCTTTTCTATTCTTGTTACCCAGTTCCCACTATTTTTATCAGGATAACACACTCCCATGTGATCCAGAAGTATCGTTCGCTCTATTTCATAGTGGTGATTGAGTTCTTTATAAATTTTAATAGAGGGTAACCGAACAAGTTTCTAGTCTATTAATTTTCATAAAGTGATGTCCAACACCAACCCATATAATGGATGATTCGATCTTCTTTTTCCCCTTGTTCACTCCCCTCAACCTATACGGTTTCTATGATTCGTGAACAAGTTAAGTTTATACCATCGACGCAAATCAGTTTCACAATTGAATCTTATCCGACAACCGAACAGGTTTCTAGGGATAAAATTTACCCCAACCGAAGGCATCCAATGCGCTCTCGATAATTTATCCATACTCCACGAATGACTACCCCGATAACTCGGAAGCATAGCACATCCGGTTTGGATTTCAATTTTCTGAAAGCTCGATGGAGGGAATGAAAACCTTGAAACAATATAAACTTAATACTTTGTTGTGGGAGAATTTTTGCGATTAATGTTACACTTTGCACATTAATTCATTTAAGCGCGTTTGTAGCATTCATACCAAATGAATAAAAATTCACAACCTAGTTGCTACCAACAGGTAGTTCATGGACTGTTCCTAGAATTAAAAACTCTGTAATCTAATTACAAGTCTTCGGTCTTGAATCTTCGTATTCTCGAACGGATCTTTCTCCGGTCTTCCTCATTACATATAAATTTTACATTGAAATTGCATCCAAGATATAAATATTTCTAGTAAAATAAATAGGCTCCAAACGGCCTTTACAACCCAATCGAATAAAACCGAACGATTCAAAACTAAGTCCATGAACCACATCCCCATTCAAAAGCATTCATCCAATAAATACTATATAAACGGATTGCGTAGAGATATATTGATCCAATCAACATATAAACAATAAATAGAATCGATCCAATCAATTCACACAACCGATAATATGAAAACGTTCAAAATAATTCCGTTGTGAACAAGTATTCTAATCAATCAATACTCCCTTATAAAATGAAATACCATAAATAATTTAATCATATTAAATCCAATTTAATACGCGGGAGATTAATTTTCTGGAATACACGAAAAAATCGAGCCAGGACGAAACTGCCTGTCGGACACAGCCCGTGCCCATTGGCACGGTCGGGTTACTCGGCCAGTTCCTAAACTGACTGCCAGGCACGGTCCGTGCCGAATGGCACGGTCGGGTTACCCCGACAGTCTCCAAGACTGGCCTGCCAGGCACGGCCCATGCCGAATGGCACGGTCGGGTTACCCCGACAGTCTCCGAGACTGGCCTGCTTGGCACGGCCTGTGTCAAATGACACAGTCGGGTCACCCCGGCAGATTCCTACCCTTCGTCCGAAAAGTCATCCAACGACGATTCGGGACTAGATTTTCGACCGGATATCCAATAGCAATATTTTTCGACTTCATATCTTCAATATAAATCATATTTCCCAGAAATTAAAGATTTATATTTAGACACAACTTACGAAAAATACAACTTTAACGAACGAAAAATATACACCACGATTATGACTATAAACGATTCTAAATCATTCACCATCTAATCAAGCATTTCAAATGCCAAAAATTGTATATACGATCGTAAGACCTACGCTCCGATACCACTGTTGGGATTCGGTGCCTAAAACGAAGACCCAGTGGAAGCAGTAAAACGAAAATTAATTCGATCCGAATCCCTACGAGGATCGATCAAGCTACGCATATACGAATATGAAAACGAAGCTATAGAAGATACGAGAAACATACCCTCCTAGTCGTTGACTAAATGGTGATCTCCGAGAATGCGTTTCCCAAAACTTTAGGCTATCTCCCTGCGATTCCAATCCGCTCCAAGCTCTTGGATGATCCAACACCGAAAGTACCGCGTCTCTACCTGCCACGCACCGTAGAAATGATCAGAATGATTAAACCTCGTTATCCTCCAAGGATACGGCCAGAACAAGGTTATAGGACCTTGCTAATCAAGATCATAACACTCTTGAATTTATGTCTTGAATTTTCTCCAAGAAAAACAAGAAGAAATGAAGAAGAAGAAGAAGAAGAAAACTATGAGAAAATGTTTCTCTCTCTCTCTCTCTCTCTCTCTCTCTCTCTCTCTCTTGTTCCACAAATGAAACCACCAAGTGAATTGTGTGTGGAGTCAAGTCTTCTTCTTCATTTTTTATACACTAACAACCCACATGAAAACAACTCATTACACATGAGATATTGCCCCACAAAGTCATTGTATTCCATTTATAAAATGGAAACAAAGACTAAGTGGAAGGTAGGTGGAAGGGGGGCGGCCATCATGAGGAAATCGGACGAGTTCGGTTCGTATCGGACTCCCGTGAGTCTAAACAGATAAACTCCAATTTTGTTCCAATGTAATTATATCAATTAATTAATCTAATTAATTAATCATATCAAATACAAACTAATATAATTAATTTCTCCAAGAAATAATTATATCTACGAGTTATATTAATCACCCAATAATTTATTTAATTCATTTGGCCGTAAATTAATTTATCCAATAAATTAATTTAGACATCCAATGTCCCCAAAATTGGATATCCAATATCTAATATTCATAATGAGAGAATAAGATCGATTCATTCTGTCATCAATTCTATTGAGCGACTCGGTAGGTCTGTCTCAGACAGCAATGGGAGAAACCAAAAAATAGTTGCACCACCTAGCCAGCCTGGCGGCCTACACTGTACCCCAACTGAGAACGAATGATTGGGATCATTCAAGAACCATTCTGTCGTGAATACCAGTATATGTATAAACCCTTCTTTCAAATATCCCGATCAAGTTATAGAATCACGGTCAGTCAAACCCTATTTATACTTGACGCTATGCATGAGTTAATGCAAATCGCGATCATCAAGCTCTCGTGTATCCAATACAACTAGCTCCAATTCTTTGGCCAAAGACTTATGATCTCATCTGCCAATAACCGCATAGGACATGTAACCCGTTCACTAAGAGGAGAAAAAATTCTATCTTGGTATTCAGTAGGACCTGCTACTTGCCCGTCAAGACACAAGTCGAGGTTGACCCCCGCCTTCCGGTTTATAGGGTCGAACTACTCTAATAAAAATCTTAACGTCACAAGCACATCCCTACTAAATCCTCAAGTTGAAGGTTCACGAATACCTATCACAACCTATCGATTCCGTCACTGACTGTCCCAGAGTGAAATCTGTGTGATGAATCGAGGGTGAGTCGGTTTGAGTATATTAATCCAATTAGCATACCTATAATGTGTGTGACCGAACTGTCGTGGCGCGTCAAAATTAGTTATTTTTATTTGTCCTTGGCTTACTTCTACTAACTAGTAGTATCAGAAGTAAGGGTCGATCCCACAGAGAACGGTAAATCAATTATGCTTTTTAAGGGTTAAGTACTTTTAGCAATTAAAATAAAATAAAAACGAGAGGGGGGATTTCAGTTTCTAATCTTAACTAAACTAATTTGCGTAAAATAAATTAAATTAAAATAAATAAAAATCCAAAAATATCAATTATAGAATAATCTAGTTCTTATCTTTGTTATCCACCTTTTCGAATTAATTCACGCTTCAATGCAGCACTTATCTCTTCTCTGATCTCATGAACTCCTATTCCGAAGCCAACAACAAGCTCTGTTGATCCCAATTATTTCTTAAGTTTATTCAATTAAAACAAGCTCTTTAATTGAACCTATCTATGCAGTGGATTCAAAACAAGCTCTTGAAATCTCGCTCGCTAGATGCATTAAAAACTAAAATAATGAAATAGGCAAGATATTAAGTTCATAAGCTCGACTTAAGGGATCTCGATTTTGTGTTACTCAATTGGGAAAATTCAATTGTTTGCTACTTGTGAAATTAAAATTACAATAATTACGGATTACAACTCAATTTCTAGCATAAGTCATAAAACTCCTAATCTAGTTGGTCAAACCAAATCAAGAAATTATATGGCATAGTAGTGAATTCAATAACACAAAAATAATTCAAGAGATTTCGAGTTGAGAATACGCTACGGGATTAAAACATGAATAATTCAAATACGGTTTCAAACTTTACTAAGAACTAGAATAGAAAATTAGCCGGACATGTTGGCTTTAGAAAACAGCAAATTAATAATAGATATGAGAAGAAAGAAATTCAAATGGTGTTGTCTTCTTCCTCGCACGTCGGAAATAACTCGGTTGCTCCGGCGAGAATTTGGTTCGGTCGTCCCTTTTTTTTTCTTCTGCTCCAGCCGTAAAAACTGGTGATCAAAGATAATCTCAGCCCTCTCCTTTTATAATACCCCCTTATCTCTCAGTTTCCTTATTTAATTGGATCTCCTTCCTTTTTATCCTTCTTAAGTTTTAATTCCCTTGGAGTCTTTCTTTCCAAATCTATTCAAATTCCTTTTCCTAGCCTAGGGGTCGATTTTATGCCTTGTGGGACTGATTGAGACGGTTTGGAGTCGTTTGTTGGGCCCAAATAAGATTATTTTTGGAACAGGGCCGACACGGGGTCACTGAACTGGCACTGGCCACCCAGTGTCGCGCGGCAGTTTCTACATTAAAGCCCAAATCACCTTGGCTTGGTCCGTTTCATGGCCCAAATTGTTCCTTAAGCTTAAAAACTCCATCAAACACCTAAATTAAACAACAATTTGCCAAGTGAAGTAAATTGCATCCGAAATATAAATAGGTAGAAAATAACCAAGTGTGCCAACATAAAATTCATTAAAACCTTATAATTAACAATAATTTTAGCACACTATTTCGTTCTATCAAATCTCCCCAAACTTAAACCAATGCTTGTCCTCAAGCATAATTCGAGTGAAATAAATTCAAGAAGCATGTATTGAAAAATCTAAAATGATAGCCATATTCAAGGGCGAACAAATAATCATGAACAAGTATGAAGAAAATTGAAGTACCTCAATCAATCTCAATATCTTTATTGGCATCGAGTGAGAGAAAATTCAATGGCCTCACAAGGGGTCACTCTCGCTTAAGTAGATATAGAGATTATTAAGCAATCACTCACGTCAAAACATGGTGTGTCATTACCATATACTCGCACAAAAACCAAATCTCCACTACTTAGATGAACTCATGCATATAATCAAAAGGGCTTTTATGGTTGTAACGGGGCTTTAGGTATGGGTACGATAAAAGGATAAATAAAGGATTCGTTGGCCGAGACTAATCATGAAATTAAGTGCATAACAAATCCTACAAATATGAATCACCATCCTTTCCTTGAGCACCCTTTTAGGCACATGTAATCGCATAGCCACGAAAGATTAGTTGAGGTCAGTGGCTTAACAACATTCGAGGGGGCTATTTTTACGGCCGCCCCTAATTTAATTTCAGCATCCTTTTTCTTTTCACTTCTCCACCCACTTCTTGATAATTCCTCGTCCTTTCCTCGACTTGTTATACACCTAATTCACAACCAAATCTTGACCAAGGGTTCAAACGGATGAATTTTCACCAAAAAATTAGATAGTGGCTAATAAAAAGTGTTGGATCAAATAGGCTTAGGTTCAAATGGACTTCTAATGGTGATTATGTCGAGGTGAAAAAATATACACCAAGTGGGTTATTCCTAATTGCCTTTATCACTTTAATGCATGAGAACACCAATATAGTCTCGACATGTATAATTGATTAAGTTCTAGCATGAACACAACACGTTCGACCCCACAAGAAGAAATAGTGAGTATGTATATGTATAATTATATATATATATATATATATTTCTCTACGGCTCAAAACGCATGAATAAAAAGGGCCATGAATCCCTCACACTTTTATCCAAATCCAAAATCAAGACTAGTGAACTACCCTAATTAAAATCAAACTAGTCAATCATATCCATTTCCTATGTCAGGCCATACTTAAATCCCCAATACACGAACTTGATTCAATCACACAAATTTAGCTAAGGACGCAAATTTAAATTCATCACAATTTCCAATTCAATTAATCATTCCAAATACAACTTCCCCAAACTTAAAATTAAGTACACAACTTCTAATAAAAGAAGGAAAAGAAGAAAAAAATTAAGGATAGTAAAAAGTCTATATTAGGAATCACCGGGCTAATGTGGGAGAAGGGTTTCCAGCTGCTCGGTCAAACGATCCACCTTGGCTTGAAGTGCGCGATGCCCCTCCTCAAGCTGCGCGATCCGACGCCTCAACTCGGCCTCCATAGCCTAATCTCCTGCTCGGCTTGTGCTTGCACCGTATGCTTGCGCTCTTGTGTGAAGCCGTGCTGCTGCTCGGCCTCGGTCTCATTTTCTTACTCGACCTCGGCCTCATTTTCTTGTTCGGCCATAGGTTGCGGGTCGTCCATTGGTTCGCGATCGGTCGGCGATGTGTGGTGTTTGGGCTGCCGAAGAGAGGGGAATGGAGGTTAGATTTCTGACACCGAGCGGGGGCGAGGGTAGAGAAATAAGGGAGAAAGGGACGGGATTTAAAGATAAGGGAAATAACTAATAATAATAAAGGTAACAACTAAGTAGTGGAAAAATAATAAAGGAAATAAAATTTTAAAGGAAATAAGTAATTAAGAAAATTAAAAGAGGGGCACAATAATATTCTAATTTATAAGAAAGGATTACTAAAAAAACTGACTCTTAGCAAGCAAATAAAAAAAACGAAGAAGGGAAAAAAATGCGAAAATTAAAAAAAAATTGGGTTGCCTCCCAGCAAGCGCCTTTTTTTTACGTCGTTGGCTCGACGAAAAACTTCCCTTTTTAGTAAACTCACAAAGGAGGTTTTGGTATGGGTCTCAATAAATGTACAACTGGTGACTCGTCTTCTTGAACCACACCAAACTTTCTCGGAGTGTTTATTGAAAACTTTCCTCCATTGAGATGTTCATCGAAGGCTAACTCCGGTTCACTTTTTCCATATAATTTCTCATATATTGGCTGTAATTCTCTTTGAAGCTCCGCAAAATCATTTTCTTTATCATCCTCCAAGTTTTTAGTAAGCACCACTTCGAGTCTACCCCTGCAATGCAACTCAAACACTTCCTCGACAAGAGGGTCAATCACGCTTAATGCAAAAAGAGAGCAATCTTCCTTAGAAAATTTCATAGCATCATATATATTAAATCGTACGATTTGGTCATCAAATTCCATCGTGAGAGATCCTTCACGAATATCTATTTTGGTATTGGCCGTATTTAAAAATGGCCTTCCTAACAAAATAGGTGTTGAATTTGATGACTCGTTTTGCATATCAAGAACGTAGAAGTCGTCTGGAAATACAAGTTTATTGACTTGGACAAGAACGTCCTCAATTACCCCTTCATGATACACAAGGCTACGATCCGCCAATTGTATAATTATCCTTGTTTCCCGAAGAGGTCCTAGATTTAAGGAGGTGTATATAGAGCGTGGCATAACATTTATTGATGCTCCCAAATCTAGCATAGCTCGTTCAAATCCCGTATTTTCAATTCGACAAGGAATAGCAAACATATACCTGGATCTTCTTATTTTGGTGGCAATTTCTTTTGGAATAAGCGGACACATTTTCTCCCATTACCACCTTTCCATTTCCCTTTAATCTTCGCTTGTTGGTGATGGAATTCGGTGATTAAAAACGAGTTATGCAGCGGAAATAAACCGGTCAAACCGGATAAAAACCAAACCCCAAAACCGGATCGATCAAGCATCGTATAAACGAATATAAATGTACGAAGATAAATTAAGAAATCATACCCTCGTAGACCTTTGATAATATCTTCTTGATTCCGAGTATGAGCACGAATCCAATCGAACAAGCTTTTGAAAATTCCCGAGCACCGAAAACACCGTGCCTCTACGTATCACGCATCGGAAGATGACCGAAAAATATTTCTATCAATTTATACTCTAAGTATACGGCTAGAAATTGACAGAATTAACTTATATATATTTTTATAAATACTCTAAGTATTTTATAAAAATTATTTTCTCTCAAAATACACTTAGAACTCAAAATGTATAAAGTTAGAAAACTTTCTCTCTTTCCTTTGCTCCAACTCACGGCAGCTCAAAGTAATTTCAATGGAGGTGGAAACTATGTATATAAATACAAGCATAACACACTCATCATCTCAATCATTAAGATATAATTAATTTATTAAATAAATTAATTAAAACCCCACATAATATAAAATGTCTTCTAAAGACAAAATAGATAATTCATCACCATGATGAAGTGAGTGGGGCGGCTATGATGAGATTTTAGGTGTTGGTCCATTTTGGTCCGTGAAACGGACCCTCGTGTATCTAATCCGATAGATAAACCTTGGTACGTCTCAATATTAATACAATTAATTAATCCAATTAATTAATTATATTAAAAATAAATTCTTTAAGAAATTATATGAATAAATTAATTACCCAGTAATTTATTTAATTCACGAGACCGATTTAATTTATCCAATAAATTGAATTAGACATCCAATGTCTAATATTAACCATGAGAGAATAAGCTAAATATAATCCGTCGTCAATTCCTGTGCCGCGACTCTGTAGGTTCTTCTTAGTTAGCATTGGGATGATCCAATGAGTGTTAGCACCACTTAGCCAGTCTCGTGGCCCAAACCGTAACCTAACTAAGAACAAATGATAGGATCATTCCAAAACCATTATGTCGTGAATACCGTATACGTATAAACCCTTCAATCATATGTCCCGGTCAAGTATTAGGGTCACGATAAAGTCAAACCCTACTATAACTTGACTCTATGCTTTCTGTTAATGCAAACTGAGATCATCGAGCTCTCGTGTATCAAATAAAACTAGCTCTGAATGCTTTGGGCAAAGACTTATGATCTTATTTGCCATTAACCGCATAGGACATTTACCTGCTCACTAACAGAAGAAAGAATCCAATCTTGGTATTCAGTAATGACTGCTACTTGCCCATTAAGTTGCATTTCGAGGTTGACCCCACCAACCGGCGATTGGATCGAACTACTCTAATGACTAACTTAATGTCACAAGCACATCTCCTACTGAAACCTCAAGTCAAAGGTCCACGTATACCTATCACAATCTTTCGATTCAATCATTGACAATCCCTGAGTGATTTCCATGTGACCGAATCGAGTTGAGTCATGTTCGAGTATACTAATCCCATTAGCATACCTATAACGTGTGCTCCCACTAACTGTTAGTGAAGACAGGCACTCTACATGTCAAAGTACACGTTATACAAGTCTTGTCTAAACTTACTGCCCAGTTAAGTTTTATCGACTTGCGAACTAGTTAAGCATTCGAGCTCTAAACACTTCTAGTGACTATCTCCTTATCTCCATAAGGAGTAGAATGTTCGCTCTCAAATGCAAGGACTATTATTCTATATACCAAATCACAATGCCAGTGATATACAATAATATAGAAATAATAATTGCCTTATTAAATATAATATTCATAATTCCAATACAATTGCTCTCATTCTCTCATCCTCTGAGTGGCATTCGAGGGCATATTCCTAACAATCTCCCACTTGCACTCAATACCACAAACTATGGTATCTAATACCCATACTCTCTAGATGTCTCTCTAAGACCTTCTGAGATAGTGGCTTGGTAAGCGGATCAACAACGTTATTTGCTGTGTCTACTCTCTGCAGTGTAACATTCCCATCCCGAACCATTTCTCTAACAAAATGATATTTTCTCGCAATATGTTTGGTGTTGTGGTGAGCCCTAGGCTCCTTAGCCTGTGCAACAGCTCCGTCGTTGTCACAAAACAGTGTCACGGGCTTCTCTGCGTTAGGAACCACTTTAAGTTCCTCAGTGAACTTCTTTATCCAAAAAGCTTCTTTAGCAGCCCCCGTGGCTACCTGATATTCGGCTTGACATATAGAGATAGCAGTCGAACTTTGCTTGGCACTTCTCCAAGAAACTGCCCCACCATTCAGAGTAAAGATATACCCTGATGTGGACATCTGAGCATCCATGTCCCCGAAAATCTCGAGTCTGTATAACCCATCACTCTTAGTTCTCCACCGCCGTATGTAAGAACCAAGTCTTTAGTCCTCCTTAGGTACTTAAGAATGTTCTTTACAGCAGTCCAATGTTCCTGCCCTGGATTTGACTGAAACCGACTTACTACGCTCACAGCATAGGCAATGCCTGGTCTAGTGCAAATCATTGCATACATAAGGCTACCTACTGCCGAAGCATAAGGTACCTTGCTCATTTCCTTTCTATCTTCCTCACTTTGAGGGCACATCTCTAAGGAAAGTTTTGCACCATGTTGCATAGGTAGAAACCCTCTTTTAGAATCTTCCATCCTAAATCGCTTCAGGATCTTTTCTATGTAGAGGGCTTGGGAAAGACCTAACATTCTTTTCGCTCTATCACGGTAGAGACGAATACCTAGAATATAGGTAGCTTCTCCCAAGTCTTTCATTGAGAACTCTTTAGAAAGCCAAGCTTTCACAGAACTGAGCATTCCTACGTCGTTTCCTATAAGTAGAATGTCATCTACATATAGTATTAAAAATGCAATTTTGCTCCCACTAACCTTCTTGTAAATACAGGGCTCCTCTTCGTTTTGGACAAAATCAAACTCTTTGACTGTCTCGTTAAAACGAAGATTCCAACTCCGCGAAGCTTGCTTCAGTCCATAAATGGCACGCTGAAGTTTGCATACTTTATGAATATTAGTTTGAGATATGAATCCCTTAGGCTGTTCCATGTAAATCTCCTCCTCGAGGAATCCATTTAGGAATGCCGTTTTCACATCCATTTGCCATATTTCATAATTTAAGTGGGCTGCTATAGCAAGCATCATGCGAATAGACTTAATCATAGCTACAAAGTAGAATGTCTCGAAGTAATCGATCCCTTCTCTTTGGGAATAACCCTTTGCCACAAGCCTGGCCTTATAGGTATCAACCTTGCCATCTCCACCAGTCTTTCTTTTATAGATCCATTTGTTTCCAATAGGCACTATGCCTTTAGGACGATCTACTAAAGTCCAGACCTGATTAGCATGCATTGAGTCTATCTCAGCTTCCATAGCTTCTTGCCACTTGGTGGAGTCAACATCTACCATCGCTTGGTCGTATGTAGAAGGATCATTCTCTTGACTACTTTCTGTCATCTCATGGACACCCAGTTCCTCTTGATGCAGATAGCCATACCTCTCAGGTAATTGAGAAATTCTACTAGACTTGCGAGGTTGTATTTGTATTTCAAAAGTTTCGGTTCTAATATCTTGCATAGGTGTCTCATTTGGTGTTTCTTTTATTTCTTCCAACGAAATATTTCTACCTGCCCCTCCTTCCTGAATAAACTGATCTTCCAGGAAGTGTGCTTGTATAGAAACGATGATCCTATGATCTTCGTGCATGTAGAATAGATATCTCATGGAATCCCCTGGATATCCTATGAAACGACCTTTCACAGACCTAGCTTCCAATTTCTCTACGTTAGTCTTCTTGACATAAGCAGGGCATCCCCAAATCCTAATGTGATTAAGACTTGGTTTCTTACCTCTCCACATCTCATGTGAAGTCTTAGGAACGGATTTGGAAGGACATCTGTTCAAGATATGCACAGCAGTAAGGAGCGCATAACCCCACAGATAAATCGGTAGATCAGTATAGTTAAGCATGGAGCGAACCATGTCCAACAAGGTTCGGTTCCTTCTTTCTGATACACCATTTAATTGTGGAGTAGCTGGAGGAGTGAATTGTGACACTATTCCTAGTTCTTTTAAGAACTCATCAAATTCGATACTCATGTACTCACCACCTCGGTCTGACCGAAGAGTCTTAACACGGTTACCTGTTTGATTTTCAACTAGGGCTTTAAATTCCTTGAATTTATCAAAAGCTTCAGACTTATGTTTCATTAAGTACCAGAATCCATATCTGGTATGGTTATCAGTGAATGTAATGAAATACTGAAAGCCATCCCGTGCCACTTCAAAAGGGCCACAGACATCGGTATGGATCAATCCAAGTTTTTCAGCAGCTCTTTCAAAAGTCCCTGCGAAGGGTAACTTAGTCATTTTGCCTTGAAGGCAAGATTCACAAGTTGGATAGGGATCTGATCCCAATGGACCCGTAAGCCCATCTTTCTCCATTTTATGGACCTTGGTCTGACCAATATGACCAAGTCTAAGATGCCACTTAAGTGCTTGGTTCGTTTCATCCCTACCACGCTTCCTAGTTATAGTGTTCACAATTGTTTTATTCTTTAGATTTAAATGTTATAAACCATTTAATAATGTAGCAATACCAACCAATTTATTTCTGAAATAAATACGACAGGACCCATCTCCAATAAAGAAGTGAAATCCCTTTCGGTCCATGACCGGAATTGATACAATATTCTTGTGCCCCTTGGGCAAAACAAGTACATCATCTAAAGTAAGAATAAAACCAGATTCTAAATCCAACATAAGGGATCCGATATCAGAAGCCTCGACACTATGCCCACTTCCAACGGTGACCATCACCTCCCCTGAATCCAACTTCCTACTTCGCCCAGATCCCGATTCATTGTACAAATGTGAGAACTCGCACCGGAATCAAGTATCCAAGAAGTAGAATATACGATTCTGAGAACAATTTGTTTCTAAAACCAGTAGTTCCGTACCTGAAGGCGCATTACGGTCAAGCTTTGGACAGTACCTCTTCCAGTGGCCTAGCTCACCGCAGTTGAGGCATACATCCGTTTTCTTGGCCCCCTGGCTCTTTTGAACCATTGGGGCCTTGCCCTTTCCCTTGTCGATCTTGGCTATTGGACCTAACTGCTTCTTGTTCTTTTTCTTCTTATTCTTGGACTTCCGAGTCCCAGAAGAAATCACAAGTGCAGCTTCCTTTCCCTTTGTCTTCATTTGAGACTGGGCAGTCGTCAGTTTATTCATTAGCCCAGCTAAGTTACATGCAATCTCATTGCAGTTGAAGTTCATGACAAATTGTGAAAAGGAGTCAGGAAGTGACTGCAGGATAAGGTCAGTTTGGAGAGATGCATGCATCTGAAAATCAAGAACTTCCAATCTCTCAATCATCGAGATCATCTTGAGGACATGGTCCCCAACCCTCTCTCCTTCCTTCATCCTGGCGCCGAATAATTGCTTCGATATCTCATATCTAGCAGTTCGGCTATGCTCTCCATAGAGCTCAGCCAGGTGCGATAAGATGGATCTTGAAGACGTTATCTTTTCATGGGCACGTTGAAGCTCATTAGTCATTGAGCCTAACATGTACCCTCGCACTCTTATGTCGTCTTTTACCCATTTCTCATGGGCATCGACATCTTCCTGATTGGCTCGGGTTCTTGCAGGAGCCGCTGGGATGTCCGCCTCCAAGACGTATCCCAGCATTTCCATAGTTAGGACAATCCTCAAGTTCCGAAGCCAGCCCACATAGTTCGGACCAGTCAGGACGTTCTTTTCAAGTAGTATAGCGAGTGAGTTCATTGTCATATTGAGAGTTTTGTTAACTGCAGAGAATAATTTAAGATTCGTTAGTGATTATTTAATTATGATCCGAGTAAAGAATTTAAGGACTTTCTTTATTCATAACTCGGCTCCCACTATTTTATCGGCATTTACACACTCCCATGTTAAATCCGGAAGTCTCGGGTGACTTCATAGTGGTGATCGATTTCTTTACAAAGTTTAATAGAGGGCAACCCATACGGTTTATATTCTATTATTCTTTATAAAGTGGTGTTTAATACCAACCCATCAAATGGATGATTCGATCTTCTTTTACCCCTAGTTCACTTGCCCTCAACCCATTCGATTTCTATGGCTCGCTGAACTATCTAAGTTTAAACCGTCAACTCCTATTAGTCTGACAATTGAATCTTACCCGGCAACCCATACGGTTTATAGGGGTTTGATTTGTCACAACCAAAGGCATCTAATGCACTCTAGGAATTTATCAACTTTCCCCAAAAATATTACCCCGACATACTCGGAAGAATAATATTCCGGTTTAGATTTCAATTTTCCATGAGTTTGACGGAGGGTAGGAAACCTCGTAACCTTTATAACTTAGTGTTTGTAAGTGGGAGTATTAACGCGATTATATGTTACACTTTGCACATTAATCCGTTTATAAGCGCGGTTTGTCGGTTTGTTTGTTTGTCATACAATATGAAAACATACACAACCTAAAACTAACAACATGTAGTTCATGGACCGTTCCTAGAACAAAAACATCGTAATCTAATTACATGTCTTCGGTCTTGAATCTTCTTCTTCTCGAGCGGATCTTCCTCCGGTCTTCATCATTACAAATAAATTTTACATTTGAAAAATTGCATCCTATACAAATTTTCTAGTAAAATAAATAGGCTCAAAACGGCCTTTACAACCCAATCGAACAAAACAAACGATTCAAAACTAGGTCCATGAACTACATCCCCATTCAAAATTAATGCAATAATTATATTAAAATAAATGGCAATAATGATTAATCTAAAATTGATCTAATCAACAAAAAATAATCCAACAATTAGAATTAATCTAATTAATTCACTTAACCGTTAATTTTAATTTGCTCCGGACAAAATAAATATTTCATTAAATTAATTCCCTTAAAATAAATTACCATAATTATATTTTAGTTAAATTAAATCCAATTTAATTTGCGGAAAAATAATTTACCGAACGAAATATAAAAACGGAGTCGGAAAACACAAGGCCCGGGCTAAGCCCGTGGCCAGCCAAATTGACCCATTGACCATTGACCAAGAAATTTGAGTCACGGTCCGGCCAATTTTCCGGCTCATTTTTTTCGTCCCGAATCCAAAAAATAATATTTTTCTAATTTTTATATTACACAATTAAATCAGTTTTTCAAAAGAAAAATAGATTTATATTGTAACATAAAATCATGAAAAATAATTTTTAGATGAACAATTAAACATCAACATTTAAAACGATTATGATTCTAAATCATAAAAAATAATCAAGCATTCCAAATGCAAATATCGAATATACGATTGCATAGACCTCGCTCCGATACCACTGATGGAATTCGATGATTAAAAACGAGTTACGCAGCGGAAATAAACCGGTCAAACCGGATAAAAACCAAACCCCAAAACCGGATCGATCAAGCATCGTATAAACGAATATAAATGAACGAAGATAAATTAAGAAATCATACCCTCGTAGACCTTTGATAATATCTTCTTGATTCCGAGTACGGGCACGAATCCAATCGAACAAGCTTTTGGAAATTCCCGAGCACTGAAAACACCGTGCCTCTACGTATCACGCGTCGGAAGATGACCGAAAAATATTTCTATCAATTCATACTCTAAGTATACGGCTAGAAATTGATAGAATTAACTTATATATATTTTTATAAATACTCTAAGTATTTTATAAAAATTATTTTCTCTCCAAATACACTTAGAACTCAATATGTATAAAGTTAGAAAACTTTCTCTCTTTCCTTTGCTCCAACTCACCGCAGCTCAAAGTAATTTCAATGGAGGTGGAAACTATGTATATAAATACAAGCATAACACACTCATCATCTCAATCATTAAGATATAATTAATTCATTAAATAAATTAATTAAAACCCCACATAATATAAAATGTCTTCTAAAGACAAAATAGATAATTCATCACCATGATGAAGTGAGTGGGGCGGCTATGATGAGATTTTAGTTGTTGGTCCGTTTTGGTCCGTGAAAAGGACCATCGTGTATCTAATCCGATAGATAAACCTTGGTACATCTCAATATTAATACAATTAATTAATCTAATTAATTAATTATATTAAAAATAAATTCTCTAAGAAATTATATGAATAAATTAATTACCCAGTAATTTATTTAATTCACGAGACCGATTTAATTTATCCAATAAATTGAATTAGACATCCAATGTCCAATATTAACCATGAGAGAATAAGCTAAATATAATCCGTCGTCAATTCCTGTGCCGCGACTCTGTAGGTTCGTCTTAGTTAGCATTGGGAGGATCCAATGAGTATTAGCACCACTTAGCCAGTCTCGTGGCCCAAACCGTAACCTAACTAAGAACAAATGATAGGATCATTCCAAAACCATTATGTCGTGAATACCGTATACGTATAAACCCTTCAATCATATGTCCCGGTCAAGTATTAGGGTCACGGTAAAGTCAAACCTCATCAGAATTGACTCTATGCTTTCTGTTAATGCAAACTGAGATCATCGAGCTCTCGTGTATCAAATACAACTAGCTTTGAATGCTTTGGCCAAAGACTTATGATCTTATTTGCCATTAACTGCATAGGACATTTACCTGCTCACTAACAGGAGAAAGAATCCTATCTTGGTATTCAGTAGAGACTGATACTTGCCCACTAAGTTGCATTTCGAGGTTGACCCCACTAACCGGCGATTGGATCGAACTACTCTAATGACTAACTTAATGTCACAAGCACATCTCCTACTGAAACCTCAAGTCAAAGGTCCACGTATACCTATCACAATCTTTCGATTCAATCATTGACAATCCCTGAGTGATTTCCATGTGACCGAATCGAGTTGAGTCGTGTTCGAGTATACTAATCCCATTAGCATACCTATAACGTGTGCTCCCACTAACTGTTAGTGAAGACAGGCACTCTACATGTCAAAGTACACGTTATACAAGTCTTGTCTAAACTTACTGCCCAGTTAAGTTTTATCGACTTGCGAACTAGTTAAGCATTCGAGCTCTAAACACTTCTAGTGCCTATCTCCTTATCTCCATAAGGAGTAGAATGTTCGCTCTCAAATGCAAGGACTATTATTCTATATACCAAATCACAATGCCAGTGATATACAATAATATAGAAATAATAATTGCCTTATTAAATATAATATTCATAATTCCAATACAATTGCTCTCACTCTCTCATCCTCTGAGTGGCATTCTAGGGCATATTCCTAACAGTTGGTGCATAAGTACTTAAGGAACTTTGCGTATTTTGGAATTTGTTGAATTGCGTCGAGTAAGGGAATGTTGATCTTAACCTTGCGAAATACATCTAAAATTTGCTTCTCTTTATTCACGACCGATGCCTTTTTGACCCTAGATGGAAAAGGTAACTCGTTAGCCTCAAAAGGAGTAGTTTTAGATGAATTTACCTTGCTGTCCGGTTGTTCTGCACTGGGTGCTGATTCTGCACTGGGTATCCCAGTGTCGATCTGTTCAGTGGATTTTTCCTCCTCGTTTTCGGCTTCCACCACTTGTCTAGACTCCCCAAGCTGCTTCCCACTCCTTAAAGTTACAGCACTCACGTTCCTTGGGTTCAGCTCAGGTTGGGATGGCAATTTCCCACTATTTTGGCTCTCCATACGGCTCACCGTGTGTAATACCCGTGATTTTGATTTCCGGTAATTTCTTTTTTTTCGGCGGAAGTCCGTTTTGACGACTCGCTCATGACCGTTTCGTCATTCTGAGAATGATTAATTCTGCACTTTTTGTCATCCGAGTTCGTTTCGGTGTCGTTTTGTTGAGTTCCGTGCTTTTAGCTTTTTCCGCACTTGAGTTCGATTCTTGCGAATCTCGTCAAATCGTTGTTTCGACTTTCTCGTAAGTTCATTTAATGTTATTATTCATGTTGCGAGCTTTGGCTTGGTGTTTCGATCACGTATCGTGATTTTCGGGCGTTTTGGGCCATTTTCGTAATTTCCCAAAGTTTGGGGTAATTACTTTCCGTTGTCGAGTTTCGAGCCTTCGGGTAGTCGGAATCGTATGTTCTATTAGTGCTCGGATTCGTCTTTTCGAGTACTTCGTAACCGTATCTTCGATTCGTACTCGTGGTTCGGGTTTCGGTCGTTCGGGCCGTCGGAGTTGGTCCCGCCGAGTCATGGCCGGGCATGATCGGGCCAGCCACCTGGCCGAGTAACGCGGCGGTAATGATCGGCCATTACGCACGTAATGCGATACGCACGTAAGGCCACGGCCGTAACGCACGTAACGCCCGGCATTTTCCAGCAGAGTTCGGCCATGGCGACGTCACGTAAGCCATGGCGATTACGTACGTAACGTGCCGATCGGCTATTTAAGGCTGCGGACGGTTTTCTTGACCATTTTCTCCTTCTTTCTCTTCCCGTACGCTGTGGGTGTGTGAATCTTCTAGAGATGTTGTTGGACAATGAATACATGAAGTTTTGAGGTTCATATCATCAATCATCCGTCCTATAACATCCTTTGATCGAGCGAATCGTGTCGATTTTCTAGAAATCTAATTTTGGGGATTTTGGGTATTTTGTTCGATTTCGTCCGTTTAATCCGATTTAACTTAGGATTTTGATGGATTGATGATTATTTAGATGTATTATATCATTTCCCTTGTTATTCCATGGTTGGATCGTATCGATTCGTTATTTGGGTCGAGTTCTTGACCGACGCCTTGAAGGTGTCCGGTAAAATGTTATAGAGGGGTTTTCGGGCGTTCTACGATTATTCCTCATCGTATGATCATTGATTTATTAATTATATGATGTTAGGGTCGAGTTTCTTACGAAGAAACCGAGTTGAACCCTTCCGTTGTTGTCGTCTTCCTTTTCGATAGCATCGGGCGTTTCGAAGCTTTCCGGTTGAGCCGTGTTCGTCGGAATACTTGCGTACCGATTTTGAGGCAAGTATCTTGCCCATACATTTCATATTTCTTAGGCATAATTATTGATAAATGATTTTATGCGAAATCCAATGTTTAATGAACGTTAAAAAGGATCGGTATGTTCTCGATAAATATTGTCTTTCAACGATAATTCGTATACTTCGTGAATGGATATGTTCTCGGAATATGTGTGTTAGTTTCAGACGTTGAGAGACGTTATGATCGCATTGACCATAATTGTTTGCCGAGGATTGTGCATTGAATTGTATATTTGTTCGGTGGGTATTCGACATGATGTGATGTTAGTCGTTACTCCTTTGAAAGGAGGTTGTGATGCTTAGTGTTGCTTGTCTTGATAATCGGTTATTGTTGTGTGCTTATTGTATGTGATGTGCCTCCGGGTAGGATTGTTGAATCTCGGATCCATACTTGCTAGTATGGGTCGGGCGAAACCGTAGGGTTATCCAATACGGGTATGTCTTGCGGGGACTCCGAGGTTCGGGGCTTGCTAGCCCGATGCCGAGATAACTTGTGTGGTTATCATCGGGTATGTCTTGCGGGGACTCCGAGGTTCGTGGCTTGTTAGCACGATGCCGGGATAACTTATGGTTGTGGTTTGATTATGCAAGTATATGTGCTTTTAGTCACGTGATCATGGTTACGGTGACATGTGATTTGATATAGTTTCCTGTGGGTTATTCACTCGGGTTTGTTCTACGGAGCATCCGAGGTCCGTGGCTTGCTAGCACGGACGCGAATAATCTGTGGAAACAGGTTGTTATGGTATGATCGGGTCGTGGACCCCACTTGTTGTTATCGAATTTATGTTTTGGGAAAATGACTTTTGGGTGTGTCCCTAAATGTTTTCGAAAGGCACGAGGAATTTTAAATCCCAATGTATTCAAAACTCCCGAGGTCGTAAAATGTTTTCACAAGATGTATATCGGGTTTACCCCTATCTTTCGATTTAACCGTTTTGATTAAGTGATTTACCTCGGGAAGTATGTTTATGATTAACATGTTCCGTGGAGTATGATATGTATGGCTCGTTTTCGTATTTTATACTTGCACTAGCAAAACCGTGGAGTTTGCTAACCCCGAGTATTCGGGGTGGATGTCTGTATTGCATTCAGGTTTTGGAGCAGAGCACAGGGTCGGCATGAAGGATGATGAAAGATGAACGATACTAATCACACGAGGACCCGTTGATGTCGTATTGGTATAGTTGTACTTTATTTTCCGCTGCTATATTTTTCCCGTTGTACGGGTGTGGTTGTATTTTGACCCCTGCGTGGGCATGAGTTGTATTCGAGTTGTATGTATTTATTGAAAGACCAAATCGGTCTACTGAGTCATTTTTGCCTTGAAGGCATTGTCGAGATGTTAAATGTTGTTACCAGCCTGGTAGATCCTCGAGGAGAGGGTCTACGGCGTGTAATATCCCTGAGTGGATTGGGGGTGTTACACCGTGGTGGCTAGTTGACTCACTTGATTTTCGAGAATTTTGATACTCGATTTAGTGTCATGCTGGAACTAATTCATGCCCTGTTGAAACTGATTCATGCCATGTTGTAGTTGTATAGTGTTTGCCATGAGGGTCTTTATCATCTCCTCTAAAGATTGTGTCGAATTTTCGGTGGGCTGCTTGTAGAATTGTCCCATATTTTGTGGAGGCACCTCTTGCTGGTTTTTCCATCGAAAGTAGGGTGATCCCTCCATCCTGGGTTGTATGTGTTTAAGTACGGATCGTTATTCCTCCCATAAGAATTTTCGATCCCAATTGCATTGGCGTGCTCCTCGATTTCATCAAGCAAAATCCGATAATTCTCCGTTGTATACTCCGTGGTTTTGCAAATGCGACAAGGTGCGACTGGCATGCTATTACCTACATCAAGTTTTCTAATGAAGGTAGTTAGTTCATTCAATTTTTCCTCAAGGGACGAGTCATGCATCTCCTTCACCATCCTGATCGGTGCATCGCGACATCCAAATTGTTGTGAATTAGCCGCCATGTTGGATATGAGAGCCCTTGCGGCCGTGGGAGTTTTGTCCACTAGGGCTCCTCCACTTGCCGCATCTATCGTGTTTCGCTCCATCGGATTAAGTCCTTCGTAAAAATACTGAATAAGGAGTTGCTCGCTAATTTGGTGTTGCGGGCATCGAGATACCAATTGTTTGAACCACTCCCAATATTCATGAAACGTTTCGCCGGTCATTTGCCTTGCATCAGATATCTCTTTCCTTAGGTTGGTTGCTCGAGAGGCCGGAAAATACTTTTGCAGAAATAAGATCTCCATCTCGTTCCATGTTGTGATAGTGGCCGACGGTAAATAAAATAACCAATCCTTAGCCGAATCTTTCAATGAGATTGGGAAGGCTCTAAGCTTGATTTGTTCTTCAATGACACCGTTTGGCTTCATACTTAAACAAACGCATGGAATTCCTTGAGATGTTTGTGCGGATCCTCTCTTGATAGACCATGAAATGCAGGTAGCAAGTGAATCAATCCCGACTTCAATTCAAAGGTGGTGTTGTTGTCAATAGCAGGGATCGTGATGCACAGTGGTTGTTGAGGTAGCTCCGGGTTGGATAATTGCTTCAATGTCTTTTCAGCGTTGGTTGCCATGATCTCGCTCTCGTTCTCCGGTTCACTGGGTGATGTTTCGAAAGAAAATGGTAAGTGCACGAGTGCTTCTCTGGTTTCTTTTGCTTTTCGCCTGAAAACTCGATCTCGTTTGGTATTTTCTGGAAAGTATTGTAAGTCATTATCCCCTCGGGACCTTGTATTCATGCAATGCTAAAACAAACGGATTAGTGCATAACTGACAATTATAATGAATTTCGAGAACTGACACTAGTCACCGAGTGTCGAAATTGCAGAAAGTTTTTAACCAAAATAAGTAAAATTAATTTAACACCATTCCCCCGAAACGGTGCCAAAATTTTGACCGCGCTGTCGTGACGCGTCAAAATTAGTTATTTTTATTTTTCCTTGGCTTACTTCTACTAACTAGTAGTATCGGCAAGTAAGGGTCGATCCCACGGAGAACGGTAAATCAATTATGCTTTTTAAGGGTTAAGTACTTTTAGCAATTAAAATAAAATAAAAACGAGGGGGGATTTCAGTTTCTAATCTTAACTAAAATAATTTGCGTAAAATAAATTAAATTAAAATAAATAAAAATCTGAAAATATCAATTAAAGAATAATCTTGTTCTTAGCTTCGTTATCCACCGTTTCGAATTAATTCATGCTTCAATACAGTGCTTATCTCTTCTCTAATCTCATGAACTCCTATTCCGAAGCCAACAACAAGCTCTGTTCACCCCAATTATTTCTTAAGTTTATTCAATTAAAACAAGATCTTTAATTGAACCTATCTATGCGGTGGATTCAAAACAAGCTCTTCAAATCTCGCTCGCTAGATGCATTAAAAACCAAAATAATGAAATATGCAAGATATTAAGTTCATAAGCTCGACTTAAGGGATCTCGATTTTGTGTTACTCAATTGGGAAAATTCAATTGTTTGCTACTTGTGAAATTAAAATTGCAACAATTACGGATTACAACTCAATTTCTAGCATAAGTCATAAAACCCCTAATCTAGTTGGCCAAACCAAATCAAGAAATTATATGGCATAGTAGTGAATTCAATAACACAAAAATATTTCAAGAGAATTTGAGTTGAGATTACGCTACGGGATTAAAACATGAATAATTCAAATACAGTTTCAAACTTTACTAAGAACTAGAATAGAAAATTAGCCGGACATATTGGCTTTAGAAAACAGCAAACTAATAATAGACATGATAAGAAAGAAATTCAAATGGTGTAGTCTTCTTCCTCGCACGTCGGAAACGGCTCGGTTGCTCCGGCGAGAATTTGGTTCGATCGTCCCTTTTTTTTTCTTCTGCTCCAGCCGTAAAAATTGGTGATCAAAGATAATCTCAGCCCCCTCCTTTTATAATACCCCCTTATCTCTTAGTTTCCTTCTTTAATTGGATCTCTTTCCTTCTTATCCTTCTTAAGTTTTAATTCCCTTGGAGTCTTTCGTTCCAAATCTATTCAAATTCCTTTTCCCAGCCTAGGGGTCGATTTTATGCCTTGTGGGACTAATTGTGACGGTTTGGAGTCGTTTCTTGGGCCGCAAGTAAGATTATTTTCGGAATAGGGCCGACACTGGGTCACCAAACTAGCACTGGGCCACCTAGTGTCGCGCGACAGTTTCTACATTAAAGCCCAAATCACCTTGGCTTGGTCCGTTTGATGGCCCAAATTGTTCATTAAGCTTAGAAACTCCATCAAACACCTAAATTAAACAACAATTTGCCAAGTGAAGTAAATTGCATCCGAAATATAAATAGATAGAAAATAACCAAGTATGCCAACATAAAATTCATTAAAACCTTATAATTAACAATGATTTTAGCACACTATTTTCGTTCTATCAGTGTGCTACCACTAACCATTAGTGTTCGACAGGCACTCTCCATGTCAAAGAACACATCATACAAGTCTTTACATAAACTTAACGCCTAGTCAAGTTTCATCGACTTGCGAATGATTAAGTATTTGAGCTATAAACCTTTCCAGTGCCGACCGCCTTATCCAATAAGGAGTGGAATGTTTTGCTCTTAAATACACGGACTAGTTTCTATATATAAATATATATATATATATATATTTACGAGTTAGGAATGCTAGTAACTACCAGTAAATAAAGAAACACACATTTGCCTTATGATAATGACTTACATAATAACAAGTACAATGTCCTCACTCATACATCCCCTGAGTGGCATTTGAGGGCATACTCCTAACACTTTTTAGTGAGAAATATGTGGAGAAAGAGGTACACGGATTGCAAGGTGATACCCGGAGAGAGTACCGCGACTCGACATAGACTTGTTGTGCTTGATTTTCAAGGTAAGAGGTTTTATAAATGTAACACCCCCAGAGCCATCCAGGAATATTACAGCGCCGTGGGCCCCTAGATGGAATCCACAAGGCCAAAGGTTATTTTCGCAAACATTTACAAACGTCCAAGAGGCTAACGACGGGACTATCTTTAAAAAACATTCGAAGACTTATAAAATCCGTTTATCAAAACTGTCGTAAAATCTCATTTGAAACCACAAGGCCCGAAATGCCAAAACTTAACAGTTTAAAGACATACGTTAAGCTACGTACCAACAAAATAGTTCAGAAAACGATTGCCAAAGTAACCTAAGTACCAGATACCAAAATGCCATTTAAAATACTCACGCAGCGGAAAAAGACAAACAATTAAAATACTCTAGCAGCGGAAAATAAGAACTGATCAAGAAACTCAATACACTAATACATGCCCTAGCCAGTAACCTCCGGGAAGCTCATCTCTCCACGATCGCTACAAGCTTGATATTGCCAAGAACCTAAAAAGAAAACCCACGACGGGGTCAGCCATAATACCCAACAATGATAACGATCACACCACATCAATAATTACGTACCAATGAAAATATTAAGTAAGAATACGACCAATGTAATCTCACCGCCATAACTTTACCAACTCTTGATAATAATTACCAAAGTTCACATCTCGTATCAACGGCACAATAGGCTCATACCGAAATATCTGTATTGTATCTCAACAATACCCAAGGTTCGCAAACATTATCATAACTCACTGTTACTAACTCCGTCTAATCCCAATCCATCGGGTAACCTCATCACATCTCAACACGATAATCGATTGTCCATCAAAAGATAATTACCAAAGGAAATACGGAACATACCTCGGGATGCACAATACCACGACAATCATGTCAGTCTAATCCGAGATCAGGTCAATACAACATACGGACATGGTCCTAAGGCAAGACCTACAAATGCATACTAATATGACAACTTCAATATGTTCACATCAATAACAACAATGTATACTCATGGATAACCCATGATATATGTATGTACAACAACAACACATGGTAATCCAACGATCCAGCGCACACAGCTATAGATTCCTATGATGATCCCAACGGACCAACGCATGGTGGAAATACCTGTCCAACGATCCAACGCACACAGCTATAGATCCCCATGATGATCCCAATGGACCAACGTACGGTGTAAGTACCTGTCCAACGATCCAGCGCACACAGCTATAGATCCCCATGATGATCCCAACAGAACAACACATGATGGACATATGATAACAATGCAAAACTGCACAAAACAACGATACACAATGCACGACAACAACAATACACAAATGCATGACAACAACGATACACGAATGTATCACAACATGATCGACACAAATGACAAAAATGATTGAAATACTTGCTCTGAGTCCTTCGAGAGCAATCTCGATGTCAAAACCATCACCAACACTTATCCTCAATATTCGACGGTACAAAATGTCACGGACGGTATATAATTCATGTCTTAGGCTATAACACAATGCATCATCGATACCCAAGTATACCAAAAACAAAAGTAAATCATATACATTATGATTTAAATTCCCAAAATCTGAAAACAACATACAATCCCAACTCCCCAGTGTTCACAATTATAATCATTTTGATACGAATTATAAACGAATGAAATCGAAACCGTTCATTAAATATTATGAACTGTGCAAGTAATACTTGCCTCTATGCCGACACGACGATGATGAAGCCACTACCAATTCCTTGCCTTCGTCTACAAGCTCTTCGGCTCCCGGCCGAAGCGATTCACGAACATTCTCGAACAAGACCGCAACACACTATTCTAGTGGACGATTATAACCATCGATCGATGCTCACAACCTATTGAAGTAATCAATAAACAACAATCCAATAACAATCAATAACCGACATAACCAACCAGTCGATCTCAACGGTTCAAAGACATTTCGATCATTTACAGAACCAAATAGTATAACTCGAACCATTACGAATTCATATCCACAATACGAACCAAAATCCGATAATCGATATTAACGATCAATATAACCGATCAACAAACCCAACGATTTCATAATTAAACACAAGTCCGAACAATCCAACTCAAACAATTACGAATTCACAACCACAATACGATTACGGATACTAATGTAAAGGAAATCATATTCAACGATCAATCACAATCTTTCCGGATTCAAAATTGTTATCATGATTCGTATTTTATCAACAACATACGAATTCTACCACTACAATCAACGAACATACGATCTTCATATTTAAAAATACCAATAATTCAACATACGATCGTCTTGCTATGTTAAATTCATCAAGAAGTTCCTCAAGAACATTAAGTGATTCGAAATCATGTTCATAGCCATCAAAACAACATAATTCGATATCCTTTAACAAGTAGATAATCATTCAATTCGTAATCCAAGTCATGTATCATCGTATTCTTCAATATACACTTCACATAACCTCAAGAATCGTAACAACAACACCCTAATCATCATCATGCGAATCAAATACGGATAACAATAGCAAAAATCCGAAATCAAGGTGTAGAGTTCAACAACATACCTCAAGAACATGAATAACACAATCAAACTCTTCAAGAATCATCAACATCTGCATCTCCAAGCCTCAAATCCATGTTTCCAAGATTATAATCAAGTTGGAAGAGCCTAAATCTCACTAACATACTTAGAGGGACAGAGTTTGGAGGAAGAAATGTGTTTTCTTTCGTGAAGAAATGAGAAGCCGATCTTCATTTTATAAACTGCATCGCTCATTACGTACGTTATCCATCAGCATTAACGTACGTAATGCTACCTAATGTACGCTAAGTGTCCTTCATAGCGTACGTAATACGTACGTTGACTTGCTACAGTAAATATCCAGTTAGCGTACGTTATACACTAATCGTAGCGTACGCTAACCTCAGCATTGACTCACCCGTGCACGTTCTGCTGCCGACCACGGGCCCACCTGTTGATCATATCCGGATCCTGTCTGATATGAGCTTTATGTACGTTAACCCATTCACTTAACGTACGTAACAGCTGTGAACCTTACGTACGTTAACTCTACTTCTTAACGTACGTAATCCTTGTGTATTAGCGTACGCTAAGTATACATTGTAGCGTGTGCTAACGTGGCTGTACTTAACCATTTTTAGCTATTCTTGACCAACGTCTCAACATACTAGATACGTATACACGACATAATGAATACACATACTCCTTCCAATAATATTCTCATACGATACACAATATCCTCAAATAAAACTATCAACCAAGTACGACAATTATACCAATACAGATGTCTCAGTCCTTCAATTATTTTATCCATACTGTACAGATTCCACGCTGTACAACACAACTCGAATAAAATAACGTTAAACAATAGTAGTAGAAATTTCGGGTATTACATACTACACCACTTAAAAAAGTTTCGTACTCAAAACTTGTAATCCGTCATAAAGAAACAAACCGTTCAACCAAAATATCCCAAAACCATCACGACAACGATCAATCATCATCATTAACGAATAACCAAAATAGTATAATTACAAATGCGCCAAGTCGACGATCTCCTGAGATATTAGCAAGTGACTCCACCGTAAAGCCTCAATACACTTACAATCACAATTCCGTGAGTCTCAACAAAATATGTCATCTTTGGATGAATTAATCTATCCGTGTCAAATCCTATTTGCCTGATCGCACAAGCCAGTCCCAATTCTGATAAAATAAATAATACACGATACATCTGTGAAACAACTGCCAAAACAATGACACAAATCCTGAAACATCAACACAAAATTTGAACGCTCATACGATCATTTAACAATGATCAACCAATAAATTTACCGAGAATACCATCGACATGATAAACTCCAATAGGACCAATCCAAATGTCAAAACACAACTGAGAATATCATCAACATGATAAACTCCAATATAACCAACAAATGATCAATGATAATTCGAGAATACCTTCACACGGTAAGCTTCAACACGATGAACACAGAACCACAGAGACAGATATACGAACGAATAAAATTCTCAAAACGTTACATAGATCACATACAGTGGATCTCAACGAAACACACTCGACTGTTGAACATACCCTTCGGCATACGAACAACCGGTCATAAACTGACGAACATACCCAATCATACATGGAGTGGAGACAACAAATCAATATCCAAAACAACCATCATGGGATCACCATCCTCAAATCCACACTTACAAAGGAATCATTTAAAAATCACTATGGTGAAATCGCACTACTACCATACCAATGGAATTGCATAATACATATGTCCCGGTTTCACAAAATCCAAAGTTCCAAAATCATATTCTGTACTGAATCTACAATACACGACATATTATTCTTATCTGATCAACCAACCGATCATCCCCGGATAAAAAAACTACCAAACTAAAGTTCGGATCTCTTTTCATCGTACCATTGATGCGTTATTCAGTTCGTGAGTCACACTCATAATTTCATCATGATATGTACTATGCACTAAATGTGTATGTATATCAATCACATTTTCAAAACCAGTTTGAAATCATATAGTCTTGTTAAGAAGACAAATTTTCGAAAGTTCTTTCAAGAATTTCAAAACTCAAAACATAAATTTTCGTAAGATCACGAAATCAATTTCCAAACAATCAAATCGGCTTGCTTACGTCAAGTTCTCGATGACAATTCTTTTTTAATACACATGAAAAATGAAATTATGCAAATGATTGACCACATCCATACTCCTGTATACCAGTTCGGCTCGTCACCAAATCCCCTGACATTCCATCGGAAAACCATACGATAGCGTTCCAAAATCTCAGTATATATAGACTCCGATAAGAACTCCTTTTTCCACATATGATTCGCAACATCGACCATTATCCCATCCTGGATCACCTCAACTATGCTATGACAAAACATTGAAACAAATCAATACAGCGAAAGACTTCCCGAGAAGTTTCATTTGAACAAATAAATCAAAACCCCGAGAGGTAGTAATAAAATACATAAACGATTGGTGAGTTGTTTTACAAATGTCGGGAGTTTTAGAAAACAGAAAAGCCTTTTTGGAACATTAGGGCCTCAGCCCATATCCTGTCCACAGTACAAGAAGTTTTAAAATGTAGAAAACCTTTTTTGGACCCCAAGTCCTGAGTTATAAAACTTCTTCAAAATCGATTGGGTCTCGGCCCAAAATCATTTTCCGTGTTATTTTGGAAAGTATCATTTTCAAGTGCTCAAAAACAGTTCATATATCTCAAACTGAACTAACATGACTACATGTTCTTCTCAACTATCCACAACATTTCTCCTAAATGCATAACTCCATTTCAAGGTTTAATCGACATATTGATTTCCAAAATCATAACTTCTCAAGATCGTCAATCTTGTACCAACTCTGCCACCTTATACTGTAACGATTAATATTCTGCTGAATCTCAAAGCATATCAACTTAGAACGGCAATAAATCTCAATGCAATTCAAAAATCCAAATACTTATAGATCATGAAGCCGACGATTCCCCGTGAAACTGGCACATGTCTCAATTCTAGAAAATACTCGAGACAGATATTTTCAACACACATTTTGCAAATACAGTTCAACTCGAGAACACAACACGGCTCTAATTGAAGAAACATGTACTATCATTTGGAAAAGTTTACAACAATCCCAGTACCACAATGGTAATTCACATAACACACAAGCCCAAGTGAACAAAAAAAATCTAGGGCTCTAGTATTAGTCAATCAACAACTCGAGTGATGCGACAAAACACGACCCAACTCGACCCGACTACCTAAGTTTTCTCAACCTAAGCTCCGATACCATATTCTGTAACACCCCCCAGAGCCATCCAGGAATATTACAGCGCCGTGGGCCCGGACCCTAAATGGAACCCACAAGGCTAATGGACATTTTCGCAAACATTTACAAACGCCCAAGAGGCTAACGACACGACTATATTTAAAAAGCATTCGAAGACTTATAAAATACATTTATCAAAATTGTCGTAAAATCTCATTTGAAACCACAAGGCCCGAAATGCCAAAACTCAACAGGTTAAAGAGATACGTTAAGCTATCGCTTATACGTACCAACAAAATAGTTTAGAAAACGATTGCCAAAGTAACCTAAGTTACCAGATACCAAAAGGCCATTTAAAATACCCACGCAGCGGAAAAAGACAATCAATTAAAATACTCTAGCAGCGGAAAACAAGAACTGATCAGGAAACTCAATACACTAATACATGTCCTACACAGTAACCTCCGGGAAGTTCATCTCTCCATGATCGCTACAAGCTTGATATTGCCAAGAACCTAAAAAGAAAACTCACGACGGGGTCAGCCATAATACCCAACAATGATAACGATCACATCACATCAATAATTACATACCAATGAAAATACTTAGTAAGAATACGACCAATATAATCTCACCGCCATAACTTTACCAACTCGTGATAATAAATACCAAAGTTCACATATCGTATCAACGGCACAATAGGATCATACCGAAATATCTGCATTGTATCTCAACAATACCCAAGGTTCTCAAACATTATCATAACTCACTGTTACTAACTCCGTCCAATCCCAATCCATCGGGTAGCTTCATCACATATCAACACGATAATCGATTGTCCATCAAAAGATAATTACCAAAGGAAATACAGAACATACCTCGGGATGCACAATACCACAACAATCATGTCAGTCTAATCCGAGATCAGATCAAACAACATACGGACATGGTCCTAACGCAAGACCTATAATGCATACTCATATGACAACGTCAATATGCTCACATCAATAACAATGTATACCCATGGATAACCCATGATATACGTATGTACAACAACAACACATGGTAATCCAACGATCCAGCGCACACAGTTATAGATCCCCATGATGATCCCAACGGACCAACACATGCTGGACATATGATAACAATGCACAAGTGCACAAAACAACGATACACAATGCACGACAACAACGATACACGAATGTATCACAACATGATCGACATAAATGACAAAAATGATTGAAATACTTGCTCCGAGTCCTTCGAGAGTGTTGTGTCAAGATTTATCGATCCCGACAGGCGATCGACTATAAGGCCGAGCGACCAAGTCAACTGCAGTCAAACTATGGCTAGCTCGCCTACCCGAAGATATCAGGCCACCGTAAGGTACCTAGCGATCGACTCCCAAGGCGATCGCCCTTTGGCAGCTGGCGATCTACTCTAGTGACCGGCTAAGGGCAATCGACCTATGCCCCGAGCAGAGACGATCGCCCGTCAAAGTCATCGAGGACTGGATCTCAGAAAAGCACCCACGTGCAGATCCACAAAAGGCGCTGACATACGAGATCTTCGCTGACAGACAAGATCTTTTGCTGACAGACAAGACCTTTGACCACAGCCTGTCACCTACCTCACCTACCGGCAGGCGCGCCGAAAGTTGTCAGTGGGACCACCCGTGACAGCAGCTCAGGACGCGTGCAGGCTCCCCATTGGACCGTACAGTTGACTGCCAGCAACTCCTGCAGACTTTAAGGAGACATGCCCACGTGCTAAAAGACAATCGCCCGATTATTATAATGCAGAAAAGACGATCGCCCGGCACATCCATGTCCTATAAATAGAGAACCTCCTCCTACTGGAAAAAGGTTCGGAATTCATTCCACCAACAACAGAAATACAGTAGAACATACATATTATCAAGCTCCCTGCTTTCTCGCCGGAATCCATCTCAGGACTTCTCCCTCCGAATCTCCCGTCCAGAAGACGATCGGCAGAGGCAGCAAGTCTCCACTAGACAGATTCCAAGAGATTCATAAGCCCAGGAGCCCAAGCATCCAGCTAAATACTCGCCGTGAGAGACTGTCGATCTCTCACCGCCGCGACAGTTCATCTCCTCTGTTACAAGAACTCACAGAGCATCAAATCTGGTTCTTCCGGCAATCTACACGCTCACTAGCTAAGATAACAAGAATCTTTACACTCATTGTAATTGTATTCTTACATTAGTACTTGTATCCCCGAATATTAGTATTAATAATATCTCGCGAGAGCATTCAAGCCCGGGACTAACAACCCCGGCAAATCTTGTGTTATTTATCTTTCTCACGGAAGTGTTCTCGCATTTGTTTGCTATCCCATCCATTCCAGCAATATCTATCTCCGGATAATATTTTGGGTAGCAACAGAGAGCAATCTCGATGTCAAAACCATCACCAACACTTATCCTCAGTATTCGACGGTACAAAATGTCACGGACGGTATATAATTCATGTCTTAGGCTATAACACAATGTATCCTCGATACCCAAGTATACCAATAACAAAAGTAAATCATATACATTATGGTTTAAATTCCCAAAATCTGAAAACAACGTACAATCCCAACTCCACAGTGTTCACAATTATAATCATTTCTATACGAATTATAAACGAATGAAATCGAAACCATTCATTAAATATTATGAACTGTGCAAGTAATACTTGCCTCGATACTGACACGACGATGATGAAGCCATTGCCAATTCCTTGCCTTCGTCTACAAGCTCTTCGGCTCCCGACCGAAGCGATTCACGAACATTCTCGAATACGACCGCAACACATTATTCTAGTGGACGATTATAACCATCGATCAATGCTCACAACCTATTGAAGTAATCAATAAACAACAATCCAATAACAATCAATAACCGACATAACCAACCACTCGATCTCAATGGTTCAACTACACTTCGATCATATACAGAACCAAATAGTATAACTCAAACCATTACGAATTCATATCCACAATACGAACCAAAATCCGATAATCAATATTAACGATAAATATAACCGATCAACAAACCCAACAATTTCATAATATATCGATTAAACACAAGTCCGAACAATCCAACTCAAACAATTACGAATTCACAACCACAATACGATTATGGATACTAATGTAAAGGAAATCATATTCGACGATCAATCACAATCTTTCCGGATTCAAAATTGTTATCATGATTCGTATTTTATCAAGAATATACGAATTCTACCACAACAATCAACGATCATTCGATCTTCATTTTAAAAATACCGATAATTCAACATACGATTGTCTTGCTATGTTAAATTCATCAAGAAGTTCCTCAAGAACATTAAGTGATTCGAAATCATGTTCATAGCCATCAAAACAACATAATTCGATATCCTTTAACATGTAGATAATCATCCAATTCGTAATCCAAGTCATGTATCATCGTATTCTTCAATATACACTTCACATAACCTCAAGAATCGTAACAACACCCTAATCATCATCATATGAAGAAAATACGGATAACAATACCAAAAATCCGAATTCAAGGTGTAGAGTTCAACAACATACCTCAAGAACATGAATAACATAATCAAACTCTTCAAGAATCATCAACATCTTCATCTCCAAGCCTCAAATCCATGTTTCCAAGCTTATAATCAAGTTGGAAGAGGCTAAATCTCACTAACATACTCAGAGGGACGAAGTTTGGAGGAAGAAATGGTTTTTCTTTCGTGAAGAAATGAGAAGTCGATCTTCATTTTATAAACTGCATCGCTCATTACGTACGTTATCCATCAGCATTAACGTACGTAATGCTACCTAACGTACGCTAAGTGTCCTTCATAGCATACGTAATATCATTCCAGAGCTTCTGACTTGTTTCGTTCACTCGCTTACATACGTAATACTTCATTCATAGCGTACGTAATACGTTCGTTGACTAACTACAGTAAATGTCCAGTTAGCGTACGTTGTACACTAATCGTAGCATATGCTAACCTCAGCGTTGACTCACACGTGCACGTTCTGCTGCCGACCACGGCCCCACCTGTCGATCATATCCGGATCCTATCTGATATGAGCTTCACGTACGTTAACCCATTCACTTAACATACGTAACAGCTGTGAACCTTACGTACCTTAACTCTACTTCTTAACGTACGTAATCCTTGTTTATTAGCGTACACTAAGTATACATTGTAGCTTACGCTAACGTGGCTGTACTTAGCCATTTTCAGCTATTCTTGACCAACGTCTCAACATACTAGATACGTATACACGACATACTGAATACACATACTCCTTCCAATAATATACTCATACGATACACAATATCCTCAAATACAACTGTCGACCAAGTACAATAATTATACCAATACATATGTCTCAGTCCTTCAATTATTTTATCCATACTGTACAGATTCCACGTTGTACAATATAACTCGGATAAAATAACGTTAAACAACAGTAGTAGAAATTTCGGATATTACAATAAAAAAGAGAAGTCCGCAAGTGGACCCTCGAGCTAGATGGTGAAAGCTTCAAGGGGAGAGTCGGCAAACTTTTGTGGATAAGGTTGTCGCTAGATGTAATAATTTCGAGTGCACGGAGATGGATGTAGATTCAACTTGGTCTATGTTGGAACATAACATTAAGGAAACAACAAAAGAAGTTTTTGGAGAATCTAAAGGACACGGGCCATCAGGTAAGGACACATCGTGGTGGGATGATGAGGTAAAGCAGGTGATAAAAACTAAATGTGAATGCTACAAGGCCTTAGGAAAATGCCCGAGTGAGGAGAACTTTGAGAAATATAAGGAGGCTAAAAGAGAAGCCAAGAAAGTTGTCCGTAATGCTAGGGCAAAGATTAATCAAGAATTGTATATAAAATTAGATACTAAGGAAGGGGAAAGGGATATTTATAAAATTACTCGTATTAGAGATAGGAGGACACGAGATATTGTGAGAGATAAATGTGTGAAGGGTGTGGATCATAAGGTTTTAGTTGGAGATCAGGAGATAAGAGAAAGATTGAGGGCATACTTTGATAACCTATTTAATGGACAACGTGATGAAGATATTGGGGATGTAAGTATTGCTTCAAATTTGTTAATCAGGATTTTATGCGACGTATTCAAAAGGGTGAAGTACAGATGGCATTAAATAAAATGGGTTCGAAAAAGGGAGAAGGGCCATATGGTATACCTATTGAAGTATGGAGGTGTTTGGGAGGGAGGGGAATCGAATGGTTGACTATACTTTTCAACAAGATTTGGAAATATAACAAGATGCCACTGGCATGGAGGAAAAGCAATTTAGTCCATTTATATAAGAACAAAGGCGATGTCCAAGAGTGCTCTAATTATCGGGGAATTAAGTTGATGAGTCATACCATGAAATTATGGGAACGAGTGATTGAGCAACGTCTTAGAAAGTGTGTGGAGATATCAGAAAACTAATTTGGATTTATGCCTGGAAGATCGACTGTGGAAGCAAACACTATCGTGATAATAAGAAAGACTTGCATATGGTTTTTATTGATTTAGAGAATGCTTAAGGTACCATGAGAGATACTTTGGTGGGCATTAGCCAAAAACGGCGTGTCTAAGAAGTATATTGACATCATTAGAGACATGTATGACAGAGCTAGTACAAGTGTACGTACTACCGTGGGAAGGACTGGGGAATTACCTATTATGATTGGGGTGCATCAAGGCTCGACTCTTAGTCCTTTCCTCTTTGCCATAGTCATGGACGAATTGACAAGGTCAATTCAAGACGATATTCCTTGGTGTATGATGTTTGCAGATGATAAGTAATGGTTGATGAAACGAAGGACGGAATTGAAAGAAAGTTGGAGCTCTGGAGAAATACGCTCGAAACTCGTGGTTTTAGGCTGAGCAGAAGTAAGACTGAATATTTGGAGTGTAGCTTTAGTGGAAATGGAAGTAGAGAGACGGGTACAATCACTTTTGATGGGAATGTTATACGAGGATCGGAGTTTTTTCGTTATCTTGGGTCTATTCTTAAAAACGATGGAGAATTAGACGGTGACGTGGACCATAGAATTAAGGCGGGATGGTTGAAATGGAAGAGCGCAACGGAGTTATTATGTGATCAAGGCGTACCTTACAGATTAAAGGAAAATTTTTACTGAACAACAATTAGGCCTGCACTTTTATATGGCACTAAATGCTGGGTTGTAAAGCATAGTCATGTGCATAAGATGAATGTGGCGGAAATGCGTATGCTAAGATGGATGTGTGGCCATACGAGAAAGAATCGACTTAGAAATGATATGATCAGGAAAGAAGTACGAGTGGCCCCTATGGAGGATAAGCTGTTGGAGAATCGGTTAAGATGGTTCGGACATGTCAGACGGAGGCCGATTGCTGCATCGGTGCGGAGGCTTGAAGAATGGGGAACGCATAGGCCGGTGAGGGGTTGAGGAAGACCTAAACAGACATGGATAAGAGTGATTGAGAATGATATGATGTTTCTTGGGATTGGAGAAGTTATGGCGTGGATAGGACAATGTGGAGGGAGAGAATTCGGGTGGTTGATTATGTTTGAGTTTTTTTTTTTTTTTTTGCATAATGATTATTACTATTTTTTATTTACTTATTTTTGCATATTTATTATTATATATATATTTTTTTACGTACCAAACTTTTAATCTATCACTTTTGACTTTTCGTAGGACTGTTTGGAGATTTACTCGACGCTTTTAAATTGATTCACGCAATTACCTCAAAACATTTCGGCATCAAAGTTCTCCGATATCATTGTTTATATCCAGTACAAAAAAACATCGTAGGCCCATCGGAAATTGGAGACTCTATGCTGCAGCACCACCTGCACAACCCGGAGCCGCCCATGGAGAACCCATACTAGGATAGTGACTTTGAAAATCTCGATTTATTCGTGGCTTTGTGCGATTGTGCGTGATGACCTACGATTACGAAGAACATACTGGGTCATGTTAAAAAGTTTTTTAAATTTTCAATTTGTCGTCACTAATCACTACCCCACACCCACTGTGTCTTATTCGACGACGCTTTGTCACTGGAAAAGGTCGACAGTTAGGTGTGTTGACATTTATTAGCGTAGAAAATTGGGCTATAAGGGAAGCACGTCATGACAAAGACACATCATGAAAATTTGGTTTGATTTTCATATTGAAAATTTGGACGCATTACTACCGATTGGTTCACTTCTTACTGATAAAAATCAAACCAAAACAAATATATCCAATGTATTCCGCTCACAGTAGGGTCTAAGGAGAATAAGATGTACGTAGACTATGTCCTTACATTTTACGATAGGGAGACTGTTTATATGAACCACGTCATTATTCTATGTTTTTTAATTTAATATAGAGTTGTTCAGAGTGCCTACTTCTTTTTTATTGATATATCTATAAATTGATCACAAGTCAAAAATACGGGTAGAGTCCTTATATGTATGTGTCTTATGTTGGTTTGTGAATTTTTTAGGGCTGAGAATTTTCAACCCGAAACCCGTGGAATCGATCGGAACCGAACCGAAATTCTCGGTTCGGTTCGGTTCCTGGGTGTTGAAATTATTTATTTTTTTGGAACCGAACATGAATTTAGAAATTCGATTCGGGTTCGGTTCCTGCAAAAAAAAAATTCACAAAAATCCGAAATTACCTATTTACCTTTTTTTATTAACATTAGTTAATTTACAAAGAAAAATAAAAAAATCTTAGAAGTATACCGTCTTACTTAATTTATTGAAGTTCAAGTTACTCTTTTGTTGCTTCATTTTGTTTGATATTTTGATTGTATCAACTAAACAATCAATATTGTATCTCCACTATCTTGTTTTTAATTGAATTATTGTTGTTTGGAAATTTAAATTGGAGTCAAAATTTATTTTTAAAGACTATTATTGTTTAAAATTGAATTTTTTAGATTGAAACAGATGAATAGATTCATATAGGCATGAAAAAATGGCGAAATATTATTTAACCGAACCGAAAATTTCGGTTCGGGTTGTGTTCGGTTCCGAATGAAAAAAAATATGGAACTGAACCCGAATTACACAATTTGGTTCGGGTTCGATTCCTGCAAAAAAAAAATGAATTTTGACAGCCCTAGAATTTTGTGTGAATTTCCAAGAATATAACTACAATAAAATTATAAATAAAGACAGCCTATTACAAGTATAGTAAATTAAAAACTTGAATAAAATACAACTTCGCAGAGTAGTGTTACAGTTGTATATTGCAAACCATACTTTATGCTTGTATTACCTTATTTCCCTGTAATTACCTATGAGAATATTAATTACATTTAATCACATGATTTGCATATTTATTCACGTTATGGTTATGCAAATGAAATGTCTAATTATTTCTAAACGTAGAAATACAAGGAGATCAAAGAAAAATTCGATGACTTTGCTTCAAAGTAATGTATTCTTAGATCTCCTAGATATAGATAAGAATACTACTAATTATCATGGTTAGACGCGTAGATTAATAATGTATGTTTAAATTACTTATTAATCTGTTTAATTAATTATTTGACGAGCCTAAATAGATCCGATTCTTGAGGACCGATTTTAGTAAATCCAAACCCACCGCTTCTGCTGCGTCTTATTTCCAACAAGTAGAACTCTTTTCGTACGATAATTTTGCCCCCGATAACAGCAGACGACTCAGGCAAGATGTCCCCAGGAAACAACTGCTACGTTTTCTAAGTTAGGTGCTCTCCAAAACTCAGAACTCTGGCGAACGTAAAGTGCTGGAAACTGGGCACGAAAAGTAAGAAAGAAGTATGTTAGCAATATGTTGTATGGTTGTATTTCGGTCTATGTTGTTGCCTATGTAATGAAATGCACAAGCCCTCTTTTTATATGGTCCAAAACCACTCCATTAGGTGGGAAGTTACTGCAGATTAAAGTGCCATTAATTTTCTTTAATTCTCCAGCTGAAAGGTTACCTCCATAAATAATCTCATTTAATTCGGACGTTACACTATCAAGTGTGAGGACTCATATTCCATAAGCTAGGTTCTCAACCGACTTATTTCAGTTGGGTCAACACATCAGCTAGGTTTTCAACCTGACTTATTCCAACTGGGTTCAAGTATTAGCTAGGTTCTCAACCTGGCTTATTTCAGCCGGGTTCTCAACCCTGGATGATGACATTGGACTTGATTGCAAAAAATCAGTATAGTTACATCCCAAACTCCCGAGCCACAAGTCCCAAGTCCAGCCCAAAGTCCAATTACCAAGGACCAAGTACCAAGCCCCGAGCCCGAGCCCGTGTCCGCGCCCGAGCCAAGCCGACCGGCGCGCGGTGGGCTTTCCGTCGTTGGCCCACTAGTGTATACTACTAGCTTGTTGAAGTACCCATACGCATTCTTACTAATAAGCTAGTCAAGAAGGCGTTAATTTTTCAATGTGGGATGACATTTCATCCCCACTTTAGCTCATAACCATTTCAATTAAATGACCAACTTCAATCATTTATTTTGTCATTAAAATCCAATTTATAATAAAATCCTACTTGAAGAGATCATACTGATGAACGTATTGTTTTTTATTGATTGCAAAGTACAATTCATATAATCAGCTCTTTGGTACCATTTTTTCCAGTTATATCCTTGTCCATTGGTTGATGACTGATTCCGGACCACACATGTCAATATAAGTCAGGGCACGAGATGTAAAAAATAGAACTAAGTCTTTTTTGTTGAGACGAAATCATGTTTTGAAAGTACCATCTTCAAGTGGGACGAAGAGCGTATAAGTGGTAGCCTAACAATTTACATAAGAGCAAGTCCAAACTTTTAGGGTTTTATGCCACATGTCAAATGCCAAACGTAATGAAATTTTTTACTCGTCTCATCTTTAAGTGTCAAATTTCAGAACTTTATTTCTTGATGTAAAGATATTATTTATTAATATATTGATAAACACAATTGTTACATGATATTTGAGGTCATTTTAGTTCATACTTCTACTGCAAATTGACTATTTGTGTTCAATTTTACTATTTTGTAAGATGTCATGTGTTTTGTTTGAGTTGTGCCAAAAACAGGTGAAAATGGATCAAAAAAATAGAGTTGGAGCCAATTTGATATTCAAATAAATGACAAAACAGGTGAAATGGGTCAAAAATAGACGTGCGCCATACTCAACTCCTTCATAGGAAATCGCAAAGTCAATGACCACAATTCATTCTCGATTTGCGAGATATGGAGAAAATATGGCTGAAGCAAATAAGCTGAACACAAAAGAGAATTTTTATGGCTCGCACGGGAAAGTCGAGGTCATGGTTCGATAAGATGGAATCGAAAATGTCATGAATATTAATGACCCCTTTTTTGGAATGTTTGATAGTAATTAAAATATTTTATTTTATAAACTAAATTAACCCAAAATAACTGGGTTGAAAGAAATATATTTGTTTGCATGCATATACACTTTCGATAATATGTTTCTCAAGTCTAAATGAAATTGAATTTCAAACAAAGTAATTTTCAAAAAGAATATTTCGATGAATAGATAATTTGGTTTTGTGGTACATTTATAAACTTTTAAGGCACTTTTAATTGCTATTGTTTCCCCCCTCTTTCTCTCTCTATAAATTTTTTTTCTCTTCTTTTTCCGGATGATTTCTTATGGTTTCCAAATACAATATTTTCTGGTCCTGTTTAATTAAAAAAATAAATAAAAATAAAGTATACGTGGCCAGAATTCAAACTTTTAAAGACATATGTGAATGACGAAGCTCCAAACTCAAGTAGGTGGAAATAAAATCCCCATCTTTACTTAGAATTCAAGTACACACTATTTGTCCTCTTTTGTTCTTTTCTTTCAACTCGAATGTTGTTCTAATTATAGAGAAGTTGAAAATGAGCATTTGTTTTCTTTCTTCTTCTTCTTCTTTTTTTTTTTATTTTTTTTTTTATTTTTGATTTTTGACAGTTGCAGTGAGGTGATATATGGGTTTTGTGTCGGCTTTTCTAATTAATAATTATTATCGGTGCTGACTATGCTTTCATCTGCTGAATCTGATGCCTTGTCTGATCTGGGGTTCATCAGATTCCTTGAAACTCTGCACATTCTTCATCTCTTTTGGGTAATGTTTCTGACTCCTTACTTTCCTTTTTAAGCTTTTATTCATCTTCCATCTTTTTTTTTTCAATTCCTTTTTCTTTTTTTCCTCTTCTGAAAAAAAAATCTTGGGATTTGATGGCCTGACGGATAATCAAATTGTGAAGTTAGATTTTTGGGATTTGTCTATCTTGATAGTTGATGATAATTGGAGTTTCACTGGGCTCCACTGAATTTAGGAATATGGTGATTTACTGAGCTTGATTGGTTTCTCTCGGTTTCATCTGAATTGCACGTAAGGTGTTTGAAAAAAATCCACGTTCGGTTGTCAGTCTGCAGGATATAAGTGCCGGCCCAGATAAGGATAGCGATTTGCATCATGGGTTGGCTGACCAAGATTCTCAGAGGTCCCAGTCACAACAGAATCTCAAAAGGGCAATATCATGGGAAAGATGAAGATGATGTAGTTTGGGAAGGACCTCCTACTTCAGAGGTAATCATCACTAATTCGACTCATACAATAACTGTGCGGACCCATCTCACAATCTGATTGGCTGTCTTTTTTTTATTTCGTGTCTAACATAAGGATCAACTGTCGGATTTTGACAAAGAAGAACTTGACAGAGCAATTGCACTTTCCATTGCTGAAGAAGATGAGAAAGGGAAAAAAGTAATAGGTAGATCCTTTCAACTCTTTTGTTCATCCGTCTTTGGTTTTCGTTTTCTGGTTACGTGAATATGAACAATCTACTTAAAAACATAAAATTAAAAAATTGAGGTCATTTTTATTAGCTCCAAGTCCAGAATGTTTGTTCAGCCTGATGTATTTAAACAAAGGAGCACCAAATATTTGGACAGTTTTCTAAATTTTTCGAATTCATAATAGTTATATCGGATGATGATGATGATGACGAGTCTCGGTTGCAAGAAGACGAACAGCTGGCTAAGGCTATTCAAGAAAGCTGGAACCTGGGGTCTCCGCCTCGAATTCAATTGCCTCCATTCCCATCACCACCATCTGTATCACCTCGATATGATTATGGAGGTTTCTTGCCGCCTAATCCGTTTTACTATCCTTCAGGATACAGGTAATGGAAGCGGCAATATATAGTATTGTTTTTTTTTTTTTTTTTTTTTTTTTGCAGTTCATTTCTGTAATTTTTTATGCAAATCTATGAACATCAAGACTCTTAACTACATTAATAAGTGTCACCTGTTCATCTCCATACATTGTGTTTTTAGAATCTGCGCTGGTTGCAATAGTGAAGTTGGCCATGGTAGATACTTGAGTTGCATGGGAGCTGTTTGGCATCCAGAATGTTTCTGTTGTCATGCTTGCAGTCAACCTATTTCTGATTACGAGGTACTGAATATGATCGTAAAGCAGTTTATATTTCTCGAGTTCAATATATGAACAGTGATCTTACTTTCTAAATTCCTTTTCAGTTTTCCATGTCCGATAATCGCCCTTTCCATAAATCTTGCTATAAGGATCTGCATCACCCCAAATGTGATGTTTGCAAACACTTTGTAAGTGTCTTGACGTCTACCGCATAAAACATTATTAATTGTAAAAAAATTGTTATTTTTTTCCCCCAATTTTGCTGAATATTAAAGTTTATGGCATTTAATTATGTTTTGTTAGCTGTGATATTTTCTCACACTCCATTTATGTAGATCCCCAGTAATGGGGCTGGACTTATCGAGTACCGGGCACATCCTTTCTGGCATCAAAAATATTGCCCTTTGCACGAACATGATGGAACACCTCGCTGTTGCAGCTGTGAAAGAATGGAGGTCAGCTGAGAAAAAAAAAAAATTACCGGTTTTTTTCTTTTACCAAAATTCTACTGTCTACATGCTTGTTATGTGAATCTTTCTTGGCAATGCAGCCAGTAGATGCCAGGTATTTAATTCTTGAAGACGGAAGGAAGCTTTGTCTGGAATGTCTCGACTCTTCAATAATGGATACACATGAGTGCCAACCTCTTTACCTCGAAATACAAGAATTTTATGAAGGTTTAAATATGAAGGTGGAGCAGCAGGTCCCATTACTCTTGGTCGAGAGACAAGCTCTTAATGAAGCCATGGAAGGAGAGAAAAATGTACATGTTCTATTATTCGTAAAAAAAACGACGTAATTTTGCAAGAAATTGTAAAACCTTGCTGATTTTTTTTTTAATCGCCAGGGTCATCACCACATGGCCGAGACTAGAGGACTATGTCTGTCAGAAGAGCAAACTGTTAGCACGGTATGACTATCTTCCAAGATCGTAAAAACTACGGAGACTGATTTAAAAAAAAAAGGGGGTGCAAGATCAAATTTTGTCTTATCTTTTTATCATTTCAGATATTGAGGCGACCAAGAATAGGAGGGTATCGGATAATAGACATGTTCACCGAGCCTTATAAGCTCGAGCGGAAATGTGAAGTAACTGCAATTCTTATTTTGTACGGTCTACCTCGGTAATAGTTCTTTCTCTTTCTACTTGCAACCGTACTTGGTCTCCTAAATTTCCATTCTCATATATAAACTTATTGTCGACAGGTTGTTGACCGGATCAATCCTGGCTCATGAGATGATGCATGCATGGCTCCGACTTAAAGGTACAGGCAAGCTACAAGCCTTACCCCCCTTAAGGTGTTTACAAATACTGCTCTGATTTGTAATTTCTAAAATAAACATAAATCAGGCGGGGTATTCGGCTATTTGCAGTTTTGAAACACCAGCGAGTTGTTCTTTTTTTGGTAATAAGAGTATCACTCAAGGACATTTCTGTAATTTAAGTCCTGAGGGTAAAATAGCCTCCATGTTATAAATCCAATTGCTTTTCAGGGTACCCAAATCTAAGTCCAGAAATAGAGGAAGGTATCTGTCAAGTGCTAGCTCATATGTGGCTGGATTCCGAAATTGTTGCTGGTTCTGGAAGCAATGTGGCTTCTACTTCCTCCTCCTCCTCCTCATCGGCTTCTGCCTCCTCCTCAACGGCATCATCATCATCTGGGTCCTCGAAGAAAGGGAAAAGGTCCGAATTCGAGAAAAAACTTGGTGAGTTTTTCAAACACCAGATAGAATCAGACACTTCTGCTGCATATGGAGATGGTTTCAGGGAAGGCAATAAAGCAGTGCTCAAGTATGGCCTCAAGAGGACTCTTGATCACATCCGGCTCACAGGAATCTTCCCGTGTTAAGAAGGTTTCCTGTTCTGGATGTGTATATGCTGCTCTATCGGTATTGGATTGTAGGATCGAAGTGGTGAGAACGATTTTAACCTTATAAGCATTGTTCTAAAAAACCTCGAATATGACCTAGGCCGCTAGGACCAATTTGCCTAGCGCCTAGCGTTTTTTAGAACACTGCTTATAAGCTAGAGAAGAGAACTTGAGGGCAATAGAAAATAAAAAATAAGCCATGTATTTATTTGAGTACCATCCACATATATCATGTCAAAAAGTACTTGTTCATACATCATATGAAATATGGGTGTGACGATTTTATACGAAGGCATACAACGTCCTTTGTATTTTTACCGTCTTCAGATTTATCTAAATTCCCAAACTCGATTTAAATAAATAAGAATAAATAATTGAACAATTCCAACTCGAACCAACCCGCCCATTGGGCGGGTTGGGGTGAGTTTTGTCATTTCATCTCCATCCCACGGAGAATTGGGTATGAGCGCGGTGCGGCTTGAACGAGACTGGAGTGGGGATCACCATCATTTGTATTTCTGTAATTTATATAATATTATTTCTAGTATGGAAGTTTTTGAAGAACGGTGTTACAAAAATTAATCAATTTTTGTAGTAGTATTTGACAAGAACCAACTTAAGTTTTAAAGTATAATTTTAGTTATTTACTAGTGAAAAACTCCTGAATACAAAAAAACTTTTTTTTTTTTTGGTTTTTGGTTTTATATACTATATATATATATTCTCTTATAATTGTAATATTTGAGCTCTAACGCTTGTCAATGCACAATTTGACAAATAATATTTTTAAATTACGTATTTATAAAATTATAAAACGTTGATAATGGTGTTTAGAATATTTTTCTACCTCGTTTAGTTATAAAACGCTTATCAAACGATTTTTTAGAATGTTTTTCTATTTTTACCGGCAGAATTTCTATTTGTACTTTTTATTATTAAAAAATGGTGTTCATAATTTTTATTCTCAAAAATTGTGGATACAGCATTGACATGCGGACAAAAGAGCCCTTTTTATAATTTAGGATATTTTGAAACGTGACTAGATGAGATAGTGTAATAGACAATATATCGGAATAATAAGAGAACGGTGTAAATATCAATTACTACTTCCAGCTACCTCTAAAATCACCGATCATCGACATCTAACAACTACTCAATGACAGGCAGCAATGGTCGACAACTAACAGCTACTCAATGACGACCAGCTAGTACAACGGCCAACAACAGCCAAATGCCTCCCAAATCGGGTTAATGACTGCCAACAACCAATACCAAAACGGCCCTCCAGGTTCCAGAAAATAAGATCCAGTCGAAAAATATGAAGTGAACAAAAATCAGAAATGGAACTCAAAAAATCAAAGCACTCTCTCTCTCTCTCATGACACATCTCAACATTTATAATTTCTGAAACTGTTCAAAAAAATTTGCTCTTATGGAAACCATTCTCTCTCCTTAATTTTAGCAGAACCATCCTTAATTTCCTCGTGATAAAGGCATAGTTTGGTATTGCGTAATTTTAAAAATAAAAAGCTTTTTTTATGAACTTTTAAATTGAAGGGTGTTTGGTAGATGAAAAAGATAGTTTTTTTTTTTAGAATTTATAAATTACTGACACCAAGTTTTGGAAGTAGTATTAGGGTTGATTTTCAGAGGTTGTTGTCATAAAAAATAAAAACTAATATTTTACATCTTAAAAGTATTTTAAAAAATAATATTCACCAAATACAAATCTATTTAAATTGACAGTTGACTATTTTCGCATTCCACCAACACCTTTTTTTTAAGTCACAACATTACGATACCAGGTCTTAGTCATCCCACGAAATCTGACTTGAAGAAATCGTTGTCCGATTTGAGTCATAAAAAGGGTACCGCATTAACATTGTTACTGTCCGCAAGCTCACTGTAAGTAATTTTTTTATTTTTCCAAGTTTTGGTGTATGTTTCGTGTCCTAAGTAGACCTGGCAATTCGTTCGTGTCGTGTATTTTCGTGTCGTGTACTTTCGTATTTTGTGTATCAAAAGTCCAAACCCATACACGACACTAAATGAATTCGTGTCATGTCGTGTCGTGTACCGCGCAAATTCGTGTCGTTTCGTGTCGTGTTTTCGTGTCAGGCACATAATATAAAATAAATATTAAAATATTATAAAAAATAATAATTTTAATATTATAATATTATTTTTATAGGTTTTAGTAGACGAAATGAAACTAATGGCAACAAAAACACGAATGTTTATACGAAATTTATGAAAGTTCACATTATATTTTCAAATTTTAGTATAAACAGAATTCATAAAATATATATTTTTATTAAATTAAATATGAAATATTATATTAATTTATTTATTTATTTATTTATTTCGTGTACCTCGTGTCGTGTCGTGTACCCAAAGGGTAAACACAAACCTGATACTAAATCTCGGCCGCAGACTTTCGTGGCAGATTTTCGTGTCGCAGACTAAAATGCAAACTCAAACACTAAATTTTCGTGTCGTTTTCGTGTCGTGTTTTCGTGTCGTGTGGTAAATTGCCGGGTCTAGTCCTAAGTAAAAGATTTTTTTTATTTAAAACAATTCTACTAATTTAAAATATCAACTATAGTTAAAACTAGGTGCTATATATTGCCTACATGGTTTGGTTGCATAATTTTTTATTCTTTTAACTCCATCGAGAGTACAACATTTAAAGATTGTATTTTCAGTAGTGTTGCCGCGTTTTAATCGGAACCGGCAGGTTTCCGCCCGAATCGGCAGTTTTTCGCCTAAATTCAAAATTCAAATTTTTTCCAACTCCCCCCAATTTTATCTATAAATACCCCCCTTCTTCCACTTTTAAAATCACCTAATTGTGTTAACAATATTCTAAACTCTCTTCTCTTCTACTTCTATTGTCCTCCATTCTTTAAAATTGCTCTTCTTGTTCTTGCTCTATAATTCTACTAAGTAACTAAATACTAAAATTAAATACTATCTACTAAGACTACTATACTATATCCTAAATACTATCTACTATATTATATACTAAATACTATCTACTATAATTATATAAATACTATCTACTATACTATATATATATATATTATCTACTATATTATATACTAAATACTATTTACTATAATATAATATATACTATCTACTATAATTATAATATATACTATCTACTATAATTCTAATATATACTATCATGTCTCATTCTCGTGGCAATCGTGGCAAGTCTATCAATGTCGACACCGAAAAAGATATTGATAGCACTCCCACTTTTCCTCAAAATGTTCCTCTTCCTTCATCCTCAAGAAAAAAGGTATGTTGTAGAAAGCTGTCACGCCGTGAGGCCGAAGAAATGATGAGTGAACAATATGCTCGACAACTTCAAGAAGAGGAGGATGAAATGTATGGTCGACAAATGCATAGCCAAGAGTCGGAGGAGGAAGCCGATCAAGCAAGATATGATGTGGAGTCGGACCTCCCCACCACTAGAGGTAAGGGTAAGACTAAGACACTTAGGTCTAACATTTTCCTTAAACATTTTAATAAGGTTCGTAGAGAAAAAGATCCAAATGATGCTCCCGGTGCTCCCGAAAAGTTTATGGCATATTGTAACTATTGTCCCGCCGTTTACAAATGGACGGCGGGAGGAGGTTATGGCACCCTCCAAAGGCATGTGAACAATTTGCATAAATCCGAGGCGGGAATCCCTACAATTCAAACTAGTGCAAAATTCGTATATTTAATCTTTTTAGTACGACAATATCTTTGCCATTTTTTTTCCAACTGACGCTTTTCGATGCAACATATTAACGACATTTCTAATAGGTTCAACACTTTCATTAATAAGAGCATAAGCATCTTGTACACAACGGTTCAAAATATGACAAATACATCGAGCATGAAAATACTTACCATTAAAAGAGGGTGAGCATGTGGTAACTAACTCGGGAATGGAGACGGTGTTACCGGATGCATTATCGAATCCAACCGAAAATATCTTATTTAAAAATCTCTAATCATTTAAAACGGAATTAATCAATTGAGCAATATTAGTAGCATTATGTATTTCATTAAAATCTCTAAATGCAATTAAACGTTTTTTAATTAACCAACTTTCATCAATCCAATGACAAGTAATACTCATATAAGATTTTTTTTGATAAGAATCACTCCATATGTCGGAACATATAGAAACATTTTGATTTAAACGTATAAAATATTTCATTAAATCACATTTCTTTCTTCGGCTTGTCGTCTTATACGCTTGCACATAGTAGTTCTAGCAATTTTTTTTGCGGCGGTCAAAAGTCATTTTATCGGCAAACATAAAAGGCAAATGCTCCATAGAAATAAAACGAGCCATTACTTCTTGAGTATTTAAATGATTATATTTCCATAAAACATTACCTTGTTCATTACCTTTGGGATTTAGTTGAGTTTGAGTTGTAAGGATTTTCGCCTCGAATTTATGCAAATTGTTCATGTACCTTTGGAGGGTGCCATAACCTCCTCCCGCCGTCTATTTGTAAACGGCGGGACAATAGTTCCAATATGCCATTAACTTTTCGGGAGCACCGGGAGCATCATTTGGATTTTTTTCTCTACGAACCTTATTAAAATGTTTAAGGAAAATCTTAGAACTAAGTGTTTTAGTCTTACCCTTACCTCTAGTGGTGGAAAGGTCCGCCTCCACATCATGTCTTGCTTAATCGGCTTCCTCCTCCGACTCTTGGCTATGCATTTGTCGACCATACATTTCATCCTCCTCTTCTTGAAGTTATCGAGCATATTATTCACTCATCATTTCTTCGGCCTCACGGCGTGACGGCTTTCTACAACGGACTTTTTTCCTTGAGGATGAAGGAAGAGGAACATTTTGAGAAAAAGTGGGAGTGCTATCAATATCTTCTTCGGTGTCGACATTGATAGACTTGCCACGATTACCACGAGAATGAGACATGATAGTATATATTAGAATTATAGTAGATAGTATATATATATTATATTATAGTAAATAGTATTTAGTATATAATATAGTAGATAATATATATATATATATAGTATAGTAGATAGTATTTATATATAGTATAGTAGATAGTATATATATAAAAATATAGTAGATAGTATTTATATATAGTATAGTAGATAGTATTTATATAATATAGTAGATAGTATTTATATATAGTATAGTAGATAGTATATATTATAATTATAGTAGATAGTATATATTATATTATAGTAAATAGTATTTAGTATATAATATAGTAGATAATATATATATATATAGTATAGTAGATAGTATTTATATATAGTATAGTAGATAGTATATATATAAAAATATAGTAGATAGTATTTATATATAGTATAGTAGATAGTATTTATATAATATAGTAGATAGTATATATTATAATTATAGTAGATAGTATATATTATATTATAGTAAATAGTATTTAGTATATAATATAGTAGATAATATATATATATATATAGTATAGTAGATAGTATTTATATAATTATAGTAGATAGTATTACTATTTAGTATATAATATAGTAGATAGTATTTAGGATATAGTATAGTAGTCTTAGTAGATAGTATTTAGTTTTAGTATTTAGTTACTTAGTAAAATTATAGAGCAAGAACAAGAAGAGCAATTTTAAAGAATGGAGGAGAATAAAAGTAGAAGAGAATAAAGTTTAGAATATTGTTAACACAATGGGGTGATTTTAAAGGTGGAAGAAGGTGGGTATTTATAGATAAAATTGGGGGGAGTTGAAAAAAATTTGAATTTTGAATTTTAAAAAATTTGAAATTTGAAAATTTGAATTTTGAATTCGAGCGGAAAACCGCCGGTTCGGCCGACCGGTTCACGGGCTCAGAAACCTTCGACCCGTAACTGGCCCGTGCAGCACAGGCCGGTTCCGGTTCCGACCCGGACCGTTCCGGGCCGGAAAAATGTGGCGACACTACTCATAACGCGTTACGAAATATTAATAGTTTATATATAATGCTTATTTTTCTTCTTAATAGTTTGGCTTCCACATTTCTGACAGTTTTTTGTTACTTACTGCTGTTTCTGATTGTTATTTCGGTTTATAAATTTTTTGGCAGTATCTTCTTAGCTACTGACGAAAAGTATATCGAAGCAGTATTAACTGCGGCCAAACATCTAGTGGCTGCCGTAGATGGTCTTCCTGATCCTGGCGGCCCGAGGGCTAAGGATAATAAAAGGGAATCCAACTTTAAAACCCGGGAGGAGACGGATGAGAAACGGGGTCAGTTCACTCTTGTAGTTGGAGCTTTGTTAGTGATTGCTTTTGTTGTTCCTACGGCACAATACCATGCATATATAATCTCCAAGAAATGAAGTTTGTTGCGTGCATGTATGAAAATGTAGTATTAAATTCATTTGAACAATGTTATATGGCATATCTAAACAAATATGAGGAAACCCGAAAAGAATGATTATAAGCTGTCTTTAGAACTTCAGATTTAGAAGGAAAGGCATCTTGTCTGCAAATGGCGGGTCGGAATATTTTCCGGTAAGAATCCGTGATGCAATGTACTGATTTGCAGCCTCCGTGTAGTGAATACCATCCCAATTAATGTACTCTGTGCTGTCGTCGCAGCCTTTGGCCGTAACCGAACTTCCGTTCACGACTTTAGTTTGGCCACATGCGACCCGGCTGTCGTAATTCAAAGGCGGACCTCCGTATCCACAGCAGGCCATTAGGGGCTGCTCGAATCCTGCAGCTCATTGTAAAAATTAAAATATTGTTATTGTTACTATTATTATTGTTGCGATTGGTTTATTTACTTTGGAAATACTAACCATATTGGGAATATTTTGCTATGAGACTCGACTTGATGGTGAAAATGTCGGTGTACGTGATGTTCGCATCAGTGTATTGGAACTGCAACTTCTTAGAGAGCGCGTGAAGTTGTAGGTTGAGAAGTCTGGATGCTTGATTGTGAGAGACGACGCATCCGAGCTCGTCTAGCTTCGATGGATCGCTTCCAAATTTAGCAATATTCTGAGGTAAGCAGCCTAGTGGACCTGTGTTGTGAATCCAAAAGTTTCTTGCTCCCTGATCATATAATCTCTGAGATAGAAAGTACGGAAATTATAATATAAGACGAAGTCGAAAGATCTAATATTTAGTACTTCACAATGCAATTAAGGGAGTTTTTGCAAATTCGAAAAAAAAGTGATTCTGAGCTTCCAGCCGGAGAATTTAAAATTTACAAGTTTTTGCAAACTCATAGAAAAAGAAGTGATTCCCAGCTTCTATGCAGAGAAATTGAGAATCACTTTTTTTTTTTTTTGGTTTGTTTTAGAGTCTGCAAACACCCCCTCTACTAACTTGGATGCCATCTTCAAATGCTAATAGAATTGTCGGAATCGAAGCAAGGATTTGATCGAACGACTTGGAATAAAAGGCGCCAGCTAGATCATTCTGGCCTATGTCGAACATGTAGAGCCCCTTCCGAAAATAATCTTGAGCCGGTATGTACTTATCATATCTCCTTGCTGCCAAAAGAAAAAGAGAAAAGGAAAGGAAACGTCGTTTTTATAGGCTACGTATATTTTGAGTTGTGTCGTGATTTACGACTTTCGAATCGTTTATAAGATTAGAAAATAGTAAAGTACAATGTATCTGGATTTGTTCAACTTTTGCCTTGAACTTGACAAACTGAGCCACTTGAATCCCAAACGAAAACGGGCTGAGAGACGAAGAGGTTGCCGGAAGTATGGTGGAGGCCGCGGCTGCAAAATTGCACCCTCTTCTAAAACTCGGCAAGCCTATTGAATCTAAATATGCGTTCAAGAATGGCAAATCCATAGCATCCACTGTCACGAGTATATACAAAAATGAAACCATGACACAAAGGAAAAAAAGAAGATATAAATAAGAAATTTGAGATCTTGATTTTTTTTTTTCTTTACTTAGAAAATCGACGATTAGTCGTCCGTCGCAGAACCTTCCGGAAGGTTTCTTGAAGTACGTCTCCCCGTTAGGCGGTTCGAGGGACTCGCCAAGGCCGGCGACTAGGTTTCCGGTGTCGGAATTAGAGTCTCCGAAATTGAAAACCGCAGGGTAATTGAAATCAATGGAGGTGGATAGAGGAAAGGCGATCATCACGAGCACGGTCACGAGATTTCGGAAGGTACGAGCGTATGAAGCCATTGTCCGAGAAAAAAGTAAAAATTGCGACCGGTTTCGTTCGTGTATACCAATAGAAAGGATTGGTTATATATGTGGTTGGTGTGTCTTTAGAGTGTACTCAAAGTTAGTTTTCACTATTAGACAGCTTCCAACTGCTTTTCCCTGGTTGCTGAGCTTTCACTTATCAATTACTATCAGTTGTAAAGAAAGCATTAAATATTTAGTTTAGTTTATGTGTCTTTTTATGGACTTTCATATATAAGCTGCACTAAACTTTTGGTCGATCGGAGTTTCAAGTGACCGGCCGCGGTGGTGGCGGTGGCGGTGGCGGCAGGGCGTGGATGAAGAGCATTGTGAAGGTGTAGCTTTAAAGAAACTACAAATACCTCACATGTCAAGGTGTACTTGAAAGCTTCCACCAAAAGAGACTCATGCTTCAAAATTTTGCACTTCCCACCTAAACTATTTTTGAATTTTGCACCAAATGCATTATGAATTGTGATGCAAAGCCCCACTTACTCACATTTACACGGCGAAATGACCCGAGAGTGGCGTGTATGTGCATGCCGTAAGGGTATTTTGGTCATCGACGGATTTGAGAGGGTAAAATGGGAAAAATGACGAGTTAGTTAGTTAAACAACCACCACCATAAATGTCATTCATTTTGCAATAAGGCTAGAGCTCTCCCGGATTGCTTCCGGATTTTTTGACAGTTGTTTGAATGGATGAAGTTTATAAGTGCCGTGAGCCGGTCGTGCACAAGAGACCACATGAAAGGGGAAATACATGGCCTGTGAAAAAATTAGGGCATATAGCTAATGGATTTGAGATACGAGTTGAGAATTAGTAAACATATTATTTCTGGGCTAAATATATAATTTCTGGGCTAAATAAAAGATAGAATTTTGCAATGTTCAACTAGAAGAAGTGGGAAAATAAAAGCTTAGCAAAGTTTAAATGGAAAAGTGCTCTCTATATATTATTTACAGCCGCGAATAGATGCATTACAGTTGTTTCGATGCTTGGGGAGTTTATGTATTATTAAGCGAAGTGTCAGTCTCGTATGCTTCGGATGCTACATAAGCTACAATTAAACAAATATAGTAAATAAAAATAATGGTCGCGTGAATTGAACTCTAGTTGGACAAACATTCAGTATTTGCCACTCAACCAAAACAACAAGATGGTAATTGATTGCTCCAATTTAATAATATATATATACTTAAATCATACCTAGAATCCTTTCGGAATTTACATAAAATTAAAAAATAGAATTAAGAAAAAAACATCCTCCCATATATATTATTCCGAGTCGACCACCAAAGCTGCGGGTCACACAAAATATGAAAAAAAAAAAAAAGAATATTATCAAAAAAAAACCTCCTCTCTAAATTGATGTGCTTGTGTGTTCGCTCCTAATATTTTGGGTGCTCCATAAACAAATACTAGCCTTTTTTTTTTTTTTTTGAACGGCAAGGAGCTAGAAAGTGCATTACAAAATTACAATGGAAAGAAAGAAAAAGGCGAACAACACCAATTACACCAATCCGTCTTACGTTTAAGCTTCTTCCTCGAGTTAATCCAAAAGAACGAGTGACCTTGAACCAAAGAGAGCAATCTAGGGATAGAGTCTTTCCTTTTGTCAAAGACAATCTCGTTTCTAGATTTCCACATCTGCCATAAATAAGTAAGTATCACCGCTCAATAAAGATCAACTTCGCCAAAAATTGGTCACCTCTCCCCAAGAAAATAAAGAGTCAATGAATCCACCATCGGTGGGATGTTCCACCAGGATGCTATTTCATTCAAAACGCATTTTGCGAAGAAGCATTCAACAAAGATATGGTCTTCAGTCTCCTGAGCTAGAGTACAGAAAGGGCATGAATTTGAGAAAGCCAATACACCACGTTTTTGAAGATTGACATATGTAGCCAGCCGCTTATGTCGGGTTTTCCAAAGAATGCAGATTAACTTTTCCAGGAATTAGATTGCACCAAGTTGTTTGAATTCCAAGATTATTATGGAGAATCTTAGAATCCAAAAGGCAGCGGAGAGAGGCCACACAAAATATCCCATCCTGCCCAATCGACCATGACCAGACACCATTCTCATTTGAGGAGAAGAGAGAGGCAAGATCAACATCAAAATCAAGAGTGGACTTGTTGATTGAAATGATAGATCCCCAAGTGCCACCCTTTTTCGATATCAAAGGGTCCCTAGGTGTATGACGGAAGAAGCCATGTAAGGATTTAATAACATCGGTCCATATGGCAGAATCTTCGGTTTTAATCTTCCACCACCATTTGGCTAATAATGCAATATTGAGAGCCTTTAGACTCCCTATTCCAAGACCTCCCAATTCCTTAGAAGCAATAGTATTTTTCCAGGCAACCCATGTAATTCTTTTCACATTATTACCACCACCATAAAAGAAAGATCGCCGAAGACTCACTAATTTATTAAGCACCGATGAAGGGGCTTTGTAGAGAGAGAAGTAATAATTACCCAATGAGCCAAGAACCGTCTTACATAGCGTTAGACGGCCAGCAACTGAAAGGGAGTTAGCTTTCCAATTTGACAATTTGGCTTGAAACTTATCAATCAAAGGCTGCCATGAAGAGACTTTATGCATAGAAGACCCAATAGGAATGCCCAAGAATTTAAAAGGAAAACACCCAGATTTGCAATACAAACGATCAGCCATCATAGATACCTCATTTGTGTCCACAACCACCCCAAATAAACTTGTCTTTGACAAATTTATTTTAAGACCAGATGCTAAATAAAAGCATCGTAAGATTCTGAGCAAGTTCACAATATTAATCGTTGACCAAGAGCCCATAAAAAGCGCATCATCAGCATAAAACAAATGCGAAACAAGAGGGCCATTGTTTGGAAGTAGGACAACGTCGATAACCCCCATCCTGCAAGCTTGGTTAATTGCATTATTCAAAGCTTTCATAGCAATTACCAAATCATAATTCTACATAAAATAGTCTTAAACCTACCTACAATTAAATATAGTACAACATATCACTTGAGAAGATTACAATGCTAATTGGAAATATCGGATCTATAAATTAAAATGGGACGGGACTTGAACTTGCCTTGCCTACATAGAAAATGGTGCTCTAATACTCCCTCCGCCTAATAAGAATCTGTTCGTTGACTTCAAAATATGAGGTATATTAGAAAATGACGAATTTAAAAATACTTTGTAAAATATGAGGTATATTAGAAAATGGCGAATTTAACTTCAAAAATACTTCATAGGCGTCATAACTTTTTTTTTTTACACATCACACATCAAATTATATATTCGATTGATTATAAATTTATACAATTTAACTGAATCAGTATAAAAAATTTAAAATTCCATGATATTTGTAATTCTGTTATATTTTGTTAAATAATATATGAAGAGATAAATTCACCACTAGAAGAGGGTTGAATAGTGGTAATGCGGAATATCGAACTTTCTCGCGAATAAAAGAAAATGTGCGGAAAGTAAAAGACTCAAATATTTATAGAGGTTCGACAACTTGCCTACGTCCTCTCTCCGACTTCTTTTTCTATTGGCTTAAGAGCAACCACACACACAATTGTCTCGTCTTCTATCGGTCCGAGCACAACAACCGTTACAATCGCTTGTCTTCTATTGGTCCAAGCTCAATCACTCTCAAAATAAACTTTTTGTATCTAGTGTTCTATCGGACCTAGACAATCCTTACTTACGAATATAGGAGTGTAATCCTAACAATGCCGGATCAAAAGATCCTAATAACACCGGATTAGTGACTCTTAATTCGTTTCTCTTACGCTCAAGTATGAGTGATGCAACACTCACAACCAATGAAAAGAATACAAAGTATAATAGATATTACAATGTGAATCACTCTTGTATCTTTCCTTCTCACAACTTAGAATGTAGTAATCAGTAGTAATTTGAGCTCAAGAATGCTTTGAGTGCTTGAATGCTTGAATGCTTAAAGTTGTGTATTGAGATACCCAAATGAGATAGGTATTTATAGGCTTCAGTCCTTCTTTGAATTCTGACATTTTCATTATTAGCGTGCGCTAATAGCACTTCCGTAACGTGCGCAAACGGCCTCTGACTTTGATTGATCTGAACGGTCATAATAAACTGTTCCAACGGTAAAACTATATGGCTTGCGTGCGCTAGTCATTCCAAAGTAATGTGCGCTAACGTTAGGTCTTCAACTTTGACTTTGAAATATGTTGGTTTGTCTCCCCAACGTCTCTTTTCCAACGGGTAAAAATGTACTTAGCGTGCGCTAGCAATTATGCATAGCGTGCGCTAGTATTATTTAATATCAGCTTTTTTAGATTTCACGGATCTTCTTTGACTTCTTCGTTCCAACGGTAGAATTTTGACTGATTTAGCGTGCGCTAATGTGTATAATGTAGCGTGCGCTAACCAACTTCCAGATAACGTACGTTAGCCTGAGTAACGTACGTAAGAGCTTCCACATTTGAGTTCAGTGGCTACTGGACTACCAAACATATTTCTGGTAGCGTGCGCAAGATTTTACATGTAGCGTGCGCTAATTCTTGGTAATAACGTTCGTAAATATTCGTACGTAGCGTGCGCAATTTATATCCTCTTTCTTGTCCAGACTTCACTGTCCTCTGACTTGAGATGCGATAGCGTGCGTTAATAATATGGTATAGCGTGCGCTAATATTGGTATTTTAACGTACGCAAATAGTGAAGCTTTTGCGTGCGCTATCCATCAGGTAGAGGTTCCGACTAGACTGCAGCTAAGTTGACTTGTCTGTATATATGACTCGATAACGTGCGCTACTCTGAAACATGTAGCGTGCGCTAAGACCAGTTTTCTCCTTCAATATTACAGCTTGCGGAGATCGATTTTATTAAATGTTTTGAATGAGATTATCATCAAAATACTTTTTGAGTCAACAATCTCCCCCTTTTTGATGATTTCAAAATATTTAATATATTCCTGCAAAAAACCATTTTTTAAAAAAATTCATATCAAAGTGATTTGTTCAATATGTTAGTACGTTCGATTTTCGGAGTGTTTTCTCCCCCTTTTTGACAGAAACAAAAAGGAACTCCCCCTGAATCGTTGCATATTTAACAAATTATGGTGGAGGACATATTATCAAAACAAAACAAAACAAAACACTACAACGAAACTAATTCAATGAGCATTTGATTAAGGAAAATAATTCAAGCATTACATAACCAATCAAGACACAAGGCATCACAAACAAATGAAACAAAGTTTGCTACAAGGAGAATCACAGTCCTAGAAACTAGGATGCTTGGTCAGATGAAGAGGAAGGGAGCAGAAAGGATTGATGAGTGAAACGAATAAGATCCTCGAGCAGCCCGCGATCTCCCTTAACTTCCGAATGAAGAGAGCGGACATCTTCACGTATTTTCATTTGAGAGGTTTCAATACAACGCATACGGGCTATGAGGTCACCCTCATCTTCCTCGGTGATTGAATCCTTCATTGGTCGTTTTCCTTTTGTTTTCGGGTGACGAACAAACGTTCCGGTTTGCAATTCCCGAAGTGTGTGAGGTCCTCGATGGAGCACACGTTCGGCCGGAGTCGGTGTTCGCGTCCCTTTCGGCACTTGGTCGTCTTCCCGAAGATACGAGAATAACACCCAACCTCTATTAAGCGTTTCAACATAGTGCATTGCCTTGAGGGTGAGATCGCTAATCTCGTGTCCTCGAGACACCGGAACCGATGCCTCGCTTGACAAATCGACACGGAAATGACGGAAGATCACAGTGAGAATGGAACCGAATGGGAGCCCTGAGTTCCGCGTTCTCGTCGAATAATGTTTCGAGCGAAAGGAGTCTCCTTTCGTCTTCATCCAATTCAAAACAATTGCAGTGAAATCCACTTTATCGTCTTTCAGCACCCGGTACACCACATGTTTGTCAACGCCGACGAGCTTGTGTTGCGTGTTCACCTTGGCATCAAGCATTTAGTGAATGCAGCCAACAACAACCGGATATGTATACCAAAGTCGTTGTTTTCGAAAACTTCATCGGTAACTTTGATGACAGCCTTCGAACACAAGAAGTTGGCAATATCTTTCTTGGATACGTCCGATTCTTCATCAATCGATTTCCCACTACAAGAAAAGCCATCCTTCGACAATCCAAATAACTCGTGAAGGATTTCCGACGAAATTTTCACCACAGTCCCATTCACCAAGCTATTGAGAACGAATCCACCAGAAGAACCATCACCGTCTCCCAAATGAAGATTAGCGTAAAACTCCCGAACACAAGAAGGATAAATAATCTCTTTGCATTCAACGAAACGAGCTATGCCTAGGGCTTCAAAAAATTCATTGATATTTACCTTGGCTCGTTCGAGACTTCCGAAATTGAAGAAGTAACAATCGGTTAAGTGTTCTTGAGGTAGGATTTCCGAAAACACTTTGAAGGCGATATAGGACACAAACCGAGATGCATCATACTCTGGTTCTGGGGTACGTTTAGTATTTTTCTAAGTCTTCGGTTTTGAGCAGAAATCGGCGATATGGGTTCGTCGGAGATGAAAAGGAATTTAGGGTTCTAAAAAGTCTGCTGCTGAATTCTATTTATAGGTCAGAAGATATATGCGTTAGCGTACGTTGTGGAATAAAGGTAGCATACGCTAGGATTGAAGTGAAAGTTTACTGGACTGTCCAGTAGCAGATGCCGAAAATAAGAAATTTTAGTTAGCGCACGCAATATCAGCGTGGTTAGCGTACGCTATCGAAAGAAATTTGTCCAGGGGTAAGGGATTAGCGCGCGTTAAATAGGTAATGCTAGCGCGCGCTAGCGAATGGAATGATTCTAAGAAATTGATTTATTGAGTAGATAACTAGATTTCAAAAATTGTCAAGATGTCCCATACCAAGTTGCAAATGAATAGAATTAAATGATTCCTCGGGAAGAGGTTTCGTAAAGATATCAGCCAGTTGATCTTTCGTCCCGACAAAAATTAAACAGATATCTTTCTTTTGCACATAATCGCGTAGAAAGTGATGTCTAATATCTATATGCTTAGTCTTACTATGCAACACAGGATTTTTGCTCAAATTTATTGCACTAGTATTATCACATAATATAGGGGTATTTTCAAAATAAATGCCGTAGTCGCGGAGTTGATTTTTAATCCATAGTACCTGAGCACAGGCACTCCCTGCAGCAACGTATTCGGCCTCAACTGTAGACAACGCTACACTGGTTTGCTTTTTACTTCCCCAAGATATTAGACATGATCCAATAAAATGACACGTACCACTAGTACTCTTTTTATCAATTTTACATCTGCCGAAATCAGCGTCACTATATGCAATCAAATTAAAGTCCAAGCAAGAGGGATACCATAGACCTAGTCCGATAGTCCCTTTCAAGTAACGAAAAATGCGTTTACAAGCAATTAAATGTGATTCTTTGGGACTATTGGAATCGAGCACATAAGCATGTAGCAAATATTATGTCTGGCCTAGAAGCAGTCAAATATAACAAAGATCCAATCATATCTCGATATAATTTTTGATCTACGGATTTGCCATTTTCATGTTTTTCAAGCTTTAATGAAGAGGACATTGGCGTTGAAATCACTTTGCTACTCTCCATTTTGAATTTCTCTAGAAGATCGTTTGAGTATTTTGTTTGATGAATAAAGATTCCATCTTCGCATTGCTTGATTTGAAGCCCGAGGAAGAATGTTAATTCTCCCATTATACTCATCTCGAACTCTCCTTTCATAAGATTAGAGAAATCTTGGCACAATAATTCGTTAGTAGCTCCAAATACAATGTCATCAACATAGATTTGGCAAACAAGTATATCATTATTCAATATTTTCACAAACAGGGTATTATCTACTTTACCTCTTTTATAATCATTTGCAATTAGAAATTGACTTAAACGATCATACCATGCTCGGGGTGCTTGTTTCAACCCATAGAGTGCCTTGTTGAGTTTGTAGATGTGATCCGGAAATTGATGATCTTCAAAACTGGGAGGTTGCTTGACATAGACTTCTTCTTGAATGTAGCCATTCAAGAATGCACTTTTCACATCCATTTGAAATAGTTTGATCTTTTTGTGGGCGGCAAATGCACATAACAAACGGATGGATTCGAGTCGAGCCACGAGAGCAAAACTTTCTTCGTAATCAATGCCTTCCTCTTGATTATACCCTTGAGCGATCAAACGAGATTTATTTTGAATTGGGTAACCGTCTTCATCACTCTTGATTTTGTGCACCCATTTAGTTCCGATAATTGTTTTATATTTAGGAGTGGGAACTAAATTCCATACATTATTGTGCATGAATTGTACAAGCTCCTCTTGCATTGCCATCACCCAACTTTCATCATCAGGAGCCTCGGATATATTCTTGGGAACTATTTCGGATACGAAAGCACAATGAGCCATATATTCGGTGGTTCTGCTTCGGGTTTGAACACCATGTTCAATGTTTCCAATCACAAGATCTTTTGGATGGTCTTTGATGTGCCTCCAATCTTTCGGTAGACTCTCGATTGTCTTCTTTTGAATATCCGAAATTTTCTCCATTTCGTTTGGGGATGAGAATCCGGAAAAATACCTGCATCATCAAAATATTCTACCTTTCTCGGGGGTGAGATCATATCGTTGAATTTAACATGAATGGATTCCTCAACTTTATTTATTCTAATGTTATAAACACGATATACTTTGCTATTTGTAGCATAACCAAGAAATATACCGGAATCGGATTTAGCATCAAATTTTCCCAAGTTATCCTTACCATTATTTAGGATAAACACATTGCAACCAAAAGGATGGAAATACGATATATTGGCTTTTTGCCCTTCCATAATTCATATGGAGTTTTAAGGTTAGTTCTACGAACATGGACACGGTTAATCACATAACATGCCGTAAAAATTGCTTCGGCCCAAAAGTATTGTGGAAGAGAGTATTCATTAAGCATAGTCCTTGACATTTTCTCCAAAGATTGATTTTTCCTTTCAACAACCCCATTTTGTTGAGGTGTTCTAGGAGCCGAAAAATTGTGATTAATATCATATTTATCACATAAAAGCTCAAACGGAGTGCAATCAAATTCACCTCCGTGATCGGTGCGGATTGAAATTATAGAAAGATTTTCCTCATTTTGCACCAAACGACACCATTTGGAAAACTCGGAAAATCTATCATCTTTATGAGCGATAAACCTAACCCAAGTAAAACGGGAATAATCATCAACAATGACCAAAGTATAAAGCTTACCATTTAGACTAACATATCTAGATGGTCCAATTAAATCCATATGCACAAGTTCAAGAATACGGCTAGTGGAAACCTCGAATTTTGCTTGAAAGATTCTCGTGTGTGTTTCCCTTTTATGCATGATTCACACAAATGCTTTCTATCAAACTTGATTTTGGGCAATCCACGAACAAGGTCGTGTCTTGATAAAATGGAAATGATAGGTAAAGATGTATGCCCCAATTTTCGATGCCATATATATGCATTATCATCCAAAGTAATAAGATATTTTTCATTGAATGAACTTTTATCATTAAGATCAACAATATAAATGTTTCCACATCTCAAACCGATGAATGCAATTTTATTATTTCTAAATGCCGTGCAATGCGTTTGTTCAAAGAGAATTTTAAAACCTTCATCGCAAAGTTGTGAAACGCTAAGTAGATTATGATGCAAACCTTCAACAAACAATACTTTGTTGATAGAGGGAGAAGGTTCCTTACCGACTTTGCCGATTCCCTTAATTTTTCCTTTTTGGTTGTCACCGAAGGTCACATGTCCTTGTTCTTGATATTCGAGGTCTTCAAACAAATCCTCGGAGCCGCACATGTGCCTTGAACATCCGCTATCAATGTACCACTTGCTTTTCTTTGGTGCCGGTACTTACAAAAATAGAATTTCTCGGTTGTTTCGGTACCCAAGCTCGTTTGGGTCCTCCAAAGTTAACTATACTTATAGCATTTGGAACAATTGTATTTCTCATTTCCGAGAGTAAATTTGTTCAAAATGTATTTCAACTCCTTTTGAGTTTTTGACAACTCAATTTTCAAAACGTTTTAATTTTCAAGGCATAGGGAATGGTCGAGTTCAATATTGCCTTTGTTTTGAAGAGAGGAATTTTCGAGTTCTAGAGATTTTATTTTTCTCTTTAAAGATATATTTAATTTAACCATCTCGTCATACTCCGTGTTCAAGGATTCAAACGCACTTAATAACTCATCGTCATGATGAGCTTCTTGTGAATCGCAAAAATCAAATGAATAATATTCGTCATCATTGAGTTTAGAACTTACCTCGATATTGCTTTCGGAGTCGAGTGCCATGAATGCGAGATTCGCGTCTAGAGATCTTTCAATCTCCTCCTCGTCATCACTCCAAGAAGCGATTAGAACCTCCTTTTTTAATCTTTCCATTTGAGGCTTTGAAGAGGATCCTCGGCATTCCTTGGCATAGTGACCGGCTTGACCGCATTTCCTACAATTATTGTCGAACTTCTTTATAGGAGCATAGCTAGGGGTGGGAAATAATACCGAAATACCGAAATACCGTAGTTACCGTACCGAAACATACCGAAAAAATACCGAATTATCGGTATACCGTAGGACACGGTACGGTATATTACCGTACCGGACATTTTCGGTACGGCAACGGTTTGAATATTTGCATACCGACGGTATACCGTGCCGTACCGAAATAACGGTATACCGTTACGTACCGGTATATACCGCGGTACGATATGTACCGTAAACACGGTATATTGCTAAATGCCATACCGATACCGTCACTTGTAAGATTAATAATATATATATATAAATTATATTATCTTAAAATATTAACACCTAAACTAAACCTAATTCACAAAGCACAGCAGCCTTCACTCACTCACCTCACGCAGTCCCACTGACACACACACAGTGCCCCTTCACTTTCAACACAACGATGCGGCGATTTTCTTTCACGGCGATGAAATCATTTCCTTTCAAATTCCTTTCACTCTGAGGCTTTTTCACGGCGAAGTGTCTGACAACAAATCTGCCCGACGAGCTCTTTCACGGCGGATCAACCAGTACGACGGAGCTCTTTCACGGCGGAGCTCTTTCACGACGGGCAGTCAGTCCGTATTTTCGTGGTGAGTTCGAGTTCTAGTGTCTCTTAAATTTGTGGTGATTCTTATTTCTCAATCTTCAATTTATAGAGTTTGAATTTTGATTGAATATAATACCTAATCTTAATCCCCAATTTCTTATTTCTCTAATTAATCGACTGAGTATAGAATAAATTTGGCTCTCTTTGTTTTGTAATCTGACTTGCACTTGCTGCCATATAAATTTTAGGGACTCTGTTTATATAATCTGGATTCTGACTTGTGCTCTCTTTTGTGTAATCGATTGTTCATGTGACCATTAATTTGTTTGTAAAATTAGTATATAGAGGAAAATTTTCTGTGTATTTTCGCAATTTTTAAAACTAATTACATATAATATTTTTATCCAATATATAAAAATACTATTTTCTTCCAATAAATAAAAGTATGAAATGTAGTTTGAAAATATATGTGCAAAAATATTGTTGTGATTCTGTGAAGGGGTTTAGATAATCTGACTTGATGCTCTCTCTCTTTTTTTTTTTTTTACAGTGGATCATATAAATGGAATCTGAATCTTCTCATTCTCTGGCAAGTCCACCCGAAATACCAAATTCTACAGAATCTGAAATACGTAATGAATGTATAAGTCGAAAACGAGGAAGAAAAAACTCGACATCAAAACCTCCTGTAAACCCACAACAAAGAAGTAAATATTGGGAGCATTGTGATAAAGGGTCAAGGAAGTTAGATAATGGAGGCGTGCAGAACTTAGGGATATGAAAATATTGTAAAACTGAGATCCCTGTGAACTACGGAAGTACAAGTGGGTTGATAAACCACTTAGTGAAGAGGTGCAAGTTGAGTCCAATATATGAAGCAAATGAAAGCCAGAAAGGTCAATCTGTGTTGACGAACGAGACAATGGGGCAAGGAAGCGCTTTGGTTCATCATACATATAATCCAAAAAGGTGTGAAATGAGGTTAGTAGAATATGTAATTATTGATGAAGTTTCCTTTCGGGCTGTCGAAGGCAAAGGGTTTGTAAACCTTCTGCATGAATTACAACCGAAATTCGTCATCCCTAACCGAAAGAAAGTTGCAGGTATGGTTTTTGAACTATTTTTGCTTGAGAAAGCGAAGTTACAAAGTGTGATTAGTGGCCATAGAGTAAGTATCACAACTGATACTTGGACATCCATCCAAAATATCAATTACATGGTCATCACAGCTCACTTTTTAGATAGTGATTGGAAGTTGCATAAAAGAATAATTAACTTCACAAAAATCACTAGTCATATTGGGGAAGAAATTGGTAAGATGGTTGAGGTTTGTCTGAGAGATTGGGGGATTGACAAATTATTTTCGATAGTAGTCGACAATGCTTCTTCTAATGATACTGCAATTGACTACTTGAAAAAAAGAATGAAAAGTGAAAATACATTATTGTTTGAAGGGAAATACTTGCATCTGAGGTGTGCTTGTCATATACTTAACTTAATTGTAAGGACGGCTTGAAGGAGCTTAATGCTTCAATTAAATCTATAAGGAATGTAGTCATTTTTATTCATTCTTCCCCCTCTAGGTTGAATAAATTTAGGGAATTTGCTATACTAGCCAAGTTTGCTAGTACGTCAACTGTACCTATGGATGTCAAAACTAGGTGGAATGCAACTTATAAAATGCTTGATGTTGCACTGAAGTATAGACGAGTGTTTGAAAGGATGTTCGAGGAGTGGTTGCCTTTTATGAATTATTTTCGTGAAAGGGATGAAAAGGGTAAAAAAAGGGTAGGGCCGCCGGTTGTAGAGGATTGGGAAAATGCAAATGCTTTTGTATACTTTCTAAAAAATTTCTACGATGTCACTTTAGAGCTAAGTGCATCAAAAAATCCTACCTCCCAATTGATATACCAATCAATGATTGCATTGCAAATTGAGATCGAGAAAAAGAGCAATGACGATTCGGATCCAATTCTCAAAAAGGTTGCAAGTGCGATGAAATTGAAATTTGATAAGTATTGGGGGAATTGGGATAATATGAATCCTTTGATCTTTATTGCCAATATTTTGGACCCGAGAAACAAGCTTCAAATGATCAAAGTTACCACAAAAAAATTGGGGGCTAATTCAACAAAATTCCAAGAGTTCATTGATAAGGTTAAGAAAGACTTTGTAACTTTGTGGGCGGAGTACAAGGGAATAAATGATACCTTAGATATTGAGAGGAGGTGTGTCCAAATAGGGTGTAATGATGGAGACGGTAGTACTAGTACCGGTGGCGGTCTTTGGGATGAATTGTTTAATGATGTTCAAGCACAAAATGAAGAGGAACAGCTTCAAGAGATATCCAATGAAGTGGACAAGTACCTAGCCGATGAGATTGAAAAACGGTCTAATCAATCTTTCAATTTGTTGGAGTGGTGGAGAGGAAGTGAAGCTAGGTACCCCCTCCTTTCAATGATTGCGAAGGATATTTTTGCAATTCCAAGTTCAACCGTTGCTAGTGAGTCCGCTTTTAGTTTGGGAAAAAGAGTTGTGGATCCTTTTAGGAGTAGTTTGAGTCCTAAAATGGTAGAAGCTTTGGTGTGTACTAATGATTGGTTAAGAGCGGATTACGACTTTCGTAAGGATCCAACCGAAGATGACCTTATTTTATATAAGGAAATTGAAGAAATTGAAAAGAGTAAGAGTTCCTTTATTTAATTACGTGTAAATATAAATTATATTTGTTTATGTGTAATGTAATTTGATGCGTACTAATAATTTTATTTATTTTTACAGCTGCAAATGCTGTTTAAGATCGTTCGTGATGGTGGTTTGCAAACATTAGTTGAAACTATCTTTTTGTTTACAAGCAGTGCAGTGAGTCTGATGTAATTTTTGAAGTGTAATGCTTGGTTCATCTACTCAAGACTATTTTTTTGCTGAAGTGCAGTGAGCACTTGAAACTATCTTTTTGAAGTGTAATGCTTGATTCTTTAAGTGCAGTGAGCACTTGAAACTATTTTTTGGTTTACTATCTTTTTGCTGAAGTGTGCAGTGCAGTTGTGCAGTGCAGTGCAAACTATTTTTTGGTTTACTATCTTTTTGCTGAAGTTTCCGACAGCAGTTGAAACTATTTTTTGGTTTACTATCTTGATGTAATATTTTTTGGTTTGTAATTTTTGAATTGTAATGCTTGGTTCATCTTCTTTTTTTTATGTTCATCAAATCGTGGATGTATATATTGTTTTAAATATATCAATATGTCGATTCGGTACAGAACGGTATGACGGTAATTTCGGTATACCTTGAATATATGGTATGCCAAATTACCATGTGTTATACCAAAAAACGGTACGGCATCGGTATGTATTATGTTTCATACCGATATCTCGGTATACCGAGTCTCGGTATGCCGAGCGGTTCGGTACGGTATCGGTATGTAATTTTATATAACGAAAGTTTCGGTACGGTATACGGTATGAGTAAAATAAATCGGTATGGTACGGTATACCACCCCTAAGCATAGCCACTCTTCTTTTGCTCCGGCTTGCCATCCCGACCAAGGAAACTTTGCCTTTTTTGAATTAGGCTTTTATACCTTCTAAAATTCTTGGCGTAGAGAGCAAGTTCCTCGTCATCTTCATCTTCGGGAAGATCTTCCTCAACATCACTATCAACATTGAATGCGACTACTTTTTCCTAAGGTTTTGGTTTAGTACCTCTAGACTTGAGAACGATCTCATAGTTGATGAGTGACCCGATGAGGGCACTAAACTCAAGCTTGTTGAGATCCTTGGACTCCATGATCGCGGTAACCGTAGCATCCCATTCTCATGGCAACGAGCGAAGAATTTTCTTGGCTTTGTCGCTACTCGATATAGGCTTTCCGAAAGATGCAAGTCCATTGGTTATAGCCGAAAATCGATCCAACATATTTGTGATCGTTTCCTCGTCTTTCATGGAGAAGAGTTCGTAGTCATGAAGTAGCATGTTGATTTTAGTCTCCTTGACTTAGGTGGTTCCTTCATGAGTTACTTTGAGGATTTTCCAAAATTTCCTTTGCGCTTTCGTAGGAGGATATCCTATTGAGTTCTTCGGGATTAAGGGTGCAATAGAGAAGTTGAGTAGCACGTGAGTTGACGTGTGTGTTCTTCCAATCCTCGTCATTGAATTCGTCGAACTTTTTCAACGATCCATCCTCTTTCTTTGCAAGCTTCAGACCAAGGGCAATAACTTTCCAAATTTCAATATCGTAGGCTTGAACGAAGATAGCCATTTTCTTTTTCTATGTCATGAAATTGGAACCGTCAAAGAAAGGAGGACGGTTGAGCGCATTTCCTTCGATTTGGCCAAGAAGAGCCATTTGCGGATCTTTTTCCCTTAGGTGGTTAAACCTTCAAAAAAAGACCCACTCCGATACCAACTGAAGAGATAAATTCACCACTAGAAGGGGGTTTGAATAGTGATAATGCGGAATATCGAACTTTCTCGCGAATAAAAGAAAATGTGCGGAAAGTAAAAGACTCAAAGATTTATAGAGGTTCGGCAACTTGCCTACGTCCTCTCTCCGGCTTCTTTTTCTACTGGCTTAAGAGCAACCACACACACAATTGTCTCGTCTTATATCGATCCGAGCACAACAACCGTTACAACCGCTTGTCTTCTATTGGTCCAAGCTCAACCACTCTCAAAATAAACTTTTTGTATCTAGTGTTCTATCGGAACTAGACAATCCTTACTTACGAATATAGGAGTGTAATCCTAATAATGCCGGATCAAAAGATCCTAATAACACCGGATTAGTGACTCTTAATTCGTTTCTCTTACGCTCAAGTATGAGTGATGCAACACTCACAACCAATGAAAAGAATACAAAGTATAATAAATATTACAATGTGAATCACTCTTGTATCTTTTCTTCTCACAACGTAGAATGTAGTAATCAGTAGTAATTTGAGCTCAAGAATGCTTTGAGTGCTTGAATGCTTGAATGCTTAAAGTTGTGTATTGAGATACCCAAATGATATAGGTATTTATAGGCTTCAGTACTTCTCTGAATTCTGACATTTTCATTATTAGCGTGCGCTAATAGCACTTCCGTAACGTGCGCAAACGGCCTCTGACTTTGACTGATCTGAACGGTCATAATAAACTGTTCCAACGGTAAAATTATATGGCTTGCGTGCGCTAGTCATTCCAAAGTAATATGCGCTAATGTTAGGTCTTCAACTTTGACTTTGAAATGTGTTGGTTTGTCTCCCCAACGTCTCTTTTCCAATGGCTAAAAATGTACTTAGCGTGCGCTAGCAATTATGCATAGCGTGCGCTAGTATTATTTAATATCAGCTTTTCCAGATTTCATGGATCTTCTTTGACTTCTTCGTTCCAACGGGTAGAATATCCAACGGTAGAATTTTGACTGATTTAGCGTGCGTTAATGTGTATAATATAGCGTGTGCTAACCAACTTCCAGATAACGTACGTTAGCCTGAGTAACGTACGTAAGAACTTCCACATTTGAGTTCAGTGGCTACTGGACTACCAAACATATTTATGGTAGTGTGCGCAAGATTTTACATGTAGCGTGTGCTAATTCTTGGTAATAGCGTGCGTAAATCTTCGTACGTAGCATGCGCAAATTATATCCTCTTTCTTGTCCAGACTTCACTGTCCTCTGACTTGAGATGCGATAGCGTGCGTTAATAATATGGTATAGCATGCGCTAATATTGGTATTTTAACGTACGCAAATAGTGAAGCTTTTGCGTGCGCTATCCATCAGGTAGGTTCCGACTAGACTGCAGCTAAGTTGACTTGTCTGTATATATGCCTCGATAGCGTGCGCTACTCTGAAACATGTAGCGTGTGCTAAGACCAGTTTTCTCCTTCAATATAACAGCTTGCTGAGATCGATTTTATTAAATGCTTTGAATGAGATTATCATCAAAATACATTTTGAGTCAACAATATAGATATATTGATATATAGATTAGTGATAATTTTCCCTTAACATCTTCTTACAGTTCTCCAATTTAGCATCTTCTTATGGTTATTTTGTGTAACACATTCTTATTGTTCTCTCACATGACTTATTTTTATGGTTCTTTTGTGCAATATTTTCTTAAAGTTCACTCGTATATATTTTTATAGCGTACGATATATTTTTATGGTTTTTTTATGTAGCATCTTGTCATCATTCACCCCGAGTTTGAACATTCTTATGGTTCTTCACGCAACATTTTCCTATCATTTAGCATTTTCTTATGGTCTTCCATCTTGCATATTCTTATGGTTCTCTCGTATAATATTTTCTTATGATTATCTCGTGTACTATTTCCTCTTAATGTGATATCTCATATTATATAGTTCTCGTGTGTAACATCTCGTATCTTCAATAATGATAACTGTTATCAATTATAAAGTACATGATTTATCTAAATCAGTATAATATTTTTCAAGTTATCATAATAATTTTGTCAGATTTCATTGAATACTAAAGATATATTGATATATAGATTATTTTTATATGTAGATATAGAACATTCTTCTGGTTTTATGTGCAACATCTTCTTATTGCTTTTTCATTGAGCATTTTCTTATGGTTCTCCCATATAATATTTTTCTTATAATTTTCCCGTCTAATTATATTCTTATGGTTCTCCCATATAACATCTCATTATATTCAATGATGATAAACTACTGATATCATTTATAAAGTAGCATATTCTTATTATTTTATAGCAAAATAATATTTGAAAAAAGAAATAAACTATATCTGAAATATTGTCGAAGCATTATTATTTGTGTCACTTTCTTTCCCTCCCCGTCAATTTAAGTCTTCGAAAATATAGACCCGACAATTTACCACACGATACGAAAACACGACACGAAAACGATACGAAAATTTAGTATTTGGGTTTGCATTTTGAGTACACGACACGAAAATACACGAACATGAAAGTACACGACCGAGATTTAGTGTCGGTTTTGTGTTTACCCTTTGGGTACACGACACGACACGAGATACACGAAATAAATAAATAAATATAATATTTTATATTTTATGGATTCTGTTTATACTAAACTTTACAATTTGAAAATATAATGTGAATTTTCATAAATTTGGTGTAAACATTCGTGTTTTCGTTGCCATTCGTTTCATTTCGTCTACTAAAACCTATAAAAATAATATTATAATATTAAAATTATTATTTTTTATAATATTTTAATATTTATTTTATATTATGTGCCTGACATGAAAACACGATACGAAACGACACGAATTTGCGCGGTACACGACACGACATGACACGAATTCATTTAGTGTCGTGTATGAGTTTGGACTTTTGATACACGAAACACGAAAGTACACGACACGGAAATACACGACACGAACGAATTGTCAGGTCTACTAAAATATAGGAGTATACTAAAATATAGAAGTAGATATTTTTAAAATATTTGGATAGGTATACCTCAATTATGTATTAATACATAGAGATTTCAATTCAAAAGGCGGGCATTATCGTGGAAATATTATACAAAATTCCATTTATTTTAATTTACCTGAACCTGAAAATTAATCAATTATGTACGAGAAAATATAATATTTGAACATTACATGTGATGTAATTCTTACAGGGTTCTTTGGGGAGAATATGAAGGAAATTAAACTCTAGTTGATTGCTCTTATTGATCACAATATTTATATTATTAGACGACGTGTAAAAAAACGAAGATATGTTCTAGTCATAAAAATTATATGCTGCTACTTGGAAACTAAATAATACTAGGCATTTTAACTCGTGCGATGCACTGGTTTTATTTTTGGATCAACTATTGAACTTTTGCTTATGTCTAAACTTAATTTTTTTATTTGTTATTATAATTTACAAATGGCTTCGAGCCAAAATTATGTTCTTTTTTCTTTCTGTTCATTATTCAATGTGACAAAATTCATCTATATGAAATCTATAAGTGAAATATATAAGATCATATACGCTATTTAAAAAGCAAGCTCGGGTAATGGATTATAATTTAAAATGATATATGCTATCTTGAATAGCGAGAAGCTAATGCATGTTGCAGATATTTGTGGAGTATCAAAAACCAATTTCATATGCTTAGAAAAGTTTGCATTTTAAGTAGCAAGTCAAAATAATTAAATTTAACTTTGTGTATAATGAAAATGATTCAGTGACTAAATGGCAAGTTGTGCCACTGTATTACACAATCAGCCCAACTAATAAAATCGTCAAGTATAGAAAAAAAAACTGAACTTCTATTAATAGCATCCAATTACATATGATGAGAAATGATTCATGAAGTTTGAATTAATAACACTGAAATAAAAGATGGCAAATGATTAATTCTCATCGTCTCCCATCTATCAGCGAATATTTATGCATCTTGTTTCTAATTAATATAGTGTTGTGCTTTACTAGTTTGAATATTCTTTAGCCTTAATTTTACAAAAGTTACACACAAATATTCTTCAGCCTCAACGTGTCTTCAACTCGATGAGGGGTTTCATGGAGCTTTTACTCGGTTTTTTCTCAATGGCTGCATGAAAAAGAAAAGCACATATGGTGCATCTAGCCAATCCCTATCTCTCGGTTCTATGTGTCCTATAATGCCCAAATACTTCCAGAATTTACACATACGGTCGACATTCGAATGGTGGACGTAAAACAAAGGGTCATATCCCGCGGAGTAGAGGTTACCCATGTCCTCATTATTACAATTTGGCGAGTCACCTGTAATATCCGCAATTTTCGATTTCCGGTAATTTTTTTTTTTTTTTTTTTTCGGCGGAAGTCTGTTTTGACGACTCGCTCATGTCCGTTTCGTCATTCTGAGAATGATTAATTCTACACTTTTTGACATCCGAGTTCGTTTCGGTATCGTTTCGTTGAGTTCTGTGCTTTTTAGCGACTTTTCCGCACTTGAGTTCGATTCTTGCGAATCTCGTCCGAAACTGTTGTTTCGAGTTTCCCGCAAGTCCGTTTAACTTTGTTAGACGTGTTGTGAGCTTTGGTTTGATTATTCGTTGTCGTATGGTGATTTTCGGGCAGTTGGGCCATTTTCGTAATTTCCCAAAGTTTGGGGTAATTACCTTCCGTTGTCGAATTTCGAGCCTTCGGGTGGTCGAAATCGTGTGTTCTACTAGCTCTTAGATTCGTCTTTGTGAGTACCTCGTAACCGTATCTTCGGTTCGTATTCAGGCTCGGGTTTCGGTGTCGTTTTGTTGAATTCAGGATTACTAAACGACTTTTCTAAGTATGAGTTCGTCTTTGTTAGATCACCATTAATTTTTGGTAACTCCAAAAATTATAAATCTTTGCAATATTATAGAACATCGAGTTAGCTTTCCAATGGTTCAAACGGTGAGTCAATCTGATTCATGAAGAGAGAGTTATGTTCGTTTTAGTGAAAGGCTGTCACTGTCGGGCACTGTCCAGAGCCTTTCGGCCGATAGGAGGGCCGATAGACTCTCTGCCGGCATTTGTATAGGGTATCGGTTGGGCCTATCGGCCGATAGGCCGGGCCGATAGGTCTCTTTGTGTTACACTATAAATGTGTTGTTTCAACAGTAAATCGTTCATTTCCTCCCCTTCTTCAACCGTGCGCGAGAGAGAGACTTGAGAGGGAGAGTTCCTCCATCTATCACTTACTTGTGTAAATTTCTTCATTCCTTTTCGATCGGGTGGCTCGGATTGCGGATCTAACCCGTGGTTTTGGATTTGAATGCTTGATTCATCAAGAGGTAAGAATTCCTTTAACCCTACCTTTTTGGATAATTGGGGATTTTGGGGTTTTGTCCGATTCTTTCCGTTTTGTCGATGGATTCTTGATGAATATGATTATTCTTGTTGGTATTCTTAGTTTCCTACGGATTCATGGTATATTTCGTGATTTTTACGGAATCGAGAGGGTTGGTTGTGGTCCGCCTCGTTGTTATTTTTGTGCGAATATACATGAATCGTAGGAGGGATTCCGGGTGTATTCCATTTCCGTAAACGATTAGAATGGGTTGTGAAACTGCTATTCGAATCGTTAGGTTCATTTCCGCGGTTCCGTGCGGTCGTGTTCAACTCTTCCGCTCCGCTCGTGTCATCGTCTAATTATTCGAGGCAAGTATCTTGTCCATACATTTCATGTTTCGTAGGCATAATTATTGATAAATGATTTTATGCGAAATCCAATGTTTAATGAACGTAATAAGGGATCGGTATGTTCTCGATAAATGTTGTCTTTCAACAATAATTCTTGTAATTCGTGAATATATGTGTTCTCGGAATATATGTGTTGGTTTTGTATGTTGAAAGATGCTACGATCACTTTGAGTGAGTTTAATAGACCGTAATCCTTTGCTTAGGATTACGTAATGTTATGTGTACTTGTTCGGTAAGAGCGTAATGTGTGCGATATTGGTTGTTATTCCTTCGTGAGGAGATTGTGACACTTGGTGTTGCTTGGTATTGGTATTTACTTGTGGTTGTGTGACATTAGTTGTGAGTGTACGTCGACTAAAGTGGCCATTCTAGCGAAGTACCTAGCATTTGTATGCACATTCTAGTATTCGAATTATGGCTTCTGTGGCGTTGTGGATGATATGTGTATGTTCACCTAGGGACGGTCCGACGAGGCCTCTAGGGATACGTATTGCCGTGAGTGTGCGTATCGTGAACCGTGTGGTTAGCCACCCAGGATGTCCGACGGGCTCTGCGAGTACGGTGGCCGTGAGTCTCGTACTGTGGTTAACTTTGAAATGTTTTGTTGGAGAACTGTGATTTTGGCGCATATTTCGTCTGATTAGAATGGCAGTCCAAATGGTAGGGTACTTAGCTGGAATGGCACCAATAAATGTGTTGTGTATGATTCGTCTCTTGGTTGTGATAATTTGGTATGGGTACGTGAGTCCTGTGGTTGCTCTGTGCATTGTAGCTCTGTGGTATGTTGAGTGAGACTGTTGTCATGGTAATGTTGGATACGGTGTAATTTCCACCGGGTTATTCTTGCGAGTATGTGATGTGGATGATTTGGGTCGTGGACCCCTGTGTTGTGATTGGAATGTCATAATTGGGTCGTGGGCCCTGTTATCCGCTATCGGACTCGTATTTTGAAATAAACGATTGTTGTGCTATGTCCCTAAACATTTCGAAAGGCTTGAAAATTCTTAAATCCCAAACGTTTTCAAAAACTCCCGAGATCGTAAAATGTTTTGTAAGTTGTAAAATGGTTTTATTCTTATCTTTCGTAATCTAAATTGTTTTGATCAAGTGAATTATCTCGGGAAGTATATTCATGATTTCTATGTTCTTGGAGTATGATTTGTATGGCCTGTCTTTGTATTTATACTTGCACTAGCAAAACGGTGGAGTTTGCTAACCCAGTATTCGGGGGTGGATGTCTGTATTGCGTCCGTGTATTTGCAAAGTTCTTTGGGAGCAATTCACGGGATCGTTACGAAGGATGATGGAAGACGGAGATACTAAACACATGAATAGCTGTGTTGAATATTTGGTGATGTCTTGTTTTGTCTTTAGTTGTGTTTACTTTCCCCTATGCGGGATTGTTGATTTATGTTAACCCCTGCGTGGGTATGAGTTACGAGAAAGAGTAATGTATGCTCGATGTGTATGTTGTGGTAAAAGACCAAATCGGTCTAACGGTTCGGTTGTTAGCCATGTCGGCATGTATAGTGTTAATGTGTTTTCTGTATTTAGCCTGGTAGATCCTCACGGAGGAGTGCGGCGCTGTAATATTCCCGAAGGGTTTGGGGGTGTTACAGAATATGGTATCAGAGCTTAGGTTGCGGAAACCTAGGCTGTCGGGTCAGGTTGTGTGTTGTTGGGTCTTGTCTTGTCTTGTCTTGTCAGATTTTGTCTGACTGAGTCGTGTCGCGACGCGTCGTCTGAGGTGTCGGTCGTGATTAGTATCGAGGTGCGGCCATCATCTTCGTGCGACCTGTGGAAGTAAGTCTCCCTTCTTTGTGTTGTGCCTCGTGTGCCACGAGCTATTTTTATGATTATTTGTTAAGTGGTGGAATTTTATGTGAATTTTGATTTTCACGATATGTATTTAGTCAACGCTCGTATTTGATTTATACGAGGAGTGTCGTCGCTTGTGATATCTTTTTATTGTTGTTTTTGTTCGTTGTTGATGATTTTCGAATCGATTTGCACGCTTTACAAGTCTCTTGTGGAAGCTTTGTGCTTATACGCGTTCGACTTGTTCACTAGCCAAGTGGAGGGTATTTTATCGGTGGTTTTGTTAATGTGGTATTTTATCGTTTATTTTCGTTTAAAGACATGTATTGTCTTGATTTTAAACGCTTTTGATGCGTGTGCTAGGAGTTGTTTTAGTGAACGTCGGTATGTGTGAGTTTTGGGCATTCGGCCTATTGGATTTTGAAAACCTTGAGTATCTTAGAAAAATAAATTTGAGACATACTTTTCAAATGAGTTATTTTCTTGTGGTACATCCTAGATGTCACAATATATTTCAAAATTTTTCTACCTCGAGGACCAAAATGTTTTGAGATATTTTCAACACTTTTATTTAGACAGGGTCGAATATTTTGAAAGTTTTCACTAAGAGAAAGTGTCCTCATTTTTATCAAATGCGAAATGGTTCTCCAATGTCTCGATAACGATGTTTCAAGTTCGTACTTTTTGAAAGGTGATACTCAAGATCAACCGGTGTTCTTCTAAATTATTTTCAAAATGAGGTTTTCGTTTTTAAAACCTATCCATTCCCGTTTGAGGGCTGGGTATGAATGTATGATGTTCGCGTTGTCAGTTTGATACTTTCTCCCGAGTATGATCGAATTGGCGGTGTGAGCGTTGAGTCGCTTTCCACACATGGGTTGTGCTAGCCCTGTGAGAGGCGGGATGTTGGTGTTGAATGTTGTCGCCTCGTGGTGATTTCTGCGTTGTCGCGCATGTGCGAGCTGTTAGAGCTTGGTTTGGTATGACCGTGTGCATCGGTGATGGTTCCGTTTTGTGTCGGTTATTTAATGTCTTGTTACCTTGCTCCCGTTTGTGAATTTCGTGGACGAGGTCGGTGGTAATGCCGTCTATTTTGACTTGGTATTTTCTCTTTCTCCGTCTATCGATTCGCTCATGTTCGTTGGCACTTTATGAACTTGTTTTGTATTTCGGGTTCATCATTCGAACGAGCCGTGATCTTGTTTTGGGTCAACTGTTATCGTCACTTTCCGAATTCGGTTCGATTCTTGTGAACCTTGTTCTAAGTAACATCTTTGGTTCTACTAGTTCTCTTATTGAAGTGGTGGATCTTGAACTTTTACATTTTCGACTGTCGACTCGTTTATGTTCGTTGACATTTCTGAGCTTGTCCTGCTCCTTGCTTTTGTTGATCGAACGAGTGTGGTGTTATTTCGGAATAACTCGTTGTCGTTGTGACTTTTCAATCGCTATTCCCTTTCCTGCGGATCTTCGGCAATGCATGTCTTGTAGTTCTCACCGATCATCCCGGGAGTTGTTTTTTTAACTTTATTGTTATTTGTGATTCGAACATGATTCTTCGATCTTTGTTGTCTAGGTCTTTGTGGTTTGATCGTTTGATTGTTGGGTTTATATTGACCTCGTTAGTGATTGGCGAACATTCGGCTCCTTCGTAATTCCCTTGATTCGGGAAATTAGTTTCGTTTTCGATCTTCCAGCCCTTAGGCGGTGGGATTTCGTGTTTGTTCAGCGGTTGACTCGCGTTTTGATTGGTGTACCGTTGGGTTGGTCAATCACATTGATTTTCGTTCGTTGTGATTTGTGATTGTCGGATAATTGACTTGGCTATATTATCCGTTTGATGACGTTTGTCACTTGTTGTTTTTATTATATCCCTAACGGCGACGTTGTGTTGGTCGCCGTGGAGCGTGTTTTCACGCCGTATACTCCTTTGCGTTGTTTGTAACATTTCGCCGTTGGGCGTTAGTTACGCATTCTTGTGTATCTCGTTGAGTTTTTCCTGGCGGAATATTTCTTCTCCCTACTTGTTTTAAGTTTCGGGACGAAACTTCTTTTAAGGAGGGTAGAATGTAATATCCGCAATTTTCGATTTCCGGTAATTTTTTTTTTTTTTTCGGCGGAAGTCTGTTTTGACGACTCGCTCATGTCCGTTTCGTCATTCTGAGAATGATTAATTCTACACTTTTTGACATCCGAGTTCGTTTCGGTATCGTTTCGTTGAGTTCTGTGCTTTTTAGCGACTTTTCCGCACTTGAGTTCGATTCTTGCGAATCTCGTCCGAAACTGTTGTTTCGAGTTTCCCGCAAGTCCGTTTAACTTTGTTAGACGTGTTGTGAGCTTTGGTTTGATTATTCGTTGTCGTATGGTGATTTTCGGGCAGTTGGGCCATTTTCGTAATTTCCCAAAGTTTGGGGTAATTACCTTCCGTTGTCGAATTTCGAGCCTTCGGGTGGTCGAAATCGTGTGTTCTACTAGCTCTTAGATTCGTCTTTGTGAGTACCTCGAACCGTATCTTCGGTTCGTATTCGTGCTCGGGTTTCGGTGTCGCTTTTGTTGAATTCGGGATTACTAAACGACTTTTCTAAGTATGAGTTCGTCTTTGTTAGATCACCATTAATTTTTGGTAACTCCAAAAATTATAAATCTTTGCAATATTATAGAACATCGAGTTAGCTTTCCAATGGTTCAAACGGTGAGTCAATCGAGTCGGACGAGAGAGTTATGGTCGCTTTAGTGAAAGACTGTCACACTGTCGGCACCGTCCAGAGCCTTTCTAGATAGGGAGGGCCGATAGACTCTCTGCCGGCATTTGTATAGGGTATCGGTTGGGCCTATCGGCCGATAGTCAGCCGATAGGTCCCTGTGTTACACTATAAATGTGTTGTTTCAACAGAAATCGTTCATTTCCTCCCCTTCTTCAACCGTGCGCGAGAGAGAGACTTGAGAGGGAGAGTTCCTCCATCTATCACTTACTTGTGTAAATTTCTTCATTCCTTTTCGATCGGGTGGCTCGGATTGCGGATCTAACCCGTGGTTTTGGATTTGAATGCTTGATTCATCAAGAGGTAAGAATTCCTTTAACCCTACCTTTTTGGATAATTGGGGATTTTGGGGTTTTGTCCGATTCTTTCCGTTTTGTCGATGGATTCTTGATGAATATGATTATTCTTGTTGGTATTCTTAGTTTCCCTACGGATTCATGGTATATTTCGTGATTTTTACGGAATCGAGAGGGTTGGTTGTGGTCCGCCCTCGTTGTTATTTTTGTGCGAATATACATGAATCGTAGGCGGGTTTCCGGGTGTATTCCATTTCCGTAATCGTTTAGAAGTGGTTGTGATTGTGCTATTCGAATCGTTAGGTTCATTTCCGCCGGTTCCGTGCGGTCGTGTTCAACTCTTCCGTTCCGTTCGTGTCATCGTCTAATTATTCGAGGCAAGTATCTTGTCCATACATTTCATGTTTCGTAGGCATAATTATTGATAAATGATTTTATGCGAAATCCAATGTTTAATGAACGTAATAAGGGATCGGTATGTTCTCGATAAATGTTGTCTTTCAACAATAATTCTTGTAATTCGTGAATATATGTGTTCTCGGAATATATGTGTTGGTTTTGTATGTTGAAAGATGCTACGATCACTTTGAGTGAGTTTAATAGACCGTAATCCTTTGCCGGGGATTACGTAATGTTATGTGTACTTGTTCGGTAAGAGCGTAATGTGTGCGATATTGGTTGTTATTCCTTCGTGAGGAGATTGTGACACTTGGTGTTGCTTGGTATTGGTATTTACTTGTGGTTGTGTGACATTAGTTGTGAGTGTACGTCGACTAAAGTGGCCATTCTAGCGAAGTACCTAGCATTTGTATGCACATTCTAGTATTCGAATTATGGCTTCCCGTGGCGTTGTGGATGATATGTGTATGTTCACCTAGGGACGGTCTGACGAGGCCTCTAGGGATACGTATTGCCGTGAGTGTGCGTATCGTGAATCGTGGTTAGCCACCTGTGGATGTCCGACGGGGCTCTGCGGGGTACGGTGGCCGTGAGTCTCGTACCAGGGTTAACTTTGAAATGTTTTGTTGGAGAACTGTGATTTTTGGCGCATATTTCGTCTGATTAGAATGGCAGTCCAAATGGTAGGGTACTTAACTGGAATGGCACCAATAAATGTGTTGTGTATGATTCGTCTCTTGGTTGTGATAATTTGGTATGGGTACGTGAGTCCTGTGGTTGCTCGTGCATTGTAGCTCGTGGTATGTTGAGTGAGACTGTTGTCATGGTAATGTTGGATACGGTGTAATTTCCACCGGGTTATTCTTGCGAGTATGTGATGTGGATGATTTGGGTCGTGGACCCTGTGTTGTGATTGGAATGTCATAATTGGGTCGTGGGCCCCGTTATCCGCTATCGGACTCGTATTTTGAAATAAACGATTGTTGTGCTATGTCCCTAAACATTTGAAAGGCTTGAAAATTCTTAAATCCCAAACGTTTTCAAAACTCCCGAGATCGTAAAATGTTTTGTAAGTTGTAAAATGGTTTTATTCTTATCTTTCGTAATCTAAATTGTTTTGATCAAGTGAATTATCTCGGGAAGTATATTCATGATTTCTATGTTCTTGGAGTATGATTTGTATGGCTGTCTTTGTATTTATACTTGCACTAGCAAAACAGTGGAGTTTGCTAACCCCGAGTATTCGGGGTGGATGTCTGTATTGCGTCCGGGTATTTGCGGGTTCTTTGGGGAGCAATTCACAGGATCGTTACGAAGGATGATGGAAGACGGCGATACTAATCACATGAAGACCGGTGTTGAATATTTGGTGATGTCTTGTTTTGTCTTTCCGTTGTGTTTACTTTCCCCTATGCGGGATTGTTGATTTATGTTAACCCCTGCGTGGGTATGAGTTACGAGAAAGAGTAATGTATGCTCGATGTGTATGTTGTGGTAAAAGACCAAATCGGTCTAACGGTTCGGTTGTTAGCCATGTCGGCATGTATAGTGTTAATGTGTTTTCTGTATTTAGCCTGGTAGATCCTCACGGAGGGGGTCTGCGGCGCTGTAATATTCCCGAAGGGTTTGGGGGTGTTACATCACCAGCCCATCTTTACACAACGGTATGAGTCCCAGCTTCGACCGATCCAATCGACTTGACACCTTTTGCAACAGGCGTATCCCCAACTACGTATGTTTCATGGGTTTTTGTAACAACCAACCGCCATATAAGATATAATAAGATAGATAAAACTTTACCAATCAAACATGTTGTGCTTATTTTCAGTAATTCAAGCCTTTAATATCAATTCGGAAGTGTGGCAAGCTAAAGAAATGTATGTGTTATTTTCATGTAACTTATGAATGATTGTAACTAACTATCATCAATTAATAAGGAAATGAAACTATTAACCTATCATGTCCCAATCGTTTGGTTATTTGTGTTTTATGGTCTTTTGATTTTCTTGTATTGATGGTTGTGTATTAAATTCGGATGTTAAAGATAATGAGTTGAAGTTTTAAGACTCCATAATAATTAAGATATAAAAATTGGAGTCATTAAGACTCACAATAAATTTAAGGACTCAATATTTACATATACGAGACATTACGACCCGTGCGATGCACGAGTTTTATTTTTCGATAACAAATTTTAACTTTTTCTTATGTCTATAACTCATCTTTATGTATCTGTTATTATAATTAACAAACGGCTTTGAGCTAAAAGTATATACTTTTACCTTTTATTCCATTATGCAAGGTCATACAAAAGAGCGTAAATATTGGTTTCTCACTAAAAAAATTTTGTGGGTTATTAGTAAAAAATAGAAAATGACAAAGTAATACTAATGAACTAAATTTTCTTTCAAGGCCAAAATTTCTGAAAACCTATAAAATGGTAGAAGCAACCGTACTTATTAAACCATCAACATTGACGTGAATAATGTCCGCATGTGTTGGCAATTTTTATCTAAATGTTTTTCATGATTTGCATTCATCTTTGTTTGTAAAAACCTTCTTGTAATATATGAAGCCCTCTTGTCTAATTATTTTCTTTTGTTGTTCAATGTACAACACTCCCTGTAAAATATCCATTAATATCAGTGAACTAATATTGTTTTCTTTTGGATTAGTATTGTTTTCGTTTGTATTAATATTGTTTGATATGCAAAGTAAACTATTTATACACACAATATGTAGTATGTAACCTTCCATAAGGATATGAATGGTCTATTTTAATTACTTGCAAAATGAAGCTATTTATGAAAGAGAGTTAATAAATGAGTCTAAAGAATTTTGCCACCGTTTGGGTTTTGTTTGGGTTTTAGTATAAATACTAATAAAGCTTTAATGAAGGTGTTTGTAAAAGTTCAGAAAATTAACTTATTGTTATAGTTATGACAAATGTTATTACAAAATTCATAAAGATTTAAATCATGAATACTCAACTTAATTCAATTAGTTGGACAATAAAATGAGATGAAGCCAAAAAAGTTTGTAACGATTTTTATAAAAATGAAGTGATGGGCATTCAAGTTCATTCAAGTAAAGGAATTTAAGTCGTAAAGATTTAACATGAAACTCAATTTTTAAATAAATGGTAGCTAATTGAATTATAGAATTTTAATTAATACTTTAAGACATTGAAACATTTAAGACATGTATTTAATACTTAATATTATTTAATATATTAAATTAGAGGAAATAATTTAATATGAAGTAATATTAATATAAAAATATCCATTAATTAATATCATTAAGACTCCACAATAAATTTAATGACTCAATCTTTATATAGACGAGGCATTATCAACCCGTGCGTTGCACAAATTGTATCTAAATGTTCATAGCGTAATGGTTGGTACTAACTTTTGTGGTAGTTTGTGATGATTAGGGTCTTTTTCTAGGTTGATCATGTAGGTAGTAGTTTGTGATGTCTTTTGATGGAGATGTAAGTGTTTCTTTTTGTTGGTTGTTTATCATGAAACGGATGGTGGCCATGTAATGAACGTTGAAGTTAATGAATAAAATGTTAGTTTTAATATTTGACCTTCATTACGCCATAAGTGCTCATATGCAATGCATATTTCTAGTGTTGCAAGGAAAAGTATTGCAATAGCCCTCTGATCTTTGGTCTTTTGCAATACTACTCTATTAGTGTTGCAGTAGACCTGAATGCACTGTTGCAAAAGACATTAATGCAACACCAACCTAAAGTGTTGGATTATACGTGAACTTAAAAGCGTTGCAATTGACTAAATCATCTTAATAATTATGAAAAATAATTTAAATATTTTCAAAAATAAAAATTTCGTCAAATTTATATTTTTACACTAAAACAAATTAAATTATTTAAATTTGTTTTATAATTTTATAACGGATTTTATAAGAGTACATATAGTTTTTTACTTAAAAAAAATTTCGGATTAAAATTAATAAAATTAAAAAATATTAAAAAAGAAATAATTTCTTAAAATTCTAATAAATAAAATATTATATGAATTCATATAGTTTTATTTTGAAATTATAATTTAAAATATAGTAAGAAATGTAAATTAAAATTTATTTATATCAATATTATAAAAAATTGAAAAATAATAATGCATTTTCCTACTTTTATATACTAATTTTTTTAATTATTTTTTTACTTCTCTTACTACTCAAAGTGTGAAGGCAAAAAAATAGATCTGCTTTGAAACTTGACCATTTCCCTGCTCTTCTCCCATTTCCAAACGCGGATTTTGGGAGACGGGGGAAAAAACTAAACCCGTATTCCCCATTGCGCGGTTCAGATCCCCGCTTCAATTTTTTCAGAGATCTCAACAGATCTATAACACACACACACACGCACGGAAAAAATAGTATGCTTGCCGCCTCCGATCAATTTCTACTTTGCCGCGTTTAGAGATATCCTGTTTCAGCAAAAGAAAAGATTCTTTTTTTTTTTTGAAAAAAAAAAAGATGGGGACTCCGGCGTTTCCAAATCTGGGGAAACACTACAGCGTTGACGATTGCCGCCAGATTGATTTCTTGCCCTTCACCTGCGATTGCTGCCGGCGGGTATGATTATGTATAATTGTGTAATTGTGAGTATTTTTATTTATTTAAGATGGAAAATTTTTGCCTGATCTATATAAAGAGGGTTTGCTTTTGTGGATTTTTTCTTTCACTTTGAACAGAATTATTTGGATTGTAATACGGGAATGAAAAGGTTAGCAATACGGGAAATAAAATCACCTTGGTACCGGTGTGAATTCCACTATTTGCATCCTGATTGACGCAATCCTCGTAGGAGCAGAGAATATCATCGGACCCGAAATCGAACGTTTTGGAGCCAGATTGGCTGGCTCGTCCTAAAGACCCTGATGCCATAGCTGCTCACGGGACGAAGAGATGCTGAATAATGAATATATTTGGAGAGATATGTTTGCTTTGGCTTATGAGCAATTGAAAACAAATGTCTTTCTGTTATATACATTGAATAAAGGAAAATTGAGTTGAATAGCTTTCACCTATCAAACATTTGTTTAAATAGCCCTTGACAATATAAAACAAAAAGAAAAAATATATTAATATTTCAAATGACATTATTATCCTTAATATAATAACGAGATTGAAATCGTTACTAGATACACATAACGATGTTAAATTCGTTACAGGTAAAAATACTAAAAATAATTTTGAATTGCCTTAGGATATGAATTTTCAAAGTCGTTACGGTGTACACATAACGATATTAAAGTCGTTACTGATACAAATATTAAAAAATATTTTCTCCTACCTTATTATATTTAAATTGTCGTACGTGTATTCATAATGATATTTAAGTCATTTCAGCTGTCTGTAACGAGTTCTAATTCGTTCCCATGTATCAAAAACGATATAGGGATCGTTCTTGTACTTTGCTATTTAATCTGTACAAAACGATGTCTAAGTCGTTTTTCCTTCTTGCATAACGAGATACTTCATTGGAGTGTAAATGGCCGGTATTGATATCGTTATTGTAGTCATATAACGATATCTATCTCGTTACATTATATTTACAATAATGCCACTATACTATTTAAATTCGAAAATTGTATGATGTGGTGAAACAGTTTTATATCAATATGTAAATCGTTATAACGATTTCTAAGTCGTTTGCAATCTAAAAATCGTTATAGTAAGTAGATAATGAACCTAATATCGTTGGGATTGAAACCAAAACTATAACGATGCTCAAATAGTACCTAATATCATTGGGATTGAAACTAAAACTATAACGATACTCAAATAGTTTCTTTGATACTATAACTGTAACACCCCCAAGTTATTCAGGGTATATTACAGCGCTGTGAGCCCCGCCGTGGGACCCACAAGGCTAAACATACGCGGAACTATAAACTTGACCGAGAAGGTCTACATACAATGGAAAGAAAGACGATACAAATGGTATTCAAAACCATAACCAATGAAACCATATACATCACCACACAAATCAATACCTCGGCAACACAGGCCGGAACATCAAGGAAACTGAAAATACAATACTCGAGTATTTAAAAATCCATTCCAGTACAACAATACTGAATGGAGGAATCCAAGAAAATAATCGGTTCGTTCATATCATACGCCGTTACATGTAGGAATGCCGTCAAAACGGTTCGTTCATTACATGCCAACATTATTTCATATGAATGCCGTAGAAACGGTTCGTTCATATCAACCATGGAATCGCACCAGAGGCTACGAAACCCTCAGAGGACCATAGGCCCGTCCCGGAGTGGCTAGAAATAATCATACCATCAATATTTCATACTTTCAAAGTCGAGAACGTACAATCATAAATGTATACTTGCCTTAATAAACGTTACCGAAGATCCCGAAGAACACGGTTCGACCGGGAAGCTTGAACCACGAAGAAGACAACGAACGGAAGGGTTCCGACTTGAGTTCTTCACAAGGATTTCGTCCCTAAGTCATATCAATGATAAATCAACAATCGTACGATGAATAATAATCGTACAACGCACAAAACCCCCTCTTAGACCTTTTGTCGGACACCTTCAAGGCGTCGACTAATAACTCAACCGAAACGATTTAATCAATACACTCCAACCGTGGAATAACGATGGAAATGATAGAATACACCTAAATCATCATCAATCCATCACTAATCTAAATTACTACGGATTAAAAGGATGAAGTCAAACAAAATCCCCAATTTCCAACACAAAATGCAAAGTGTTCTTGAATAATCTTTCAATAATCCGATGAATACTCCAACAAGTCCATAATCATGCGTATATCACTTCATACCCCATGATTTTAACATCCAAAACATCATTACCCAATACAAAATCGAAATCCAAGATGTTGAAGAAATTACCTCTTGAAGATTCAAGCACTATGATTCGAAGAGCACGCGATAGAACGATGATCCGGGCTGCACAATCGAAAATAGATGAAGGAAGTCACCCACTCAAGTGATAGATGAAGAAACTTCCCTCTCTCAAGCCTTCTCTCCCGTGTGAAGGTGAAGAAATGAAAAAGTATCGGTTGAATCGCACAAAAAAAACGCAGATATAGGGTAAACTGTCATGTGTGCCGCGGCTCAGTATAGGTGTGCCGCGGCACAGGCCCAAAATTTGCTCCCAGGGCTCGGCAGTGTGCCGCGGCTCAGCCCAGGTGTGCCGCGGCACCGGGTACAGGCGGTTTTGGCCGAATCTGGAAAATGAGAGTGACTTAGCTATTTCGACCATAACTCCCTCGTCCGGACTCCGATTGACTCACCGTTTGAACCATTGGAAATCTAACTCGATGCTTTATAATATTGCCAAGATTCAGAATTTTTGGAGTTTCCAAGAATTTATGGTGATTTAACAAAGTCGAACTCATACGTGGAAAAGTCGCTAAAGAACACGGAATTCAACAGAACGATACCGAAACGAACTCGGATGACAAAAAGTGTAGAATTAATCATTCTCAGGATGACGAAACGGTCCCAAGTAAGTCGTCAAAATAGACTTCCGCCAAAAATAGAAAATTTCCAGGGATCAAAATTACGGGTATTACAATAACGACGTCGTATTTAATCTTCTCTCGGGTTAAATGAATCCGTAACTTTACCCAAATCGTGTTTTTAGAAAAAATACGAACTCGATATCGTTTTATTTAAATATGCACTAACACATGTTATAAATCATTTCTTTGCTCAAGTAACGACTTGTATATCGTTCTTACAAATATTGATCAAATGTCATAACATGTCATTTATCGTTTTAATGGAGATCATACGAACCCAATATCGTTTCAATATAATTTTTAGTTATAACAAGATACATATCGTGTCTTCATATGCAGCACGAGTTGTTTATCGTTATGGATTAAAATTGATGATTTTATTGTTATGTGCCATTATTCGTGCCATCCGTTATGACTCTTACATGTGTACACGAGTGAAGAATATCATACAAGGTGATTCAAAAGAATTTCAAGATGATGATCAATCATTCAAGTTCTCAATTTCAATTTACATAACTTTTACATTGAATAGTTGATCAAATCATGTCTATCTATTTGACAACCATTTTAAAATGCGTTTGGATCACCTTGTATGATAATTTTTCTTGTATACACATGTAAGAGTCATAACGGATGGCACTGAACAACCAAATCATCAATTTAATCCATAACGAAAAACAACTCGCGTTCCATACAAAAACACGATATGTATCTCTGTATAACTAAAAATTATACTGAAATGATATTAGGCTTGTGAAATCTCCATTAAAATGATACACACCACGTTATGATCTTTGGTCAATATTTTTAAGGTTATTGGAGGAATCGCTATACCGATAGCGAGTGTAAATAAAAATATTAAGCTTTAAAAATTATCGGTTAGGTATTATTTTTTTCGAAGAACTCTATTTGTAGTTTGTATAATAATTTCTATGACTTTATGTTATAAAAGGTGTTCGGTGGATTTTACATATTTGTGAATGTGAGGCAAATTATGCACCAAATAATTATGTTTGATATTTAACTTAGAGATATTTCCTTAGGCCTCAAACTACGATTTATTGTTGTGTTACAAAAGTATTCATTTATCTCTTTTATTAAAGAGTACTTTGATTTTTTACTAGACTCCAAAATTAGTTTTATTTACTAAATGATATTTCGTATAGAATTTAAAGATAGATATGACTGATCATTTCTTTTTCTTTTTAAAAATTATATAATCTATCTTCTACAATACAACTTCTACAATGATAGATAAGTTATCAATCATTTATATCTTTAATTTCGTCCATTTTTAAATGTACTAGAACCATTTTGTATGATACTCTTTTATCCATATATACACTTATGACTCATTAGGATGGCAACCAATGATCGAATTATCAAGTTAAGCCATAACGAAATTCATATCTTGTTCTATATGAAGACACGATATGTAACTCGTTATAATTATATTTTATACTAAAACAATATTGGGTTCGTAAAATTTCTTCTAAAACGATATACACCACGTTATCATCAATGTTGTTGTTTTTACAAAACGGTAGCCAAATTGTTATTTTAGCAAACAAACCATTTGTAACTCGTGATAGAATAAACTTTGAATGGAACGATCTGGAGTGTTTATAATTTATAAAGAAACGATATAGATATCGTTCTGTAATATCTTTACAAGGGAGCAAATCGAACTTGAAGTCATTATATGTTTACAGAAACGACTTGCAAATCGTTCTGATTATATTTTCAATTAACACGATTTGGAATTTGTTATTAAAAGACTGTAACGATTTATGATACAGAAACGACCTGAAAGTCGTTATAACGACTTAGACATTGTTGTTAGGATGCATACAATACGTGGGCATTATTATAAATACAATGCAATGATGTTGAACTCGTTATATCAGTAGAATAACGATCTATAAATCGTGCCCAGAAACACATCAAGGATATTTTAGGAATTGGATAAATTATTTAATCTATTATTTAAAAAAAGGACTATATAAACAAAAAACATAGATGGAGGTCTTTTTAAACAAAAAATGTGTTTGACTAAGTCATTTAAACCAAGAGGCCTTGAATAAACCCCACGACTTCAATATAAAAGAGTTATTCTATTTTAACTCTTCGTATTCTTTGAGGTTACAAACGTGAAGCCCTTTCATATTCTATAACCGTATAAACATTCAAGGTTGTAGATGTTAATGCGTGAGATTCATATATGATGGGTGTTGCATAAACTACATTGTACCGTACCACCCATTTGTGCACATTACACTTACACATTAAATTAAGGGCTTCAATCTTTAGATAGTATAGATAATAATAATTTAATATGAACTAATATTAAATATAAAAATATCCATTAATATCATTAAGACTCCACAATAAATTTAAGGACTCAATCTTTATATATACGAGACATCATGGCCCGTGCAATGCACGGGCTTTATTCACTCTAAAGCACGGGTACTTTATCTTCGTTAATATCGAATATCATATTTATATTACATATTATTTCAAAGCCCGAGCATTCACAGTTTTTATTATTCGAGTGAAATTATTCTAAGTTAAAATATCGTATTTTTATCTAACGTATTTAATATCGAGTATGGCCTAGACTGGGTAATTGACAGGTTAAATGACTTGTAATCAAAATGTGCAATATATTTATACATGATACTAACACACAAAAAAAAACTACATGTGCATTTCTTAAGATGAATTATTTATCACTGAAGCAAAACATTTGCTCGTATTTACAGAAATCAATACGAACTACTTTTTAATTAGTAGCATCAAACTATCATATATAGCTTATTCGGTGGTGCATCCTAGCGTCAATATGTGGAGTACTATATGAGGTTGATTTCAAACAATGGGTTCATATATAACATATTAAGATATCGAATTGACATCTATATAGTCAAGTTACCAAACATGTACGATCATCTAAAATGAATGATTTGTTGCCATTTAATCAAATACTTATTACGCCTACGATGCTACGTATTTGAATTAATGTTTCTCACATATTTTTATACTTTAAAATCCTTATGGCAAATATTATGATTTTTATTACATATTTCACTCTTACTCCTTAGTTGTTTATATTTTTTAGATGTAAAAAATTATACTCTTAGTTGTTCATAGAGTATTTTTTTATGTAAATAATGTTATTTTGCGTCATTTGCATGTAATTCGTGGTATGTGTGTTCTCAAGACTGTATAACCTCAAATTTTTAAATTTGTAAATTTTCAAAATTAGTTAAAACCATTTTTATTTTCCTGTAATATAATCAAATTTTTATTAATGTCTATCATCTTTGCATTGCCTTCCATTTTGAATTGACAGACTTGAATTTATTATCCTTTAAAATTAGAGTTAACTACATTTTTAGTCCTTGTAGTTTGCGGGGTATTTCATTTTCAGTCAAATTTTGAAAAGTTTTAGGTTTGGTCCAAAAGTGAAAGGATAATTCTATATTTACCCAATCTGAAAATTAAAATACCACATTTCCCCCAAACACAAATTTTTAGTGCATAAGTAAAATGCCTTTAAAGAATTTGTTAAGAAAATATGAAATTATTATGTTTAAGTTGAGTATATATAGAATTGCCCCAAAAAAGTGAAACATCCGTTTCGAATTTGATCCGAATTTCCTAACTCCATTAGTTTGACTGTTAAATAAGAGGGTATTTTTGTCCTTTCATAATATTTTCTTTAATTTTATTATATCTATCAAAATTGACTACTTGTAAGTTGTATCCTCCACCCAAAAACACACTTTTTTTTTCATCACAAAACATATACGACCCTTTCATTTCTCTCGCTAAACCATCATCCATCAACAACCAAACACCGGCCAAAACTACCACGTAACCACACCCTTGTCGCCAAACCACCACCAACAAACCTCCATCGCTGGAATCTCGGGTCTCCTCTAGAATGTGTTTCGAGCTTATAAGTAAGTTACAAACTCGGGTTTTGGTTTTGTGTTCAGATCTGGATATTTCTGTGGCCGACGGCGGTTGGCGATGGTGGTGGGGTTTCGGTGGTCGAGAAGGTAGAACCAACGATGTGGACACCCTTAGCTCAATTCCTTTGATACTCATAAATATTGAAAACCCATCTTGGCAATCGATCCATTATTTTGGCTATAAAGAACTCGATATCATCTTTATTTTTTAAAGATTTGGTGGGAATTGACAATTTGATTTTATAATGTTTTGGATATCTCATGGTTTGTAGGTATCTGTAGGCTATTTTGAATAGAAACATTTTAGTTGTTTAATTGTTTATAAGAAAATTGTTTGAGATTTCAAGTTTGGTATGTCGTGTGAACCACTAAAACAACAATGAAACCACTCAAGCTCAAACACCACCTATTGAATTAATATTCATTGGTGTCGGCGTGTGAAGCGATTGATGTTGGCGTGATTCCGGTGGGCGTGGCGTGAGAAGAACTGCATTTCTTGGAGGTGATGGTTGTGACCTGTTTTGTGGATGAGTTGTGTGACTTTTTTTGTTTGTTTATAAGGGAGTATAATACCTCAAAGAAGAAGTTGAAAGAGTTAAACAATAAACATGTTTTGTGTGGTATGACTATAGAAATTCTTAAAATTTAATAATGAGACTTTGACATGTTTTAATTGGTTGAATTAATTTAGCTTATGACAATGAACATGTATGCATATGTTTTTTATTCGTGCATTTTTTTTATTGTGGTTTGTAAAAGCTCTTTAAAGCTTTAAAAAAAGCTTTAGAGAGTAGCAATATTTCAATTGATATGAATGACCCTACCTTATGACATAAATGCTCACATTAATATATATATATATATAAATTGACATAAATGCTCACATTAATACATGGAACTTAATTTTTATATATATATATAGATAATAATATAAGATAAGATAAGACTATTATGGTCATTTGACATGCACAAATATTGGAGGGACCAAACACCCTAAATTTTTCCATAAGTAGTCGATTATTTAGCAATCATATATTATATAGACATAGATGGAATTGTTTAAATTTATTATAAAGTACCAAAATAGAAAACAAAATGCATATTAATTAAAATTGTAAAAAAAATTGAATTTAGCGTATTACTTTTGAAATTTGAAAATCAATAATTTTGAATTCTTGAGAGATAGCGATAATAACAATTATTATATTTGACTTTTCATTCATCAAATTAATTGTTTCTTATCATCTCATCAAATATTTTGTAATTTTTCTATTTATGCAATATTTAAATGTATTGATACAAATCAGAAATTAGAATAAATCTAAAAAACCACAAAATGACATATCACTCAAATCATTATGCAGCTTAAAAAATCAGTATTTATGTATTATATATATATATATAAAACTATATAGATTGATTAAGAAATGCAAAAAATGCTACAAATAGTATTTAAAATAGCTAAAAATTGAAAATTAACTAATTACTTTAGAAATTTAAAAACCCAATAATTTTGAATTTTTTTAGAGAAAATGGAACTAACAATTATTCTGTTTGAATTTCCATTCAGCAAATTAATTATTCATTCATCAGTTCATCAAATATTTTGTAATCTTCCTATCTATGCACTATGTAAACATGTCCGCCCCTGGTACCGGGCGAGGTGGGCGACGGCCCAGGGTAGCACACTTTTTGGGGCATCAAATTTTAGGTTCATGTATATTGGATAGAAACAAAATATGAAAGAGTAGATCTCAGATTTTTTCCTCATAAGAGTGGAAGGAGATATAATAGTGAAGGAAGAAGATGATACATTGAGGAAAGAGAAAGGCAAAATAAAAAAATAATATTTATTTAAAGTGTTGTGTAGGATTACCCACGTGGCTAAGGGATTAACATGTAACCAATAGAAATAACTTTTTTTTTTAAGATATTATTATAATCAAACTTGTTTGTACTTTTACTTTTTTTTTTTCAAAATTTTACTTGTCTTATTGTGTGCTTCTTTCCTTGTACAAAAAATCCAATTCTTTGCAAAGTACTCGTAGAATATATGAATTCATCATTATTCTCATGTGTAATATGAATTAAAGATGTAGAAAAACTCAATCGTATTAGTTTATTACATTACATATTAATATCTTCTAATATGTGTTGACTATATTATTAATTGTATTGTGTTAGAATTAATAAGATTTATTTTCATTTACGGTCGATTATGATATTTATTTTTCATGATATGATGATATTATTTTAGTGAATGTTGATTATGATGAAACAATCGATGTTTTTTTCTCAAGCTACAAGCGACAACATCGCTTTAAGTGTTGTATTTTGAAATTATAATTCGAAGTTTATATCTTATACCGTAATATTTTATTTACTAATGAAAAATTGGCGTGAGGATGAGCGACGTAACTTGCCGAGGTTACAAATTTCTAAAAAATAGTGTGTTGTTCGTTTACGATGGGCATTTTTCTATCGCCTCGCCAGAGCATCCGAAAACTCAAGACCGGCCCTGTATGTAAACATTAAAACACATCACAAATTAGAGTAAATTTAAAAAACTTGAAAATAATATTTCAACCGAATTAGTGTGGCTGCTTAAAAAAACTAGTTGATAATTTAGCTGGTAGCTGATAAGATAACTAATAGCTGATTGGGTAGCTGATAAGCTAGCTGATTATGTAGCTGATAAGGTAGCTGATTTTAATGTAGATGTTTAGCAAATTAGCTCATAAGCTAGCTATTTTTTTTTTATAAAATTACATAAAATGATATCACTTTTATTTTTCTTTTATTTTTTAAACTTTCTCATTATATTTAACAATAATTGTTATAAAATAAATAAATGATATTTTTGTCTATATTTTCATATATACTCTAAATCACACTATTTACTATTCACAGTTCACTATCACTTTGAAAAGTCATTGATAATTTTTTTTATGGTTTAAAATTGCTGTTTAATAGGACTTGTGTGTATAATTTTAGTTACGAACAAGTTCACAACAACAATAGGTATCAAAAAAATTCCGTAAAATATAAAAGATAAATCAGACACAAAATTATTGTATTATATTTATAGCAAAGTAATTCATTAGCAAGTGTAATAGAGTGATAATCAGACTAACCATAATTTTTCGCGTCCACCACTCATATGAAGCCTCAATTTTTCCTGAAAAGTTAACGGATGGTGGGTTTATTTGTAATATGTCAATTACTCAGTGGATGTTTATGTAAAAAACCCTATTTTTTTTAGGTTACGGACATATATGAAATATATAAAGATAAGAAGCTAGCTTCTTTTTTTCATAAGCTTGAAAAATTAGCTTATAAGCTAGCTGATTTGAGAAGCTAGTCATTTACGAAACGAGCTTTTTCTTAGTCAATGGTCAAATAAGTTCCTGAAACTTATAAGATAGCTGATAAGCCAGTGCTAAACACAGCAAATATAAATTTATTAAAAAATACCAAAAAAAAAGACAAAATATATAGTATAAAATAGCTCAAAATTTTAAAATTTAGCGCAATAATTTTAAAATTAGAAACTCAATAATTTTGAACATTTTAGAGAGAATGGAAATAAAAATTAATCTGTTTGACTTTTCATTCATCAAATTAATTATTCCTTGACCATGTCATCAAATATTTTATAATTTTTCTATTTACATAATATCTAAACATATTAAAATAAACTATATATTAAAATTAATTAAAAAAATTATAAAATGATATGTCAGTCAAATTATTGTGAGCGACAAAAAAAAACAATATTTATATATTATGTAGATAACAATATGAAAATTGATGTCTCATCAGAAAACATTATCCACACTATCAACGATATACAAAAATATACTCATAATATTATTATTATTATTATTATTATTATTATTAGAAGAAGAAGAAGAAGATCAAAATATTAATTAGAACCAAGAGTCAACTGATTACTTTCATTATCCACACGTAGACATGTTCAAGTTGTGGTAGTAGTTGTTTTATACAAATATTTATTATATATTAGATACGTATTGATATCAAGACCTTCATGCAACATTTAATTTGATAGATTAATTTGGCAAGAAATTTAATTTATTTCTTTTCTAATTAAATATTTTGATAAAATTTTATGGAAATATTTCCTAATTGAATTCCGATGATCTTTATTACATAACTAGTATAACACCCGTGTAATTACACGGGAACACAAAAAATAACTTTTATGTAAATATATAATATGTAAATCGTTCATTATAAATTTCATAATACTGCTTTATAAACTACACTATTTGTTCTGTTTATGATTACGCAATTCTCATCGCAAGAAAAGATTTCTAGTCTTTCCTGATTTTCACTCTTGATATGGCGACATAAAGCTAACCACGACCGAATACTGGTCTTGAAAGATACATACCGACATGAGAAAGCGTTTGACCTTGACTCTTAAATATAGTCATGGCAAAGCTCATAATAAGTGGAAACTGGCGTATTTAAAATTTAAATGGTAATCTGGTATCTAAGAGACTTAATATCAATTGAATAAATACTTTACTCTCAGAATTATTCCCCGAATTTTTTTGTCCAATAATATGGTTATGTATTTGGATAATTATTAATAATGTGCCATTGCATAATTCTAATAATTGAGCCATATCTTGAATTGGCATAATTGAAAGTCCAACTTACAATTTCAAGATGTGATTTGGAATTCTAGAACACTTGATGCTATTCAAAAAAATCTATTGGATATACTTGATTTTAACTTGTAGAGGACAAAAATTTTGCATATACTAGCATAATTGAGATATATCCGCTTGTCTTTTGAAAATTATAGACATCACGTAATCCTTTACTATCTCCACAACGTCGTTTATTGGCGCCAGGATTGCTCTTTCTTCAAAAAATTACTTTGTGGAAAGTTGCTTATAAGTGAATGATAGTGCTTTCAACAATGGCTATAATATGATATTTGGTATTCCGGATTAGTAAATATCAAGAATATCAATCAAGGTTTCTGTATCGACCTCTTCACCCAGCTCACAATTTACAATTTTGAGGATTTATTCAACGAAGTCCTTAATTTCTTGTAGATGATGAGATGACATTGTTTGTCCAACGATTAATCTCATATTCTTGGTCAGCCTTATGAGTTTGCAATGATACCCAAGTGAAGAAGAGCTTATACTTGAATAACTGATATATGCATTGTCCTTTAGTACAACTTTATATGTAGAATTACACTAAATAATTATGGCAAAGGTAATTTTGGTAATATTCAAAATTTAAAAAGCTTTTGGAAATACATGAGAGATTTTGATTTATAGATAAAATTAAGCACTTCTCAAATTGCAATAAAAAACATAGTAGTAGTATATATAATTTAATTACTTGTATGACCTATTGTAAATATACCTTTTAATTTAAAAAACTACATCCAGGTCCTAGCCTTAAAATTACCAAGAAATTTAACAATTTAGATTATAATATAAGAATAGCTTGGATAAGTTAAAAAATATGCATCAGAATTTTGTCCTAATTAAAAACGACTTTAAAATTTTAAAAAACTACAAAATAAAAAACTCAATTGATTTGATTGAAGTGAAACGGCATATTTACGCTTATAAGATATTTTTTCAAACATTTAGCTTCATATTTAAGAGTATTAAAGTCTACTCATTTTACATTAAAAATAGAAAAAGAGTTGAAGTACTTTTATTAATTTCTGAAACTTGTATTACAAAAAATCTCAGCGGCATTTGGTTGAAGTGAAACTATATGTATATTCATTTTAAAATAAATTTTTGGAATTGCAAATTAAGGAGATTATGACTTATAACTTAAAATTAAGTACTTCCCAAGCCAAAAAAACAAAAAAAAACAACATGATCGTAGTATATATAGGTGAATTATTTGTATGACTTATTGTAATATACTAATCGCATGGTTAACTAATAAACTACATCCATATCCTAGCCTAATTAACATTATCCCCATTTTTTAAAAAAAAAAAAAAATGCCCAAATTTGTTTGTAATATAAGATGAGTCGGGAAAATTATAGGGTACTTTCGAGGCATTGAACGTCATAATTAAGAGTACTAAATTCAAGAAATTTTACATTCAAAAGAAGAGAAAAATAATTAGAGTATTTTTAGTAATTTGTGAAACTTGTATTACAAAAAACTTAAGCGAGATTTGGTTCAGTTGAAACTTTATATTATTTTTATATGATAACTTAATATATAGAAGTATTAAAATTGATACATTTTACATTCATGAGAACACATAAATAGTTGGACACTTTTAGTAATTTCGGAAACTCGTATTAGAAAAAAACCAATTCATATCTGATTATGTTAAACTGTATTTGATGAAATTTTAGTTCTACGTTCTTTTTTGGTCCTTTTTTTTGCCAAAGTGGTCCAAATCATTAAGTATTTAACGATTTCTGTTATATGGCAAAAAAGAGATAATTTAATCCTTACATTTGAAAAAAAATTACATAAATTATTTGGATATAGTTTAAAATACAAAAGTAAATCCAAAACTTTCAAAAATATATAATTGATTTTAAAAATCAATTAAAAATCACTTAAAACGATCAATTTTTATTTTCTGGATTTCTCTTTGTAGATCTAAGGATTAGTATATTACTATTAAATTTAATTTCTTATATAATTTGAAATATATCTTTAAAAATTCATAAAATAAGTAATTATATAATTTAGTAAATATAATTTTTTTCTTTTATTTAGTTATTTTATATTAATTAAATAAGATTTAAAACTAAAATAGACTGATTTATTCCATAGTTTCTTTGATCCATATATAAATAATAATTAAAACCATTGTTTCTACACTTTCAATAATATTTTTTAATAAGATTATTTCGATTTTTTAATTGATTAGGACTTCAAATACCTTTTTAATTATATATATATATATTCAACACTTTTTTTGCAACCAAGCATCTTTAATTTCAGTTGATATTTTTTTATTGATATACCTAATTATAGTGACTAACTAATATAAACTAATTAATTAGTGGAATATATAATATTTTTGCGAGATTTTAGGTTTAAGTTTTTAATATACAGTGCACATTACTATATTAAATTTCTCTTTATTTGGGATTTATATTTTTAATTAATGAAAATATGAAATTATTTTGTAAATATAATCAATTATTATTTATTCATAATTCATATTCCTTAATTCGTAAAAATTAATAAGGTAGATTTGGAGTTATTTGAGGTATAATTATAATGTAATTAATGCAATGATGATTAGGCCAGTAATTGATTATGTGTCAGTTGAAACATGAGAGGCTGACACATAAGCACCCGAAACACCAGCAAAAGACATATGGCAGGCATAGAATGAGAAGTTGTCATTTAGGCTCAGCGTATTCTGCATTAGTATATAGGGGAGATTTGGTTCTTCTTTTCAAAGAACACCATCCAATAACAGGGACGGAGGGAGGGATTGGGGGGGTCCATTTTTGTCCTATATCACTCTTGTACTAGTAAAATTTTATTAAAATATTCAATTAGAATTAAATTAATCGAAATTTGTATCAACTTTATATATCAAATATATTTATTGCAAGAATGTGCATATATATATATATAGAAGAAAAGGGTACTAATGGTCCTAAAGTTTTGGAGGTTTGGCGTACGCAGTACAACGTTTGTCTGATCCGATAATTTTAGCTCTATAGTTCCAAAAAAATGATGTCTAAAGAACTTTTGGCTGAAGTGGCATAATAATAACATGCCACCTCATTAATTTTTTTTAAAAAAATAAAAATAAATACACAGTAATATCCACATCAGCAAAAAAATTAAAATAATCTAAAAAAATTTAAAAGAAAACATAAATCACTTCGCGATTTTTTATAAAAAAGATCCAAAAAAGTTATTTTTTTTATAAAATTTAGTGAGGACGAAAAATAAATTTAAAAAGTCTACAAAAATTAAAAAGAAGGGGAATGAGAGTGATTTATGCTCTTTTTTTTTTTAATTTTTAGACTTTTTTTTATTTTTTTTGCTCGTGGACACGACTTTTATTTTTAATTTGATTCTTCCTTTTTTTATAAAATTTAATGATGAAAATAAATTTAAAAAGTCCCAAAATTAAAAAAAGGGGGAACGGGGTGATTTATGCTTTTTTTCTTAATTTTTTTTTTTAGATTTTTTTACTTTTTTGCTGATGTGGATATGACTATGTATTTGTTTTTATTTTTCATTTTTTCTAAAAAAATTTAATGCGGTGGCGTGTGACTTGTATGTCACTTAATCAAAAGTCTTTTAGACACAATTTTTTTGAAATTTTAAGACTAAAATTATAGGGTCAGACAAACGTTGGATTGCGCGCCTCCAAACCATCAACTCTCTATAAGGTGCCTTTTTTTCTCTCTCTTTCTCTCTCTCTATAAAAGTCAACTCTTCAGTGCCTTTTTTGCTACGATTCAATTTGTATGGATTCAGTTGCGGAGACAAGATCCAGTAGTTGAGCTTAAGAAGATTTTATTTATATGCTTGCTTTATTTTATAATAATATCATCTATATATACCAGAATTATATTGATAATGTATTGTTTTCCCACATTTCATTCTTTATAACTATTTTCTTCTTTTATTCAAAAGTCTGATGTAACTTTCATGGACCCAAAATTCAAATAATGATGACACACAAACACAATGAAGATAGATGTACAAAATGCAAAGTTACAACAATGGTCGATTCTTTAGCAATCAATCATTCAGACCAACTACATAACTATCTCCCATTTATTAGCCCGTGTTTTATAAATGTATGGTTTACCTTCATACATAGACGGACCTACTAATTAATGACATGGTGGTGCATGTGCATCACTTATTTTTTGGGGGAAAAAAATACTCACCTGAAACGTTAGTGGTTCGGATACTGATATAGAAGTTAGAACCGAAATCGATAAGGAATGAAACTGTTAACCCGATAAAAAAAGGGTAATTTCTCGTAAACATACATCGTACAAAATATTGTATAGAAAAAATAAGTTTAAAAGATCTTATCTCTTAATTTCCTTAGCATACATTTGAAAAAAACCCTCCATTCTTGTTTCGATTGTGAGGTTTTGGTGATTAGGGCTTTTAACGATCCAAGATACCCAATAACCCGTCCGAAATACTCGAGACCGATACTCACACGAAATGTTAGCGGTCCGAATACAAGTATTGAAGTTGGGACCCGGAACCGGTAAGGACCGAAACTGGTAATACTCGATACCAGACTCGAGAAGACAATACTCGAACCGAATCGGATCGAGATCGGCCCTAATGAAACCTACTAAACCCGCAGCACCATGGATCTCCAGATTTGAAAATAAACAAATTAAAAAGTACCAAAAATAGAAAATTCTAGGAAAAAGTATAATAACTAAAATACTATAGAATAAATATTAAAAACTGAAAATAAATCCTTAAAATGAATGGGAAAAAGAGGCAAAGCTAAATGAAACCAAAACCCCTAAAATATAAGAAAATAATAATAAATCTAACAAAAATAAAAAAAATAAAAAATTAAAAGAACTACAAAACTGAAAAAAAAAATTGAAAAAAGAAACAACAATCTCAATATGAATTTTGGGAACATATTTTAAGTCATGCTTAAATGTAGCCATGTACTCATATAGCTCGGTCAAATGGGTACAATAGTATTTATATAGATGTGAGCACGCGACTTTGAGTACTCGCGTGCTTATTTGGCCCAGTAAATGAGTATTCTATACTCATTTGGTTGAATACAAGCATACTCGTATACTTATTTCGTCGACTACATGAGTACTCGCGTGCTCATTTGGCCGAGTACATGAGTAATCGTGTCCTTTTTTAGCCGAGTACATACATGTTAGTGCAGGGCTGGGATCGGGTTTTAATTTGAAAAAAAAATATCAGAACCCGAACCCGAAGTGTATTTTTCGGGTCGGGTTCTTTGTAAAATCAGATAGAACCTCGCAGAACACGAACTCGAGCCCGGAGTGTATTCGGATCGGGTTCTTCAAGTTCTCGGGTTGAGTTCTTATGCTTCAGATCTGTATAATATGTATTAAATACACATTCATATTATGCGAAATACACATCCATTCTTGTTTTTTAAGATCGGGTTCTTTAGATTTTTGGGACTATAAAAGAAAGCAAAACACGAACCCAGGCCACGGAATCCGAATGAAGAAAAATAAGAGCAAGAAAATTACAACTCGGCGCAACCTGACCCCAGCCCGATTTTTTGGGTGGGGTTTTTGGATTAGAAGTCCCAACCCTAATTAATGTGAGTAAACACTACTCATATCTTATATATATATATATATATATAAGATTAAGTCCTCCTAATTAATGTGGAGTATTAAGGTTTAAATGTCATTATACCAAATACATAATTTTAATATATAAAATATGGAGTCATAATAATCTATACTACTTCCAATCAATGTTTGAAGAATTTCGAAAGACACATATATTTATCATAAGATTTTAAAGTCTATCTTTTGGTGTGTAATAATTGAATTTCAACAATAAATGAACGATTAAACTACTCACCCATCTTTTCATTTGCTTACAAGCTAACGTTTCTCATGACTATATATAGTCCATTTTATTGTCTTCACCAATTATATAATGCAAATTAATACACAAATGATATATAACCCGATTAATTAATTGTTGTCTCATATCACTTATATCATATAACTAAAATATTAAGTCCTAAAATTTATTGTGGAGTCTTAATGACTTTAATTTTTATGTATTTTTATGTATAAAGTTCAATGATGGGAATGTGAAAAATGTTGTCCTCCTAATTAATGTGGAGTATTAAAGTTTAAATGTCATTATACTAAATACATAATTTTAATATATAAAATGTGGAGTCATAATAATCTATACTACTTCCAATCAATGTTTGAAGAATTTCGAAAGACACATCTCTTTATCATAAGATTTTAACGTCTATATTTTGGTGTGCAATAATTGAATTTCAACAATAAATGAACGATTAAACTACTCACTCATCTTTTCATTTGCTTACAAGCTAACGTTTCTCATGACTATACATAGTCCATTTTATTGTCTTCACCAATTACATAATACAAATTAATACACAAATGATATATGACCCGATTAATTAACTGTTGTCTCATATCACTTATATCATCATATATATTGAAAGATTAGGTCCTAAAATTGATTGTAGAGTATTAATGACACCATTTTTGAAGTGAAAATATATGAAGATTAATGCCATGACATCACTAATTGATTGGAGTATTAATGAATTCAATTTTAAAGTGAAAACTCATTCATATCAACTGTATGTATTGTTAATTCCTTTCATATTGTATCAAATTTAACGAGGCAAATATTAATTGTCTAAAGTTATCAAATTCTTTTCAAGTCTCCTTCATTTAATTATTTGCTCTTTTCATTTGCCTTCAAATAAATGCACAAACCCTTCAACCACCATCATTTGATACTATAATTAACCCCATTTGAAGAGCAAAAAGTACAACTGTTCGAATGGTCAAAGCTAGAACGTAGCAAAGCATTTGGAGAATTCACCCAAGACATGATTTTACAAACCTGTATTATGGGTGGATGTGATTATTTACATATCCCAGAAGTTGGCGTATCACGAGCCATCCGTGCTATGAGGGATCGTACAGGTGTTATGAGAGAGGAGTATGATTATCTCAATGTACATTTATGATCTCGCATGTGATTTTCTCCTTTTCATACTTTTAAAAAATTCTAAGCATTTGCACCATGTTAGAGGTTATTAAGGATGCGGGCGCGATCGATGCAACTCCCAAAAATATCAACGGGTATACAACCCCGACAACAAAACTATAGTCCATCTTATAAATATGGCTTCCGAAAGTGAAGAAGATTATTTCTACGTAGGGTCACCCATAGCACAAGGATTTGTTGAGGATATAGCAACTGTGGATTTAGATCATGCTACTAAAGAAAATATGCATGTGTGTGTTTGTGTTCGTGTAATTATTGTGTCCTAAATAGGATTGAGTGTTGGATGTGAATTGCGCTTCAAAGTCGTAGATGTGATCAATGTTTGAGTAAAATAAGTTAGTTGAACATTGATCGACTTACGTGTTCAATAGTCATCGATGAATGGGGCTAGATATATGTGTGCTTTGAATGCTAACCAATTGGCATGTCTACGTGATAAAAATTTATGGATGAAAAGAAGTTTGAATCTGAGTTTAGAAACTCAGAAGGGTACTTGCGGATTAATAATTCATTGAGATGCCATTGATGTGTTTGGGGGAAGATTTTAAAAAGAAGTTTGAATCTGAGTTTAGAAAATCAGAAGGGTACTTGCGGATTAACAATTAATCCCCACCCAAAAATATAGAATGGAGCTTTTTAGTTGATTATTAATGGTGGAATTATGGGGAAAAAATATGTTAAGGGTGGGAGCAATAGCATCAAATATTATCAATAAGTTGTAAACATGAAAATTGTGAGACATGTAATGGAAGGTATTGCTATTCTAAGGCGTATTGGCGTAATATTTATAGAGATATCTGTTTCCATGACAATATAATCAACTAATATAAAAAATTATGCACGCACATAAGTCTATACATGAGGTACATTTTATCCTTGGTATTTCAGAAATGTGTGAGTCTTAAAGATTTTTAAACATTATTTTCTGGGATATAAAGAAAGTGGTTGACACTCTACTAAAAGTGATAATACGATTCAAGTAACATTTTAATGATGTTCTGGAAATATACATGAGTACCGAATTTGTTATCCTCATGAGAGGCTAAAAAAAATATTTTTATTTTCTTGATATGTAGTCAAATCAACGAAAGAAAACATCACATGTTTTGGTGAAAAATGTAACCCATCTAAAACTTACACTACAAATATTTTAAAAATAAAAAAACACCAAGACAACAACAAGAAATAAACTATAAAGTCAACAAAATGATTACATTTACGTAAACATTAACGAAATACTTAAAACAATCAACAAAGATCTCCCGCGGCAGCCTTAGTTATAGATTGTTGTATATTCGGCAATTTACACAAATATTACGCGATGAACACTTAGATACAACATTTGTGCATCGCACGGATCAGTGAGTTTTAGTACATCTGATTTGAACAGATAAACTAAAAGTGTTTGCTAAAATAACAAAATTCGACATATTAAAAATATCACCTTGAATAATGAATAAAAAGGAAAAAGTATAGAATTTTGTCTCGAAGTCATTTGTAAATTATAATAACCAAATAAAAAAAGTTAATTTTTAGGCATAAGAAGAATGTGGAAGAAAACCCCGATTTACCACTCTAGTTAAGCACAAGAAAAATAAGACAAGCGTGTTTCAAAGCAACTCACAACAAGAAAAAAACAATGAGGTTGACACTATCAATAACTGATTCGACAACATCAAATGTTACCACATTTGCCATCATCATCTTCTAACAATGATACAGATTGTTAGGTGATGAAAGATGATTACAACAGTCATTACGAAGGCCAAGAGTAGTTAAATTTGCAGATTTACCTTTTGCAACATTAGCAAGATGTTACTTAACTACAATAATGAGTTATGGAGAGTGCAGTTTTGTATCATTTATGATATATGAAATGCATATTAAGACGGAAATATTATACATAAGTGTTATATTGATCGATCTTAATATTGGTCGAAATTATAACTACGGGATTTCGTTAAAATATATAAACTAACACAATTGATATACAAAAACTTGGGAGAAATAAATGGACAATGAGCCACATCACATAACAAAGCCCAATTACTTTGTATTGAATATGAGTCGTCTAAGACCAATACTCTTATGAAACATCAAGCACATATCAACTAAAATAATCCCAATACATTACATATAACTAATTATATAAAACTTATATTACAAACATTAAAAAAAAGGCTATAATCTTCTCAAAAAGCAACAAACAAAATCCGACGCAATCTTGATAACAAGTATTCAACCATCTGTACCAACATCATGTCCAAACCACGTACATATTCAACCAAAATCACGGTCGGTGCAACACACGGGTTCGTAAAGCCTCCTTATATAAATATACCAATACCTGTTTGACCGATATATGGATATTGGAGTACTACTCAAAATCTTTTAAGTAGGAACACGATAATTTTCCATGAGTTGTTGGCTGATTTTTGTTTAGCAAATGATGATTTGAATTGGTCGAGAGAGGGAGTCGGAGACTAACAATCTGAATCCATTTTTCATTTGACTAGAATATAATAATACTAATACTTTACGAATTAATTAATGTTGCATGCATGTTACTACTACTGACTATTAATGGAAACCCATAATTTAATCTGTTGATCTAATCAAACACTAGCTCGCTCTATATAAAGATATGAATCAGCTGCAAGCATAAATCAACTTCAATATCTCCATATATATATATATATATATATATATATAAGATTAAAATAATTAAATGGCATCGTTTGGCATGAAGAAGGAGATCAGTCGTCTTCCTCCCGTGATCCTGCGGCAGGCTATGGCACTGATCATAGTACTGATCATACTTCCAGCTGCCCCACAAGCACACTCTCTTGTTTGCTGCAGTGTCTGCGAGAAGATAAAACCCGAGTGCAGCAGAGTTTGTACGTCGCTGCCAAATGCAAGTGCTACGCAGACGTGCTTTCAGAGGTGCCTATCAGACTACGCAACTTGCAGCCGCATGTGCCGCCCCTGTCCCTAACTTCACTAACTTATATGAATGCATATTTATTTGTACCGTCTCAGCTTTTATAACTTCAAGTCATCAATAGTTATTAATTAATAATTGCATCGTAATTGTTGACATTTTTGGCCAAATGATTATTTATGTTATGGGCCGGCACTTCTTGCAGCCCGGCTCAGACGGTTTTTAAATGCCACTCCCGGCTTCCCTATTCTCACCCGTTGGATGTGAGTTGACCTATCTCTACCATCCATCCCCTATATTTAAACCCCCCACCCGTAACCCTAGCCTCACTTCTCTCTCGGTTTTTTTTCCCTCACCCCCCCTCTCACCTACCCGCCGTCTGCCATGGATGGAAAGGTTTTCTTTCCTTTCTCCTGCTCGGCTTCGCGGTCCCAATTTGGAAGGGGATCGAAACCCGTATCATCCTTTGATACGATTGGATTCGATCCCCCAAAAATCGGTGGCTTCGACCGGTTGGTGTTTTGCCTATTTAAGGCCGGCGATTTGGGATGAGGGAAGACACGAAAAAACGAACGAAAATAAAACCCTAATTTTCTAAGTGAGGAAGAATCGATCTGTGTTTTTCTTGGTGAACATTTTTCTGAGTGAAAACCATTTTTCTGAGTGAAAACCTTTTTCTGAGTGAAAAGCTACTTGAGGCATTTTTGGGGGGTTTTCGGGGATAGTTGGAAACCAGCCGTGGTGTTTTTTCGTCTGGGCTGTTGGCCGCGGATTCGTACGGAGCCTTGGACGAGGGTACTTGATAGAGGAGGACTGAGCCGAGGCCAAGTTCCGGTCATCCCTCACCACCGTCCACCGTGTGTTCGGATCTTTGTGATCCTTTCGGTTTGAATTTCTGGCATTTTTTTTGTTTCCTGTTCTGTGCATTAATCTGCCTTTCGGGATTAATTAGTTTTTCCTGTTTTTATTCCGTGTAATTCGTTTGCTGTGTAATTTGTTTGCTTCGGGAATTTATTTGTAATTTGTTTACCTCGCTGTTTTGTAATCGTCTATGTATTCCGAATAGTTTCCCCACAGTGGTATCGGAGCCCTTTAAAAGGGGTTTCTATTCGGAAGGGCATACGAGTTTCGGCCGAGGAATCCGCTCAGGTATTACACTCCTTACTCTCCCTTAAGTTTTCGGTATTTTTGAGTTGCTGCTCCTCGGTATTTATTTTTAGCTTCCGTCTGCTTCTGTCTTGGTGACTGTGATTGTTTCGGTTTTGTGATACCTTGTGTTGAGACTGTTGAATTCGTTATCTCTGGGCATACCAAACCCCCTTGCCTGGACCGTAAGTGTTCCTCGGATCTTGTGGGGGCTCCGGGATACGATTCCAGCTCGTATCATTTTTTTTTTTAAAATCTGGTGTGATTTTTTAAACTGTGTGTTATCTGTGTGATATTGGTATTCGACTCCAAAATCTGGTGTGATTTCGTTCGTTGTGGTATCTTCGTGATATTTATCTGTCACCTCGGTTTTTCAGTTTAATTAGTACCTTGTGCTGGTATTTTAAAATCTTGTGTGATTTCTTATAAATACTAAAATGGGTTCTCTAACTTCATTTACAATGGCACCTTTTGACGGTAAAGGAGATTTTAGAATTTGGCAACAAAAAATGAAATCTATACTTGTCCAACAAAAATGTTTTAAAGCCATTGAAGGTACTTTCCCATCCGATGTGTCTTCTGAAAAACGAGAGGAATTAATTGAGTTTGCTCATTCCTCTATAATCTTGAACTGTCGACTGTGATTAGACGAATAGGTAGAACCGATAATGCAAAACATCTTTGGGATAAACTTGAGGAAGCGTTCTTGAAAAATCTTTGCCAAATAAATTATTCCTCCTCGAAAAGTTTTTCCGTTACAAGCTGGACTTGAATAAAGATATTGATGGCAATCTTGATACCTTTACAAAGTTAGTTCAAGATATAAAACAAACTGGTGATAAAAACATTGATAATTATTCCCCTATTGTGCTCTTGAATGCTATCCCAGATGCTTATAATGATGTGAAATCTGCCATTAAGTATGGTAGGGATTCTGTGACCTTAGATACTGTTATAAGTGGCTTGAAGAGTAAGGAATTAGACTTGAAAGTTAATAAGGTCCATAAACCGGTTTCTGATGTCAATTTTGTAAGGTCTAAACCACACCTTAAAAAGAAACCGTTTATCAAATCTGATTTTGAAAAGTCTAATAAGAAAAAGGGGCAATGGAAGGATAAATCTAAGTTCCGGCCTAAAAACCGCAAATGCTATAATTGTGGTGAATCGGTCATTATATACATGAATGCACCAAACCTAAAAAGAATTCACCAAATGATCGTGCAAACTTTACTTGGGGATGTCTTTACATTATTGATAATATGCATCTTCTGTGAATTCGTTGCTTTCTGTCTAAGTGAAAATGAATGGTTCCGGATTCTCGGATGCACTCACCATATGACACCTTATAAAAAAGATTTTACGAGTTATACTAATCTTGGTGATCGGTATGTGTATATGCGATAAAATGAAACGGGTTGTGGCGGGGTTGGGAATGTTTGTTTGAAATTTCGATGGTACTCAATTTACTTTAAAAATGTCGACATATCCCGATTTGTCTAACAATTTGATATCCTGCACTACTTTGGAAGATGAGGGTCTTAGGGGTTCATGGGGAAATGGTTATATGAAAATTTGCAAAGGTTCCTTAACGTTGTTTAAAGGAATCCGGAAATTTAATTTATATATTTGCCAAACTGAAATTGCTGCATGTTCCAACCTGGTTTGTGCAGATAAAACCGAATTATGGCATAATAGGTTAGGACACATGAGCATGAAGGGATTAGATATCTTGCATAAACAAAAGTGTTTTGGAAAAGATAAAATCTCTAAATTGTCTTTCTGTGACTCTTGCATGTATGGCAAACAACATAAAACCCAATTTCCGAAACCTCCCAATTCCCCTGATCCTGTTTTCGAAAAAACTGGTAAGAGTACCAATGTGCTTGATTATGTTCATGCTGATGTTTGGGGTCCTGCCAGTGTCCCGACTCATGGGAGAAACCGTTACTTCTTGTCAATCATTGATGATTATTCTAGGAAAGTTTTTGTTTTTCTACTCAAATTGAAATCTGATGTGTTCGAAAAATTTCAAACTTGGAAAACTTTAGTGGAAAATCAAACCGGAAAGCGGATTAAAAAGATAAGGACCGATAACGGTCTTGAATTTTGCAATACTCAGTTTGATACTATGTGTTCCGAAAACGGCATCCTTAGGCATAAGACAGTTCCTTACACCCCTCAACAGAACGGGGTGGCTGAGCGGATGAACCGAACCCTCCTTGAAAAGGTTAGGGCTATGCTCGCCACTTCTGGACTGTCCAAAAGTTTTTGGGGTGAGGCTCTTTTAACTGCTGCCTATCTTATAAATAGATCACCTTCTATACCTCTGAATGGTAATTATCCCGAGTCTGTGTGGTCGGGTCATGCTGTTGATTTTTCAAACATTCGTGTGTTTGGTTGTGCTGCTTATGTGCATCAAAATGTCGATAAACTTGAGCCGAGATCCTTGAGATGTGTTTTTCTTGGATATCCTGATGGTATTAAGGGTTATCGATTATGGGTCAGATCTGAACCCGGGTTGAAAGTGATCACTAGTAGGGATGTAGTGTTCAATGAAACTGAATTTCCTTGTCTTAATAATCCATTACCTGCTCCTGTGTTAGCTGCCGATAATACTCCCCACCCTGTTCAGATTAGGGTGGAGCATCTTAGTGATAATGAGCTGCCTGCTGAAACTGATAATATAGAAAATCCTGAAAATCAACCTGATAATCAATCTGAAAATGGAGACGAGTCTGAATCTGTTCCCGATTTGTCTGATTATCAACTAACTAGGGATAGGTCTAGAAGAAATGTTAGAAGACCTATACATTTAGATGATTTCCACATGGCTTCTCTTGCTTTCAATGTGTTTGATATGCTTGATGGAAATGAACCTAAATCTTACAATGACGCTCTGTTGTCTGATAAATCAAATGAATGGTTAAGTGCTATGAATGAAGAAATGACGTCCTTGCATGCTAATAATACTTGGAAACTTGTTCCAAAACCTAAGAACTGTTCTTTGATTGATTGTAAGTGGTTATTTAAAGTCAAAAAGGATGAGGATGACATCAGATTCAAAGCTAGGTTAGTAGCTAAAGGTTTCACTCAGCGCGAAGGTATTGACTATACCGAAATTTTTGCTCCCGTAGTTAAATTCACCACTGTTCGCATCATGCTTGCATTAGTTGCACATCATAATTGGGAGTTGAAACAATTAGATGTAAAAACAGCATTTTTGCATGGTGAATTAAAAGAAACCATCTACATGAAACAACCGGAAGGTTTTATGGATGCTAACCATCCGGATTATGTGTGCTTGCTGAATAAAACCTTATATGGCTCAAGCAGTCCCTAGAGAATGGAACAAGAAATTTAATGATTGCATGTTGTCCTTAAAATTACGCCGAAGTGCTTATGACCCATGCCTTTATTTCAAGATTGATTGTGATGTTCCTATGTTCCTTCTTATTTATGTAGACGATATGCTCTTGATAAGTTCATGCATTAAGTCTATTAATCATGTCCAAAATCGCTTAGGTGAACAATTTGACATGAAATACTTGGGGGATGCTAAAAGGATTTTAGGAATGAATATTGTTCGGGATAGATCGAAAGGCACTTTATTTTTAAATCGGTCCTCTTACATTGGTAAAATTTTGGAAAAATTTTCTATGGTGATGCAAAATCATTGGTGTGCCGGCTTCTCATTTCTTATTATCCAAAACTCGCCTCCAAAACGGAATCAAATTCAAGAAATGAGAGCTATCCCTTATGCTAATGCAATTGGATCATCATGTACCTTATGGTGATACTGCACTGATATTGCTTATCTTTGTGAGTCATTTAAGTAGGTATATGGCTAATCCTGGGAAGCCTCATTGGGAGGCTCTTAAGTGGCTACTTCGGTACTTAAAGAATTCTGTTTCTGATGGACTTGTGTTTTCTAAATCTAATGATGGGGTTAACCTTAAAGGTTATGTTGATTCTAATTATGCCAATGATCGGGATGAATGTAAGTCCACAACTTCATATGTGTTTACCTTATGTGGCTCATGCATTTCTTGGAAATCTCAACTTCAGCATATAGTTACTCTGTCTACTACCGAAGCTGAATATATTGCCACTACTGAAGCCTTTAAAGAGGCTATTTGGTTGAAAGGTTTACTTAATGAAATTGGTGTTCTTCGTGACAATGTTGTGATTTTTTCTGACAGTCAATCTAGCATACACTTGTGCAGAAATCCGGTTTTCCATGATCGTACAAAACATATTGACGTCAGGCGACATTTCATCCGTGATATAGTCGAAAAAGGCATAATTGATTTGAAGAAAATCCCGTCCCGCCTAACCTCGCAGATATGGGCACGAAGTGCCTACTACCGAGAAAGTCAGATCTTGCAAGTCGATACTAAATATCGACTCCTTCAACTGAAGACTCTCCTGTCGCTATCTTTGTGATAGCTTTGCTAGTTTTCTCTGTGACTCCTAGTTTTTCCTTTCTTAGTGATTGTTTAATGTCTTTATACTTGTACTAACTTTGTGTGGTGTGCAGGTGGTGTTACATTCGGCGATGATGACCTCCCTATCACGAAAGTACCCCGATGGCTCATTTGGTCCGGGTGGAGATTTGTTGACATTTTTGGCCCAAATGATTATTTATGTTATGGGCCGGCACTTCTTGCAGCCCGGCCCAGATTTTTAAATGCCACTCCCGGCTCCCCTATTCTCACCCGTTGGATGTGAGTTGACCTATCTCTACCATCCATCCCCTATATTTAAACCCCCCACCCGTAACCCTAGCCTCACGTCTCTCTCGGTTTGTTTTCCCTCCCCCCCCCGCTCACCTACCCGCCGTCTGCCATGGATGGACAGGTATTCGTTCCTTTCTCTGCTCGGCCATGGTCCCAATTTGGAAGGGGATCGAAACCCGTATCATCCTTTGATACGATTGGATTCGATCCCCCAAAAATCGGTGGCTTCGACCGGTTGGTGTTTTGCCTATTTAAGGCCGGCGATTTGGGATGAGGGAAGACACGAAAAAACGAACGAAAATAAAACCCTAATTTTCTAAGTGAGGAAGAAACCGATCTGTGTTTTTCTTGGTGAACATTTTTCTGAGTGAAAACCTTTTTCTGAGTGAAAAGCTACTTGAGGCATTTTTGGGGGGTTTTCGGGGATAGTTGGAAACCAGCCGTGGTGTTTTTTCGTCTGGGATGTTGGCCGCGGATTCGTACGGAGCCTTGGACGAGGGTACTTGATAGAGGAGGACTGAGCCGAGGCCAAGTTCCGGTCATCCCTCACCACCGTCCACCGTGTGTTCGGATCTTTGTGATCCTTTCGGTTTGAATTTCTGGCATTTTTTTTGTTTCGCTCGTGCATTAATCTGCCTTTCGGGATTAATTAGTTTTTCCTGTTTTTATTCCGTGTAATTCGTTTGCTGTGTAATTTGTTTGCTTCGGGAATTTATTTGTAATTTGTTTACCTCGCTGTTGTGTAATCGTCTATGTATTCCGAATAGTTTCCCCACAGTAATTGTAATGCTTGTTTCTCAACTGTATCGTGTGTTTTCAGCCTTTATAATTCGAAACTTTATGAATGGTTGTCGTTGTTCGTTGTTATTGTTATTGTAGCATACATCGACAACAAGTTGATTCGGTTCATCCACTACAAAAAGAGGTAAACTACAGATCCGGTCCCCGGAGAGTCGATCTTTAGCATCAAGCTCGTGAAGCAAAAGATTTTACTTAAGCAAAATAATAGGATTCATGAAGAGAAGAAATAGAATTTCAATAAAATAAAGTAGGAAATACACCTTCCGTCCCCTAAACTTATTCCTGAAAATCTCCGACATAGATTTTAATAAAAAAAATCATTGAGTGTATTGTGGAGAAGTAGTCCCATATTAATATAGTATTAAGTTAATTGATGTCCATAAATGATATAGAAATAAATTTGGAGGACATACATAAAGGTAGGAATAAATATGGGGGATGACGGGAGTAAGACTTTGTTCTTTTGAACTGAACTGAACTGAATGGATCTGAACTGAACTGAACTGAACTGAACTGAACTGAAATATATATTAAGGGTAAATAATAATAATAATAATGGTAAATAATAATAATAGTAATCAACAACAACAACGATAATAGTAATATTATTAGTAATAATAACAATAATAATAATTCAGATTGATAATAATAATAAGAAGAAGAACTGAACTGAGAACTGAATGGACCTGAACTGAACTGAACTGAACTGAAATATATATTAAGAGTAAATAATAATAATGGTAAATAATAATAATAATAGTAATCAACAACAACAACGATAATAGTAATATTATTAACAATAATAACAATAATAATAATTCAGATTAATAATAATAATAATAAGAAGAAGAATTGAACTGAACTGAATGGATTCGAATCAACTCAATCGAATCAATGGACTCGAATCGAATCAATCAAAATCGAAAAATTGAAAAATAAGTCCAAAAGAACAGGGCCTAATTCACAGGACATCACCCAGTAGAAAATCAGAGCTAACATTACTAAAAATTGGCTATAATAGCTTCACAAAAATGTGAAGTTAAAGAAGTTGACTATGAAGCTTTTGTGCTTTAGCTTCACATATGTGACGCTAAGATGTGAAGCTAAAGAAGCTGACGCTAAAGAAGCTTTAGCTTCAATGTTTGACCGTTGAACCTAAAGAATTAAACTTTAGCATCAACAACGTGAAGCTAAAGAGAATGTAAAATAATTACCCTAACTACATTAGCTTCACATGGGTGAAGTTAAAGCCAACGTAGGGAATATTATTTTTTAAGTTTTGACGTCAAACAGGTGACCCGAAAGATAGTCCATCAATTTTAAATATTATATCTTTAGCGTCACATGTGTGACGCCAAAGAAAGTCCAGCAATTTTAATTATTATATCTTTGGCGTCAGATGTGTGACGCCAAAGAAAGTCCAGCAATTTTAAAATATTTTTATTTATTTGTTATTTGAATTAATTAAATATCCTAAATAAGAGAAAGTTTGCCATTAAATTATCCAATATATTTTATTTAATTATTTATTATATTACAGTTGCTTATTAATGAATATTATTAAATATAAATTTAACAGTATTACCTATTATATTTTCGTAGGTTAATAATGAATGTTATTTATTCTTATACTATATTTCCTACTTATATTTAATTTATCTTTCAAATTAAATCAATTTCCAAAATATTTAAGCATAAATAAATATAATGTAATTTAAGTTCTTAATGTTATAATTATTAAATATAATTTAAAATTTATTATATATAGTATTTAATATTTAAACCAATACAAATCTGTACATTTAAAGTTATTTGTATCCAAAATTATAGTATTTCTTAATATTTAATATAATTTTAATATTTAAAATTAGTATCCAGAATTTGTATTTAAGAAGAAATATTTTTTTAAAAAAAATCGACTATCACATATTGGCGTCAAATATATGACGCTAAAGCTTTAGTCTTTGGCGTCACATATGTGACACCGTTTAAGGAAAAATATTTTTTTAAAATAAATCGACTATCACATATTGGGGTCACATGTGTGACGCTAAAGAATAAAGCTTTAGCGTCACATATGTGACGCTAATATGTGGAATAAAATAAAATAATAAATTTTGCAGAATGGCGTCACATATGTGACGCCTTTGTTTAAAAGTTGTTGACTGTTTTTACCTAAATTTAAGACGTCACATATGTGACGCTTTTGTTTACTTTTTTTATCGCTTTTATTTCTTTAGCTTCACTTTTTCGGGTGAAACTAATAGGGTGAAGCTAAAGACACCTTTGTTTAGTAGTGTAATTAAGACAATCATTTGAGCTCGATCATAATCTTCAAAATTCCCTAAAAAAAATCATCGTGCAAGTATAAATAAGAACAAACAACCATAAGAAAACTAGTAAAACTAACCGACTAAAAAAACAAAAGAAAAAAGAAAAAGTAGTAAATATTGGTTCCTTCGCAACAACCACTAAATTTAACGTCTTCAGCCAAACGCCTGTATAATTAAAATTATCCGGTATTTAAAGCAAATGATGAGAACTTTCGATGTCACTTGCCTTCTCCTCCTTTGAAAACTACATGTGGAGAGGGTGATAATGGAGCTAGTCCTGCATCTTCACTGCTCTCCTCATCATTAGAAATTAGAAAATAAATCTTTGAACACTCAAAATAAGAGGACTGCTTATTATTCACTCCTTAAGTGAAATTAATTTCAAGATTTTTAACTTTCAAGACCTCATCCTCCTCTTCCTCTTGTTTTTTTATGATGATGATGGTTTTTGATGCCTTATTAGTTGGTAATAACTACGGAGCTATTTCCTATATAGGGATTGATTATGGTGGAAACACCCTTAATGGTGAAATATAGAAACCAATTGTATTATTAAGTAATTTCATTGCATATTTGTTATTATTTGTTGCATCAAGCTGGTCGCTAGTACATGCAACAAATAATGCAATAGAAAAAGTACATAAATGCATATAATCCTACTCATCTACAGCCGTTAGATCACTAATATCAATGACCTACAAAAGTTTCTAGATTTCACAAGATAATTAGTTTTCGTACGATCTATTTCATATATATATATATTGCATCGGTGGAGGTAAACTTAAAAATGACAATTTTGGGTAGCATATGCATGCAACATAGGACAACATTCATCACAAATGATGCCCTTTCTTCAAGGTCACTCCTACAACATTTAAAGTACACTTTTTTTTATCGGTAAATAAATTATATTGATCAAAATTGGCGGTGTAACACACCTCGAGCGCGGCCCGATACAAAATACAAGAGGGTAACCACAAGTTGGCTAATCTCTCATATGCAAACGAGGCAGAATCAAATCAAAAGAGTGGGTAGCCACAGGCCGGCTCCTCACTCAAATACATCAACATCAGTAAGTATGGCCTGGCATGTTCTTATTCTCCAAATCATTCAAGACATGTGGCTAAAGAGCATAAAGAGATATATAGACATGAATCTGAATTTTCCAGATAATAGATTCTATTCGTGGAGTCTCATTCTCAAAAATCTTTCGGTTTCTGGCATTCCAGATATGGTAGACTGTCGCGGCCAAGGCTGCTTTCTTCCATTTCGTTTGCCAACCCGCCCCTTTAACTTCCTTTTTGATCCACTTAAGGGCACTCTTAAGCGTTGACATGCGTCAACTAATTCCGGTTCAGTCCCGCATAGGTGTCCAAATCTCTTCGCTGAATCTGCATTCAAAGAAAAGATGCACGATTGTTTCGTGGTGCAGGTCACAAAGCACGCAAGTTGGGTTCATCTCAAGAAAACCAAGTCTGTCCTTGGTTCGTAGCCGTGATAATGCACATAAAAACAAAATGAATGAGTGCTTGGGTGTATTATAGGCCCCCCAGACAGCTCCCTTCCAAGGGACACAAGTTCCTTTTGGTCGGAAAAATCATAACTACCACTCAAACATGTAGTTTGTCGAGCCACACTCCATTTTTGGAGGGCAGAGCAAGCTAATTGATGACCTCCCAGCCTTTCTATAATGTCATTTCGTGTGGAGAAGAGATTTTTAAAGAGGGGGGAGTCATTCTTGTGTATTTGCCAGTCCTATATAGAAACTCCACAAAGGTACACATGATGGATCCATTTGTACCATAACGAATCCTTTTTGGCTTGCATGTTCCAAAGAGTTTTTGAAAGTAAGGCCTGATTCCATGCTTTAAGGTCTCTGAATCCGAGACCACCCTCCGACCGAGGTAGACAGGTGTTCTGCCACGCAACCGGAGCACCCTTGGATCCCCAAAGGAACCGACGACATATTAGGATAATCCTGGTACGAACAGTAGCAGGGAGAGGGAATATACTCATCCAAAAGCATTCAACACCCTGCAAAACATATCTAATAAGCTCCGAACGCCCCGCATAAGAGAGAGTGGAGGAGTTCCACACATTGACAAAGGAGGCGATTTTGTCCACAAGCTCGCTGAATTGCCCCACCGTAATACGTTCAGCCGAGAGGGGTATGCCAAGGTATCTAAATGGCATAACTCCTTCGGTTAGCTGCGTGTCCCTAAGGATGTTGCTGGTTACAGGACTATTAACCCCGGCCATATAAATGTTGGATTTAAGCACGTTCATTTGGAGGCCCGACTTAGCCCCGAATTCTCTCAAACTATCCATAAGAATTTTGATGGATTTTTCGTCCCCTCTTGAAAGGAGCATTAGGTCATCCGCAAAGGCCAGATGTGTAATCCCAAGTTTATCGCATTTTGGGTGAAATTTAAATCTAGACCCCTTGACCGTTTTGGACTTGATCAGTCTAGAGAGGTATTCGAGGCAAATAACAAAAAGATAGGGAGAAAGAGGATCCCCTTTTCGCAACCCTTTGGCCCCTTTGAAATGTCCGCATAATTTACCATTAACCAAAATCGAATAGGATGTGCTTGAAACACATTCCATAATCCTGCCCACGAAACTTTGAGGGAAGCCCAACCCGTCAAGTACTTGTCTTAGAAAGGTCCAAGATATTGAGTCAAATGCCCTCCTGAGATCGATTTTAATTGTGCACCTCGGGGATATTCTTTTACGCAAGTATTTCCTTAGTAATTCCTGCATAAGATGAATATTATCCACCATATTTTGCCCCTTCACGAAAGCAGCTTGTGCTTCGTCAATTATACAGTTCATAACCGAGCTTAATCGTGCTGCTACAATTTTGGAGCAAATCTTATATATGACATTACAACAAGCGATTGGACGGTAATCATTGACGCTAGTTGAATGGCTGGACTTAGGAACTAACGTGACAGCTGTATGGTTGATTTGTCCGAGCATCCTGTCGTAATGAAAGAACTCCATTACAGCTGCAGTCACACTTGGACCCACTGTACTCCAACTTTTCCGAAAGAATGTAGATATGAACCCATTAGGCCCAGGAGATCTTTCTCCCGCGATATTGTTCAACGCGCTTTTAACTTTCAATTCTGTAATGGGTCCAGATAAGAACTCACAATCCTCTGCAGTAATAATCGGCCCCGAACGGATGACAGCTATGTCAATCTCCTCAGTATTCACTTTATTCCCCAAAAGTTTTTTGTAGTAGTCCACAAATTCTTCTGAAACCTCGACTAAAGAGGTGGTACTATGACCGTCATCTCTGATCACAGAGGCAATGAAATTTCGTTTGACATTACGCTTAACAATGGCGTGAAAGAATTTGGTACACTTATCGCTATGTATTTGAAATTGGGTCATAGCTTTTTGCTGGAAAAAATGCTTCTCTACCTTACCCAGATTAAAAGCGATACGTCTAAGATTCGGAAGGTTGGCTCGGGCATCCGCTTATCGTGAAGAAACTATTGGGCTTCCTTTAATTTCTGTTTCGCGTCCTTCGCACGGGCTGAAATGTGGGAATAATGTTTGGTATTAAGTTCTTTCAGCTTCGATTTTGCTGCCTTAAGTTTGTTACAAAGGATGAATTGTGCAGTGCCACACACATGTTCTTGCCAGGCCTCTTCAACAGTGGGAATGAAGTTAGCATCCTCCGTCCACATGTTAAAAAATCACCAAGGTGTTCCCCCAATTCTCGAATGATCAAAGATTGATTTTACTTCGTCTTTCACAAACGTGGATCGGTACTTGGTATGATCTAGTTTAGAACTTGGTATGAGAAGAAAATAACTTTTTGTAAGATGTTATGCGAATAGTTTCTTTTGGTTAAACATGTTATGTGAATAGTTATGATAACTTGGAGCACATAAATTATCACAAGTTCGGTAGCTGTTATATATTTGCCAAGTATACTGATACATGTATGATATTCGATTAAAATTTCGATGAAGCCACTCAATTGCCACACTAGAAGCTTATTTTATTGTTGATAAACTTTTTATGTATTAATCATGCATGTAGAAACTTTTAAATAAATTAGGGGAAGATTTTTCTATTATTTACCAAGTATGAATCCGATTTTCCATTCTTTTTATAGGCTGGTGTTAAGAAAGCTCTAGAAAAGGAAGGTGTTGAGGCTGCTAATAAATTGGTTCATAGTGGCAAGGAACACAACCCCATCTTGGCTAATTGAGAGGCTTATTCAGAACAAGGAATCGAAGTCAAAATCTTCTTCAACATCATGTACAACGTCTGTTCCAGATCAGTAAATGTCAGACTTGACTGCAAAGATTCGGGCTCAACTTCAACAAGAAATGGATGAGAAACTTGACCAAAAAGTTCGAGAGATGATGAAAAAATTGGTTGTCCAGAATCCCGATTTAAGTCTTTCTCAGTATTTACGTTATCTTTCGCATTGTTTCGGATTGTGATGGTATTAATGCGGTGGTACTGAAATTAGCTTTTGGATGGTACTAAGTTAGTTATTTTATGGTACTTAAGTTAGGTTTTGACTGGTTTATTTATGTTGAATGATGATTATGTCGTGGTTTATTTGGATGGCTTGAAAAGCCTTGCTTATGTAAAACTTTGACAGGTTATTTGATTATGGTTTATTTGAATGGTTTTATTATGGTTTAAACTATTACCAGAACAAAAAAGTGTTCATAAAATAAATGTTACAATAATGGAAAAGGGTGTTGCCAAAACAAAAGTGTGTTTCAGCAGCTGGTGTTACAGTGGGGATTAGTGGTGTTGCCATTGGTCTATAGTAACACGTTTATGGGTGTTGCTAGAGAGATACTGGTGTTGCCATTGGTCTACAGTAACACTTTTATTGGTGTTGCTACAGAGGTAAAAAGTGTAGGCATTGGGGTCTGTAGCAACACATTTACCCTGTGTTACCATAAAGTTAAAAAGTGTTGGCATAGACCTCTATGGTAGCGGCCGTTTTTGTAACACCACCAAATTTCGAAAAAGTTTTACCGTAGCATATTTTTTTGCTTTCAACAACACTTTTTACCCATTTTAGCACACTTTTTTGGGTGTTGCTGAAGGCCATTTATGGCGTAGTGATACCACGCAAGGTGAATGATCTGAGATTCCAGGTGGTAGAAAGGCGGCATGGGCAAAGAAATCGGCTTGAACCCAATTGTCATCCACCATGGCCCTGTCTAACTTAGTCCAGACTGTATTATTAGTCCATGTATGATAAAACCCCGATGATTGGATATCAGTTATATTCAGTGTTTCACAACATGCCCCGAAGTCAATAATATCCTTGGTTACGACCGGCTCACCATTGATTCGTTCTTCCCGCTTAAGTACTGAATTAAAATCACCCAAAAGAAGCCAGGGCAGGTTGTTTACTGGCTTCTTCTCCTCCAAATTATTCCAAAGGAGCTTCCTCTCCGGGTTTGAATGCAGCCCGTAAACGAAACTAACAAAGAAGCAATGCTTACTAACTTTGCAAGTTACGGTAGCATGAATTACTTGCGGATGAATATCGGTCACAATGAGATCCACCTTCGCTGGATTCCAAAGAATTACAATACGGCCTCTATCTACAACATCAAAATTACTAGTGTAACTCCAACCTAGTAATCACTTCTCAACAAACCAAGAAAGACGATGCAGGTCTGTCTTAGTTTCGATAAGTCCCAGAATATCAATTTTGTTCTCACAGATGAGCTTGATCACCTCATCCTGCTTTAGGGCGCGTTAAAGCCCCTAATATTCCAAGCTGCTATAATCATTGTTTGAAGGAAAGGGCTGACCCTTTCTTCAAAATTTTGATGTTATTGATTTCTCTCCTCTGGTAGAGTTGTTGTTTAAGTTTCACTGAAGGGGGATGCATACCATAGCGACTACAATCGATCCCTTCCTTCACAAGCCTATTCTTTTTTCCGACGGTGTGGAACTCTATAGCTGTGGGTGCATTGATCTCCGTTTCGGATTGCTGGGATTCCGATTGGACAGGCCTTTTGCTAGTTGAATTCTCCACAAGCACATATTCCGTGTCATTAGTGGAAGCTGTATAACGATTACTCGAATTGTCCTCAGCACACTCAAGCTGATTGTGCATCTCGGCAGTGTCGGTTTGCCCCGCGTCAGGTGGCAATTCCTCTTTTTTTGCCTTTATCATCTCTATTGGCATGGGGTGTGGGGGCAGAAATAATCACTTGCTTGCAATTGCCAAGATTATGCCCAATGTGGTTGCATTGGCTACAATATTTGGGTTCATACTCGTAACACACTTCTTGCTCGAAAACAAAGTCGGTCTTGGTTACTACATTAACTGTCCGGATCAATTCCTTTGAGGCATCTACTTCAACAAGGACCCTGGCATAATTGCAACGTCCTTTCGTCTGAGTCATTTTGTCGGTTGTAATAGGCTTACCCACTCGGGATATAATTTTACCAATTGCTTTCTCATTCCAGCACTCCGGTGGCAATAATGGGACTGTGATCCAAACGGGCTCCTTCTTCATATCATCGTCTCCGAATCGGAACCAATTTGGTAGTACCTTCAGTAAAAGGGAGCGCCCATAAATTGAATATGGCTCCCCACGAAGAATCAGGTCCCTGTCATGCTCACTCTCAAATTTGAAGAGGATCCAGGCATTGACGTCTGGAATGTAGTTGAACTTAACTTTCCAGGAGCTACAAAGTTTAAGCATTGCTTCTTTACCAGGATGTCGGTGTGTAAAATACCCAACGAGACAATAGCCCCAAGTTTTGGTGATGTCGTCAATATCTTCGTCATCTAAAAACACATCTTCCCCCTAAAGTGGTGTGTATTACAGCTTCAGACCGTTTGAAGGATTGCGGTTTTCAGCAAAAAGGTCCACAAAAGGCTTCTTGAAAGCCTGCTGTCTCCACTGTGGCTTTTTATCAGTCACCTTCTGTGCATATGCAGCCAGTGAGTTGTCATGATCCTTGGGGGTTGAAATAGCTCCACCCATGGTGTTGTTCACATGTTCCTCATCAATCACAGGCAAGGAAACACCATCTACTACAAGTAATTCCGTATCCCGTAGCCCCCCCCCCCAAACAATTTCCACTGCAGAAATATTGTTACCTGAACCAGGCGCGGGTTGTTCCCTTACAGTAGCTGACTTCGATTCATTTGTTTTCGAACATTCAGGATCTTTGGTCGCAGCCTTCTTCTTGGCACTGTCATTCTTCCCTTTCGCCATTTGTAGACGAAGATGAAGGATTCCCGCAGCGGAGCTGCGCAGTTTCAGGGCACCGCAGTCCCAGTTTCGCCCATAGGGCTTTAAAATCTATAAATCCAAAACGGAATTGAGGTTATGCAAGCGGAAATCGGTGGAAATTGTTATCAATTACATCAGAAAGTTGAAAGAATATATGGATTAAAGCTCAAGAACGTGCGGCAACCAGGAGGAACAAGTTTCTCCTAGTGAGAAAATCTCTCTCTCTAACCGTACTGAGATCTCTTTCTACTTTTAAAGTACACTTGATACTGCTTTTTGTTCCAGTGCCCTCAGCTCCAACCATTCCTCATACCATTTTTTCTCCTCCGCCATACGCCAGTCATAGTCGTCATCATATTCATCCATTCTAAGAAACAACCAAAAACTAAAAATAAAATTAAAATCAAACTAATTTTGAATTTTCTTATTCTAATATCAATATGAATAAATTTTTAGTCCCAACAACGCCCCAAAAACGGCTTCACTGTCTATTATAAATGTGTGGAGTTTTTGTAGGTAACGGCTAGTAAGGTTTATTCCACATGAACTATGGGGTTATCCTATTAGGTACTAGATGATAATAATTTATTTTTATTTAGATAATCGAGATTTTTGGATGGAGTTTTAATTTGAAACTAATTATAAATTAAATAATGAAACCAACATAGCCAAGAGATAAAGGTAGATCAAGCTTAAGGAAGATATTTTAAGACGATGGTTTTCAACTGATTACTATGATTAATCGGATATATTGCAATTGAGATTTTTACTTGTCTTTCCTATAAGACGGTCACAAAAGTCATTTATCGTCTCTTTCGAGATTACATAAACACATTGAATTAGAAAACATACAATGACGTCTCCATCTAATATATAAAATTCCACTCCTTGATTCAAAAGATCAAAAGTACTCACAAGTGATCAATGATTTTTCACTCTCGTAATTAAATCGTGTCAGATATTAAAAACCTATTATTGCCCTCCTCTCTTGAATTATGAGCAATAATTATCTAACATTGTTAAAATAATACAATAGAGATCTAACCAAAAATTCAATTCTAATAAATCTTCACAGATCCATCATAATCAATATGTAGTCATGTCATGGAATCTACAATTCTAGCCGGATATAGAGATATAATAATACATAGACATACTATCATTCAACACGTTCAACAAGAAATAGATGAAATCCAAAGATGAGTTGAAGAAATAAAACTCGGAGATGCAAAGAATCTCTTGATCCGTCTTGGCTCTTGTTTGCACACAATTTTACGCACATGTTACAATATTTTCTAGGACTATGTTGTTCGTCAATGTCAAATAAATTCTTGTGTAATGTTTGATTTGTTGGACTCGATTACTCTTTGTGTTTTTGTTTCATTTTCGGTATTTTTAGGTCATTCACAAGCGTGAAAGATGTCTTGACCCTCAATGCATAAAACATATGTGAACTGACGGACACGGCCATTGTGCTTGTTTAAACCATCCTCCACACCAATCGACACAAAGACCAAGCTCGCGCAACTGGCAGCACTCATATTTTGATCCATACCATTATCACAGTCTTGATCGGGCTCTTCAATACCTCACCTTCACGTATGCGGTCCAACAAGTGTGTTCTTTTTTTGTTTTTTGGCTCCATCGGAAAGGGGAAAAAAACAAGCAAAAACCTCTAACTATTACAAATTACCTGTAAAAATTCCTATCTGGCTCCAAAAGTGGAATCAAAGTAGGAGGAGGATCCAACCAGACTTGCAACATATCCACCTGATGACCAAGTTTGGCCAGATGATCTGCACATCAGTGCCCTTCTCTCATAGTATGATGAATCATGAACTCCGAGGGCAGACTTTTGAACCTTCTGCAATCCTCTAAAATATTATGTAGATGGTGATCACTAGTGTCTTTGTTCAAGAATAAGTGAAGAACCACTTCCGAATCAACTTCAACAACAACCTTGGGCACCCGACCATCCCTCAAGGCCAAAATCTCCGCCACATTAATGGAGACGCCACTCAGACGTCGAGAAAACCCAGTCACCCAATTGCCAGTCGAGTTCCTCAATATACCGCCACTCGACACTACCGCAGTCTCCACAATGTACTGCCACCAGTATTCAATTTACACCAGGTCATATCAAGTATTTTCCACCCGATAATAGCCATATTGCGCCGGCTAAACAAGTGTGTTCATTTATGCATGAACACCCACGCCCTTAAACGCATAGCGCGTTATACTCAAGGTATAATTAATCATGGCTTATGTTTGTACTCCCCTTCGACGTTATCTCCCATTGCTTACACGGATGCCGATTGGTGGGGTGTCTTGATTCTAGACATTCAATGTCATGGTATTGTGTTTATTCTGTGATAATTTGGTCTCCAGGTTCGTGCAGCGTCAAACTACTTTATCCCATTCCAACATATAGGCCGAGTACCATGGGGTCACAAACGTTGTTTTCAATTTCCTACAAAATCTTCTATTAGAACTCCATTGCCCAATTCAAAAAGCAATTTTAGCATATTGTGATAACGTTAGACAGTTAGAGCCATTTATCTCTCCAGGCATCCCGTCCAACATCAAGGCACGAAACATATCGAGATAGATATTCATTTTATTCGTGAAGTAGCTAGAGGTAAAGTGTGAGTTTTTCATATATTGTCCTGTGATTAGATTGCGGATATATTCCTTTCGTTCTATTTGAAGATTTTCGAGATACTCTTAGCTTTTGACAGCCGCCCGTCAACCACCCATTTTGACGGCAGAGGAGTATTAGAATATGTGTTAATAGATGTAATTATTGTTATTTGGTTCCTAGACTTGTGCTACTGATACATCTTAAGTTATATTTAGTCCCTATATTAGTACTAGTGATAGGCTAGAATCGTGGTATGTTTCCTATATATATCTCTTGTAAATCATTCGTGATCAACGAGTTACATTCTAATACAGACAGATTAAAAAGAAAGGGGGAAAATAGGACAGAAGAATGATCAGATTTATAGTTCAACTCATATATAAATGCAACTCAATACATATACATGTAGACATTAAAATCCGAGAGAAAAAATTGAATGTAAAAATACTTCACAATAGTCTTTATCTAGGCATAGTCCGATATTCCGATTCACTGATTGTCTATTCACTAGACATCAATGATGAAGTCGAAATCTTCGACAGAGACTTAAAAATATCATCCATGTTTGGCCGATCAGATGGATCCTTCTTGAGACAACTACCAATCAAACGGAACAATACAAGTGCAAGATCGCGAGGATATTTCCCTTGCAACATAGGATCCATTAACTTCCCCAGATTTCGGATTCCATCATCTTCAGACAAAACCGGAGTTAAAATCTCCGATAACTGCATATTCACCCCTGCATACAGCAAGGATACCTCTTTTCCTGTAAGAATTTCCATCAAGAGAACCCCAAATGCATACACGTCAAGCTCGGGTGAAACTACCCCATTCTCCAAATACTCGGGAGCCATATAACCTTTAGTCCCGATGACATGTCTCGTCAATGCAAATTGACCTTCTCGGCCCTCAGCCGACCTCGCCCGACCGAAATTCGCGATTTTGGCTCTGAAGTCGCGGTCGAGAAGCACATTGTTGCTGTTGAGATTTTTATGAACGTAAGGAGGCGAAGCATAACGATGGAGATAGTTTAAACCCGCGGCTATATCCATAGCAACTTGTAGTCTTCTATCCCAGTCCATAGTTTTTTTCTCACTCTTGTTGATGATCCAGTCATGGAGAGATCCGTTTGAAGCATACTCGTAGACCAAATACCAAATGCCCTCGTTGAAACCGACCCCAGATAGACGTATAAGATTGAAATGATTAAGCTTGTTCAGCAGACCGATTTCTTCCGACACGTCTCCGTCGATCATTTTTTTTACTGCAGCAGAATCTCCGTTGATCATGCCGCAATAGACGGATCCCTTAATCAGGAAATTAGGGCTAAAATCCTCTGTTGCAGCTCTAAGCTCTTCGAAAGTGTAGACCTTAAGAGATTGTGCTATGCTGGAAATACTTTCCAGAAAACCACGGGAATCTTCTTCATCGTCCCGTTCCTTTCTCGCCGATGGTTTTTCGACAGATTCGAAGATCTGAGATGATACAAAGATATCAGCTTCTCTCTGCTTCTTTTTCTTCTTCTTTTCACGGAAGAACAGACAGAAAATAACGGCACCAACGAGAAATAGCCCACCAGCAACCCCAACAGCGGTGTATATCCAAGTTTTGCTCGAACCGCGGCTGCTCTTCGGCGTGGCAGATGACGGCGGCGGAGGAGGCGGAGGCTGAGGGGCTGTGACTTGAGAACTTGTCGGCGGATCATGAAGAGGAACTAGAAGCGTAGTGGATGGATAAATACTATCTGTTTCAGATAAACCATTGGCGGCTAGGGTTCCGACGGTACTGGCCCCAAATCGTTCACTGATGGTTGAAACAAACTGGTTCGGTGCAATTAAGTAGCTCAATAAATAATTGACGCCGTTTCCAGATTGGTTTCTCGTCGGGCAGGCGCATCTTAGCGGAACGGTGATGCTTGCGCCTGGAAATAAGTCCAGGGCTGGAATTGTGTTTTGGTCCTGGAGGGCCTGACATGTCGATAAGCCCTGGAAAGTGTTGCTTGCGACGGCGAGATACGTGTCTCCCTGTCGGACGACGTAAGAGGCGTTGAATTGATAGTGCTGGCCGGAGCAGGAGCAGGTGACGGGAATAAGGACTGTTTGGTTTGTTTCGAATGTTGTGTTTCCCGGAACGGAGTTGAGCTGGGATAGTTGGGATGAGTTCACGGATAAGAGAGTGGATATGGTTGAGACGGAGGTGTACGGCGGTTGGGCCCGGAAAGTGAGGTAAGCCTGGCAGGTCGGTCGTGGGCCGTTGCAGGTGTAGCCCAGGACGGAGGTTGAGTTGTCCCTGCTATCGCATAATGCTGTCGCCCCGTGGATGTAGGGTTGCTGGGCGAGAACTATGGGGAAGCATGAGACTAGAATGATGGAAATTGCCGAAACGAATCGGGGACGGATCATTTGTTTCATGTCGCCGGGGTGGGGGGTGGGGGGTATGGATGTTGGAATTGGAATGAGGTTTTGTGAATTTCGTTGAAATTTTTAGACCTATATAATATAGGCACACAAAATACTGATTTAAATATTAAAATAAAGTTGGAACGTTGAATGTTTATAGGTCTAAGTCACTGTCTGTCCCACTTAAAATTTGATATATGGTGTGTTTTTTATATATTTTAGGTAATGATTAGTATAAGTAATACTCCCTCCGTCCCGCCCAAAGGTTTACATTTCTATCAAAAAGTAGTCCCTTTAGTAAGTTTACATATATCACTTTTTACAATCAAATCAAACAATCACTTTTTACTTTTTAATCTCCACCACTCATTCATTATCAATACTTTTTATTTTTTAATCTCCACCACATATTTAATCATCATTACTTATACCAATCATTACCTAAAATACACCAAATATACACCCCCTGTCAACCTTTGGCTGGGACAGAGGGAGTAATAAAAATATGTCTTGGAGATTAAAAAGTAATAGATATTGATGGTGAGTGTGTTGGGTGGAGATTAAAAAGTAAAAGTTGATTATTTGATTTAATTATTTAAAAATGATAATATAAAAATTTTCAAGAAAAAACAAAAAATAATAATAAATATAAAAATATGGACCAAGGGAAGGAGTACATGACTTCTTCTCAACAGAAAACCACCAATCAAAGGTTCGGTTAATATTTGGCCGTGTTCTCTTTGCTGTTTTGAGGTCATTTTTTATTTTTATTTTCAAAAATACTAAAAACGTGTTCCTTTTATCATTTTCGAAAATGCATTTTGGAAAATAAAAAAAATATTTGTACACAAAACGCAAAATGCCCCAAACCTCGTTTTGAGCATTTTGTGTGTATTTCAACAAAAAATCTTCAAAATGCTCAAAATGCATTTTGAGTTTTTTTTTTTTGGATTATCATAATTTGAAAATAAGTCTAAAAGAAAGATTTATGAATTTAATATTAATATTACAAAAAAATTTTACAAAATAAATTTAATTAATATTAATATTACAAAAAATTTTTACAAAATAAATTTAACAGAACGCATTTTCAGTAATTTTGAAAACAAAAATAAAAACAAAAAAATACAAAATATTTTTCAAAATAAAAATACAAGATGAATACAAACAGAACGCAGCCTTAGATTTTTGACAAAATTACATAAATGGTCCCTGTGGTTTACCAAAACTCACAAGTTCAGTTCCTCCTATTTTTTTTTGACCAACTTGATCCCTGTGGTTTTTAAAACTTGCACTGGTGGTCCTTTTTGCTCACATTGTCAAAATCGAGCCGTTAGGTTCTATCACGTGCCCCCTCATGTGGGGGTATTTCGGTCTTTTTACATTTGGCGCTCTTTCAACCCCCCAAAAAACCCTTCGTTTTCATTACACTAAGGGCGATACGAAATCCCCAAAGTATTCTCATTCGAAGCTGAAATTAGGGTTTCGTGCGCAGAATGGTGGTCACCTGTAGGAAGCTATGTGGTCCCAACATCATTGAACCCGATGTTAAAAGACTGACCTAACAGTTTGATTTTGACGGTGTGAGCAAAAAGGACTATCAATGCAAGTTTTAAAAATTAGAGAGATCATTGGTAAAAAAAAAATTAGGAGAAAGTGAAGTTGTGAGTTTTGTAAACCACCTAGACCATTTATGTAATTTTGTCTAGATTTTTCTACTTTGAAATTTTGGAATTGCTGTTTTCTTCATGCAACATAGCGGGTGTAATTAGCGGGTCCCACATTGCTGGATTGCTTTATTGTAATTAGCGGGTCCCACGCAGCCAAATTGCTTGACCGCAATGCACGGTTGTAAGGCATGAGGGTGTACCACTAGGTGGGTGCCATATGAAAGTATTATAGAAATCCACACCACCCCCTTCTCTATATAGTGCATGAAAGATTGGATTCTAGGTAATATTACCGCGTTGTATCTTGTGGTTTGGAGCTCCCCAACAGTCATATGACCGTTCCCAACGGCCATTTAAAAAAAAAAAAAAAAGCTTTTCTATTTAAATTAAATATCCACCTACTTTACCTTTTTCCTATATATACATATACATACTCCAACATAAACACAAATAAACACTCTAAAAAAAATACATAAACCCCCATTATTCGCGGGAATCTCTACAAGCGTTTTGTGAGGGCATTATTCATTTGTATGGGAAAGAATACTTACGTCGACCGACTACGAACGACGTACAAATTTTATACGAACATCATGCGGCGCGTCATAGTTTTCCCGGCATGTTAGGTATATATATTTTTACGTATTTATTTACGAACATATATATTTTTTTATGTATTTGTTTAGTTAATATATATATGTTTTTTATTTTTACATATTTAGTTAATATATTTAGTTAATATATTTAGTTTTCTATACTTAATTTTGTAGGAAGTGTTGATTGTACACATTGGGCGTGGCGGAATTGCTCAATGGCTTGGCGTGCACAATTCCACAGGGGTGACCATCCAGGTCCGACTATCATGCTTGAAGCAGTTGCGTCACAAGATACTTGGTTTTGGCATGCGTATTTTGGTGTCGCTGGTTCGAACAACGACTTAAACGTGTTGAATCAGTCGCCCTTATTCAATGGTCAAGTCAATGGTACTTCCCCGGTGATTCCATATATGATACGTGGAACTGAGTATAAGCACGGATATTATCTCGCAGATGGAATTTACCCGAGGTGGGCAGTGTTTGTGAAAACAATTCCTTATCCAACCGGTGATAAGCGTATACGTTATAGCAAGGCACAAGAAGTCGCTCGGAAGGATGTAGAGCGAGCTTTCGGCATCCTTAAACAGCGTTGGGGTATACTTCGTGGGCCAGCACGACAAACCGAAGAAACTAGAATTAGGAGAATCATGTATGCGTGTATTATTTTGCACAACATGATTTTAAAAGACGAGGGGTTGGCTTTATGTCCCGACTACATTCCAGATCCGCCAATGAACGCACAAGTTAATGACAACGTGCTATTGGAGATCCGAGACGAAGGCGTTCACGAAACTCTTCGAATGGATCTCATCGACCATATTGAGCACACACACATTCCAAGTCTAGACGGCTAGCATTTTATTTTATTTTAGTATTTAGTATTTTTTTACCGATTTTAGCCCTTTTTTTAATGTCTAGATGTAATGTTTTAAATTTTTAATTATCAAATGTATTTTAGTTTTTTTTAATGTGTTAAAGTTATTTTTAAAAAGTAAAAAAAAAAAAAGTTGAAAGATGGATGAAAGATGGATTCCTAGTATGAAAGATGGATGAAAGATAGATGAAAGATAGGTGGATTATGAAAGATGATGAAAGATAGAGAGGAGGTATACCCTCCACCCTAAGAGGGGAGGACTGCTCTCCCTTCGCTCACTCACAATCAATTCTCTTACGCCATATTATTTTTTACTTTTTTCTTCACTCACTTATATTTTTAAGCGCCACTTCACTCACTCTTCATTCACTTCCTTTTTTTCTCTTTTTTCTTTTTTAAATTCCATTAAAATTTATTAAAAACTAAAAATTTCATTAAAATTAAATAAACATTACATAATATTATTAAAAAACATTAAATAACATTACATAATACTAAAATACTAAAATTCATAATACTAAAAAACTAAACTTCATCGTCTTCATCGGCTTCATCGTCCACCTCAAGGTATGATAATTGTTGAGCGTCAATATGCTCCATAAGATCAAATCGGAGACGAAAATGTGTGTCCTCATTTCATATCTCGACTAAAGCTGCTTCGTCAAACACCGGTTGGATCGGAGGATCCCGAATATGAACTGGGGAGATTTCGTTACCGGAATCATGTAGAATCATGCTGTGTAATATTACACACGCATAAACCAGTTTACTAATTCTGGCTACTGTGAACGGCCGTAAGGGTCGTCTCAGTATACCCCATCTACCTTTGAGAACACCAAATACCCGTTCAACATCTTTTCGCGCCGACTCTTGTACTTTCTTGAACTTTTTCTCTTTCGGGTCGGTTGGAAATTTGAACGCTTTAACAAAAGTAGACCATGTAGGATATATGCCATCGGTTAAATAGTAGCCACGCTTGTACGTATGACCGTTCACAACAAATCGGCACTTAGGTGCCGTACCATTACGCTCGGTGAGGAATAGCGGAGATTGCATCACAACATTCACATCATTGTTTGAACATGGCGGTCCAAAGAACGCGTGCCATATCCACAAATCTTGAGACGCCACTGCCTCCATCATAATCGTGGGGTATCGATGATCACCCCTTTTATATTGACCCCTCAATTCGATTGGACAATTCCTCCAATCGAAATGTGTGCAATCTAGGCTACCGATCATACCCGGAATGTGATGTTGAGCTTCGTGTGCTTCGTACAAACATGCAATATCATGGCTTGTTGGCCTACGTAGGTAATCTCGACGGTATATCTCAATAATAGCATCACAAAAAAATTGAAGGCATTCACGTGACGTTCTTTGAGCCATTTGTAAATATTCGTCAAACTCATCCGGTGGATTACCGGTTGCGAGTTGTTTAATGGCAGACACACATTTTTGTATGGCTGTGAAACTTTTTTTGTATCTAGCATCATAACCTTCTTGAAAATACTCGAATCTAGACTTAATAGCACGTGTGATTTTTAAAAATAAATATTTAGGCATACGATACCTATCTTCAAACACTTGATCGTTGTATCTTGGTTCTTCACAAAAATAATCACGATGCAATCTTGTCTCAGCTGTGATCCGATCGCGTGGTACTGATCTTCGTGTGGACCTTGCCGTATCTTCCTCCTCATCTGCGTCAATCGCGTTAGCAAAAAACTCGAGACTACTATCGTTAGACCACTCAAACAGCTCGTCTAACAATACAGTCGAACATATTCTTTTATGCTCCATATAGTTGATTTTTTTTTTTTGGTTTGAATCGGATTTTTTTTTTGCTCTCTATGTATGTTTTTTTGTTTTTTTTTTTGGTTTTGTGCTTTCCACCCTCACAACAAACACTCTTATATACAAATAAAAAAATAAAAAAATAAAAAGTAATCGTTATACTCCTCCAACGGTCCTTTTTCCACTCCAACGTTCCTTTTTTCTCTTCTTCCCCGTGCGTGAGCTCCTCACGCAAAACTTTCTCCCCGTGCGTGAGCCACCTACCGGCGGCGGTGTTCCCGCTCGTGAGCCTCCCCGCACCACATCACCCGCACCCACTCCCAGTTCTCTAAAGAGTGGGACTTTGTTCACCCTCTTTTAAGAGGGTGAAGATAACCCTCTCTTTTAAATATATATTAATATAATGTATTAGTGTATAAATATATTTTTATAATATACAATATATTTATACAAGATGAATAATGTAGAAAAAATATTTTTTACCCTTTAGAAATTTTTTTAGAATATAATATGTGAAAATATTATATTTAAGCTGTAGTAATATTGAAAAAAATAAAAATAATAGAAATTTAAAAAGGTAAAATATTTTTTCAACATTAATTTATCTTGTATAAATATATTATATATTATAAAAATATATTTATACACTAATATATTATATTAATATATATCTAAAAAAGAGGGTTATGTTCAACCTCTTAAAAGAGGGTGAAGAAAGTCCCACTCGGTTGTAACTGCTCTAAGGGAATAATTTCCTAACTAACACTTTCTCTGAAAGGAAAAAGAAAAATTGGGGGAGAAGGGATACTCTTGTCGTAAAATTTTGATGGTGTTATTTTGAAAAATAAAAATAAAAATGGTCACTTTGGTTATTTTTTTAATTTGTTTTAAATTTGACGAGTCATCAAAATAGAACAAGTGTTATAATCGTGTTCTACGTGCTGAGTATATAATATTGACGCATTCGTTCTTTTAAGTGAGAAATTATTGCTCAAAATTAAGTGTTCTAAATGAAAATATTGGGAAGAAAATGAAGGTAATTAATGAATGGAAGTTATCCGACATTGAAAATATTTCTAAATGGGAGATATTTATAAGTGGAATATTAGTGGAAGGAGTATGACACTAATGACAGCATTGAATTAAATGGTGCCACCAACACACATTGCTCGCGCCTTCCTGTCTCTGCACAACCCAATCTCAGTCTCGGACTTAGGCCTTGCAAGTAATTCGAGTCCTACAAGGACTCCTCCTAGAAATTAAACATAATCCACTACATAGAAAAAATCACAACTTACATGCATATACATACGTAGAATTTCAACATATTCATACTTGAAATTTAAGATTCGTCGATTAATTGTCCGACCAAAAAGTTTTTTCCTGTGGTGATTGGAATTTTGTCATGAATTAAGAAACATAAGAAGTATAACTATTTTATTCCTATTGTACCGAGATTTATACATCTCACCAGGCGATCGGCACAGAGACCGGGTGACCGAGCCAGAGCCCAACAGCCAAGGCAGATTGGCCGACCGAAGGTCCCAGGACAAGTCCCGGTGCCGAGCGATCGACATCTAAGGCGATCGTCTCTCGGTACTTGGCGATCGACCCCTGGTGACCGACCAAATGACGACCGCCTCATGCCACGCGAAGCCATCGCCGTCTGGGCCGGCGAAGGCCGAAGCTCAAGCAAGAACCCACGTGCATCCGGAAAGGCGCCGCAAGACATGGATCGTTGACCACAACACAAGATCTTCTCACCTACCGGCTGCACTCCGCCGAAAGGTGTACAGTGGGACCGCCTGTGACAAAGAACTCGTGACGCGTGCCGCTCCTCATTGGATCACATACACTGGCCGCCAACAAGAATGGCAGACTTTAAAGCAGACAACCCAAGTAACACAAAGACGGTCGCCCCTTATTATATTACATGAAAGGCGATCGTCCGTCAGTAAACAGAGCATCTCAGCTCCTATAAATAGAAGGCTTCCTGCACTCGGACAACTCTCTGATGACCGCGCTGTCGTGACACGTCAAAATTAGTTATTTATATTTTCCTCGGCTTACTTCTACTAACTAGTAGTATCGGCAAGTAAGGGTCGATCCCACGGAGAACGGTAAATCAATTAAACTAATTAAGGATCAAATACTTTTAGCAATTAAAATAAAATAAAAACGAGAGGGGGGATTTCAGTTTCTAATCTTAACTAAAATAATTTGCGGAAAATAAATTAAAATAAAATAAAATAAGCAAAGGGAATAAAATACGAAAATATCAATTAAAGAATAATCTAGTCCTTAGCTCCGTTATCCACCGTTTCAATTAATTTAAGTTTCAATGCGCTTATCCCTTCTCAAATCTCATGAACTCCTATTCAAGCCAACAACAAGCTCTGTGACCCCAATTATTTCTTAAGTTTATTCAATTAAAACAAGCTCTTTAATTGAACCTATCTATACGGTGGATTCAAAACAAGCTCTTCAAATCTCGCCGCTAGATGCATTAAAAACCAAAATAATGGAATAGGCAAGATATTAAGTTCAGAAGCTCGACTTAAGGGATCTCGATTTTGTGTTACCCAATTGGGAAAAATCAATTGTTCGCTACTTGTTAAATTAAAATTGCAACAATTACGGATTACAACTCAATTTCTAGCATAAGACATAAAACTCCTAATCTAGTTGGCCAAACCAAATCAAGAAATTAAATGGCATAATCGTGAATTCAATAACACAAAAATAATTCAAGAGAATTCGAGTTGAGAATACGTCATGGGATTAAAACATGAATAATTCAAATATGGTTTCAAACTTCACTAAGAACTAGAATATGAAATTAGCCGGACATGTTGGCTTTAGAAAAAGACAAATTAAAGATAGACATGAGAAGAAAGAAATTCAAACGTATAGTCTTCTTCTTCCACGTCGGAATTGGCTCGGTTGCTCGTGAAAGATCGGTTCGGTCGTCCTCGTGATTTCTTCTGCTCCGGTATGTAATCTTCCTCTTGGTAGTGAATTTTGCTCCGAAGTTCAATTTAATTCCACCCTCCTCTCCTTTTATAATTATTCCTTATCTCTTAGTTTCCTTCTTTAATTGGGACTCCTTCCTTCTTGAGTTTTAATTTCCTTGAGTCTTTCTTCCCAAATCTATTCCAATTCCTTTTTCCAAAGATATAGACCAATTTATTGCCTTGTGGAACCGATTGGGCGATTTTTGAGTCGTTTCTTGGGCCCCAAGTAAGGTTATTTTCGTAAATGATCGGCACTAGGTCGGCAATTGACACTGGGCCACCCAGGTGTCGCGGGATTTTCTTTATTTAAGCCCAAATCACCTTGGCTTGCTCCGTTTGATGATCCAATTTATTCCTTAAGCTTAAAAACTCCATCAAACACCTAAATTAAACAACAAATTGCCAAGTGAAGTAAATTGCATCCAAAATATAAATATATGGAAAATAACCAAGTGTGCCAACATAAAATTCATTAAAACATTATAATTAACAATGATTTTAGCGCACTATTTTCGTTCGATCAAATCTCCCCAAACTTAAACCAATGCTTGTCCTCAAGCATTATTCGAGTGAAAGAATTTCAAGAAGCATGTATTGAAAAATCCAAGATGATAGCCATATTCAAGGGAGAATAAATAATCATGAACAAGTAAGAAGAAAATTAAAGTACCTCAACCAATCTCAACATCTTCATTGGAATCAAGTGAGAAAATTCAATGGCCTCACAAGGGGTCACTCTCACTCAAGTAGATATAGGGATTATTAAGCAATCACTCACGTCAAATCATGGTGTGTCCTTGCCATATACTCGCACAAATATCAAATCTCCACTACTTAGATGAACTCATGCATATAATCAAAAGGGCTTTTATGGTTGTAACGGAGCTTTAGGTAGGGGCAGGATAGAAAGGATAAATAAAGGATTCGTTGGTCAAGACTAATCATGAAGTTAAGTGCATAACAAATCCTACAAACAATGAAGCACCATCTTTTCCTAGAGCACCCTTTTAGGCACATGTAATCGCATAGCCACGAAAGATCAATTGAGGTCAGTGGCTTTAACAACATTCGAGGGGGGTATTTTTACGGCCGCCCCCCTATTTTTTTTTTTTTTTTTGGTTTCGGCCTTTATTTTTTTCATCTCAATTTCAGCACTTTTTTTTTTCACTTCACCTCCCACTTTTTGATAATTCCTCGTTCTTCCCTCGACTTGTTATACACCTAATTCACAACCAATCCTTGACCAATGGTTCAAACGGATGAATTTTCACCAAAAATTAGATAATGACTAATCAAATGTGCTGGATCAAAGAATAAGGCTTAGGTCCAAATGGGCTTCTAATGGCGATTATGTCGAGGTGGGAAAATATAAGCCAAATGGGTTATTCCTAATTTGCCTTTATCACTTTACTGCATGAGAACACTAACATAGTCTTGACATAAATAATTGATTAAGTTCTAGCATGAACACAACATGTTCGACCCCACAAGAAGAAATAGTGAGCATGTATGTATAATTATTTATATATGTGTATATATTTATATTGCTCTACGGCTCAAAACTCACGAATAAAAAGGGCTTGTGCCATGAATCCCTCACACTTTTATCCAAATCCAAAATCAAGACTAGTGAACTACTCTAATTAAAATCAAACTAGTCAATCATATTCATTTCCTATGTCAGGCTATACTTAAATCCTCAATACACGAACTTGATTCAATCACACAAATTTAGCTAAGGACAATTTTAAATATATTACCTCACACTTTCCAAATTCAATTAATCATTCCGACTCCAATTTCCCCAAACTTAAAATTCAGCACACGACCCTAAAGAAAGAAAGGAAGAGAAAAAGAAAAATAAAAGATAGTAAAAAGTCTAGAGTAGGAATCACCGGGCTAATGGGGGAGAAGGGCTTCCAGCTGCTCGGTTCGGTCCTCCATCCCATGTTTCTTGTGCACTTCCGTCGCATTAGCTTCAACATCTTGACGGCGATCTCGAACGGGCGGCGCTTGGGGCTGATGTCGACTGAAAATAGAGATGGAGAAGTTAGGAGTTGCAGAGTAAAAAGAAGATACCGAGAAAGAGAGAAACGGAGAGCGAGAAAAAGAAAAAAAAAGAGAAGGGAATAAAAATAAAAATAAGGGAAATAATAGAATAGAAAAAAAAAGGGATAGCATAAAATAAAAAAATAAAGAAAGGTAGAAATAAAATACGAAATGCAAGATATAGATTACCACTTACCTATAATAAATAATAAAAAGAAAATTGGACTAAAAAAATAAAAGAAGTAAAAAAAAAGATTGGGTTGCCTCCCAACAAGCGCCTTTTTTTTTACGTCGTTGGCTCGACGAAGAACTTCCCTTTTTAGTGAACACACCAAGGAGGTTTTGGTATGGGTCTCAATAGATGTACGACTGATGACTCGTCTTCTTGAACCACACCAAACTTTCTCGGAGTGTTTATTGAAAACTTTCCTCCCTTGAGATGTTCATCGAAGGCTAACTCTGGTTCACTTTTTCCATATAATTTCTCATATATTGGCTGTAATTCTCTTTGAAGCTCCGGATCTTCCCGTTTTTGTGGCAATTTCTTTTGAAATACAGCGGACACATTTTCTCCCATCACCACCTTCCCGTTCCCTTTTAACCTCTGTTTGTTGGTGCATAAGTCTTTAAGGAACTTTCCGTATTTTGGAATTTGTTGAACTGCGTCGAGTAAGGGAATATTGATCTCAACCTTTCGGAATACGTCGAGGATTTGCTTCTCTTTATTCACGATCGCTGCCTTTTTGACCCTAGATGGAAAAGGTAACTCGTTAGTCTCAAAATGAGCAGTTTTGGACGAATTTACCTTGCTGTCCGGCAGTTCTGCACTGGGTGCTGATTCTGCACTGGGCGTCACAGTGTTGATCTGTTCAGTGGTTTTTTCCTCCTCGTTTTCAGCTTCCTCCACCTCCTTAGGCTCCTTAAGCTGCTTCCCACTCCTTAGAGTTACAACACTCACGTTCCTTAGGTTCGGTTCAGGTTGGGATGGCGATTTCCCACAATTTTGGTTTTCCAAGCGGCTCACAGTGGTGGCTAGTTGACTCATTTGATTTTCGAGAATTTTGATACTCGATTTAGTGTCATGCTGGAATTGCATAGTATTTGCCACAAGGGTCTTCATCATCTCCTCCAAATATGGTGTCGAATTTTCAGTGGGTTGCTTGTAGAATTGTCCCCTATTTTGCAGAGGTGCCTCTTGTTGGTTTTTCCATCGAAAGTTAGGGTGATCCCTCCATCCTGGGTTGTATGTGTTCGAGTATGGATCGTTCTTCCTCCCATAAGAATTTTCGGTCCCAATTGCATTGGCGTGCGCCTCAATTTCATCAAGCAAAATCCGACAATTCTCCGTTGTATGCTCCGTGGTCTTGCAGAGACGACATGGTACGATTGGTTTGTTGTTTCCTACAGCAAGTTTTCTAACAAAAGTAGTTAACTCATTCAATTTTTCCTCTAGGGTCGAGTCATGCATCTCCTTCACCATCCTGATCGGTGCATCGCGACAACCAAATTGTTGTGAATTAGCCGCCATGTTGGATATGAGAGCCATTGCGGCCGTGGGAGTTTTGTCAACTAGGGCTCCTCCACTTGCCGCATCTATCATGTTCCGCTCCATCGGATTAAGTCCTTCGTAAAAATATTGAATAAGGAGCTGCTCGCTAATTTGATGTTGCGGGCATCGAGATACCAATTGTTTGAATCGTTCCCAATATTCATGCAATGTTTCGCCGGTTATTTGCCTTGCACCACATATCTCTTTCCTTAGGTTGGCTGCTCGAGAGGCTGGAAAATATTTTTGTAGAAATAAGATCTCCATCTCGTTCCACGTTGTGATAGTGGCCGACGGTAAATAAAATAACCAATCCTTAGCCGAATCTTTTAATGAGAATGGGAAGGCTCTAAGCTTGATTTGTTCTTCGGTGACACCGTTCGGCTTCATGCTTGAACAAACGACATGGAATTCCTTGAGATGTTTGTGCGGATCCTCTCCTGATAGACCATGAAATGCAGGTAGCAAGTGAATCAATCCCGATTTCAGTTCAAAGGTGTTGTTATTGTCAATAGCCGGGATCGTGATGCACAGTGGTTGTTGCGGTAGTTCTGGGTTGGCTAATTGTTTCAGCGTCTTTTCAGCGTTATTTGCCATGACTCCAATTTCGTCATCCGATTCACTAGGTGATGTTTCGAGGGAAAATGGTAAAATCCTAAGTGCTTCTTTGTCTTCTTTTGCTTTCTGCCGGAAAACACGATCTCGTTTGGTGATTTCTGGAAAATATTGTAAATTTTTATCTCCACGTGACCTTGTATTCATGCAAAACTAAAACAAACGGATTAGTGCACAACTGACAATTAAAATGAATTTCCATAACTGCCACTGGGTGACCCAGTGTCGAAATTGCAGAAAGTTTTTAACCCAAAATAAGTAAAATTAATTCAACTTCGTTCCCCGGCAACGGCGCCAAAATTTTGACCGCGCTGTCGTGACACGTCAAAATTAGTTATTTATATTTTTCTCGGCTTACTTCTACTAACTAGTAGTATCGGCAAGTAAGGGTCGATCCCACGGAGAACGGTAAATCAATTAAACTAATTAAGGATCAAATACTTTTAGCAATTAAAATAAAATAAAAACGAGAGGGGGATTTCGCTTCTAATCTTAACTAAAATAATTTGCGGAAAATAAATTAAAATAAAATAAAATAAGCAAAGGGAATAAAATACGAAAATATCAATTAAAGAATAATCTAGTCCTTAGCTCCGTTATCCACCGTTTCGAATTAATTCAAGTTTCAATGCAGCGCTTATCCCTTCTCAAATCTCATGAACTCCTATTCCGAAGCCAACAACAAGCTCTGTTGACCCCAATTATTTTTTAAGTTTATTCAACTAAAACAAGCTCTTTAATTGAACCTATCTATACGGTGGATTCAAAACAAGCTCTTCAAATCTCGCTCGCTAGATGCATTAAAAACCAAAATAATGGAATAGGCAAGATATTAAGTTCAGAAGCTCGACTTAAGGGATCTCGATTTTGTGTTACCCAATTGGGAAAAATCAATTGTTCGCTACTTGTGAAATTAAAATTGCAACAATTACGGATTACAACTCAATTTCTAGCATAAGACATAAAACTCCTAATCTAGTTGGCCAAACCAAATCAAGAAATTAAATGGCATAATCGTGAATTCAATAACACAAAAATAATTCAAGAGAATTCGAGTTGAGAATACGCTGCGGGATTAAAACATGAATAATTCAAATATGGTTTCAAACTTCACTAAGAACTAGAATATGAAATTAGCCGGACATGTTGGCTTTAGAAAACAGCAAATTAAAGATAGACATGAGAAGAAAGAAATTCAAACGGTATAGTCTTCTTCTTCCACGTCGGAATTGGCTCGGTTGCTCCGGCGAAAGATCGGTTCGGTCGTCCCTCGTGATTTCTTCTGCTCCAGCCGTGTAATCTTCCTCTTCAGCCGTGAATTTACTGCTCCAGAAGTTGAATTTAATTCCAGCCCTCCTCTCCTTTTATAATTATTCCTTATCTCTTAGTTTCCTTCTTTAATTGGGACTCCTTCCTTCTTGAGTTTTAATTTCCTTGGAGTCTTTCTTCCCAAATCTATTCCAATTCCTTTTTCCAGCATATAGACCGATTTATTGCCTTGTGGAACTGATTGGGCGATTTTTGAGTCGTTTCTTGGGCCCCAAGTAAGGTTATTTTCGTAACAGGACTGGCACTGGGTCAGCGAATTGACACTGGGCCACCCAGTGTCGCGCGGGATTTTCTTTATTTAAGCCCAAATCACCTTGGCTTGCTCCGTTTGATGATCCAATTTATTCCTTAAGCTTAAAAACTCCATCAAACACCTAAATTAAACAACAAATTGCCAAGTGAAGTAAATTGCATCCAAAATATAAATATATGGAAAATAACCAAGTGTGCCAACATAAAATTCATTAAAACATTATAATTAACAATGATTTTAGCGCACTATTTTCGTTCGATCATCTGACTCTCTTGTTTTTCCCATAACTTGGTTTTCTTACTCTTGGCAACAACTATCTCTCGGCTTTTCTCTCTCTCAGCACCTCTCAATCCTGAGACGGTCGACAGAAACTAGAACAAGAACACGCAGAGCTTCGCTCAAGAGCTAGATAAATAGGATCTTTTACACTCATTGTAATCGCATTCTTACATTAATATTTGTACTCAAACGTATTCTAATTAATAACATCTCGCGAGAGCATTCAAGCCCGGGCCTAACAAACCCGGAAAATCTTGTGTTATTTCCATTCCCTCGGACGTGCTCTCGCAATTTGCTGTTGCTCGACCATTCCAGCAATATCTATCTTTGGATAATATTTCGGGCAACAACAATTGGCGCTAGAAGGAGGGCATCTTAACCCTTATTTTTATTCCTACCGTCTCGAAGAACACTCACTGTTCTCCGGGACATATACCTGAAGAAACACTCACTGTTCTTTAGAGAAAAACCTTTAGAATCATGACTTCTGCCTCCTCATCGAAGAAAGCCGCTGGCCGATCCGCCGGACGCCTCATTCTGTCTCAATCCGAGCCACAGCCTATGGCGGAGGGTATGTAACACCCCCATGATTTACGGGGATATTACAGCGCCGTAGATCCTTTTTGGAGAACCTACCAGGCTTAGACCCAAATAAAACACATTAAATACGACAAACATAAATGTTCATACATTCAAAACCAACTTCAATTTCAACATGACATACAGCACAATACCAAACAACATATCATCCCGAGGAATCATAACCAATATGACCGTTCACCACGGGAATACAACAACATCATTAACCATTAATAATGACATGACATACAACACCTGGACAAGACTACGCGAGTACAAAACTAAAACACGACTTTGACCATGACCATACGACCACCAACTCAAAATGATGTACGATATCAATGCCGCCCACCAAGCTCGTGTCCGTCCTGTGTTAGTCCTCCCACTGGACTCGTGCACGAATACACAAAAGTATATCCACCCCGCAAGAAGCGTGCAAGCAAGTACAATGATTCTAGAATATGTACAACAAGTGAATAATCAACAAAATCACAGAAATCATAGTGCCATCACAGATATTCCGGAATACCACATCACAGTTATCATCACAAAACAACCTCCCGAGCTATACTGGCCCTGTACCTCTCAAGCAAGATACACACCCCATAGACACCTCGTCAGGCCCTCCCTGGTGTATAGCCCAACCGAGTGATCCGTAGGGATACGCAGCCTACCGGACCCCAGGGGACCCTCACTGGTTTTACTCGGCTCACACACACTCGATCAACAATTGGCACAAATTCCATTTTTACATATTCACACGAAGTACAGTAAACACAATCAAAGTACTTGCCTCAATTTGAACGAAACGAGAAACGGCGAACGGATGAATGTACGGTCCGAATTTCCTTCAACGATTCGATCCTAACACATCGAAATACCGAATCAAAACACAACTCCATGGAAATGGAAAGATTCACCCTAAGTTCTACCCTTAGAGACATTTAATCGAACACTACGGAGGCGACAAAGGTCGAACCCAAGAACGGATTAAAAACTCGGAATTTAATCCATAAACTTTGAGGGAAAACAAAGGAACATGATTACAATATCATTATCTAACATAATCCAAATCCAAAACGAACTTGAATCAAGAATTCCCAACAAACCCCAAAATTCTTTCAAATAACTTGAAGCACTTCAACCACATACCTTAATTCAACCAAGAGATGGATAATTCTTCAATAATGAACTTGATATCTTGATTCTATAGTGTTTGGAACATGTTTATGGCTTGATTTTGGAGTTTAAGATGGAGGATTCTAGGTGGAGGATGAAGGGAAGGTGCTAGAATGCCCAAAAAATCGACCAAAGGATATATATAGCTCCCGAAATGGGTTTTTCATCATTTCGCACTTTCGGTCGTGTCAAATGACACGGTCGAGTCAGGGTCGTGTCACCCATCGTAACGTTTTTGCTTAACCGTAATAGCTCGACACGCCTGCGTCAAATGACACGGCCGTGTCACCGCACTGTGGTCCGCTATTTCGACCATAACTCCTTCGTCCGGACTCCGATTGACTCACCGTTTGAACCATTGGAAATCTAACTCAATTCTCTACAATCCTGTAAAAATTATAATTTTTTGACTTTTGTAGAATTTATGGTGATCGATCGAATTCAGCCCTTGTGTAAATCACAATTCGGAAATATCTACTCTTATTCTATTAACACCCTTTTGGTAATACATTCATATCTTACGGCCATAACTCTCGAGTCACCACTTCTACATTCCGTCCAAAGCAAACATACTCCGGAAATCACAAAACTTGACAATTACCAACCATAAACATTCCAATTCCGATCGTCAAAACACACGGTTCCAAATAACCATAATTCAACATGGAAATTACGAATAAATTCTCAACTAAATACGTCCGAAACAACACACACACGAATACTAAAATACACGGATATTAGACCCTTACCCCCTAAAAAGAAGTTTCGTCCCGAAACTTAAGATACAAAAAGTTCGGGGTATCGGGCACGCATACTATCCTCGGTCTCCCACGTGGCCTCCTCAATTCCATGCTTAGACCATTGGACCTTTACTAACGGAATCACTTTCCGTCGCAATTGTTTCACTCGTCGCTCTAGTATGGTTACCGGTTGTTCTTCATACGTAACATCTTCATTAACTTCAATCTCTTGATAGTCAATAACATGGCTGGGATCGGGAACATACTTGCGTAGTTGCGAAACATGGAATACATCATGAACATGGCTAAGCGTTGGAGGCAACGCTAGTCGATAAGCTACATCGCTTACCTTGTCCAGGATCTCGAAGGGGCCAATATAATGAGGACTAAGCTTCCCCTTCTTACCAAACCGAAGAACTCCACGAGTCGGCGATACTTTCAACAACACATGGTCTCCCGCCTGGAACTCTAACGGTCGACGACGAACGTCGGCATATGACTTTTGTCGACTCTGAGCAGTCAACAACCTTTGCCGAATAATTGCGACTTTTTCCCGTGTTTGAACCACCAAGTCCGTTTCTAATCCAAGTAACTCGTACGGCTCGTCCCAACAGATTGGCGATCTACACCGTCTTCTATATAATGCTTCAAACGGAGCCATCCCAATCGAACTATGCCAACTGTTATTGTACGCAAATTCAATCAATGGTAAATGAGTCTCCCAATCTTCTTTCCAGTCTAACGCACAAGCCCTCAACATATCTTCCAGTGTTTGGATCGTCCTCTCCATCGTCTGTCTGGGGATGATAAGCGGTGCTGAAATTCAATTTGGTACCGAGTGCTCGATGTACTGCTTGCCAGAAATGCGACACAAAATGCCCATCGCGATCAGACACTATACTTTTCGGGGTACCATGGAGTTTCACAATTTCCGCAATAAATAACCGAGCCAACCTCTCTGGTCCCCAAGTATCTCTAATTCCCAGAAAGTGTGCAGATTTGGTTAGCCGATCAACGATTACCCAAATCATATTCACTCCAGTTCGCATCTTTGGCATTCCCACAATAAAATCCATCGCTATATCTTCCTACTTCCATTCCGGAATTGGTAGCGGTTGCAATTTACCCGGAGGTCTCTGATGCTCCGCTTTAATCCGCTGACAAGTCAAGCATTTTGACACGAATTCCGTTACATCTTTCTTCATGTTCGGCCACCAAAAAATTTTCTTCAAGTCCTTATACATTTTACTCATACCCGGATGAATCGAGTACGGAGTAGAATGTGCTTCATTCAAAATTACCTGTTTGAGATCATCCCGATTAGGTACACAAGTTCTACCTCGGAATTGAAGAACTCCGTCTTCATCGATTAAGAATCCAGGAGCTTTTCCTCTAGCACTGTCTTCCCAGCCTGATTGAGAGATCATCTAATTGTTCGACTTAATATCTTCCATCACGGAGGACGTAATCTCAAGGAAACGCAACTGCCCTTGAGTTCGTGAGGCCAAACTTCAATTTCCATATCAATCAACTCGCCTAAGCTTCGGTTGAATGGTAAGTAGTTCCAACTTCGCGGCCACGATCGACTTGCGGCTTAACGATCGGCAACGACGTTCGCTTCACTGGATGGTAAAGAATGTCAAGATCATAATCTTTAAGCGATTCCAACCATCGCCGCTGACGCATATTTAGCTCCTTCTGCGTAAATATGTACTTCAAGCTCTTATGATCCGTATACACTCGACAAGAAGAACCATACAAGTAATGTCTCCAAATTTTCAACGCAAACACCACATCGGCTAACTCAAGATCATGAGTAGGATAATTCATCTCGTATGGCTTTAATTGTCGAGACGCATAAGCCACTACTCTCTCATTTTGCATCAATACACATCCCAATCCTTGTTTAGAAGCATCACTATAAATAACGAAACCTTCCATTCCTTGTGGTAAGGCTAGGATCGGAGACGTAGTCAAACGCTTTTTCAACTCGTCAAAACTCTTCTGACACTCATCACTCCACTCAAATTTCTGTGTCTTCTGCAATAATAAGGTGAGCGGTCGAGCAATTTTCGAGAATCCTTCAACAAATCGACGATAATAGCCTGCTAATCCTAGAAAACTCCGAACTTCCTTAACATTCCGTGGAGGCTCCCAAGCTAAGACTACTTCAACCTTTTGAGGGTCTACTCGAATACCATCGGCAGAGATGATGTGTCCCAGAAAAGAGACTTCTCTAAGCCAGAACTCGCACTTAGAAAATTTAGCATAAAGCTTATTAGCCCTCAAAATACTCAACGTGATCCTCAAGTGTTCGGCATGTTCCGTCTCACTTTTGGAATAGATTAATATATCGTCGATAAACACCACTACAAATTTATCGAGATATTCGATAAAATTTTTGTTCATAAGCTGCATAAAGGCCGCCGGAGCATTTGTTAAACCGAATGGCATAACTACGAATTCGTAATGCCCATACCTCGTTCGAAATGCTGACCTGGGGATATCCGAATCTCGAATTCGCAGTTGGTAATATCCTGACCTCAAATCAATCTTGGAGAAAACCGTATCCCCTTGTAATTGATCAAATAGATCATCGATTCTTGTCAACGGATACTTGTTCTTAATAGTGAGTTTATTCAACTCACGATAGTCAATACATAGCCGTAAGGACCCATCTTTCTTTCGTACAAACAATACCGGTGCACCCCATGGAGACACACTAGGCCGAATATAACCTTTGTCCAACAGTTCACCCAATTGTTTCTTCAATTCTAACATTTCCGATAGGGCCATTCTGTACGGTGCCTTGGATATTGGCGCCGCATTGGGCTCTAGTTCGATGACGAACTCTACTTCACGATTTGGTGGCAATCCCGGCAAATCATCCGGAAATACGTCTGGAAATTCATTCACAATTGGAACAGAGGATAATTGTACCTCGCTAACTTCCGACTTCAACGCGTAACACCAATAACTGGTACAACCTTGTCGCAATAATTTCATCGCTTTCATGACTCGAATTATCTTCCCAGAAGTACCAGGTTTCTGCTCTTCAAAAACGTGTTCAGTACCATCCGGCGCGACTATCGAAATTATTTTCCGACGATAATCTACTATCGCTCCATGCCGATTTAACCAATCATCACCGAGGATTAAATCCTCTCCTATCATATCGATCACAATCAAATCGGATGACCAATCTTTACTGCCAATGGTTACAGGACAATTGGCAATCTCTTGATCCCCATCTATCCTTTCCCCACTTGGCAGCCCAACAATAAAAGGTTCACATGAAGATAGACCGTCTAGGCCCAAACGATTCACACAAGATAATGATATAAAAGAATGAGTAGCTCCAGAATCAAACAATACATCTATCGGGTGCATCGAAATATAAACAATACCTGACGTAGTGGCAGTCCCTACGTCATCAGTCCTCCTCATCTCATACAATCGGGGTGGGGCTGATCCAATGCTAGATGCATCCTTATGCTCGGTTTTACCTCTGCCGCTGCCACGTCCAACACTCGGAGTTGGCTGACCCGTAACTGTGCCAGCCGGAGTAGGGGACTGTTTAGAGAAGATTTTGCCCACTGACTCACAATATAATGCGCGATGACCACCTTCCCACACTTAAAACAATCAATGGGGCGAGAAGTGCAACGAGAACTGACATGTCCCGGATTTCCACAATTAAAACAAACTCTCGGCACTCCTCCACTTGGTTGAGGGGAACCAACAGAAGATTGCACAGAAGATTGAGGCCTACGCGATCCACTGCCTCGGAAACTACCAGAAAATTTTGGTTTCTTCGAGCTCGAAACTGCAGGAACCGGAACTGACACCATCTCATAAGCAAGTGCTCTATCCTGATATTCTCTCAAAGTAGTACACCCAAGGCCCGACATATACTTTCGGACCTCCGGTTTCATCCTTGCATCGAAATGAAGTATTTTGTCTATCTCATCCTTAACTCGATCTTGGACATACACTAACTGCTTGTTGTATGTCTTGATTGCTTCAGAAATAGGAACATCTTCGGGTTGGGCTCAAGAACTCACCGACTCTTGCTAATCTGTACAATTTGGACAATATTGAGCTTCCATCAATTCTTTAAATTCTTCCCAAGTGACATCACGGTCCTTGGGCTTAATACTCGCCACCAGTCCAAGCGTCATCAATCACGATATTGAGCAATCGGGACTCTCTTGGCTTCAGGACAACCAATACCGTCAAAGATCTTCTCCAGCTCAACTAACCAATGATCCCAATTGTTCGCATCACCGGAACCATCGAATCTGGGAGGGTTCATTTTCATAACCTCTTGAAGCCATCGATCCTAAACCAAACTGCCAGTATTAATATTCTGCACCACTTGTGCCAGTTGGTGCACTTGTGTTACAACTTGTTGAAGAATGTTAGGCACTTCGGCCTCCGAGTCTCCATCTGAACCTCCCGAAGGGATCGGGTCCGACCTAGTTGCAGAACGAGATGCCGATTCTGAAATGGACCTCTCGGACTCGGACACTACTACTCTGCCACGACCTCGACCACGACCGCGTTGACGGAAAGCTCTACCTCTCGGCATACTGAAGAATAAGAATGGTTCAACAAGGAAACGATTACAATAATAGATTGCACAATATTAAGGTAATTATTTCCGAAGGGAAGAAATAACCAACATCCGAAGAGTCTTCCAGCACAGGCAACACGGGGTGGTAGCATGCTAATGATATCGTAGACAACAACTGACTCAATTTAACAGACCCAAAACACCGACAGCCTAGGTATCCATAAACCTAGGCTCTGATACCATATTCGTAACACCCCATGATTTACGGGGATATTACAGGCCGTAGATCCTTTTTGGAGAACCTACTGTGGCTTAGACTCAAATAAAACACATTAAATACGACAAACATAAATGTTCATACATTCAAAACCAACTTCAATTTCAACATGACATACAAAGACAATACCAAACAACATATCATCCCGAGGAATCATAACCAATATGACCGTTCACCACGGAATACAACAACATCATTAACCATTAATAATGACATGACATACAACACCGGAAGCACCGCGAGTACAAAACTAAAACACGACTTTGACCATGACCATACGACCACCAACTCAAAATGATGTACGATATCAATGTTGCCCACCAAGCTCGTGTCCGTCCCGTGCTAGTCCTCCCACCGGACCTGCACGAATACACAAAGTATATCCACCCCGAAGGGGTCGCAAGAAGCCTGCAAGTACAATGATTCTAGAATATGTACAACAAGTGAATAATCAACAAAAGTCACGAAATCATAGTGCCATCACGGATATTCCTAATACCACATCACGCTTATCATCACAAAACAACCTCCCGAGCTATACCGGCCCTGTACCTCTCAAGCAAGATACACACCCTGCAGACACCTCGTCAGGCCCTCCCCGGTGTATAGCCCAACCGAGTGATCCGTAGGGATACGCAGCCTACCGGACCCAGGGGACCCTCACTGGTTTTACTCGGCTCACACACACTCGATCAACAATTGGCACAAATTCCATTTTTACATATTCACACGAAGTACAGTAAACACAATCAAAGTACTTGCCTCAATTTGAACGACACGAGAAACGGCGAACGGATGAATGTACGGTCCGAATTTCCTTCAACGATTCGATCCTAACACATCGAAATACCGAATCAAAACACAACACCACGGAAATGGAAAGATTCACCCTAAGTTCTACCCTTAGAGACATTTAATCGAACACTACGGAGGCGACAAAGGTCGAACCCAAGAACGGATTAAAAACTCGGAATTTAATCCATAAACTTTGAGGGAAAACAAAGGAACATGATTACAATATCATTATCTAACATAATCCAAATCCAAAACGAACTTGAATCAAGAATTCCCAACAAACCCCAAAATTCTTTCAAATAAATTGAAGCACTTCAACCACATACCTTAATTCAACCAAGAGATGGATAATTCTTCAATAATGAACTTGATATCTTGATTCTATAGTGTTTGGAACATGTTTATGGCTTGATTTTGGAGTTTAAGATGGAGGATTCTAGGTGGAGGATGAAGGGAAGGTGCTACAATGCCCAAAAAATCGACCAAAGGATATATATAGCTCCCGAAATGGGTTTTTCATCATTTCTGCACTTCCGGTCGTGTCAAATGACACGGTCGAGTCAGGGGTCGTGTCACCCATCGAGCGTTTTTGCTTAACCGTAATAGCTCGACACGCCCGCGTCAAATGACACGGCCGTGTCACTGCACCAGGGTCCGCTATTTCGACCATAACTCCTTCGTCCGGACTCCGATTGACTCACCGTTTGAACCATTGGAAAGCTAACTCAATTCTCTACAATACTGTAAAATTTTATAATTTTTTGATTTTTGTAGAATTTATGGTGATCGATCGAATTCAGCCCTTGTGTAAATCACAATTCGGAAATATCTACTCTTATTCTATTAACACCCTTTTGGTAATACATTCATATCTTACGGCCATAACTCTCGAGTCACCACTTCTACATTCCGTCCAAAGCAAACATACTCCGGAAATCACAAAACTTGACAATTACCAACCATAAACATTCCAATTCCGATCGTCAAAACACACGGTTCCAAATAACCATAATTCAACATGGAAATTACGAATAAATTCTCAACTAAATACGTCCGAAACAACACACACACGAATACTAAAATACACGGATATTACAGGGTAGCTGCCGCGGTCCGAGACTCTCGATCCCGCCCCTGAGGGACGGCCCAAGTCTCTCGCTCGATCAGTTCCAAACTGCGGAACAGATCGAAGGACCCCTGGCCATCCTATGGGAGCGACGGAGAGCTTTCGATGCGCCGCCCACTATAACCCCCTCGGCCATCCGCCGCATGACCAAACGGAAGTTCAAGGCGTTACTGACCGAGCGATCGCCAGGAGGCCCCCATTCGCAAGAAGAGGCGCTTGCAAGCCGGGGCACCTCTGTTTTCAGCCGCCTAGGCAGCGACCCATCATGGCGACCGGGGCAGTCCGGCCTTAGCCACGAGATGACGGAGCTCGAGTCCGTCACCAGGAGTTCGGCGTATCCGACTCCCAGAAGGCAGGCCAGCCATCTGGCTCCTCCTCGCCGAAGAACCGAGGTCGGCAACAGCGGAGTCAGGAGATCGGCACACGATCGCCTCGGCTCTCGCTCCGAAAGCCGAGCCACGAGCGACCAAGCTACAACGATGGCCGCGATGCAACGCCAACTCGACGACATTAAGGCGCTCCTGGAATCTGTGGCAGGCGCCAAGAGAGAGATCGCCGGGCCGAGCGAGCCACTCGTGGTCAACATCGAGGTCGCCCCCGTGCAGCGTAAGATCGCTCTTCCGCAAACACCTCTGTACGAGGGAACGTCGGATCCCAATACTCACCTGAGCAAGTTCCGGATCTACATGACCGGGTGTGGGGCATCAGACGCGACCAGGTGCCGAATGTTCCCGCTAACGCTGGGCGACCTGGCCCATAGATGGTACGTCTCATTGCCGCCGCGATCCGTCAATTCCTTTGACCAACTGGTGAACGACTTCATAGCGTACTTCACCACTAAGGTCGCTCGGCCGGAAGGTCCTCATCGCATGATGCAGATCAGGCAAGAGGAAGAAGAGTCCGACGCAGACTACATCGACCGGGTAGACGAGATCATCCTCAATGGCGAGCCCGTAAGCGACGAGATTGCCCTCTACTCGGTCCTAGGGGGATTCCATGGTCTTTCGCCTATGTTCAGGCATCTTACAAAGGACCTCCCCCCAACCTACGCGATCTTCCGCGCCAAAGCCGCAGATTTTCTGGCCAAGCAAAGGTTACTTTATAACCTATGAACAACGCGATCGGCAACCGAACGACGATCACCAGTCTTCCAACCCGATCGCCATTATCAAGCAACATCACCGAAACTGGAGGACTCGCTCGCCATATACAGTTCATCATCTAACATGTTGGGCGAAGGCACGAGATCGCCTCCCCCGCACAACGTACACCGTCGAAGGTCAGCATTTAACATGACGATCCGAGGTGGAAGCGTGCAGCCATGGTCCTGGTGGTCGATGGAACCAGCTACTTAGGCCATGCAAGGTTCCTTTGGGCTGAGATCGCTTGCCCTTCGTTTAAATATGAGGCGGGCGTAGTCGAAGGACCCTTCAAACAAATCAGTGGACACGATCGCCCGCCCTCAAAGGTTCATCATCTAACATGGTGAACCCGGACAATGCGTCGCGTCACTACCCCCGTCTCAACGTATACCGTCGAGGATTGCCATATAACATGACGATCCGAGGTAGAAAAGAGCTAACTAGTCGCTGACGCGGAGTCGATTAATCCGACGACGCCCCGCGCAAGGACTCCTCCAGACCAAGACCGCACGCCCTTCGTTTAAATACGAGGCGAGGCGCAGCCTAACAGAGGACCCTCACAATAAAATGAGTCACGAGACAAACAATGTCGCTCGCGCACAACACATGGTCATGGAGTCGGTCCATCGAACTCCGCGATTGTGCACGTTTCCTCAACGACGAAGCAATCAAGTTTCTACTAGGGATCGGCAAAATTATTTATTGCAGGTACAAAACCGAAGATAGCTCGCCAATCGAACAGATCGCCAAAATCTGAGACCAAAGTCCGCTCAACGGATCGCCCGTCTTCATCCTACACGATCACGAGCAAGAACCACCTCACCCCATGTCTTCAACATCGGAGCAAGCTGGGGGGCAATTGTTGTGCCGAGATTTATACATCTCACCAGGCGATCGGCACAGAGACCGGGCGACCGAGCCAGAGCCCAACAGCCAAGGCAGATTGGCCGACCGAAGGTCCCAGGACAAGTCCCGGTGCCGAGCGATCGACATCTAAGGCGATCGTCTCTTGGTACTTGGCGATCGACCCCTGGTGACCGACCAAATGACGACCGCCTCATGCCACGCGAAGCCATCGCCCGTCCAGTCGGCGAAGGCCGAAGCTCGAAGCAAGAACCCACGTGCAGATCCGGGAAAGGCGCCGCAAGACATGGATCGTTGACCACAGCCTGTCAGCATCTTCTCACCTACCGACAGACCCGCCGAAAGGTGTACAGTGGGACCGCCCGTGACAGCAACTCAGGACGCGTGCCGGCTCCTCATTAGACCGCACAGCTGGCTGCCAATAGCAGCCGCAGACTTTAAAGCAGACAGCCCATGTGACACAAAGACGATCGCCCCTTATTATATTACATGAAAGGCGATCTCCCGTCAGTAAACAGAGCATCTCAGCTCCTATAAATGGAAGGCTTCCTGCACTCGGACAACTCTCTAACTCTCTGGTTTTTCCCATAACTTGGTTTTCTTACTCTTGGCAACAGCTATCTCTCGGCTTTTCTCTCTCTCCGCACCTCTCAATCCTGAGACGGTCGGCAGAAACGAGAACAAGAACACGCAGAGCTTCGCTCAAAAGCTAGATAAATAGGATCTTTTACACTCATTGTAATCGCATTCTTACATTAATATTTGTACTCAAACGTATTCTTATTAATAACATCTCGCGAGAGCATTCAAGCCCGGGCCTAACAAACCCGACAAATCTTGTGTTATTTCCATTCCTGACGTGCTCTCGCAATTTCGCCTTTCGACCATTCCAAAGAATATCTATCTTCGGATAATATTCCGGGCAACAACAATTGGCGCTAGAAGGAGGGCATCTTAACCCTCATTTTTATTCCTACCGTCTCGAAGAACACTCACTGTTCTCCGGGGCATATACCTTAAGAAACACTCATTGTTCTTCAGAGAGAAACCTTCAGAATCATGACTTCTGCCTCCACATCGAAGAAAGCCGCTGGCCGATCCGCGGGACGCCTCATTCCGTCTCAATCCGAGCCACAGCCTATGGCGGAGGGTAGCCGCCGCGGTCCGAGACTCTCGATCCCGCCCCCGAGGGACGGCCCAAGCCTCTCGCTCGATCAGTTCCAAACCGTGGAACAGATCGAAGGAGCCCTGGCCATCATACGGGAGCGACGGAGAGCTTTCGACGCGCCGTCCACTATAACTAAATGAAATTAAATAATCTTTTATTATGTAACTACCATTGTAATTTCACTTACACGATCAATACATGTCCAAATTTTCGAATTAAAATATCAAAATTCCAGCTTGAACATATTTATCTATTTATAAATATTTAATTAACATCAAGAGGAACCTTCAGGCTTCAGCAACTTGTAGTACGGAGCAAGGGGATTGACTGAAAAGTCGTCGTCAAAATCGCGTGCGATAGTGTTTATTAAACAAGCTGGTCTAGAATATTGGCCTAAACCCCGCTGCTAAATGGGGATCACGCAACAATGACTGCATTACTCTAGTGGCCAAGTCTAAAATCCACTTTTTGCTCTTTTTTCTATAGCAAACTTCTAATCTTAGGCTTGATTAGTAGTCGATAAGTATTCGGATAATAGTTTCGGTTTCTCAGAATTGCTACTAGTTAAATTAAGAGATGTGCATAGAACTTGGTTGCTTAAATATCCTCAACTACTGTAGCGAGTCGTTAAAGTGATTGTTTAAATGCTTGGCCAGCTATTAATTTCAGTCCCACCGATTTCAGTTGTCTCCAATGATTGTTTCATGCTGGAACTGGATCTCACCCGTCCAGCCGCGGGTTCCAATCGAGATCAGACCTCCAACACTGTTGCTTGAAGTACTCAATATTTCATTATTCCACCAGCATACCCCGAGAGCCAGGGCCCACCCGTCAACTAAAATTGAGGGGTCATTGGCCCCTAAATAAATTCACTTCCATTGTGGTCGAACTCGGGTCTCTCACCTGATGTCGGAGACCCTGACCATTGGGGCAAGCCCCTTGTGAGATTGGTTGTCTCATAAGATTTTATCTACACCTTGATCAACATTCTCCATCGGCCCGCCATCATTCGATCTAAGTTGGGGACATTTACTACGATTTTGTTAGACCGTCATTATAGATCTATTTTTCATAACCGTAGATTTTGCGGTGATTTTAGATTGTTAGAAATAGAATTTTTCCCTTTTTTTTTCGTATTCCGTTCTCAAAATTTCATCTTGTATTTTTAATGAAGATCTATGTCGTATGAATATTCTTGATAGATCCTTTTAGGTGGTTTCGGGTTGTTTCTAGAATAGGATAGTATGCAAAAATGAACAAATTCCACAAATTTAGAAATTGTCAAAATAATTAGAAATATTTTTCTTGAGGAGGAATAAAAAATAGGTGATTATTACCGAGTTAAGTGAAGGAGAACCTCTTTTAGTAGAAGTTCTTAAGAAATGTAAAGAAACAATAGGATGTGTCTTAATTGATATTGTTATAATATACCATGAAAGTGACGTTTCAATTACCCCTTTGTTTTTATATAGTGTGAATGACTATTATGCCCCAGATATAATTATGTAATTACGATTGTGCCATCTGAAGTTTTCCTGTAAATAGGACTTCAGTTATTAATGAAATATATACCTGAGAATCATTCTCTAATTTCTCTCTAATTTCTCTCTCTATTATTTTGATTTTATAACACGTTATCAGCACGACTCTAACCATTTGAGTAATATCACAAGAGTGTAATATCCGGATTTATTACTGTGTATTTTACCTGTATTCGAACCCTGTATTATTCGGAATTGTAATCTTGATGATTGGAGTATGATATTTCTTACATTGATATCTTTGTACATAAGTATAGCAAAATGCAAAATTTCTCATACAAACTCGTGATAGCGCACGCTAAGAATGTAGCTTAACGCGCGCTATCGAGCTACTACTAGCGCACGCTATGTATGTAGGAGTTGTGTGCGCTAAGCACTCAATTATTGAGCGGGACGGCTAGCACATGCGCCAGCCGGGACATGGGTCCGGATAAGATTCCCGCGGACGAACCTGGACTGAAGTCAACTCTTATTAGCGCGCGCTAAGGAATGCTTAGTAGCGTGCGCTAATTAGCTAAAGTGCATAATATTATAAATGAGACAGCAACCCGTTTTGGCTTACATTTCATTCGTCCATTCTTCATTCTTGAGAGGCCAGAGAGCTATAATAATCCTTCTACACACTTAGAACACATCTTATTGATCCTCGTATATTGGTTATCACTTGTGAGTGATCATTGAAGTGGAATAGCACCTTGGAGTGGCATACAACCAACCGGAGTCGGATTCTATCTTACGGTTCAGTGATTTTCGTCATATTAAGGTATGTTCAACCTATCTCCAGACTTAGAGTTGGATTCTAAAGAATTAGATGATCATGTTAACAAGATATTGATTTTTCATTAGTGAATTATTCAACATGAATCATGTTTGGAATATAGAGATGGTTATGCCTCAAGTACCTTGATTATGAACATCATGATTCGAATCTTATTACAATGAACAAGTAGAGGAAGCTTCTAGCATTGGACATCCAAATCTAGTAGATGACTTCATAGCAATCATGGACTTGACTTTAACATCATTATTGTTAGATGAATCTAAGGGATTGATCATGGAAGTATTTATCTAGTATAGATGGAATGTTAAACAACTTCAGTATGATAATTTTGATTGATATAAAGGTGTCGATATCAACCGTTAAGCCTTTCGAATTGTCGTATGAAGATTGTAGTCGAAATGGAAGATGGTTTCATAATAGTATACATATCCTTGAATCTGAAGTTGTTGTTATCCGTTAGATCATTCATAGCCGTATGAACATGATATTCATGGAGGTAACATGAACTAACACTGAGGATTTCATTTGGTTTGATCATGTTGAGGTCCATCTACTGCCCAAAGAAGGCGCCATGCATGAGATAGCGCACGCTAAGCTATGTAGATTAACGTGTGCTATCGAGCACGAGTTAGCGACGCTACGCTTGGTACGTAACGACGCTGAGCCATCATACGAGTCGATCGATCGCTGAAATCTTGACCATGCATAGTTAGCGTACGCTAGGCTTTGTTGTTTGCGTGCGCTATCGAGCAGAATTAACGCACGCTACACAGAGTACTTAGCGTGCGCTAATCAGTTCAAGCAGATTACATTTTATGAACTTTTGGCCGTAAATCGAATTGTTAAACATTCGTGCGACGTGAGATAAATCCTATATCATTTCTTTTGTTAAGGTTTGATCTTGTTACGTGATTGATTGAGGAGGACGACCTTCGAGTGTTCGTTTTTGTGGAAGTATTGTTCTTGTCTTCAAATCGAGGCAAGTACCTTAATTGTTTTATGTATTGATGTTATACATATTGTCGTGCATGTATGTCGTTGTTATATGTCCACCTCGTGTTGGTCCGACGGGATCATCGGGGGATCTATGCTAGCGTGCGCTGGATCATCGGACGGGTTTTTCCACCACGGGTTGGTCTGACGGGATCATCGTGGGTTCTAGGCAGTGGACGCTGGATCGTCGGAATTACCATGTGTATGTTGTGATATCATGTTGTGATTATCAGTTGTGTATGTTATGTTTGAGTTTCTCGCAGGAGAAGACTCGTTTGACATTTTATCATTTACGTTATTATTATTATTCTGCGTGTATTTGTTCTAGCATCGTTGTGCTAACCCCTTCGGGGGTGAACATTTTGTTTATGTTCAGGATCCAGGAGAGCGGGAAAACAACCACTGGAGCTGCATGACGACGAGGGTGCAGAGTGATGTTCCGGCCGGGTTTATTTGTCTGTTGTTCATTGGTTATTTCAATAAGTACTCGAGTACGAAGTCATTTATGATGAAATTGAATTTGGTGATGTATTATTAAGTTCGTGTTGAACAATTTTACTTTCAGTATTTGGTCAGAACTGTTGTATCTTAATTCCGATATTTCCATTCGTTAGTATTTCTTAATGTCTGTTCAATTCTTCAGCCTTGTAAATCTTTATGTAAAGGATTTACGACGCTGTAATATTCCTGAATATATTGGAGGTGTTACAGAATATGGTATCGGAGCTAAGATTATGGATATCTTGGCCATTGGGTTAAAATAGGGGTCATTTATGTCTTTTGAAGTAACCGGCCGCGAATAACATCACTGTACTGCCTACATCTTCGTGCGGGTGGCGGTTGTAAGTTCCTAAACTCTATCTCATCCTTTGCATATTATATTTCATTTTACTTGAGCATTCGAACGATATTGTTTCCTGTATATTGAGTATTTATGCTTATAGTATGTTGAGAGGCGGACGTGGACGTGGTCGCGGACGCGGACGAAGGAATGCTGAAAGGGAAGCGTCGCCTTCTAATCAGGCCAGTCATAGCTCAGGCGAGCCACAGAGATCTATCAATAACGAACCGGAACCTGCTGTACCAGAAATACTTCGTCAGGTGGTGAACCAGATGACTCAGTTCGCCCAAGTCGTGGACCGAATGCAAGTGGCGGTGGGACTACAGCAGGGAGAGAGACAGCAAGGGATCCCAGACATGGGAAATCGAGGTGACCGGTGGCTGCAAGAGGTGGCGAAGATGCAACCACCCAAATTCGACGGTATTTCTGAGACTCCCACCTGGGACCATTGCTTGAAGGAACTGGAGAAAATCTTTGCCGGAATTAACTGCCCAAATGACCGGAGAGCCTCTATCGCACAATACTTTCTGATAGGGGAAGCGTCCGAATGGTGGGAAGCCATCCGGCCTGTAGACCATGATGCTGATTGGACAGAGTTTAAATTGATGATGGAAGCTTAGTACTGCCCACGTCCTGTGAGGGAAGCCAAGGTTCGGGAGTTTTTCTCCGCTCAGCCTTCAGATGTTCCAGTATCTCAGGCAATTAAGACGTTTAACCAACAGCTGGCATTTGTTCGACATCTGGTCAGAACAGATGCAGAAATGATGATCCATTTCGATATGAGGATGAAACCAGAAATTCAGAGGTACATGTCCGGTTTTGAATGTACCACACTCCGTCAATACCAGGATAAGGCGTTGTCGTATGAGATCAAGGAAGCAGCTATGGAGAAATTTTCAGAATCCAAGAAGCAGAAAGTCTCTGGTACTTTTACAGAGCAGAAGAACAGCGGGCCCCGCAAGGCCCAGTCATCCTTTCACTCTTTCAAGAAACCTCCGCACCCAGTTAGGAGCGGAAAGAACTTCGGAGCGACATCAACTATTACTGATGTTACCAGGAAATGCTTTAACTGCGCCCAGACGGGGCACTATCGACGGAATTGCCCCTACCTGTCGTGACTTGTTTTGATTGTGGACGAGAGGGACATCGTGCAGTGTTTTGTGAAGAGGCTGCAAAGTCTTTTAGAGCCCGTACACCACATCCAGTCCAGAAGAAAGCCAGTATCCAACAGACGCAGCAAAGTGTTCAGATGCCTCAGAATTTTGGCCGCGGACGAGGCAGAGGACAATGGGACCGAAAGGGGACATCGAGTGCCGGATCTGTTCCCCCACGTTTGTACGATATGAGGAGGACAGACGATCAGGATGCTACTGTCGCATCAGGTACTGTCCAGATCCTTTCTCAGTCAGTTAGCGTTTTATTCGATACAGGAGCTACGCATTCTTTTATATCCTTGTCTTGTGTAAATCGTTTGAATGTTTCTGGTTTTCATAATTGTGAACCTTATGTTGTTGGTTTACCGAGTGGAGAGAGGATTGTTGGAAACTTAGAAACTAGAGATTTCCCTGTATCATTTGGAGGCAGAGAGTGGCTCTCAATTTTGATTGTAATAGAAATGCAAGGAGACGACCTGATACTCGGAGACGATTGGCTTAATCGATATGGAGCAATTGTAAACTACCGAAGGAGGAATATCTCGTTGATCGCTGACGATGGTTCCGAAATTCTGTTTGAGGGATGGAAACCGGGAAGCTCGGGAAAATTGATCAAGGCGATGAAAGCTGTCAAATTGTTGAAACAGGGCTGTACCGGATACTAGTGCTATGCAATGAAGAAAGAAGACGAAATTGTGGAACTTTCATCCATTCCTGTTTTGAACGAATTTCCAGATGTATTTCCTGACGAGTTACCTGGACTACCTCCACGAAGGGATGTAGAATTTACCATTGAGCTGGAACCCGGAGCTACACCAATTTCTAAGGCGCCGTATCGTATGGCACCTACTGAGATGTACGAACTGAAGAAGCAACTGGAGGAGTTACTGGACAAAAGCTATATTCAGCCAAGCGTTTCACCCTGGGGAGTGCCAGTTATTTTTGTCCGAAAGAAGGATGGATCGCTTCGACTGTGTATTGACTATCGAGAGCTGAACAAGATGACGATTAAGAACAAGTATCCGTTGCCACGGATTGATGATCTGTTTGACCAGTTGCAAGGGGCAACAGTATTTTCTAAAATCGATCTGAGATCAGGGTATCATCAACTGAGGATTAAGGAATCTGATGTTCCGAAATCAGCGTTCAGGGCTCGCTACGGACATTATGAGTTTGTAGTGATGCCGTTTGGTCTCACTAACGCACCTGCTGTATTTATGCAATTTATGAACCGAGTGTTCATCGAATTTTTGGATAAATTTGTGGTCGTGTTCATTGATGACATTCTGGTGTATTCTAAGAGCCCGGAAGAACATACGCAGCATTTGCGGATTGTATTGGAACTTTTGAGAAGCGAGCAATTGTACGCCAAACTTTCTAAGTGTGAATTCTGGCTAAAGGAAGTAATGTTCCTCGGCCATGTGGTGTCAGCTAAAGGAGTCCGAGTAGATCCTCAGAAGATCGAAGCAATTCTGGATTGGAAGCCTCCAAAGAATGTGAAAGAAGTCCGAAGCTTCTTAGGACTTGCTGAATATTATCGTCGATTCGTGGAAGGGTTTTCTAAAATCTCCCGCCCACTTACTCGACTCCTACAGAAAACTCAAAAGTTTGAGTGGAATGAGTTGTGTCAGGTTAGCTTTGATGAATTGAAGAAGAGATTGACGACGACACCGATTCTATCACTTCCACAGGGAACTGGAGGATTTATAGTTTACAGTGATGCTTCGAACCAAGGGCTCGGATACGTATTGATGCATAATGATAAGGTGATCGCTTATGCGTCGCGATAGCTGAAACCTTATGAAGTGAATTACCCAACACATGATTTGGAGCTAGCACCAGTAGTTTTTGCTTTGAAGATCTGGAGGCATTATCTGTACGGGACTCACTGTCAGATCTTTACGGATCACAAGAGTCTCAAATACATCTTCAGTCAGAAGGAGTTGAACATGCGGCAAAGAAGATGGTTAGAGCTGATCAAGGACTATGACCTGGAGATTTTGTATCATCCAGGCAAAGCGAACGTAGTGGCCGATGCACTCAGCCGCAAGCCTGTTTCTATTCAGATGCTGGAGACTCTGACCTCCCAACTTAGCCTTCAACGAGAGATGATTCGAGAAGGAATTGAAGTGTGGTTACAAAGAGTCCAAGGACAACTATGCGTGATGGAAATAACTTCATCATTAACCGAAGAAATCAAATCTAGACACGCGGATGACCCTCTGATGATTCGGTTACGTGATGAAGTGATCAAGGGAAAGGCCCCTGGATTCGTAATTCATGATGATGGAGTTTTGAGATTTCAGAACCGACTCTGCATTCCTGATGTCGATGTTCTGAAACAGACAATTATGAAGGAAGCTCACAGTTCGCCCTATTCTATCCACCCAGGCATTAGTAAGATGTATAAGGACTTGAAGCAGAATTTCTGGTGGGGCAATATGAAGAAAGATGTATCGGAATATGTTTCGAAATCCTTGACTTGTCAGCAGGTTAAGATCGAGCATCAACGACCTGCCGGAATGTTGAAGCCACTCCCGATTCCTGAATGGAAGTGGGAGGACATATCGATGGACTTTATCACTAGTATGCCTAGAACCAGGACGGGAATGAACATGATTTGGGTGGTAGTTGATCGTTTAACCAAATCAGCTCATTTTCTGGGCATTAAGGACACGTGGGGACCAGAGAGGTTGGCACGAGTATTTATTTCGGAGATAGTTCGATTGCATGGTACGCCGAAAACCATTATTTCTGATCGAGACGTCCGTTTTGTGTCTCATTTTTGGAAAGCAGTTCATAAGGCCTTGGGGACCGAATTGAACTTCAGTACATCTTATCACCCACAGACTGACGGACAATCCGAGAGGACCATTCAAACGGTGGAAGATATGCTGAGGGCCTGTGCCTTAGACTGGTCAACTGATTGGGAAGTTCATCTACCGTTGATTGAATTTACCTACAACAATAGTTGGCATGCTTCCATTAAGATGGCACCGTTTCAGGCATTATACGGGAGGAGATGTAGATCGCCCCTGTGTTGGGACGATTCATCAGACTTAATCGGGACAGAACCAGAGTTGATCGTACAGACTCGAGAGAAGATAGCCTTGATTCGTGAAAGGCTGTTGACCGCCCAGAGTCGCCAGAAATCTTACGCAGACGTACGTCGTCGCCCATTGGAGTTCAGTACTGGAGACCACGTACTTTTGAAGGTTTCTCCTACTCGGGGAATCTTTCGTTTCAGAAGGAAAGAAAAGCTGAGTCCGAGATATATCGGACCGTTCGAAATCCTTGAGAGAGTTGGAGAGTTGGCATACAGATTGGCATTATCGCCGTCATTGAGCCATGTTCATAACGTGTTCCACGTATCCCAATTACGGAAGTATATACCAAATCCCAGTCATATCATTGATTCCGGCGAGATCGAAGTCGCGCAGGATGGGACGTTTGAAGAAAGACCGGTCAAGATACTCGAGAGTCGAGTTAAGAAGTTGAGGAACAAACCAATCGTTTTGGTCAAAGTTCAATGGTCACGTCATGGAATGGAAGAAGCCATATGGGAAACGGATATCCCGAGTTATTTTCGTCTTGGGTTTCGGGATGAAACTCCTTTTTAGTAGGAGAGTATGTAATATCCGGATTTATTACTGTGTATTTTACCTGTATTCGAATGGCGTCACTATCTTTATAGAGTTACCTGCCAGATCTTTACAGACCACAAGAGCCTAAAGTACATTTTTACTCAGAAGGAGTTGAACATGAGACAGAGAAGGTGGCTTGAATTAATCAAGGACTATGATATCGAGATCCTTTATCATCCGGGTAAAGCAAATGTGGTCGCCGACGCTTTGAGCCGTAAAATAGTGCAGGAGCAGATGCTGAGCCATTTGACAGCACAGAGAGAGTTGCAGTTGGACCTTATGAGGTCAGAAATTGAAGTTCGGTTACAGCGTGTTCAGGGACAACTTTGCACCCTTGAGATTTCTTCGTCTCTTGATGATATGATCAAATCGAAGCAAATGACAGACCCATTCTTATCTCGAGTTCGGGATGAAGTAACCCAAGGGGTACCCTGATGGGAGATGGATCCCTAACAGGGGAGGGAACCCTGATGGCAGAGGGATCCTGTATGGGTGTGGGTTCCCTTACAGGAGAGGTGGCCTCTGGCTCCGTAAGGGCAGACGACTCGCCAGAGCCCTCTATATTGGCAAATAGTTGTTCGTCCATCATATCCGTATTATTCGGAATTGTAATCTTGATGATTGAAGTATGATATTTCTTACATTGATATCTTTGTACATAAGTATAGCAACATACAAAATTTCTCATGCAAACTCGTGATAGCGCACGCTAAGAATGTAGCTTAACACGCGCTATCGAGCTACTACTAGCGCACACTATGTATGTAGGAGTTGCGTGCGCTAAGCACTCAATTATTGAGCGGGACGGCTAGCACATGCGCCAGCCGGGACATGGGTCTGGATAAGATTCCCGCGGACGAACCTGGACAGTTTTGAAGTCAACTCTTATTAGTGCGCGCTAAGGAATGCTTAGTAGCGTGTGCTAATTAGCTAAAGTGCAGAATATTATAAATGAGACAGCAACCCGTTTTGGCTTACATTTCATTCGTCCATTCTTCATTCTTGAGAGGCCAGAGAGCTATAATAATCCTTCTACACACTTAGAACACATCTTATTGATCCTCGTATATTGGTTATCACTTGTGAGTGATCATTGAAGTGGAATAGCACCTTGGAGTGGCATACAACCAACCGGAGTCGGATTATATCTTACGGTTCAGTGATTTTCGTCATATTAAGGTATGTTCAACCTATCTCCAGACTTAGAGTTGGATTCTAAAGAATTAGATGATCATGTTAACAAGATATTGATTTTTCATTAGTGAATTATTCAACATGCATCATGTTTGGAATATAGAGATGGTTATGCCTCAAGTACCTTGATTATGAACATCATGATTCGAATCTTATTACAATGAACAAGTAGAGGAAGCTTCTATCATTGGTAATCCAAATCTAGTAGATGACTTCATAGCAATCATGGACTTGACTTTAACATCATTATTGTTAGATGAATCTAAGGGATTGATCATGGAAGTATTTATCTAGTATAGATGGAATGTTAAACAACTTCAGTATGATAATTTTGATTGATATAAAGGTGTCGATATCAACCGTTAAGCCTTTCGAATTGTCGTATGAAGATTGTAGTCGAAATGGAAGATGGTTTCATAATAGTATACATATCCTTGAATCCGAAGTTGTTGTTATCCGTTAGATCATTCATAGCCGTATGAACATGATATTCATGGAGGTAACATGAACTAACACTGAGGATTTCATTTGGTTTGATCATGTTGAGGTCCATCTACTGCCCAGCAGTAAACTGCCATGCACAGATAGCGCACGCTAAGCTATGTAGATTAACATGTGCTATCGAGCACGAGTTAGCGTACGCTACGTTTGGTACGTAACGTACGCTAGGCCATCAGACGAGTCAGTCGATTGATCAGTGAAGTACTGACCATGCATAGTTAGCGTACGCTAGGCTTTGTTGTTTGCGTGCGCTATCGAGCAGAATTAACGCACGCTACACAGAGTACTTAGCGTGCGCTAATCAGTTCAGGCAGATTACATTTTATGAACTTTTGGCCGTAAATCGAATTGTTAAACATTCGTGCGACGTGAGATAAATCCTATAGCATTTCTTTTGTTAAGGTTTGATCTTGTTACGTGATTGATTGAGGAGGACGACCTTCGAGTGTTCGTTTTCGTGGAAGTATTGTTCTTGTCTTCAAATCGAGGCAAGTACCTTAATTGTTTTATGTATTGATGTTATACATATTGTCGTGCATGTATGTCGTTGTTATATGTCCACCTCGTGTTGGTCCGACGGGATCATCGGGGGATCTATGCTAGCGTGCGCTGGATCATCGGACGGGTTTTTTCACCACGGGTTGGTCTGACGGGATCATCGTGGGTTCTAGGTAGTGAACGCTGGATCGTCGGAATTACCATGTGTATGTTGTGATATCATGTTGTGATTATCAGTTGTGTATGTTATGTTTGAGTTTCTCGCAGGAGAAGACTCGTTTGACATTTTATCATTTACGTTATTATTATTATTCTGCGTGTGATGTTGAATAATATGTTGTGGTACTTGTACTAGCATCGTTGTGCTAACCCCTTCGGGGTGAATATTTTGTTTATGTTCAGGATCCAGGAGAGCGGGAAAACAACCACTGGAGCTGCATGACGACGAGGGTGCAGAGTGATGTTCCGACCGAGTTTATTTGTCTGTTGTTCATTGGTTATTTCAATAAGTACTCGAGTACGAAGTCATTTATGATGAAATTGAATTTGGTGATGTATTATTAAGTTCCTGTTGAACAATTGTACTTTCAGTATTTGGTCAGAACTGTTGTATCTTAATTCCGATATTTCCATTCGTTAGTATTTCTTAATGTCTGTTCAATTCTTCAGCCTTGTAAATCCTTATGTAAAGGATTTACGGCGCTGTAATATTCCTGAATATATCGGGGGTGTTACAAAGAGTATGCTCTACAGTTGCATCTTATAGATGACCATCTGTATCAGAAATTGGATTATTACATATTACAATCATCCCTCTCTCCCCCTCCAATTCGGTATCTCTCTCTTCTTCTTATGATATGATATGATTAATACATTCGTATCTATAATTTAGATTGGTGCAACAGCTCTAATCGTAGATCCTTCACCCGGATTATTCATTCCTTAAATCATAATTTTATAAAATCCTTCCCAGCATGTAATCTCATCTCTAATCTAGTCAACGCTCTTCAATTTCATCTAAAAAAAATCAAAAAAAAAAATCAAAAAAAAAAAGATATGAGTATCAAGAGGATATGAGTTTGATATGGTTTTCTTATTAAGTTGGATATCTTATATTTTCGTATTCCGTAGCTGCACCTTTATAAAAAAATCCAGAAAGCATGTTGTAACACTCCCAATCCGCTCAGGGATATTACACGCCGTAGAACTTTTCCTCAAGGATCTACCAGGCTGGTAACAACATAGAACGTCTCAACAATGCCTTTAAGGCTAAAATGACCCAGTAGACCGATTTGGTCTTTCAGTAAATACATATAACTCAAACTCATTACATGCCCACGCAGGGGTCGAATACAACACACTCCCGTACAACGGGAAAGAATACTGCAGCAGAAAAATAAACTATAACTAAACCAAAGACATCATACGAATCCTCGTGTGATTAGTATCGTTCATCTTTCATCATCCTTCGTGCCGACTCTGTGTTATGCTCCCAAACCTGAATGCAAAAACAGACATCCACCCCCGAATACTCGGGGGTTAGCAAAACTCCACTGTTTTGCTAGTGCAAGAACAAAGTGCAAATACGAGCCATACAATTCATATTCCACGAATAACAATAACCAGGACTCCTCAAAGATCCAAACGTAACAAAAAGTACTTCCCGAGGCAAGAGTTTGGGTAAAACATTCCAAAACCGAAAGATCACAAATAAAGGGAAACAATTTGTAAAACAGTTTAAAATGCCATCGAGAGTTTTAATAGAAAACAATTTAGGATTACCGAATCCTTATCTTTCCAAAAATCAACAGGGTCACATCCCAAAGGTTTTGTTTTCACAATAGACACCAACAATAATACACAAGGTTAAAACCCGCGTCACGCGTCCTCGACGGACATAAAATACACACGCACCCGTGAAGTTTTTCTCGTGAATCCAGGGCAAAACCATTGGACTCCCTCTGTGGCCCCGTCGAACCCTCCCGAGGTGAGCAAACACATTCACAAAACATACACACGCATCCGCATATGGTATCAAAGATGCCACGAAATAATCAAGTATCACACGTCACCTAGGACCAAGACGAAGCCACGAATCCCACCCGAGGCCCCGTCGGACCCTCCCGGACTGGCCGCGAAATAATCAAGCACCACACGTCACCTAGGACCGGGACGAAGCCACGAATCCCACCCGAGGCCCCGTCGGACCCTCCCGGGCTGGCCGCGAAATAATCAAGCACCACACGTCACCTAGGACCGGGACGAAGCCACGAATCCCACCCGAGGCCCCGTCGGACCCTCCCGGGCTGGCCGCGAAATAATCAAGCACCACACGTCACCTAGAACCGGGACGAAGCCACGAATTCCACCCGAGGCCCCGTCAGACCCTCCCGGGCTAGCCGCGAAATAATCAAGCACAAGTAACATATCACACCAAGGATATCCAACAATTCGTCAAGAGGCATCAAACATTTAGCAAAACACCACGTCAAACCATAACGCACCGAAAAGAAGCAATATACGTACACACGCATTATCAAGCGCAACATCAACACCAAACATATCCAAAGGATTCATGTAGTCACTTACAACCCACACAATTTACAAAACACACGCGTTTTGAAAGTGAGCCTTTAAGGAGGCTAGCCGAATCTTTTGAAAACTCATTTCAAACAATCAAACAAACACATAAAGACGATCACCAATTATCATATTCACAAAACAAGAATTGTATGGACAAGGTACTTGCCTCGAAACCACGATCGCAACAAGACGACGGATGAAATACGGTCGAACGGCCCCGAACTCCCGAACACTATCAAGAACGCGATAACACCGCAATTACTACGAGAATAACACCACACGAATCATCAATGACCAACGGAATTCAACATCGGAATCATCGAGCACCTATAATCCTCCGTAAGGAACAATAACACATGGTTACGATGAGAATCAAGGCCAAAACAACGGAAATCCCAACAAACTATCGAAGGGAACTCATTCGAGCATTTAATCGGACATTAAATGTTCGAGACCCTCCAAGAACAAAGAAATCACTCCTCGGGTCGAACAAATCAAAGATACGAGTATCTAATCCGTAGAACATGTTCAAAACAACATTTATACAACAATCAATTGAACAAAAACGGATTGGAATAGAAATAAAAAGGAAAATCCCCAAAATCTTCAAAAACAAGGGTTCAAGTCAAAATACCTTGATTCGACGAAAAACAAGGATTAGATGTTGTTAAACACATGAATAATGCTAAGATTAATCATACCCATCATGGATTAATCCACAATACGGAACGAATCGGTCAAAAACGCAAAAACCCCAAAATTCAAGAAACTAGGGTTCTAAGAAAGATTACCTTGATTCGATGGATCAAATGATGATATAGGATGATCAATCAATGATATGAACTCAAGAACTTCATGGATATGTTGTTAAACAATATGGCTTCGACCTCTCCAAGCTTCCAGCCATGGAAGGAGAAGAATGAAATGAAAAACGGGTGAAGAAGTAGTCTGCCCGACCATATATACTGCCCAGCGACGCATGAGCAGGCACGCACGAGCGGCAGGTCGTGCGGCGGGTCGTGCGCGCGCCATCATCGCCATCCAACCCGGACGACGAGCATCGGCACGAGCACTCGCCGCGTGCGTGTGCCAGTGGCCGCACGAGCATCGGATCGCGGCGCCACGCCAGGCGTGCGTGCTCGACAGTCCTCGCCGCGACGTGGCGGCCAAAGGTTTAGCCGCCAAGATTCGACGACTCGAATTCCCAAAAATGCACGAAATGAACACGACGAAATGCTCTCGGACAACAACATCGATCCGAAAAGAAATACCATGCAACAATTTATCGCACGCGACCATGAAAAAGGTCAAAACAACAAATACGAATGCGGATACCCACAACTTTGGGTAAATTATAAAATGGCCCAAAACGCCCGAAAATCACGATACGTGATCGAATAACCAAACCGAAGTTCACAACACGTCTAACAAAGTTAAAAGGACTTATGGGAAACTCGAAACAGCAGTTTCAAACGAGATTCGCAAGAATCGAACTCAAGTGCGGAAAAGTCGCCAAAAAGCACGGAACTCAACAAAACAACACCGAAACGAGCTCGGATGACAAAAAGTGCAGAATTAATCATTCTCGTAATGACGAAACGGTCATGTGCGAGTCGTAAAAATGGACTTTCGCCGAAAAAATAAATTACCGGAAATCGAAATTACGGGTATTACATTCTACCCTCCTTAAAAGAAGTTTCGTACCGAAACTTAAAACAAGTATGGAGAAGCAATATCCCCGCCAGGAAAACTCGACGAGATACACAAAAACCGAAAACTCGCGCCCGACGGTGAAACGTTGCAAGAAACGCAAGGAGACATACGGCGTGAAAACACGCTCCACGACGACCAACACAACGCCACCGATAGAGACATAATAAAACCAACAAGTGACAAGCGTCATCAAACAAATGATACAATCAAGTCAATTATCCGAACAACCACAAAACACTAAGCACCTATTACAAGGAAACACGCACCGTCAAGAAAATAGAAATAAACACACAAACGATCCACAAGGACCATCACAAACAATTCGGACTACGCCGAAATGCTCAAAACCACGATAGGCATCTACATGTCCTCTCGGAGCAGGGACGCAACCTCGATCCCCCAAATCTCTCAGTTACCGTCTCGCATTGCACGACTTGGTGACCCATCTGGCCACACCCGAAACAACAAACTAACGGTAAACGACGATTCTTCGCGGTACGAGATCAGGCAACGACAGTCGGATAACCCCGATCGAACAACGATCGAACAACAACGATCGAAAAACGATGATCGAGTAACAACAATCGAGCAACAATGATCGAATGACAACGGTCGAACAATGACTCCAAGGTCCACACTTGAAATGCGTTGGTACATGCATGCCCCCAGTACACCACGGTTGAAACACCCCGGCTCGGCGTACCGAATGTACAAATTCTAGATACAATGGGGCATAACATCGCAAAACAACATAGCGGAGATGCCAGCTCAGCACAACAAGGAATCATAACACATATCATATACAACGATTACCATCGTAAAGTAATACACACACAACACTACAGCAACGACGGTATCGTTCGGCGACCTCAACGGCCCAAACGATAACCAGCACATAATTACAACCATCATGAAACAATCACACATGTACACAAATGTACAAACCCAAGCTTTTACAGCTCACACTCGTGCGGCAACATGCAAATCACCATGAGACGACAAATAGTAAATACCAGTTCACACATCTCATAGAGGGCTAGTACTGCAAATACGTGGCAACGCCTCAACATTCATGCCACCAATTCGATCATATTCGGAAGTTAATATTATAACGACAAAGCAAACATTATACATACATTCCCAAACCGCAAACGGGAATTGATAGGTTTTAAAAAAAAATGAAAACCACCTTTTGAAAATAATTTGGAAATACCGATTGTTCTTGAGTATCACCTTTCAAAAAAAGTACAAACGTGAAACATCGTTATCTAGACTTTGAAGAACCATTTCGTATTTGAAAAAAAAATGAGGACACTTTCTCTTAGTGAAAAACTTTTAGAATATTCGACCCTCGGGTTTAAGTAAAAGTGTTTCTAAAACATTGAAAATATCTCAAAATATTTTGGTTCTCGAGGTAGAAGAATTTTGAAACATATTGTGGCACCTTGGATGTACCACGAGAAAATAATTCATTTTAAAAGTACGTCTCGAAATTTATTTTCTAAGATACTCAAGGTTTTCAAAGATAATTCAATGGGCTAGAATGCCCAAAAATTTCAGGTAATTACACGGAATATTATAGCGCCCTGGGTGTAACACCCCCGATATATTCAGGAATATTACAGCGCCGTAAATCCTTTACATAAGGATTTACAAGGCTGAAGAATTGAAAACATATTAACAGGTACCAATAGATGAAAATAACGGAATTAAGATACAACAGTTCTGACCAAATACTGAAAATACGAATGTTCAACAGGAAATTATTAATACATCATAAACGACTACGTACTCGAGTACTTATTGAAATAACCAACAAATAACAAACAAATAAACCCGGCCAGAACATCACTCTGCACCCTCGTCGTCATGCAGCTCCAGTGGTTGTTTCCCTGCTCTCCTGGATCCTGAACATAAACAAAATGTTCACCCCCGAAGGGGTTAGCACAACGATGCTATTACAAGTACCACAACATATTATTCAACATCTCACGAAGAATAATAATAACATAAATAACAAAATACCAATGAGTCTTCTCATGCGAGAAACTAATAAATAACATACACAACTGATAATCACAACATGACATCATAGCATACACATGGTAATTCCGACGATCCAGCGTTCACTGCCTAGAACCCACGATGATCCCGTCAGACCAACCCGTGGTGGAAAAACCCGTCCGATGATCCAGCGCACGCTAGCATAGATCCCCCGATGATCCCGTCGGACCAACACGAGGTGGACATACAACAACGACATATATGCACGATAATATGTACAACATCAATACGTAAAACAATTAAGGTACTTGCCTCGATTCGAAGACAAGAACAATACTTCCACGAAAACGAAACACTCGAAGGTAGCCCCTTCAATCAATCACGTAACAAGCTCGAACCTTAACAAAAGAAATAATATATAATTTATCTCACGTCGTACGAATGTCTAACAATTCGATTTACGTCCGAAAGCTCATAAAATATAATCTGTCTGAACTACTTAGCGTACGGTAAGTATTATACGTAGCTTGCGTTAAGTCTGTTCGTTAGCGCACGCAAATAACGAAGCCTAGCGTACGCTAACTATGCACGGTCAGTACCTCACTGATCAGCCGACTGACTCGCCTGATGGCCTAATGTACGTTACGTACCAAACGTAGCATACGTTAACTCGTGCTCGATAGCGCATGTTAATCAACATAGCTTAGCGTGCGCTAACCGTGCATGGCAGTTCACTACTGGGCAGCAGATTGATCTAACGGTGATGAAACTCATGAAATCTTTAGTGTTAATACATGTCATCCCATGCATAACATGTTCATACGGTTGATGAATGATCTTACGGATTACAACAACTTCAAAAATCAAGAATACATATTATCATCACAACACCATAATCCATCTTGATTACAATTCTCATGCGAAGTTTGGTGTTCTTAAGGTCGATGCATTATCATGAATACATCCCGATTTAACCATGGAGATAAACTATCAATTCTAGCTTATAAGAAAGGATACAATCTAAGATGGTTCTTTCTTAAGTCCTTATAATCAAAGGTGATATCATTCTCCAAGTTTATGATCAATATATCAACATAATTCATACGGATAATCATCTTCAGAATGTTCCTCTCATCATTTGACGTACTAAGATTCCAACTACGAGGTTCCAACGACAATATCATAAGCCTAAACATTCCAATCCTCTAAACATGATGTTTGTTGAATAATTCACCAATGAAACTCAATATCTTGCTAGCATGATCATCTTATTCTTTAGCACCCGAATCTAAGGCTGGAGATAGAAGTAACATACCTTAATATGACGAAATCACTGAACCAAAAATATGGAATCCGACTCCGGTTGGTTATATGCCACTCCAAGGTGCTACTTCTCTTCAATGCTCAATCACAAGGAATATCCAATGTCCAATGATCAAGTGGATGTGTTATAAGTGTGTCTAAGGAAGATGATAAGCTCTCTGGTCTCTCAAGAACGAAGGATGCCCGAAAGAAATTAGAAGAAAATGGAGTGCTGGTCCATATATAAACTTTCTGTACATTAGCAGATTAGCGCATGCTATCATACATCCTTAGCGCGCGCTAATAAGAGTTGACTTCAAAGCTGTCCAGGTTCATCCGCGGGAATCTTATCTGGTCCTACGTCCGGCTGGCGCATGTGTTAGCCGCCTAGCTCAATAATTGATTACCTAGCGCACGCAAGTCCTTCATTCGTAGCGTGCGCTAGTAGTAGCCGATAGCGTGTGTTAAGCTACATTCTTAGCGTGCGCTATCACGAGTTTGCATGAGAAAATTTGCATGATGATATACTTATGTACAAAGATACCAATGTGAGAAATAATATACTCCAATTATCGAGATCATAAATCCGAATAATACAGGGTTCGAATACAGATGAAATACACAATAATAAATCCGGATATTACAGTGGGTCCTGCACCGGAACCCACCAGACTAAAAACCATTTACAAAAATGCCAAAAAGGCCGATGACAGTAATATTTCAAAAACTCACAAAAGCCATTTACAACATGCTAAATACCGTCATAAGAATTTCGCCAAAACGATCAAGGCCATAATGCCAAAAACTCGGTTAAGGGAATCGGTAACAATTTAGGATTACCGAATCCTTATCTTTCCAAAAATCAACAAGGTCACAGCCCAAAGGTTTTGTTTTCACAATTGACACCAACAATAATACACAAGGTTAAAACCCACGTCACGCGTCCTCGACGGACATAAAATACACACGCACCCGTGAAGTTTCTGTTGGGATTCGGTGCCTAAAACGAAGGCCCAGCGGAAGCGGTAAAATGAAATTTAATTTGATCCGAATCCCTACGAGGATCGATCGAGCTACGTATATACGAATATATAAACAAAAGCAAGAGTCGTAAGAAACTAACCCTCGAAGTCCGTTGATTAAATGGTAACCTTCTCTTGAGCTATTCCCCAAGCTCTTGAACGATCCAACGCCGAAAGTACCGCGTCTCTACTTGCCACGCGCCGGAAAAACGAACGGAATGACAACACCTTGCTATCCTCCGAGGATACGGCTAGAGCTAGGTGATGAAGCTTGCAATATGAGATTATCACACTCTAAGTGTATAACTCACAACTCTCAATTAATCTCTTGAAATTTCTCAAAGAAAACCAAGAAGAAATGAAGAACAAGAAGAAGACTTGAGAAATGAATTCAAAATTCTTTTCTCTCTCTCTCTATTCATAAACCGTGAGAAATGAATGAATCATTTGAGAGATGATGTCTTCTACTTTTATTCTATTCCCACCCAAGATAACAACTCATCCCACTACAACACTTGCCCCACAAGTCTTAATCATCCATTAAAGAATGGAACAAGAAGCAAAAGGAAGCAAGGTGGAAAGAGGGAGGGGGGCCAAGATGAAATTCGGACGAGTTCGGTTCGTTTCGGACTCCCGCGAGTCCAAACAGATAAACTCCGATTCCATATCGATGTATTTATATCGATTAATTAATCCAATTAATTAAACATATCAAATACATTATAACATAATTAATTTCTCCAAGAAATAATTGTATCCATGAATTAAATTAATCACCCGGTGATATATTTAATTCATTAGGCCGTAAATCAATTTATCCAATAAATCGATTTAGACATCTAATGTCCTAAATTTAGATATCCAATATCTAATATTCATAATGAGAGAATTAGCTTGATTCATTCCGTTGTCAATCCTATTGCGCGACTCGGTAGGTCCGTCTCAGTCAGCAATGGGAGGAACCAAAGAGTAGTAGCACCACCTAGCAGATGGCGCCTACACTGCACTTAACCGAGAACGAATGATTGGGATCATTCAAGAACCATTCTGTCGTGAATACCAAAGATACTTATAAACCCTTCTTTCAAATGTCCCGATCAAGTTATAGGGTCACGGTCAGTCAAACCCTATCTGTACTTGACGCTATGCATGCGTTAATGCAAATCGAGATCATCGAGTTGTCGTGTATCTAATACAACTAGCTCCAATGCTTTGGCCAAAGACTTATGATCTCATCTGCCAATAACCGCATAGGACATATAACCCGCTCACTAATGGGAGAAAGAATTCTATCTTGGTATTCAGTAGGACCTGCTACTTGCCCGTCAAGATGCACGTCGAGGTTGACCCCCGCCTTCCGGTTTACAGGGTCGAACTACTCTAATGAAAATGTTGACGTCACAAGCACATCCCTACTAAATCCTCAAGTCGAAGGTTCACGAATACCTATCACAACCTTTCGATTCCGTCATTGACTGTCCCGGAGTGAAATCCGTGTGACGAATCGAGGGTGAGTCGGTTCGAGTATACTAATCTAATTAGCATACCTATAACGTGTGCTCCCACTAACCATTAGTGTTCGGCAGGCACTCTCCATGTCAAAGAACACGTCATACAAGTCTTTACATAAACTTAACGCCCAGTCAAGTTTCATCGACTTGCGAACGATTAAGTATTTGAGCTATAAACCTTTCCAGTGCCGACCCCATTATCCAATAAGGAGTGGAATGTTTTGCTCTCAAATACACGGACTAGTTTCTATATGTTTATTTACGAGTTAGGAATGCCAGTAACTACCAGTAAATAAAGAAACAATCATTTGCCTTATATAAATGGTTTACATAATTACAAGTACAATGCCCTCACTCAACAACCTCTGAGTATAATGCCCTCACTCAGGTCCGTCGTTGTCGCAGTACAGCAGAACAGGCAGCTCAGCACATGGTATCATTTGAAGTTTTCTTAGAAACTTCTTAATCCAGAACCCTTCCTTGGAAGCCTCCGAGGCTGCTTGATACTCAGCCTGACAGGTGGAATCAGCAGTCGCGCTTTGCTTGGCACTACGCCAAGATACTGCTCCTCCATTAAGAGTAAATATGTAGCCAGAAGTGGACATCGAGTCGTCCTTCAGTCCTTGGAAGTCCGAATCAGTGAATCCCACCACATCCAATTCTCCACCGCCATACATCAGAACCATATCTCTAGTCCTTCTTAAGTACTTGAGAACGTTTACTGGCAGTCAATGTTCCCTACCTGGGTTTGCCTGAAACCTACTCACCACGCTTACAGCATGCGCGATGTCAGGTCTTGTACACAACATAGCATACATAAGGCTACCCACGGCCGAAGCATATGGTATATTACTCATTTCCTTTTGTTGTTCCTCACTTTGAGGACACATCTTCAAGGTGAGTTTTATTCCATGTTGCATCGGTAGGAAACCTCTTTTTTTGAATCATCCATCTTAAATCGCTTTAAGATCTTATCTATATAGAGGGCTTGGGAAAGGCCTATTGTTCTCTTCGCTCTATCCCGGTAGAGTCGAATTCCAAGAATATAGGTTGCTTCTCCCAAGTCTTTCATGGAGAAATTACTCAAAGCCAAGCTTTCACGTAATCGAGCAGTCCCACATCATTTCCTATTAGTAGAATGTCATCTACATATAGTACTAAGAATGCGATCTTGCTCCCACTAACCTTCTTGTATACACAAGGTTCCTCTTCATTTTGCACGAAGTTAAACTCTTTGACCGCCTCGTCAAAACGAAGGTTCCAACTACGCGACGCTTGCTTCAGTCCATAAATGGAACGCTGAAGCTTGCACACTTTCGAATATCGACTTCGGACACAAAGCCTTTAGCCGCTCCATATAGATTTCTCCTCGAGGAATCCATTAAGGAAAGCCGTCTTTACGTCCATTTGCCATATCTCATAATCGTGGTAGGCGGCTATAGCAAGCATCATGCGAATAGACTTGATCATGGCTACGCGAGAAGGTATCGTGGTAATCGATCCCTTCCTTTTGGGTATAACCCTTTGCCACAAGCCCGGCCTTATAGGCGTCAACCTTGCCATCACCATCGTCTTTCTCTTGTAGATCCACTTATTCCCAATGGGCACTATGCCCTTGGGGTGGTCTACTAGAGTCCGCACTGATTGACATGCATCGAGTCTATCTCGGCTTCCATAGCTTCACGCCATTTCGCGGAGTCTACATCCACCATCGCTTGGTCATAGGTTGTTGGGTCGGTCTCTTGGCTATCACTTGGAACCTCATGGAGACCCGGCTCCTCCAAGTGCACAAGCCCATACCTCTCGTAAATGAGACACCTGCTAGACCTACGAGGTGGTTGTACTTGTGTTTCGTAAAGTTCGGTTCCAGTTTCTTGACAGGTGTCTCTCGAGGAGTTTCATTGTATTCTTCTAAAGAAATACTTCTACTCGCTCCGCCTTCTGAATGAACTCATCTTCCAGAAGTGTGCTTGTAAAGAAACAATGATCCTTCGATCTTCGGGCATGTAGAATAGATATCCCATCGTCCCAGACGGGAATCCAATGAAACGTCCCTTCGCAGACCTAGCTTCCAACTTTTCCACCTTAGTCTTCTTGACATAAGCGGGACATCCCCAAATCCTAATATGATTAAGACTTGGTTTCCTTCCTTCCCACATCTCATGTGGAGTTTTAGGAACGGATTTGGAAGGACATCTGTTCAAGATATACGCGGCAGTCAGGAGTGCATATCCCCACAGGTAAATCGGCAAGTCAAGATAGCCAAGATGGAACGGACCATGTTCAACAGTGGTCCGGTTCCTTCTTTACGACACACCATTTAACCGAGGAGTACTGGAGGTGTTAGTTGTGAAACTATTCCATGTTCCTTAAGGAACTCGTCAAACTCCGTACTCATATACTCGCCACCTCGGTCCGACCAAGTGCTTTGATATGATTACCGGTTTGTTTCGACTAGGCCTTGAATTCTGGAATTTCTCAAAGGCCTCGGATTTATGTTTCATTAAGTATACATAACCATACCTAGTATGATCATCTCGTAAACGTAGTGAAATATTGATATCCGTCACGTGCCGCTTCCAAAGCACCACATACATCGGTATGGATTAATCCCGCTTATCAGTGGCTCTTTGAAATGTCCTGTGAAGGGGACTTAGTCATTTTGCCTTTAAGGCAAGATTCACAAGTAGGAAAGGGATCCGATCCCAATGGACCCATAAGTCCATCTTTTCCATCTTGTAAACCTTGGTCCGACCAACATGACCAAGTCTAAGATGCCATTTCAAAACTTGATTGGTTTCATCCCTACCGCGTTTTCTAGTTATAGTATTCACAACTACTTTGTTGCCGAGATTTAGGTGATACAATCCATTCAACAATGTAGCAAGCATCTACTAGTTTATTTCTAAAATAAATTTTGGAACCATCACCAATGAAAAATAAAAGCCTTTTCGGTCCATGACCGGAATGGATACAATGTTTTTATGCCCCTTGGGCAAAACAAGTACATCTTCTAAAGTCAAAACAAAGCCGGATTCTAAACCCAAAAGAAGTGATCCTATGTCGGTCGCCTCGACACTATGCCCGCTCCGACCGTGATCATAACTTCTCCACCTCCAAGCTTCCTACTTTGTTCCAGATCCCGATTCACGGTACAAATATGAGAACTAGCACTAATCCAAAGATTCAGAAGTAGAAAATACAAGAGCGTAACAATTTGTTTCCAAAACTAAAAGTTCTCAGACTAAGTGCCATGAAGAATCGGAAAGTCTCTAGCCCAGTGGCCCAGCTCACCGCACTTGAGACAAGTATCCTTCTTCTTCTTGTTCTTTGGAACCATCGGGGCCTTGCCCTTTCCCTTAAGGTCCTTAGCTTGTGGTCCAGTCCGCTTCTTGGTCTTTTTCTTCTTATTATTAGACTTCCGAAGTCCAGAAGAAATCACAAGTGCAGACTCCTTCATCCGCGGGGTCTTCATCTGAGACTGAGCGGTCACCAGTTTGTTCATTAGCCCAGCTAAGTTACATGCAATCTCATTGTAGTTGAAGTTCATAACAAACTGTGAGAAGGAATCAGGGAGAGACTGTAGGATAAGGTCGGTTTGGAGAGAAGTATCCATTTTAAAATCAAGAGCCTCCAATCTCTCAATCATGGATATCATTTTAAGGACGTGTTCCCCAACCTTCTCACCTTCCTTCATCCTTGCACCGAACAGTTGCTTGGATATCTCATATCTAGCGATTCACTTGTGCTCACCATAAAGCTCGGTTAAGTGAGATAGAATCGCCAGCGTAAGTCATTTTCTCATGAGCTCTCAAGCTCATTAGACATGGAAGCCATCATATAAGCACGGACTTTCACGTCATCCTTAACCCACTTTTCGTGGTTTTCAATCTCTTCTGATTGGCTCGAGTCCGCATAGGAGGCGCTGAATGTCCGTCTCCAAGACGTATCCTGCCTCTATACCGAGGACAATCATCGATCATGGAGCCAATCCACAAAGTTAGGTCCCATTAAGGTGTTCTTTTCGAGTAGAATTGCGAGTGGATTCATTGTCATATTGAGATTTATTCGCATTAAGTATAACAGATTAATTAGTGACTCATTCAATTATGTTCGAGTATAGAATTTAAGGTCTTTTCTATTCTTGTTACCCAGCTCCCACTATTTTATCGGACTAACATACTCCCATGTGAAATCCGGAAGTATCGTCGCTCTACTTCATAGTGGTGATCGAGTTCTTTATAAATCTTAATAGAGGGCAACCGAACAAGTTTCTAGTCTATTAATTTTCATAAAGTGGTGTCCAACACCAACCCATATAATGGATGATTCGATCTTCTTTTTCCCCTTGTTCACTCCCCTCAACCTATACGGTTTCTATGGTTCGTGAACAAGTTAAGTTTATACCATCGACGCAAATCAGTTTCACAATTGAATCTTATCCGGCAACCTATCAGGTTTCTAGGGATAAAATTTGCTCCAACCGAAGGCATCCAATGCGCTCCCGGTAATTTATCCGTCCTCCCTGAACGACTACCCCGATAACTCGGAAGCATAGCACATCCGGTTTGAATTTCAATTTCCCGAAAACTCGATGGAGGGAAGGAAAAAACTTTGAAACCTTATAAACTTAATTATTTGTTGTGGGAGAATTATCACGATTAACGTTACACTTTGCACATTAATCGTTTAAGCGCGTTTGTGGCATTCATACAATATGAAACAACCATTCACAACCTAGTTGCTACCAACATGTGGTTCATGGACCGTTCCTAGAAAACAAAAACTCCGTAATCTAATTACAAGTCTTCGTCTTGAATCTTCGTCTTCTCGAAATGGATCTTCCTCCGGTCTTCGTCATTACATATAAATTTTACATCAAAAATTGCATCCTAGATACAAACATTTCTAGTAAAATAAATAGGCTCAAAACGGCCTTTACAACCCAATCGAATAAAACGAACGATTCAAAACTAAGTCCACGAACCACATCCCCATTCAAAAGCATTCATCCAATAAATACTAAATAAATGGAAAGCGTAGAGATACATTGATCCAATCAACAATACGAACCGATCCAATCGATTCACACATCGGTAATATGATAACGCTCAAAATAATTCTACGACCATAAATATTCCAATTAATCAAATTTCCCTTATAAAATGAAATACCATAAATCATTTTAATCATATTAAATCCAATTTAACATGAGGGAGATTAATTTTCAAGAATACACGAAAAATCGAGCCGGGCGATCATGTCTGCCGCCGGCCGCCTGGCTCGTGCCGCGGCCTCGAGATCGTGCCGCGGCCCACAAGATGGCCGCCTGTGCCGGGCCGCACCAGCCCCGGGCCGCGGCCCCGACTTCCGGACCCCTCCCGACCGTCCCAACGGCATTTCGGGACTAGTTTTTCGACCGGATATCCAATATCTATATTCTCCAACATTCATATCTTCAATATAAATCATTTTTCCAAGAAATTAAGATTTATATTTAGACATAAACTTACGAAAAATATAATTACAACGAACGTAAAAATATATACCACGATTATGACTAAAATGATTCCAAATCATTCACCATCTAATCGAGCATTCCAAATGCTAATATCGTATATACGATCGCAAGACCTACTCTCCGATACCACTGTTGGGATTCGGTGCCTAAAACGAAGGCCCAGTAAGCGGTAAAACGAAAATTAATTCGACCAATCCCTACGAGGATCGATCGATCTACGTATATACGAATATATAAACATAATCAAGAGTCGTAAGAAACTAACCCTCGAAGTCCGTTGTTTAAATGGTAACATTCTCTTGAGCTATTCCCCAAGCTCTTGAACGATCCAACGACTAAAGTACCGCGTCTCTACTTGCCACGCGGAAAAACGAACGGAATGACAACACCTTGCTATCCTCCGAGGATACGGCTAGAGCTAGGTGATGAAGCTTGCAATATGAGATTATCACACTCTAAGTGTATAACTCACAACTCTCAATTAATCTCTTGAAATTTCTCAAAGAAAACCAAGAAGAAATGAAGAACAAGAAGAAGACTTGAGAAATGAATTCAAAATTATTTTCTCTCTCTCTCTCTCTATTCATAAACCGTGAGAAATGAATGAATCATTTGAGAGATGATGTCTTCTACTTTTATTCTATTCCCACCCAAGATAACAACTCATCCCACTACAACACTTGCCCCACAAGTCTTAATCATCCATTAAAGAATGGAACAAGAAACAAAAGGGAGCAAGGTGGAAAGAGGGAGGGGGCCAAGATGAAATTCGGACGAAGTTCGGTTCGCTTGACTCCGCGAGTCCAAACAGATAAACTCCGATTCCATATCGATGTATTTATATCGATTAATTAATCCAATTAATTAAACATATCAAATACATTATAACATAATTAATTTCTCCAAGAAATAATTATATCCATGAATTAAATTAATCACCCTGTGATATATTTTATTCATTAGGCCGTAGATGAATTTATCCAATATATCGTTTTATAGATCTAATGTCCTAAATTTAGATATCCAATATCTAATATTCATAATGAGAGAATTAGCTTGATTCATTCCGTTGTCAATCCTATCACGCGACTCAGAGGTCCGTCTCGCCAAAGAATGGGAGGAACCAAAGAGTAGTAGCACCACCTAGCCGGCTGGCGGCCTACACTGTACCCCAACCGAGAACGAATGATTGGGATCATTCAAGAACCATTCTGTCGTGAATACCGATACTTATAAACCCTTCTTTCAAATGTCCCGATCAAGTTATAGGTCACTGGCTACCAAACCCTATCTGTACTTGACGCTATGCATGCATTAATGCAAATCGAGATTATCGAGCTGTCGTGTATCTAATACAACTAGCTCCAATGCTTTGGCCAAAGACTTATGATCTCATCTGCCAATTGTAACATCCCAATTCACAAATGGGACATTACACGCCGTAGGACCCCCGTGAGGTCTACCAGGCTAACTCGAGACACATGAACCACAATGATAACATGAAAGATGTACCCAAAAAGTAAATAAGGCCGTGGCCTCGGCCAAAACATTTTAACGGAGTACATGAGACATAAGTTAAATACCAAAATGTTGCCCACGCAGGGGACTTAAGCCATGTTCAAAAATAAACCAACTATCTCCAAGATCAACAGATGCAATGACAAAACAAAAAATGCACTGAGCCACATCATCATCATGCCAACCCATCCTTTGCATGCGCATCCCGTGCCGCCTCCTCACTGATCAAGACTAAATGCATAAGACGATTTCCATTTAAGGGGTTAGCATTCGAATAGCTAGTGCAAGTACATAATTACACAACATTATATACATACACAATTCAACGCAAATAAATCGTTAGATAAATCATTTTGAGAATCAATATTCGGAATATCACATTAACACCAAAGCGGTGTATTAACACGTTTCCCACATCACAATTATCCACGCTTGGTAACTCGCGACCGAACCCATAACTATCGGTCACCAGAGGTCCCGTCACACCGTCCCCTGGTGAGAAACCACTTCCGCGGCCGTACCCATTAGTATCGGCCCGCAGGTCCTGGCCGAACCGCCCCTGTGGAAGAACATCAACACACGCACCCAATTCCACTTCCATGGCCGTACCCATTAGTATCGGCCCCCAGAGGCCACACGCCATCCCCAGGTGGAAGAGAAACAATCACATTCGTTCAATAAAACCATTTACATCATTCGCATCAAAATCATACGCACATAACGGAATGTAATACATGTACTTGCCTTGAATGAAACGAAACGAAGGAAACGATGAAGGAATAGGTTTCGGTCCGAACAATCTTCCCAAATCCGTTCCTAACACAATAACGGTATACACAAGTCTCAATAATGCGGAAAGGTACGAATTAATCCTAATTCTACCCCTTGGAACGATTTGTCGTAAAATACGAAGTCCACGATGGCTATAATCTAACCATGAAGAAATTACTAGGTTAAATCCGTTAAACTATACTGGAAACAAGGGATTTACGACTACACAATCGTAATCTAACAAGTCGTCGAAGCCAAAACGGATTAAAAGGAAGAATTATGCCAAAAATCCCGAAATCCCCAAAAAACTAGGGTTCATCGATGTATACCTCGATCTGCACGGATGGAGGATGATTATGATGATGATAAACCTTGCTTGGGACGCAAAAATCGATCTTTAGAAGGTTCCTACGGATTGCACGGATGAATCGCTTGAAATCGCCAAAGGAAGCTCACGTCGCGAGAAAGAAAGAAAAGGAGTGAAACAAGTCGATCAAAATAAGTCAGAATTAAAAGACTGACGGCGAGTTACGACGTTAACGCCTATTGTTAACGACGTTATGAAGGTTACGACGTAACCCTCTCAGTTAACGACGTAACGAACAACCGACACTTTCATAAAACCATAACGACGTTACCAATGGGGTATAACGACGTTATGATACCTATATAACGTACGAAGGAGCATGCATAACGACGTTATGCATGCAAAGAAGCCAGATCGCTAATCACTTAGCTCAGCACAGTCGATACAACGACGAAACGCAACACAAGGATAGAATCAAAAGTATAAACATGGGGTATCCAAAACAACGAAGCTGAGTTTTGAAAGAAAATATAATCCCGATCACTAGAGAGTCTCAAATGAAGCAATTGAAGCGAAATTCCCCAAACTTATGAAAATTACAAAAACGGCCCAAGTGCCCGAAAAATCGCAATACAACGTCGGATTAGCAAACCGAAAGTTCCAACACGACCAACTCAACCATACCAACTTATATGAATCGAGAAACAATGAAAACGAACAAGTTTTACGAGAATCGAACGCACATGCGGCATGATATAATTCAAAATGAAATTATGCGAAAGCATCCTCGAAACTCGACCAAACGGAAAAACTCCAAGAACAAAATAGATTCAAAATTCCAAAACAGTGCTAAGCGAGTTGTCCGAAACGAACATACATCAAAAATAGAAATTACCGAAAATAGAAAACGCGGATATTACACCAATAACCGCATAGGACATATAACCCGCTCACTAATGGGAGAAAGAATTCTATCTTGGTATTCAGTAGGACCTGCTACTTGCCCGTCAAGATGCACGTCGAGGTTGACCCCCGCCTTCCGGTTTACAGGGTCGAACTACTCTAATGAAAATCTTGACGTCACAAGCACATCCCTACTAAATCCTCAAGTCGAAGGTTCACGAATACCTATCACAATCTTTCGATTCCGTCATTGATCGTCCTGAGTGAAATCCGTGTGACGAATCGAGGGTGAGTCGGTTCGAGTATACTAATCTAATTAGCATACCTATAATGTGTGCTCCCACTAACCATTAGTGTTCGACAGACACTCTCCATGTCAAGGAACACGTCATACAAGTCTTTACATAAACTTAACGCCCAGTCAAGTTTCATCGACTTGCGAACGATTAAGTATTTGAGCTATAAACCTTTCCAGTGCCGACCCCCTTATCCAATAAGGAGTGGAACGTTTTGCTCTCAAATACACGGACTAGTTTCTATATGTTTATTTACGAGTTAGGAATGCCAGTAACTACCAGTAAATAAAGAAACAATCATTTGCCTTATATAAATGGTTTACATAATTACAAGTACAATGCCCTCACTCAACAACCTCTGAGTGGCATTCGAGGGCATACTCCTAACAGTTTCACTCGTGAATCCAGGGCAAAATCATTGGACTCCCTCTGTGGCCCCGTCGAACCCTCCCGAGGTGATCAAACACATTCACAAAACATACACACGCACCCGCATATGGTATCAGAGATGCCACGAAATAATCAAGCACCACACGTCACCTAGGACCGGGACGAAACCACGAATCCCACCCGAGGCCCCGTCGGACCCTCCCAGGCTGGACGCGAAATAATCAAGCACCACACGTCACCTAGGACCGGGACGAAGCCACGAATCCCACCCGAGGCCCCGTCGGACCCTCCCAGGCTGGCCACGAAATAGTAAAGCACCACACGTCACCTAGGACCGGGACGAATCCACGAATCCTGTAACACCCCCAAAACCGTATGGGAATATTACACGCCGTAGACCCTTTCCACAAGGATCTACCAGGCTAAACATTCATAAACAACCAAATGCTTGCCCGGCCAGGGTCAAACAATATAATAATACAGACCGTTAAGGTCACTTACACATAAACACACAGACCGATGAGGTCACACAACTCTATCAACAGAACTGACTAACAATATTACCCACACAGGGGTCAAAACACAATACAGCGAAAGACTGAATCAACTTTAACAATACAACCAAACTCTACCAACTCTCGACTCTTGATTAGTATCGCAGCTCGTCATCCACTTGTGCCGATCCTGTGACTGCTCCCCTGAACCTGCATATACCTGGATGCAAAACAGACATCCATCCCTCGATTACTCGGGGGTTAGTAAAACTCCACTGTTTTACTAGTGCAAGTATAATACGATACGAAATGCAACAAGTAAATAGCAACTACAATTTTAATACGGAAATCTATTATCAAAATGTTCCCGAGAAGTTTTAGAATTTCGAACTCAAGCAAGAGATATTTGAAAATGAACACATCATCTCGGGGATTTTTAAAGCAGAAATTCTTTTGGACCTCGAGTCCCAATTTACAAAACCTTTTCGAAAATATTAGGGCCTTGGCCCAATTCTCGATTCAAAACACACTAGATAGGATATCATTATGAGTCCGAGACCCATATTTAAAAGGTTACCCAAACAAGCACTATAACACGATCATTGTTCGTACACATCATGTACCGAACTCCGGAGGCCTCGACGGACCTTACCCGGACCGCACACACTGTTCGTACACATCATGTACCGAACTCCGGAGGCCTCGACGGACCCTACCCGGCCACAAACATCGTTCGTACACATCATGGACCGAACTCCAGAGGCCTCATAAGACCCTACCTGGATCACACACCTTGTCCGTACACATCATGTACCGAATGTAACACCCCCAATCCGCTCAGGGATATTACACGCCGTAGAACTTTTCCTCAAGGATCTACCTGGCTGGTAACAACATATAACAACTCAACCATGCCTTTAAGGCTAAAATGACTCAGTAGACCGATTTGATCTTTCAATAAATACAAACAACTCAAATACAACTCATGCCCACGCAGGGGTTAAAACACAACCACACCCGTACAACGGGAAAAATATAGCAGCGGAAAATAAAGTACAACTGAACCAATAAACAATGTACGGTTCCTCATGTGATTAGTATCGATCATCTTTCATCATCCTTCGTGCCGACCCTGTGTTCTGCTCCAAAACCTGAATGCAAAAATAGACATCCACCCCCCGAATACTCGGGGGTTAGCAAAACTCTACTGTTTTGCTAGTGCAAGAACAAAGTGCAAATACGAGCCATACAATTCACATTCCACGAATAACAATAACCAGAAATCCTTAAAACTCCAAACATAAAGAAAAGTACTTCCCGAGGCAAGAGTTTGGGTAAATATTTCCAAAACCGAAAGATCACAAATAAAGGGAAACAATTTATAAAATAGTTTAAGATGCCATCTGTAGGTCACAAGTCGTCCAGGAACAAGTCTAGAGGGGGGGTGAATAGACTTGTTGAAACTCTTGAACTCTTTTTCCGAAGAGTGAGTTTCTTCAGCTGATAATCAAACAAATGACTTGGAGTCGTTTGTTCTTGGATAAGTGCGGAAGTCAGCTGATGACGAATATAAATTAATCTTAATGAAACACTTAACAATGTATGCAGCAGTTAGAGTATGATGCAGTAAAACAGTAAATAACACAGGCAGTTATAGTGGTCTCAGAGGTGGGGTAATCCTCTACTAATCCACTTTTCTCCAAACTACTTGGAGATGAATTCACTATAATTTTCAACCAGTGATAAAGATTACAGTGATTCACAACACACTACAACAGCTTCCAACCGGTGGAATTCCGTGCCGTTGTACACACACTGATCGCCTTGCACCTCTTGATCCTCGATCCTCGGATGCCTTTACACCGCTACTTCAACCAGTGAAGTACCCCGTACTCAAGATTTAAAGACAAGAGTGTTTGTCTTCTCCAACTTAAGAGCTTCTTTGAATATGAACTTTTTGGATCTGCTCTTTTTCTCGATGCTATTTGATTGCTTGAGATTGCTTTGTTTGCTTTGATCGCTAGAGTATATGTTCGCACCGGTAGTTGCTCGTTTCAAATCTTCGGATATATATAGATCACGATCTCCGAGCTTCTTCCTTGTAGCCGTTGCAAATCTTTGAACAAATCCGTCCGTTGGAGAGAGACTTCATTGTTTAATCTTTTACGAACGTTGCAAGGCCGGATTCCCATTATTTAATTTTATCTTCCGACCGTTGTGAGGACTTACGCATGTGAGCGCGAATCTTTTGAATATAAAAGGATTAAAGTCTTCACGGTGGGTCGATGATTTAATTAAATCATATCTCTTGCGGGAATCACTCCAATTTGTCTCTTCACGTTGCATGTGAGCTTTCCGTAATATTTGACTTTTCAAAGCATGCCGACGTGGATTTGGAGTACTAGTTTGTAGTTGAGTAGGTGATGTGCGGCTTACATCTCTGCAGTAGGTTCTCTCACTGCTCACCGTTTGAGACTTGTCGATCAGGTGACTTCCCGAGGTACCTCATTGCGATCTGGTCAAACTTCTCGATAAATTTTAGTTGACTGTGGCTACTCGATTTGAAGTCGGTGTACTTCTCGATGGACTAGGTGTACTTTAGTACTTAGCCGATTTTCACTAGCTAACTTTGGCCTATAGAAGATACTCATTTGGTTCTTCTTTACATTTTGCCAATTTTTATACTTAACATATTTTGGCCTATGGAAGATACTCATTTGGTTCTTCCTTACATTTTGCCAAGTAATAAACATTTGATTTTAAATTAATGACATCATCAAAATCTAACAAGTATTCCTAACAAATTCCCTATTTTGATGATGGCAAAACTAAGTAAGAAATCAAATGACCAAGTCTGCACTTAAGTGCGAGACAAAATCGAAATCGATCTAATATTGAGACAATGGAAAATTGTCATTCAACAGATCGTTCATAGATTTTTCGACTTATCATTGAAATTATACAAGAATGTTTTAAGTACGTAAAATAAAATTACAAGTAAGAAAAATAATTAAAAGATCATCCGCCTCTTCCTCTGCCTCTTATAGTAGAGTGCTTGGCGAGCTTGAATGGTTTGGCTCGATAGGTCTTACCTTGACCGGAGCAAGGCCATACTTTCTTTTTACCACGAGTCCGCGAAATCCTGCTCCCGCCGAGATCTGAATTTGTTCTCGAGGCACACTAGCTTGATTTCCTTTTGAAGTTGTAGCTCATCAAGTTCACCATCCATGCGGATTGGTGCTTCTTCACTCGAATAAGGGAATCATAGGAAAGGCTTTTTGCTCTTTTGCGTACTTTTCGTAATGACCCAAAGCTTAGGGTGAACTTCTTCCATCCAGCTTTATGAAAATCTCCTGTGGGGAGAGTTTGTCATCTTGAAGTAGTTCCTGGACATAATAGTCTACGATGAACCTTTTCCTAGCAGCTCCCCACATTTCAAGAGCTTCAAATGGGCAGAAATCTTCAACATACCATAGCTCCAACCCTTCCCATTCAAGAGTAGGTTCAAAGCCGCTTCGGTCCTTCTGCGCTTCCCTTCAGGTGGTCACCTTGTCTTCTTGATCTACGCTTCCTTCCTCTTTAGGCTAGAGGGTCCTTCAACTGAGGGACATCTTGCTTCTTCTTACTTCGATTTCTCTCTCTTCCCCGAATCCTCTCTTCCCCCTTTTGCCAAAGATCAATGAGGGTTGTCAATTGTTGTTCCATGCGGCTCATCCAATCGAGACATGCCAAAGGGCATTCGTTGTTTGTAGGAGGAGGTGAGGGATTTCTCGAAGTAGGGTGTCAATCTTGGCATTTATGGTCTCGAAGGTCGGAGTGACTGAGTTGACATGACTCCCCAATGGTGTCTCCGACAATGCTTGATCGGCTCGGTCATGGTAGGTGATAATCGAGCCGATGGGGAGTGTTCTCCCGATCCTTCACAAGGGAGCCACTAGGCTGCAGGCTCTGGCCGCAGCAGGTCGATTGAGTCTTCTCCGGGGTCCCCGACTGAGTCCTCTGCCGCTCTGCGTCTAGGCTGGTGTACCGGGGAGGTACAACAATCCTATCTGCAGCTTCGTTGGTAGGCTCTGGCTCCTGCTCTGGCTCCTTCTCTCTTTCTTCCTCTTTCCCTTCTTCTTCTTCAGATTTCTCTTTTTCTCCTTCTCCAGATTTTTCTTTTTCTTCTTCTCCAGATTTTTCTTTCTCTTTTTCCTCATCTTTTTCTTTTTCTTTTTCCGCTCCTCCTTCACCTCCATCATCATGATCATCATCATCATCATCATCCTTAGCATCGTCCTTCTCCTTCTCTTCTCCTTCATCATTCTCATCATCCTCCTCCTTATCTTCTTCTTCTTCTTCCTGATCAACTTCTTCTCCTTCTTCATCTCCTTCATCAGCTACTTCTTCTGTTTTCTCAATCTCCTCTGTCTCCTTTTCAACTGGTATGTTTTCTTGAGTTCTTTTTCTTCTTCATCCTCTTCAACCAAATTGATAATTCCATTCTCTTCATCAACTTCTTCAATCCTAATCTCCTTTTCTACTTCCTCCTCTTCCTCCTCCTCTCCAAAGCTACCATCAAAAATACTGAGCATTATAGAGTGGATAAAATGGTCCATGTTTGTCTCAAAATGTGACATGAACCAGTTATCCTGGAGGAGTAAAGCTAAATCGACTCTTTGCAAAAATCGGTAACATCCTCCGTGGCTTGGGGTATTCCCAACCACTAGTTTCAACAAAAGTTTGAAAATTTGTAAAAGACATGGTTTTTAGAGTTTTCCACTCTTTAAAAATATTTACAAAGGAGTGTTTTTCTGCTTGCGGTTCATCCCGAATACCGAACGGATCTTCTCTCGATCTATGGTGATGGGGATTCCGCCGAGCCGTTAATCCGTCTTTGAACCAGAGGCATTATGATAAAATTCGACGACATCTTCCTTGAACAAATGCTGCGGGTTGATGTCGAGAAACGGGTAGATTCCGTTCAGCTTCATCGCCCGAATTAAGTCGAGCATATCGAAGTCCTCTAGATTCGCTTCTAATAATCCTTCGAAATCGACGACCATGGAGAATATGACCTGGTCCTTCATCGCCTTCAAGTTTGCTCCTTCAAGAGATGCCATTTCTGCAAAGAGAATTTTAGGATTTAGTGTATATTTTGCTCTGTAAGTTCTAGGGTTTCTGAAAGCGTAAAGAGGAAAGTGAAAGGGTTTTCTTCCTTATAAAGAAGATGAAAGGACGTTTGGATTAGTTTATTATAAATTTAAACGGTGGTACGCCTTTTCATATTCTTTTGAATTTCAAATTTGAATCGGTGGTCCCATTTAAAATTTGACGGTTGATTCTGATTGGCCACCGTAGAGGTTAATTAAATAGGCGTGTGACGCGTGTATTTAAAATTGCCACTTGGCTTATAACGATGTATATTTTAAATGCCATTTTAGCTAAAATAATATTTATAAATGTGGCAGATATTAATTAAGAATTAGAGATCAGTTTAGAGAACTTAGTGTCTCGATTTCGTTGATCATTGACCACTCGCAACGAGTTAATTGACTTCTCCCCGGTATTCGTGCCTAAGTTGCTTTGTCTCGGCCTTCGTCTTCTCGCCCGCATCGCCTTAGCCGATTCGAGGGTCCGTCCTTCCTTCAACTTGCTTCGTAACTAGATTCCCAATCTAGTAATCCAAGGTCTCTGCTAAGCTCTAGGAATCTTTCTTCCGGCAATGGTTTGGTGAAGATGTCGGCTATTTGGTAGTCCAGGCCGACTCTTTCAACTCTAACCCTTTTGTTAAGCACATGATCTCGAATGAAATGGTGCTTGACGTCAATGTGCTTCGTCCTTGAGTGCAAAACCGGATTGTTGGTTATTGCAATAGACTATTGTTGTCACACCATATTGGAACTTCGTTGGCAATAATATTGTAGTCCCTTAATCTGTTGTCCGATCCATAGAATTTGTGCACAATGACTACTGCAGCTAGGTATTCGACTCAGAGTGGATATGGAGTTAGAAACTCGCTTCTTGCTAAACCAGGATATCACCTGGTTCCTAGGAATTGACACGTTCCACTAGTGCTCTTCCTATTGATTTTGCATCCGGCGAAATACGCATCTGAGTATCCTGACAGCTCGAAGTTGTCATCCTTGGGGTACCATAGTCCAACATTAATGGTAGACTTTAGGTACTTGATTATTCTCTTGGCTGCATCTAGGTGTGATTGCTTTGGCTTGGACTGGAATCTTGCACAAACTCCAACTGCATATGATATGTTTGGCCTGCTTGCAGTTAGGTACAGAAGAGATCCGATGAGTCCTCTGTAGTGGGTTGAGTCCACTGATATTCCTGCCTCGTCTGCATCCAGGTGAGTACTTGTGCTCATTGGAATTCTTGCGGGCTTGGCTGATTCCATTCCATATCTCTTGATAAGATCTCTAGTATACTTTGCTTGGTTGATGAAAATTCCTTTTTCCATCTGCTTAACTTGTAATCCGAGAAAGAAGTTAAGCTTTCCCATCATACTCATCTCAAATTCTCCTTTCAATAGGTTGTAGAATTTCTCGCATAGCTCTGGATTGGTTGATCCGAATATGATGTCATCCACATAAATCTTAACTATTAATATGTGGCCTTCGTGCTCCACTCTAAATAGGGTCTTGTCCACTTTTCCTTTGCAAAATCCATTTTTCTCAAGAAACACAGACAGTGTTTCATACCATGCTCTCGGTGCTTGCTTGAGTCCATACAGAGCCTTCAACAGCTTATAGACTTTGTCTCCTTTGACAAAACACGGGGTTGCTCTACATAGACTTCTTCTTCTAGGATTCCATTCAAACGCACTTTTCACATCCATCCGTAAACTTCAAAATCCTTGAATGCGGATATGCGAGGAATAGTCGATGGCTTCTAATCTTGCAACAGTGCATAAGTTTCATCAAAATCTATTCCCTCACACTGTGCATATCCTTTTGCTACGAGTCTGGCTTTATTCCTAACAACGACTCCGTCTTCATCACTCTTGTTTTTATACACCCATTTGGTGCCAATAACTTTCTTGTGATCGGAGTGCATGCATTAGTTCCCAAACTTTGTTTCTTTCCATCTGCTCCAATTCCTCTTGCATGGCATTAATCCATGAATAATCTTCCAAGGCTTGTTCTGTGGTCTTGGGTTCAATTTGTGACATGAAACATGAGAACATCGCCATTCCTGCTGGTAGAGTTGACTGTCTTGTCTTGACTCCATCACCAACTTTCCGATGATTTGCTGAATTGGATGATCCTTAAGCCATTTGGGGATCTCGTCCTCTTCCGGGTTTGTTCCCTGATGGATTGCTCTGGTGGTTATCTGCATCTGCTGGATTCTGGTCTGCAACTGGATCAGCTACCGCCTTGTCATCTGCAGCTTGGTTCTGAATTGCAGATGAGTCTTTGTCTGCTCCGGCTGGGTCTTCTTCAAGAAGAATGGATCGATAGGTTTGGTGATCGTGGTTCCGATCTGCAGTTGGGTCTTCATCACCTGCATTGGGTCATCAGCCGATCTGCAGGTGAGTCCACCATTCCAGTGTCATGTACAATGACTTCTTCAAGGGTTGCTGACTTGAGCTTGTTCTCAATTTGCTCAAGTTGTTTCCTGTACTCAACGGTAGATTCATCAAAAACAACATGGGGTGTTTCCTCCACAACTAAGGTTCTTTTGTTGAAAACTCTATATGCCTTGCTTCTTTGGGAATATCCCATAAATAGACCATCATCAGTTTTAGCATCAAAGGCATTTAGATGTGTTTTACCGTTGTTGTGGATGAAACACTTGCAACCAAAAACATGAAAGTAAGCAACAGTAGGAGTTCTATTATTCCAAACCTCATAGGGAGTTTTGCCATGTCTCCCTTCTATCATACTCCCTGCTGGTGTGGCAGTGTGTTAACACTTGCCAGAAACTCTTGGGTAGGTCCGCTTCGCAATCATGGACCTTCTTTGCTTCCTTCGTGGTTCGTTCTTTCTTTCGGCAACACCATTCTGGGGCGTCACTGCAGAGCTCATCCGGATCCCATTCGATCGCTGAAATCGCTTATCGCCTTGTTGAGAAACTCTCCTCCTCTATCCGATCTGATCTTGATTATGGAGAGGGATTTCTCATTCTGGATCCTTCTCAGCACTCGTAACTTGGTCAAGGTTTCACTTTTCTTGAATAGAAAGATGATCCAAGTGTACCTTGAATAATCATCTACAATCACAAGAGCATGCTTTCTGCCGCTCAAAGTCCTTGGCTTGATGGGACCAAATAGATCCATGTGGAGTAGATCTAAGATCCTTGTTGTGAGCGTTGTAGGCTGCACTGGCTTGAACGACGCCTTGGTCTGCTTTCCCTTCTGACATGCATCACAGAGTGCTTCCTTCTTGAATACTTCATTTGGAAGTCCTCTGACCAGCTTCTGAGAGCTAATCTTGTTGATGGCTTTGAAGTTCAGGTGACATAGTCTTTTGTGCCACATCCATCCATTCTCAGCTACAGTCTTAGATAGAAAACAGGAGTTTAGGTGTTCCTGTGTTCCAATCAATCATGTATACATCTCTTCTTCGGAAACCTTGTAGCTTTATTTCTCCAGATAAGATGTCTATCACCATACACTTCAAAATGGTGAAGACTACTAGATTCTTCTCGTCGCAGAACTGGCTTATGCTCAGGAGGTTGTACTTGAGCCCTTTGACATAATGAACTTTGGATATTACAATGTTTCCTCGGTGCAACTCTCCAAAGCCTTTTGTCTGTCCTCTAGAGCTATCTCCAAAGGTTACATCGGGACCTCTTTCCTTGATATATTTGGTCAGCATCCTCTTGTTCCCGGTCATGTGCCTCGAGCATCCAGAGTCTACAAACCACTCTTCACCTCCAAAATTTGAGCTTGAGGAGATGTGGTTGTAGTCCTTCCATCTTTCTCGCAATTAAACAAGCAGAGATTTAGGTACCCAAATTTGTGTGGGTCCTTTGGGGTTAGTTGGTTTCTGGAGAGTTGATTTCTCCTTGGATTATAGGAATTGTTATTATTATTATAACCCTTATACGGTGCTCGTGGTCGAGGTCTAAATCTCTGGTTGGATTGTATCTGATATTCCTCAAAATAGTGTGGGCCATTTCTAAATCTAGTGAGACCATTTGTTAAACCTTTGTGGTCTCCACACTTGTTCATTTTGGTAATTTGGATAACCTTGAGGTTTCCATCCGCCCCTCCCATTATGAAATCTATTTTTGGGGAGTTGTTGGTAATAGTGGGCATGTTATGCAGTTCTTGCTTTTATGCAGGGCCACGCTAGTCGCTGTCTAGGTGGTCATGCGGTGTAACTTGACCGCAGCTAGACGTTTGACTTGCTGTTTTTGAAAATCGGTTTATACATTGTGCTCAGTGATCGAGACCATTGTTTCTCCCTTGATAAACTTGGTTTCGAACTAGAGGAGTGTGAGAATCATATCCAAGGCCCGATTTGGTATATAATGACCTTTTATAAGTACACAATTCGCCCGAGTTGAAGACGCCTTCAGGAGGTTATTTCTGCGCTTTGAGTTTTATTTAATCGTGCCGACTTAGTAAACTCGGCTTTGGCATGAGCAAGTGCGGTGACTTTTCTTTAAGTAAAATATTTAGCCGGTCTATCTCATTTGTATTGATACTTGCACGGTTTTAAAATCATTGTAGTTGTCTCAACCTTATTTAAATCTAGCCTGAGTTTTTCAAATCATTTTTCATTTGCTATTCTCATCTTGCGGTGAGTCTTCTCTCTTGTCTGACTTGGTGTGCGATTTAAGTGTTTCAAAATCTTTGAATAACGATTTACCGATTCATGTAAATCCATATCTTGTGACATGGTGAGCTATTATTTGAACCGGTAGGTTTAGAGGTTACCTCTTCATCGCCCAAGTTTGCCATCGCAATCATACTCCTCGTCTTCATCGTAAAAGAAACCGCCGCTTGATTCGACATGCTCTGGTCTTCTCCGATGAGAGCTTTTCTTCTGTCTTCCTTTCGCCCACCTCCTTCTTGGTTTCATCCTTCTTGAGCTCGGGACAATCCATTTGGATGTGTCCTATTTTATAACAGTTGTAGCATTCAACTTTCCGACTTCCAAATTCTCCGGTTCCTTCTTGGGTTCTCCTTGTAGTTTTTCTTATACTTGGAGTAGTTCTTTCGAAATTCTGAACCTTTGCATAATGAACGTCATTTCTTCCTCAAAATCTAGTGGATTTGGAGGTTTCACATCGGATAGGCTCTTAGCAGGGACTCGGTGCAAATGCGATTCCCTTCTCTGCAGCTCGATTGAGGATGAGCTTGGAAGCTCGAACTCATAAGCCTTTAGATCGAGAACAGACTCCTGAATCTTTATCTTATTCGTGTCTTTGGATTCTCTCATAGCTACTGACCTTCATGCTCCATTCGGGATTGAGTGATCGAGGACCTTGAGTGCCATTTCCTGTTGCCATAAGTTTTGCCCAGGAGTTGATTTCATTGATAATTTGGTGAACCTTGTGTCCACTTGGTCTATTGATTCACCATTCTTCATTTTAAAGTTGTCAAACTTTTGGATAGCTATTGACAACTTATTTTCCTTGATCAGCTCCGTTCCTTCACACATTAGAGCTAATGTGTCCCAAATCTCTTTGGCATTCTTACAATTTTTGATCTTGACCATTGTGGATTTGTCAAGAGTTTGGTATAGCACATCTCCGCCTGTTGTCAAGATTGGCGCCTTTCTCTCTTCGGGGTCGCTCCGTTTCTCTTCTTAGGGATCTTTTCGGGCCTCCCAGTGCGATCTCCTACCGTGTTGTCCTTCTCGAAAATGAATGGACCGTCTTCAATGATGCACCACATGTCGTCATGGATTGAAGATAAATGTGCCTGCATTCTTATCTTCCAGAGATCATACTCGTCAACTGAAAAGACAGGGAGTCTAGACTGCATGTGTTCCATTATAACATGAGAGATAAGATATATATCTAGTATAGATCTGGTTCGTGAGAAAAAAATGAACCAACCGCTCCGATACCACTTGTAGGTCACAAGTCGTCCAGGAACAAGTCTAGAGGGGGGGTGAATAGACTTGTTGAAACTCTTGAACTCTTTTTCCGAAGAGTGAGTTTCTTCAGCTGATAATCAAACAAATGACTTGGAGTCGTTTGTTCTTGGATAAGTGCGGAAGTCAGCTGATGACGAATATAAATTAATCTTAATGAAACACTTAACAATGTATGCAGCAGTTAGAGTATGATGCAGTAAAACAGTAAATAACACAGGCAGTTATAGTGGTCTCAGAGGTGGGGTAATCCTCTACTAATCCACTTTTCTCCAAACCAGTTGGAGATGAATTCACTATAATTTTCAACCAGTGATAAAGATTACAGTGATTCACAACACACTACAACAGCTTCCAACCAGTGGAATTCCGTGCCGTTGTACACACACTGATCGCCTTGCACCTCTTGATCCTCGATCCTCGGATGCCTTCTGATCTGCTACTTCAACCAGTGAAGTACCCGTACTCAAGATTTAAAGACAAGAGTGTTTGTCTTCTCCAACTTAAGAGCTTCCTTGAATATGAACTTTTTGGATCCGCTCTTTTTCTCGTTGCTATTTGATTGCTTGAGATTGCTTTGTTTGCTTTGATCGCTAGAGTATATGTTCGCACCGGTAGTTGCTCAGTTTCAAATCTTCGGATATATATAGATCACGATCTCTGAGCTTCTTCCTTGTAGCCGTTGCAAATCTTTGAACAAATCCGTCCGTTGGAGAGAGACTTCATGTTTATTCTTTCTGAACGTTGCAAGGCTGGATTCCCATTATTAAATTTTATCTTCCGACCGTTGTGAGGACTTCTGCATGTGAGCGCCGAATCTTTTGAATATAAAAGGATTAAAGTCTTCACGGTGGGTCAGGATGATTTAATTAAATCATATCTCTTGCGGGAATCACTCCAATTTGTCTCTTCACGTTGCATGTGAGCTTTCCGTAATATTTGACTTTTCAAAGCATGCTGACGTGGATTTGGAGTACTAGGCTGTAGTTGAGTAGGCTGATGTGCAGCTTACATCTCTGCAGGTAGGTTCTCTCGATTGTTCACTGTTTGAGACTTGTCTGATCAGGTGACTTCCCTGAGGTACCTCGGCTGCAGTCTGGTCAAACTTCTCTGATAAATTTTAGTTGACCAGGGCTACTCTGATTTGAAGTCGGTTGTACTTCTCTGATGGACTAGGCTGTACTTTAGTACTTAGCCGATTTTCAGCCTAGCTAACTTTGGCCTATAGAAGATACTCATTTGGTTCTTCTTTACATTTTGCCAATTTTTATACTTAACATATTTTGGCCTATGGAAGATACTCATTTGGTTCTTCCTTACATTTTGCCAAGTAATAAACATTTGATTTTAAATTAATGACATCATCAAAATCTAACAAGTATTCCTAACACCATCGAGAGTTTTAATAGAAAACAATTTAGGATTACTGAATCCTTCTCTTTCCAAAAATCAACAGGGTCCTAGCCCAAAGGTTTTGTTTTTCACAAATAAAACCAACAACAATACACAAGGTTAAAACCCACGTCACGCGTCCTCGACGGACATAAAATACACACGCACCCGCGAAGTTTCACTCGTGAATCCAGGGCGAAACCATTGGACTCCCTCCGTGGCCCCGTCGAACCCTCCCGAGGTGAGCAAACACATTCACAAAACATACACACGCACTCGTGAAGTTTTTACTCGTGAACCCAGAGTGAAGTCATAGATTCCCCCGAGGCCCCGTCGGACCGTCCCAGGGTGAGCAAAATACATTAACTAAACATACACACCAAGCTGTGAAGTTTTTACTCGTGAACCCAGAGTGAAGTCATAGATTCCCCTGAGGCCCCGTCGGACCGTCCCAGGGTGAGCAAAATACATTCACTAAACATACACGCACAGGCATCGCCTAGGACCAGGACGCCACCATGAATCCCACCCGAGGCCTCTAAGGACCCTCCCGAGCTGGCTAGCGAAACAATCAAGCTGTGCATCGCCTAGGACCAGGACGCCACCATGAATCCCACCCGAGGCCTCTAAGGACCCTCCCGAGCTGGCTAGCGAAACAATCAAGCACAAATAATATATCACACCAAGGATATCCAAAACAACTCAACAAGAGGCATCAAACACCTAACAAAACAACACGTCAAACCATAACGCATCGAAAGGAGATAATATATGTACACACGCATTATCAAGCGAAACATCAACACCAAACATATCCGTAAGATTCACATACTCGTTCACGAAACACACTAATCACAAAAAACACACGGTTTTGAAAGAGGGCCTTTAACGAGGCTAGGCAATTCTTTTGAAAACTCATTTCAAACAAATAAACAAACACACAAATACGATCACCAATTATCATATCCACAAAACAAGAATAGTATGGACAAGGTACTTGCCTCGAATAAGAACAACGCGGAGAATCGACCGAAATAGGTTGACACGAACGGACTATGAACCCGCCGACTCCACCGATCGCCAACTCGCGGTCATAAACTACGAAGGATAAAAACAACAATGAAATGAATTCCATAACACGACTCAAAGCCGTTAAATTCAAGGAACGAATGACGAAAGTTCAAGTTTTTTTCCCAAAACGGCCAAGAACACGATTCATCCCGACAAAACACGAAAACGGAATTCCAAGTCGAAATATGGATATACAATCCATAGAATATGTTTAACAACATCATTTAACCACAATATATCCAACAAAAACGGATGGAAAACGAGATCGAGAACAAATCCCCCAAAAAGTCGATTCGAAGGAAATCAAGAAATATACTTCGATTTGACGAAGAACAATGGATTAAATGATGTTAAACACAAGAATACTACCAAGATTAATCATACCCATCATGAATTAATCAACAACACGGAACGAATCGGACAAAAATGCAAAAAACCCTAAATTCACGAAATTAGGGTTCTAAGGTGAGATTACCTTGATTCGCTGGATCAAAGGATGATAACGGATGATTGATCAATGATATAACCTCAAGAACTTCATGTATTTGTTGACAAACATCATGGCTCGAAGACCTCCAAGTCTCCAGCCGCGGAAGAGAAAGAGAGGAAATAAAAAAACGAGAGGAAATGTGACTGCTGTGTCACATTTATACTGGGCCGGACTAGCATGCGCTAGGCTGCCGAGCTAGCGTGCGCCATCGGCCCAGGCCGCAGTCCAGAGCCCACACTGCCCTACTGACTCGTCCAGGTAGCGTGCGCAGCCTTCCGGCCATAACGCGCGCTACCTGCCGGTCGTAGCGTGCGCAATGCCCGACAGTAGCGTGCGCTACCTGCCGATCGTCCCCGAGTCCAGTACTCGAGTAACCCCTCTGCCCAGCCCGATAGCGTCAGCGTCTGTTTGGACGGTGATAAGCGTCTGTTGGGCGGTAGATAAGCGTCTGTTGGGCTGATAGCGTCGCTACACTGCCCGGTTAGCTGCGCAGCCTTCCGGCCGAAGCGTGCGCTACGCCGGTTCTCGCCGTGCTTACCCGGCCCAAGATTGCCCGCCAGGCCGTCGGCCGCACCTGTCCGGCCAGTGCTCATGCGTCATGACCCGACGACTCGATTTCCGAAAACGCACGGAACGAATACGACGAAAAGTTCGCGGACAACATCATCGACCCGAAATGAAAAACATAATACAATAATTAATCATACGCGATCAAGAAATGGGTCGAGACAACAATTACAAATACAGATACCCATAACTTTGGGTAAATTACAAAATGGCCCAAAACGCCCGAAAATCACGATACGTGATCGAATAACCAAACCGAAGTTCACAACACATCTAACAAAGTTAAACGGACTTACGGGAAACTCGAAACAGCAGTTTCGAATGATATTCGTAAGAATCGAACTCAAGTGCGGAAAAGTCGCTAAAAAGCACGGAACTCAACAAAACGACACCAAAACAAACTCGGATGTCAAAAAGTGTAGAATTAATCATTCCCAGAATGACGAAACGGTCATGGGCGAGTCGTCAAAACGGACTTCCGCCGAAAAAAAAGAAATTACCGGAAATCGAAATTACGGGTATTACACCAAACTCCAGAGACCTCGTCAGACCCTACCTGGATCACACACCTTGTTCGTACACATCATGTACCGAATTCCAGAGGCCTCGTCAGACCCTACCTGGAACACACACACACACACACACATCGACACGACACAACTCATAATCATCAAATGTCAAGACATTCCACATTACACCGAAATGTACAATCAAGTATGTAAACCAAGACAACACACACATCATGATCATCACAATAACTCAACAATGACCGACCACGCCCGGCACAAACTTAGATGATTTGCACATCCAACACGATTCCAAAATGTTAACTAAGTGAAGGTATCATCGTTACCATCAATTGTTCGTAATAATCAATTCATACGAAGCATATACACGAAAGTAAACCAATGCATCACAACCATAATACGACGTCCCTATTCACAAGACACAATTCGTATAGTAAAATACTTGCCTTAATAACCGCTACCGAATACTCCGAAGAACACGATTCGATCGGGAAGCTCGGACCCCGAAGAAGACAACGAACGGAAGGGTTCCGACTCGAGTTCTTCACAAGAATTTCATTCCTAAGACACAACGATATCAATTCAATCACAATTCTACGAAAACGTATAGAACTTCCCAAGTTCTACCCATTAAAGCATTTTATCGGACACCTTGAGGGCATCGTCCAATATAATCGTTTAATGGAGAAATACTCGAATTTGTTCCACAAAACTTCAAGGGTTATGAATGATTTCGAGTATACAACTAAGTTCTAACAATAATCTGAACTAAAACGAATCAAATCGGCCAAAACATCGGGAAACCTCAAAAATTCCCAAAACCAAGAGTTTAGGTGTTCTTACCTTCGATCCGGACGGAAGATGATGTTAGATATGAATCAAACTTCCAAAACATGTTGCTCCATGTCATATCCATCCAAATCCATCCATTATTGACGAAGAAACGCGAAAAAACGAAGAAAAAGGGTGAAAATGGCCGGATGACTCGGTCCAGGCCCTTAAATAGCCGACCCTGGCTGACCGCTTACATACGTAATCGGCCATGGCCTACGTACGTAATCGGCCAGGGCCGAACTCTCTATACTGATTCGGCCGGACATGTTACGTACGTAACCAATCCCACCCGAGGCCCCGTCGGACCCTCCCGGGCTGGCCGGGAAATAATCAAGCACAAGTAACATATCACACCAAGGATATCCAACAATTCGTCAAGAGGCATCAAACATTTAGCAAAACACCACGGTCAAACCATAACGCACCGAAAAGAAGCAATATATGTACACACACATTATCAAGCACAACATCAACACCAAACATATCCAAAGGATTCACGTAGTCACTTACAACCCACACAATTTACAAAACACACGCGTTTTGAAAGTAAGCCTTTAAGGAGGCTAGCCGAATCTTTTGAAAACTCATTTCAAACAATCAAACAAACACATAAAGACAATCACCAATTATCATATTCACAAAACAAGAATTGTATGGACAAGGTACTTGCCTCGAAACCACGATCGCAACAAGACGATGGATGAAATATGGTCAAACGGCCCCGAACTCCCGAACACTATCAAGAACGCGATAACACCGCAATTACTACGAGAATAGCACCACACGAATCATCAATGACCAACGAAATTCAACATCGGAATCATTGAGCACCTATAATCCTCTATAAGGAACAATAACACATGGTTACTTTCAACATAGTCCCCCACTTGATCTTACTGTTTTTTAATGTGCCATGGATCAAGTCTCACACTCTCACTATTGTCGAAAGAAAACAAATGCCTAAAACAAGTGGCGATGGAAGAGGAGTATTAGTAAGACTATACGTGGCTATCAGCCATCATCTCCTTGGGAAGGGTTAGAAATACAACGATTGCGTGTCAAAAGTACAAATATGGATAAGGCTCTACGAGGATAAGTATATATTCTCTTTGATCAAATTGATTTTTTTGAAGAATTTCAACTAGCATGAATTTAATGGGTGGTGAAATCAATTTACAGGTGAAAAAACTTCAATCAGCGTGTCTGAAAAATCCTGTGAAGGTATGACAATCCTAATTGTTTCCTCTGTCACTTTCTGTTAAAATTTTCTGCTGTTTTGTCCTTTCGTAATTTTTCCTTTCCTGACTTCAGATTGAAGCTGCATCCAAATGTTCAACTGTTGATACGTTGAAGCAACAGTTTTGTTTTGTACCTGCAAAGTACCAGGTTTGTATGTTCAGTATCTATGTGATATACTGATGTCAGTTTAGGCCTCTGTAGTCTGTTCAGACATAGGTTTGTTAGCGGCATGCTTGTATGGATTTTAGTAATTGTGTTAATGTTATGTCAGAATTGCTTCAAACGTCAAGTACGTGAGAACAGCATACAACATTCAAAAGGTGCTGTGTTCTACGCCTGCCTTTATGGTTTATTTGCCTTTGATTAATTTGGACATTGATTTGCTTAAGCTTAAGTTAAGGAACACAATTGTATGTACATGGGATTCGTTATTCTTGATAAAGGTGAAAAAAAGATTGTACCTAATGGTTCTACAAAGGAGCTGGCTGGCATTATGCTAGATGAAGGCGGAGTTGTGAATGAGTACCTTATTGAACTATTATTATTCTTTCATTTTGAAGCTTTTTTTTTTTCTCCCCTCCAGGACTGTTATCTTGTTTATATTTTGACTGAAATGTCTAAAAGTACATCTATGGTTTTCATTGAACATCGTCCTTCAACCACACTTTTGGCTTACATTCTTCGTAACCTTGGCTTCAGAGCCATTCCAATTAATGGTCATATGAGCCAGGTAATTAATATTTTTGATTACTTGTATTTCTTATCGAAGTATACATCCAAGTTTCCATGTGATTGTTATTTCCTTTTGGGCAGTCAAAAAGCTTGGAGCCTTGAACAAATTCAAGGCTGGGGAACGTAACATTACTTGATATTCCTTCTGTAGATATCGTCATCAATCATAGTCCCCAAAAAGGTTTAAAACTTATTATGTGCTATTTCCTGCAAATGCAGGGTTTCTTATCTTGTTAACAAACAGCTGTTAAAACACATTTTCACCGTCTTCTATTTCATCCATCACTTCTCTAACAGTGTCACATACTTCATCTCTTTCTAGGTACTTTCTACAGGAAAAAAAAACACGAAGTACAATGTGTAGTTTTAACCATTGATATCTTTGATAAAAAATATTAGTAAAAATTACAAAAGAATATTATCTTAAAAATATAGGTTTGGAGAAATCCAACACGTTACATGTTAACATATGTTTTTATATTAGTAAAATAATATCATCGGAGGTTAGTATATAAATAGTGCTAATTAGTGAAGTGTAGCAAGTATTTAGAAAAGGAGGAAGTATTCATTACATTTTGCGACTCATTTAGCTGGCTAGAGCAACAATCTTTGCTTTTGTGGTGCACATGCATGTGTTCATATATAGGCAACCAATTTATCTAAATCTGAAAAAAAAAAAAAAAAAAAAAACGTCTACAAGAAGAAAAGGAGTCCTAAACCTCATGAAACAATGGAATTCTCAGAAGATAAACGAAAATGAATGTGATCATCTGTAACATCTAATTTAGCTAAATGAACCAATATTCTTGTGTCATTGTTACCTCCATAAACTTGCACCATGACGGAGGCAAGTATGGTCTCAGTTTTCATTTTTCTTGTTTCTTTGAGGTTTTGGGAACCCAGTATTTTTGACCTGCAGTGGTGTCTGCATTCTAAGTGTTTGTTTTGCGATATATATTTTTGCAAGAGCTGCAATCTATGAATCACGGGCGCTCTCCCGGGCCACGAAACTCGTCCGATATGAGTTGAGCACTCCGAACACGCTTCGACACGCGTATCAGAGAGTTTCAGATTTTTTTTGGTGGGGGATGTCCCCGACATGCCGGTGACATTTCATGACACGCCCGGACACCCAAGTTTTGTTTTCGGTATAATCATTTTTTCGAAGGTTGTACATTCTTATTTGAACTGTTAGTTGGGATTAATGCATCTACTATTTTAGAGTTGCATCTTTGAAGTTCTTACATTATTCTATATGTTTAGTTTTACCTGCAATAATTCACTATTTTGCACTATCATTCGCAGTAATACTGGATCATACTTTTTTTAACAATATAAAAATAAATTTCGAACTGTAACTCGAAAATTGTCGGATTTGTCATATCTTTAAGATATTAATTTGTTATTTAGTTTTTACTAGTATTTTTTAAAATATTATAACTAAACGTTATAGTGCAACTACAAAATTGTTGGGTTTGTCGTAATTTTTATTTATTTTAATTACTAGTGTAGAGTTAAAATAAGTTATATACAGTATTGAACAGTGTGATATTTATCAGTTAAGGTTATATATTAAAGGGTGCCATTTTTTTCTTTTAATAAATTCAAAGTCGTATAAGAGAAGGAAATGAGGTTAAGATTTGAACCTCTCACTTAATTCTCATATTGATTTGGAAGGAATAATAATTTATGTTGACTTGGACAAACTAAAAACGGAAAGGAGAATAATTTTGTTAGGGTGGAAGTAGGCAACCAAAACTCAAATATTCGATTCGAGTCAAGATATTTGATTAGAAAAAGTTCGATTTGGGCTCGATTAATTCCATCAAATGGGTTGAATTTTGATTTTGAATTCGACTCAAATCGAATTGATTATTCGGCTCCAGCCGAATGTATTTCTGATCATCAGTCTGTAACATGCATCAATATTTTTTTTATGATCTTCAGTCATTTACCATTTTAAAATATATTTTTCTAAAAACTGTATCGAACTATTTGCGAATGTTCGATTCGAAATACTGAATGAATCGAATCAAACCTTGATTTTTCAGATTCGGCCAAATCGTGCCGAATCGAATATGTCAAAAAAAGTTCAAATCGAGCCGAACCTAGCTAATACTTAGTAGAGTTCGAGCTCGTACCAACCCTAGATGTAAGGAGTATAGAAACAATGTCGCATGATGTCACGTGGTACAATTTTTTTTTTTTTTTTTTTTTGCAAGTTCCATAAAAAAAGATATGTACGTAGCTTAAGACAGGCCACACTATTTAGAGAAAAATTCTACCTTTTTTACTGAAATTGAATTGAATTTTTTTTGGAGTACTGGAATCTAGATCATCATATTCCTTTTTCTTTTATTGGAGCTAAAATGAAAGATATTTTTAGATGTTGAATAATAAAACGATTTACATTTGAAATATTTTAGTCTTTTAAAAATCGACTTATAATAATAACAAATGAATTATTCTCCCCGTCCCTACCAATTGGAAAATTTGGAATAATATTGGTGTATTTTATGAGAATGGTTGGATGTGAAGTCTGATGAAGATTATAGGAGAAAGTGGGATGGTTCGACGTGATTTTGAGGTAATATATATAGTAGTACCGCACTTCTAAAAGAACACATTTCTGAATGACATGTACCATTTCGACCGGAGAGGTGAAAATAATGTACATTTGAATTGAAAAATCAGTAACTTGGATATTTTTTTAGAAAAATGGCTGGGAAGGTGTACACGAAAATGATTACTGACTTCGTCCGAGTTTAATTGTAATATTTGGAATGAAATTAATATAATTTTAAGATATTGATTCAATATGATAGATATATAAATTTTGTAAATATTGATATTGAGTGTATGATGCATACTAAAAGTAAAAAATATTGATGAAAAATGTATAATCGGAATAAAAATATATATATACAATCATTTAATATGATTGGAATAATCTAATAAAAATAATATTTTTAAAAGTATTCTATTTTGAACGGATCACCGGCACCTGTCCTCTTAACATTTCTAGTTTTACATTTCTTTTTTACTTTTCCTTTGTCCCTAGGAGCATAGATTAATGGTAAGTTGCAAGGTGATTGGGGTGAAAACACTCCGACATTGCGGGTTCGAATCCGTGTGGTGACAATATTTTGTTGAAATATTGTAAGGTTTGTTGCTGGGTTCGTGTCTCGTTGATCCTCTTCCTTGCAGGACTGCTATTAGTGCATATTTCTCAATTTAACACCCGCCTAATTAAGGGACTTCTGATACAGTTGAAGGAGTCTCAAAAAAAAAAAAAAAATTAAAGAATGATATATGAGTGGGACAAGAAATAAGATAAGTCCAAATAGTTCGAGAAAGAGGATAACTATGATAATAAATAATAGCAACAAGTAACGGAATTCCGGAACTCTGATAATAAGCTGTAAAGGTGATTAGATATGATGGAAAAGCTGTTTGCCGCGCTCATTCTGACACGTGTCCCCACCTGCATGTCGCGCACCGTCGTCGTTCCATTGACACATTTTGTATCTCGTCTCGTCTTTATTCGTCTTTTCTAAGAATAATTTATTATTGCATCCTTTTTTTTAGGTCCCAAACTATTTCACGTCTTTCATGTACTAACATCTGTTATTTTAATTTTAGATTAAAAAGTTTGGACAACAAAAATATTTAATTTAAACGAACCAAAATAATACTCCGTCCATCGATCTTGGTTTATATTTTTTTTTTGGATCGTCCCAAAATATTTGGTCATTTTCTTTTTAAAACACCTTTATCTTTCACAATTTTAAATAATTTATATTCATACCATCACTTTACAATGGGGAACAGAATGAACTCTTAAGGCAATGTCCGCAGATGAAACCATTAACCGAGAACCGGGTCCAGTAAGCGCGGACATTTAACCCAAGCGGGGGACCATGAGGCGAACAAGTCATGCTGGAAAATTTACCTCTAGATCGGAGGTGAGGTCGAGCTTCTTGGGGGTACTCAGGACAGAGGACAATCCCCCTCTGGGAAGAAAAAAATATTATTATTTTACACACTATTTTTCAATTTTTTTTAAAAGAAAATGCTCAAGATGGATGAGACGGAAAGGAGTAAGAGTTTAACCTTTCTTGTCTATTTTAAACGGACCGCCGGCACCAGTCCTCTTAACATTTCTAGTTTTACATTTCTTTTTTACTTTTCCGTTTTTTTTTTACACGAGACGGAGGTATGTTTTGATGTCTGCGTTTTAATGCATTTTAACATATGCCTTTTGCTGCTTTGCGCCGCTCAAGAGCAGGGATATTAATGGATCGAGAAAGGTACGAGTATGCCTCCTTCGTATTCTATCTTATTTGATTCGAATTGGATTTAGGTATTTACCATTGGGTAATCGAGTAGCCAATAGGTATTCGAATACTCGTATACTCTATATTTAAGGATATAAATATTTTTTAATATAAATTGTATATACATATAATGTAATTAAAAAATTCAATTCAGTATAATAAATATTTAAAATATAATATATTATATAATAATATATAATATAATATAATATTTATGTATAATTTATTATAATAATAATAATATATTTATATAATTCAAACGGGTATGCGAGTCGGGTAATCGGGTAATATATTATACTCACACCCTATCGATACCTGATCATAAAATTTTGATTTCGATCGATACTCGATTCGATTTTGAGTTTATCCAACGGATAGAACTGAGTACGAATAAAATTGACATCCTACTCAGAGAATTATTACGTTATTTCTTTATTATGACTTAAAACAATAACATATGTTGGATCAAAAAATACTGCGGGCGGGAATAAATTAACCAATAGAGTCATATAATAAACAATCAAAATAAAATTTAATTCTCTTTTTAGCAACTTTTGGAATTTCATGGTGACTCATATTTAATTTTGACTACTAATATATTTTATAGTTATTAAAAATATTTATAAAAATTTTTGATATTTCAAATGAAAACTTCATGTATTATCAACATGACATGGAAGACGTCACATATAAGGCGTCTCTGGCATCACTATCAATAATTTTGAAAGAATTATATTCTAGTGAGACGGAGGAAGTAGTTGTTCGTATCCAAAGGAAACTCTCAAAGTAGTTGTTTGATATAGATGTTCGGCACAAAAAAAAACTTTTGAAATAGTAAAATAAATCGGTTGGTTGAAACTAAGTTTGATATATTTTGTCAAACAATAAACACTACTTCAAAAATTAAAAATTATCATACACCAGATGTGATTTTTTAGGAGTTTTTAGGTAAATAAGTGGATGTGATGGGTCGATAATTTATAAATAGTGGATGTATGATGGAGATTAATAGGCAAACAGTATTGATGGTATATTGGAAATTAAAAGGTCAAATATTATAATTTGATCTCAGTATTGTGGGTTATAAATATAAATTTTTTAAAAGGGATAACAAATTAAAAACGTAAAATTTTGAGCGGAATGGAAAGAATATTTGCCGAATCAAAATACTAAAAGCTACTCCACAAACTGATGCTGCCGAACAAATCAATAAGCATTTCTAAGTACCTCGTCCAAAATTTCTATGCTTTCAACGCGGTTTGCATCCTGAAATCGTTCCTTCCACGACTGCAAGGACTAATGAGGCCAATCTGAAGTTAGGAAGTGTTGTTGTTGTATCATCTCAGAAATTAATATTAGAAATAAAACGCAGCCGAACGTGATTTCGGAGCATTTGGTAGCAACATAATCTATTTACATATGTTAACTATTTAATTTAATTAGATTAGTTAGCAATTTAAATAAGTAATATACGTAGTATATATTGATATGATATGAAATTATCCTTGGACCTAATGAGCTCGTATAATTGGTTATCCTTGTAGTATAATGATATATTCTCGACTCAAATGGAAAATCTACAAGATTATTTTCTCACCTTGATCTGTACCTGACCAGGGGTGGACACGAACCGAACGAACCGAGCTTTTGGTGTTATTGATCGTTCGTTCGTTCGTGGAACTGCTCGGTCAGATTCGTTCGTTTAACATTACAAATTAGTGTTCGAGTTCGGTTCGACATATTTTTTATTGTTCGTGTTCGGTTCGTTTGTGTTCAATTGTTCTGTTCATACGCTTTGTTCGTTTGTGTTCAATTATTCTGTTCGTTCGTTCGGTTCGTTTGTGTTCAATTGTTTCTGTTCGTGCCATATTATATATATATATATATTATTGTTCGCGAACACCCGATCAAAATATAAAATGTTCGATGTTGGGTTCGAAAATACCCGAACATGTTCGCGAACATATTCGGTTCGGTCAAACCGAACTCGAACTGACCATTGACCGAGCATTTTCACGAACAGTTCACGAACGTTCGGTTCATGGGCCACCCCTATACCTGACCATCTTAACTTGAATATTTTGACCACCTTAACTTGAATATGTTAGAGAGTGGATGGATCCGAAACCATTGACAAAGTGTCATTTCACTCCTTGCAATTTCTTCGGTACAACATTTAGAGTAAAATCGGTATATTTTAGGAGAATGATTGGATGTAATAGATGTGTAAGTTTTATAAGTATTGATGGTGAGTGTGTGGTGTAGATTAAAAGGTAAAATATATTGATGGTGAGTGTGTGGTGGAGATTAAAAGATAAAAAGTGATTGTTTGATGTGATTTGAAGTATTTAATGAAATGTTGCACTTATAAAGGGACACTTTTTTGGATCAAATATTGCACTTCGGACGAGACGAATGAAGTATTACTTTTGCCTGCTTCAGTATAAATAAAGCTTTTTTCAATTCATTTTCCTTAAATATTCATTTGGTGCGTTCTTTTGCTGGTGTGCATTTTACTGAAATATTACTTTCATGTGTTTTATAAAATTAGTTATTTATCTCCCTATAAGCCAATTATTTCTCTGTATTTTTTAAAATAAGTTGATTACATTTTTTCTGAAAATTAATAAGCACATTACCCCGTATGGTTTCAAAAGTTGCGGATCATTAAATCTTTTTAAAAATACATGGAGTAATATACCTATTTAGTTTATATGTGGAGGTAATCGGCACATTTTTAAAAATACATGGAGTAATCGACCCATATATTTTACAACATGAAGGTAAATGACAAATTTTGTAAAATTCAGCAACTCGGACAGATGAGTATAGATGTTTTCAGGTATCAAACACAAATTAAAAGCGCGATATTCCTTGTTGGCCCAGATGATCTCCAGCAACTCGTGATCGAATAAGACTCTAGGAGCTCGTTTGCTAAGTTTTTTTTTTTCCCACACACGCACATGAAAGGGATTGTCCTCGTCCCAAGTCTGAGAAATTTCAGGCTCACCCCCGATCTAGAGATAAGTTTCAGGCGTGCGCGATCGCGCCATTGTTCTCGCTTCTGGCCCACGTTTATTGAACAGGCGGAGTTAATGGTGGACTCGTTTGCTAAGTTGCATGTGAGGATATGCCACACGGAATAACAAGGTACTAAGCAGGGAATAATGTATAATAATGTATAATTTTATGCAACTTGAATTGGCCGCTATATAATTTAGAATAATGTATAACTATGTATATGTAACGATGAAATTAATTTTTATCTAATTTAACTATTACTTCACCATATTCTTCAACTTGAAGTAGACATTACTTTTGGTGCAATTTACTCATTAAACTATTACGTTCATTTTAATGAATACACTGTTTTTACCGACACCAAAAACAAAATGTCGTTGGTAAAAGCGTTTACCCACGTCGTTACCCACGCCGCTTCGCCGTTAGTAAAATCTTCGATGAAAAAAAAAATTCCTACGAAAAATCCCGCAGTCGCTGATTTACCGACGCTCCAGCCCGCAGTAAATTTCTCCTTGTCAAATTGCGGGAACAATTTTACCAACGATTACCGACGACAACCGCCATTGGTAATTTATCGACGGCACGATGCCGTTGGTAAAATCTATATGCATTAAAACTTATTTTTTTCGATTAGAGGTGGGGTCGATTGGGGTCGAGGCTCGGCCGAGGTCGGGTCGGGTCGGTATGGACCAATGTCTTCATTCAATATTACCCAGCAAGGTTTCAATTTATAAAGTGATGAAAATTGTGGTATTTTTTCGATGTGGGATAAAGTTGTTTCAGAATTTACCAATGGCAGAGTGGCGTCGGTAAAGCCGTTGGGAAATGCCGTCGGGAAATTCTGAAATATAAAAAAATAGAAAAATTATCCCCGTCGTCGATAATGTCGTCGGTAAATTCTGAAATATAAAAAAAATGAAAAAATTATTCCCGACGCCGGTAATGCCGTCGGTAAATTATGAAATATAAAAAAAAAGGAAAAAATTATTTAACGGCAACCGTGCCGTCGGTAATTCTGCTAACTCTAATAACGTCGGTAAATTTGATGGTAAAGTTCACGCCAACATCCCGTCAGTAATGCCGTCGGTAAATTTAATTACTTGATGCAGTCGGTAATGCCGTCGGTATTTTAGGTATTTGCCAACGGCAGAACGGCCGTCGGTAATTTTCGTTGTTAAAACCAATTTTTTTGTAGTGATATCTTTTAATTTTTTTCAGAAGTAGTTGTCCGAACAAACATCAAATATACTTATTCTCTTATTAATTTTTATGTTGTACTTGATCAACTCTGTAATATTTATTCTTACTAACTTTTGCAATACTGTGCTATTTTCTTCTGAGTGTCGAATGTTTTTCCTTCTAATTTTTTTAATTTATAAAAGTAAAACCGTCGGTTTGTGTCCGTTAAATTTCTTCGGGTTACACACTACAGTAGAAACTCGATAATTTAATATTCGATTATTTAATAAACTCTCTAAGATAATATTTTTGGCCGGTCCCGACTCAGGGATAGAGTGCTAAATTAATAATTCGCTAAAATTATAAGATAATACATTTTTGATAATTTCTATAGGTCCCATATAAAATATAAATTAATAATTCCTTATATATTGTACATATTATAGGAATAATTTATGAAGGTTTCTTAAAAAATTACTCAATTGTATTTCTTTTTTGTTGGAATCAATTTCATCTTAAATCGCATCTCTAATTTTCCTTATCACCGTAAGAACTTGTAGTGTTGTATTCTCATATAGGCTCAGGAATAAATTATTTAATATGATGGCCGCTTTAATGTTTGCGTATTTTGATTTTGTATTTATAGAAAAAATATACACTGATATATTCAACACATGACGCATAATAAGATGAGAGATTGAAGGGTTATTTTAAATTGGACCCTTCATTTGATATGTACATGCATTGTACAATAATTAAGTGAAAGTTTGAAAGTTGTTTGTAAATTAAGTATTTCATTATAAATTAATAAAATATTAATTAATATATAAATTAATAATTATTAATTTGTCGATTAATTAATAACTCTTTTAATTAATAAATTTTGGTTGTCCCAACAGTATTAATTTATAGAGTTTCTACTGTAGTTGAGTTTTGAAATGAAGAACGAATTTTAACATTTTATTTCAAATAGTTCAATTTTGTCCGCCCTTCGGGAAAAATGAATTGGATCATCGATCTCTTTTTAGTGGAAATCGAAATCCTAAGACTAGGGCTGTAAACGAGCCGAACTGTACCGAATCTTTACTGGGTTTGGTCCGGCTCGAAATTATTCGAACTTTAGGTTCGATTCGGCTCGAAAATTTCGAATCTCAAAATTTGAGGTTCGATTCGGCTCTAAGGCTAATTTTTTATATAGTTCGATTCGATTCGGCTCGATTTTTCGAACCGTTTGAGTATAGTTCGATTTGGCTCGTTTACCGTTCGAATATAGTTCGATTCGGCTCGATTTTTCGAACTGTTGGAAAAAAATGCATAGTCTCATAATTAACAAGTACATAATCCAAAGTAAAATTACATTTCCAAAATAAATTCATAATTCCAAAATTAACAAGTTAGGATCCAAAATAAAATTACATTCCCAAAATTAATTGAATTAATAGAGAGGTTATGTCTTTCATTATTGGGCCAAAGCACCGAACCGAGCCGAACGATTCGGTCCGAACGCCAAATCCTATTTTATAGGATTCGACTCTACGTTTGGTGTCCCGAATCGAGTTTCAAACCGAATTTTTTCGAACCGAATATTTCAAACCGAATCGAACTTTCAAGTTTGTTCACGGCCCTACCCAAGACATATGGGGGACACATGAGAGGTCGAATGGACGTAGAAATCCTACTACCACGAATGCAAGTACAGACGGTATTCAAGCATGAATGGGGATGCTTTTCTGGGTCATGTTCAACGTGAGGAAATGAATTTACTCTCAACATTTGCCATTTCTATTATGAATGTGGACATTATTTTTAGCCTAGTTCAATGTTATATGGGCTTTTCTACCGTCAGGCCAGTATTAAAATTACATATTTTTTTATATTTGTCGATTCCCATCCGCAGAGTTCAATCCTAACAAGAAAAATATACAACTTGAATTGACAAATATGAACAAATATGTAGTATAATTAAGATGTATTTTCTTATCGTCAGGTCAGGAAACTTGGTCTTGTATTAGGTCGGTACTAAAATTGCATATTGTTTTCATATTTGTAGATTCCAATCCGCACGGTTCAACTCTAATAAGAAGAATATACAAATTGAAATCGACAAATATAAAAAAATATGTAATTTTAATACTGGCCTAACGTCAGGCCAAGTTTTCCTGGCCTGACGGTAGAAAAGCCCATGTTATATGTATGTAATATGTTGTCATGTGCTTTAAATATGTTGTCATGTGATGAAATCTCGCCACATACAGTAAGTTTGCCTTTGGGAAATTCAAAAACTGCCCGCTTTTAGGCTATATATTACTCCATTGGTCCCAACTTATTAGTTTTAGGTTGGAGTGGCACGGGTTTTAAGAAATTGTTAGGTACGTATGCGATAAATAGATAAAGAGTTATTAGTGGAGAAAGGGTCGCACTTTATTAAGTGATAATGTAACGGTAGAAGATAAAATGTTGAGTAAACTGCAGAAATCATCCATGTGGTTTGTGTATTTTCGCAAGAATCATCTCTATCTCAAACCTTTGGCATTAAACATCCCCAAGTCCTCAAACCTTTGGCAATAATCATCCCTGAACACTAACGTCGTTAGTTTTACCCGGTAAGTGTTAAATAATAGAGTAAACTGCAAAAATCATCCATGTGGTTTGTGTATTTTTGCAAGAATCATCCCTATCTCAAACCTTTGGCATTAATCGCCCGTTTCTATATGTTTCGTCCGTTTTTTTACGTTTTTGACCGTTTTTATACGTTTTCGTCGTTTTCTTACGTTTTCGTCTGTTTTTATATGTTTCGTTCGTTTTTTTACGTTTTTGTCCGTTTTTATCCGTTCTCGTCTTTTTTTTTACATTTTCGTCCTTTTTTACGTTTTTGTCCGCTTTTATACGTTTTTATATGTTTTCATTCGTTTTTATATGTTTTCGTCCGTTTTTATATGTTTCGTCTATTTTTTACGTTTTTGTCCGTTTTTATAGGTTTTCGTCCGTTTTTTACGTTTTCGTCCGTTATTTACGTTTTTATCCGTTTTTATTTGTTTTTATATGTTTTCATTCGTTTTTATATGTTTTCGTCCGTTTTTATACGTTTTCGTCCGATTTTTTACGTTTTTTACGTTCTCGTTCGGTTTTTACGTTTTTACGTTCCCGTCCATATTTTTACGTTTTCGATCGTTTTTATACGGACAAAAACGTAAAAAAAAAATAGACGAAAACTAAAAAAAACAGACGAAAACGTATAAAAACGGACAAAAACGAAAAAAACGGACGAAACATATAAAAACGGACGAAAATGGATAAAAATGGACAAAAACGTAAAATGGACGAAAATCTATAAAAATAGACGAAAACGTAAAAAAATGGACGAGAACGTAAAAAACGTAAAAACCGAACGAGAACGTAAAAAATCGGAAGAAAACATAAAAAAACGGACAAAAACGTATAAAAACGGACGAAAATATATAAAAACGAATGAAAAACGTATAAAAACGGACAAAAACGTAAATAAACAGGCGAAAACGGACAAAAATGTAAAAAAATGGACGAAACATACAAAAATTGACCAGATAGGGATGATTCTTGCGAAAATACACAAACCATAGGGATGATTCTTGCAGTTTACTCTATTATTTAATATTTAACGGGTAAAACTAACGACGTTAGTGCTCAGGGATGATTATTGCCAAAGTTTTGAGGACTTGAAGATGTTTAATGCCAAAGGTTTGAGATATGGATGATTCTTGCGAAAATACACAAACCACAGGGATGATTTTTGCAGTTTACTCTAAAATGTTTGTAGTGGGATAGTGTCTAAAAATAGATATATGACTAATAAGTTGAGACGAGACGAAATCACAAATTAGAACTAATAAGTTGGAGCGGAGGAGTATAACATTAGACTCCATGAATCTCCATAATATTGGACCCATGTTACTGCAGTAAAATTTTAATAAATTAATATTTAATAAACTAATAATATTAGTTAGATAATATTTTTTATCGATCACGATATAAAAAATTTAGTATTAACTTTACCTCGATCAATTAACATTTTTCTATTACGATCTTATTAATTTCTCGAGATTTTACTGTATTGATCACACACTTTTATTTGAATTCATATGATTCATGAATTCGTATAAGTGATGATCAAATAAAAGTATAACAAGAAAAAGAATTACAATAAGATAAATATTATTGATAGTAAATTGATATTAAACCCACTAGTATAACACCCGTGTAATTACACTGGGACACAAAAGAGAACTCTTATGTAAATATATAATATATAAATCGTTCATTATAAATTTCATAATATTTCTTTATAAACTACACTAATTGTTCGGTTTAAGATTACACAATTCTCATCGCAACAAAAGATTTCTAGTCTTTCCTGATCTTCACTCTTGATATGGCTACATAAAGCTAACCATGACCGAATACAGGTCTTGGAAGATACATACCGACATAAGAGAGCGTTTGATCTTGACTCTTAAATATAGTCATGACAAAGCTCATAATAAGTGGGAACTGACGTATTTGAAATTTAAATGGTAATCTGCTATCTAACGGGTTTAATATCAATTGTGGAATAAGTACTTTACTCTCAAAATTATTCTCCGAATTTTTTTGTTCAATAATATGGTTACAGATTTGGATAATTATTAATGATGTTACATTGCATAATCCTGATGATTGATCTATATTTTGAATTAGCATAATTGAGACTCTAACTTACGATTTCAAGATATGATTTGGAATTATAGAATACTTGATGCTATTCAAAAAAATCCATTGGATATACTTGATTTTGACTTTTAGAGGTCACAGAGATTTTGCATATACTATCAAAACTGAGATATATCCATTTGTCCTTTAAAATTATAGACATCACGTAATCATTTACTATCTTCACAACATCGTTTGTTGGTGCCGGGATTGCTCTTTCTTCAAAAATATTACTTATGAAAAGTTACTTATAAGTGAATGATAGTGCTTTCAACAATGATTGTAATATGATCTTCGGCATTCCGGATTGTTAAATATCAAGAATATCAATCAAGGTTTCTCTATCGACTTCTTCACCCAGCTCACCATCTACAATTTTGAGGATTCATTCGGAGAAGTCCTTAATTTCTTGTACATGGTGAGATGACATTGTCTGTCAAATAATTATTCTCATATTTTTGGTCAGTCTTATAAGTTTGCAATAATGCCAAAGTGAAGAAGAGCTTATACTTGAATAAACGATATATGCATTGTCCTTTGGTACAACTTCATATGTAGAATTATACTAAATAATTGTGGCAAGAGTAATTTTAGTAATATTTGAAATTTAAAAAGCTTTTGGAAATACATAAGAGATTTTGACTTATAACTTAAAATTAAGCACTTCTCAAAGTAGTATATATAATTTAACTACTTGAATGAACTATTATAAATATACCTGTTAATTTAGAAAACTACATCTAAGTCCTAGCCTTAAAATTACCAAGAAATTTAATAATTTAGATTGTAATATAAGAATAGCTTGGATAAGTTAAAAAATATACATCAAAATTTTATTCTAATTACAAACGACCATAAAACTTTAGAAAATTACAAAAGAAAAAACTCAATTGATTTGATTGAAGTGAAACAGCATATTTATGCTTAAATAATATTTTTTCAAATATTTAACTTCATATTTAAGAGTATTAAAGTCTACCCATTTTACATTAAAAATAGAAAAAAAGTTGAAATACTTTTAGTAATTTCTCAAACTTGTATATATATATATATATATATATATATATATATATATATAGAATTACAAAGTAAGGAGATTATGACTTATAACTTTGCCAAAAAAGCATAATCATAATATATATATAAGTGAATTACTTGTATGCCTTATTGTAAATATACTAATCGCGGGTTATTAAGAAAACCACATCCACATCCTACCCTAATTAAAATTATCTCCATTTTTTAAAAGTAAAAAAATGCCTAATTTATTTGTAATATAAGATGAGCCCAGAAAAGTTATAGGGTACTTTTCAGACATTGAACTTCATATTTAAGAGTACTAAATTCAAGAAATTTTACATCCAAAAGAAGAGGAAAATAATTAGAGTATTTTAGTAATTTGTGAAACTTGTATTACAGAAAATATAAGTGACCTTTGGTTCAGTTGAAACTTTATATCATAATTCCTTTAATCAAATAAGATTTAAAATAATCAAATAATAAAATAATTTATCCTTCAATTATTTTGTTATTTTATATTAATCAAATAAGATTTAAAACTAAAATAGACTAATTTATTTATTTCATAGTTTCTTTGATTTATTTATAAATAATAATTAAAACTATCGTTTCTACACTCTCAATAATATTTTTTTAATAAGATTATTTTGATTTATTTAATTGATCAGGACTTCGAGTACCTTTTTAGTTATATATATTCAACCCTTCTCTTACAATACTCTCAAGTATTTTCATTTCTGTTGATATTTCTTTTATTGATATACCTAATTATAGTGACGAACTAATATAAACTAATTAATTAGTGAAAATAGATATATTTCCGCAGAATTTTAGGTTTAAAATTTTAATATATAGTGCACACTACTATATTAAATTTCTCTTTATTTGGAATTTATATTTTTTAATTAATGAAACATGAAATATTTCTGTAAATAAAATACATTCCTATTTATTCATAATTCATATTCCTTAATTCGTAAAAATTAATAAGGCGGGTAGGAGTTATTTGAGGTATAATTATAATGTAATTAATGCAATGATGATTAGGTCAGTAATTGATTATGTGTCACCTGAAGTATGAGAGGATGACACGTAAACACACGAAGCACCAGCAGAAAACATGTGGCAGCCGAAGCATGAGAAGGTGTCACTTAGGCTCAGCGTATTTTGCATTAGTATATATGGGAGATTTGCGTAGGATCTAATATATAGGTATAATGGATAATTTTTCCATATGGTAGAATGCTTTAATATCAAATGCTAACAACTTTTACTTGTAAGAATTCCTTTACAATAATTGTAACAAATGCTAACAATTTTCCGATAGTTTTCCGATATGGATAGTAAATTGACACACTTAGAAATAAGAATAATTGTAGTGTATTTTTTAGAGAGTAGAATATTGTAAAAAATTTATTATGAATATGACCATTTACGAAGATAGGATTACTCCTTATATATTTTCCACCGCAATTATTTTTGAAAATAACATATATTGCCTCCTGCGCTTTTAAGTTGTTTATGTTGAGAATTGTTGAAGTATATCACTTCTCGTAATGCGTAACAAAATAATATATTATAATGTGTGAATGACTATTATGCCCCTGGTGTAATTATGTAATTACGATTGTGCCATCTGAAGTTTTCCTATAAATAGGACTTCAGTTATTAATGAAAAATATACTTCAGAATCATTCTTTCTATTCTCCTTTTAAATCCTCTTTATAATATTTCAGTTTTGTAACACGTTATCAGCACGAGTCTCTATCTTCCTGAGCAATTCAAAAAAAAAAAAAAAAATGAGACGTGTTCACTCTCCACAACGTTCCCTAATCGTTTCTCTATCTTCCAAGCAAATCATCTGCTTTTTCAACACTCTCTCTCTCACTTACTCTCTCTCTCTCTTTCTCGGTCGGTTGTTCTCAGATTTGTGGAAACTCACACATACACACACACGCTCACAAACACCTACAAATACACGGCCGACACTCACACACAGGAGTTGGGTTCTCCGGTCGGATAGTACCTAAAAAAAAAAAATCTGAAATTGGTCTTAAGTTCGGTCGAGTCGGGATGGTGAGGTTCGCCAGCGATGCGCGACGATGGGGCTCTCCAGTACTGGGTTTCGCGACGGGGATTTGGTTGATAAAGGGGTGAGTCTGGTTCTGGTCGTTTATAGTGGGTAAGCAAAAGAAAAATAAATAAAATATAAAAATATAATATTCTTTTAATTCATTAAATTATTAATTCGGTTTTTCTTACATATAAGATACATATGATGTCAGAATTGATTTTTCTTGATACCACCGTGACCCATTTCACGAGAGCATCAATTTGACACTAATTTTGATAGGTTGATTATAATCCTTTTAATATCTGTCATTATCAAAATTTATTAAAATGTACAAATTAGTACATTTATTCCCTCCAAAATATTGAAAAGATTTGTCGATATATGTCCTTGTACTGTGGAAATTATAAAGTGGTATGTGTAATATTACGGAACGACCAGGCAGCAATGATGCCGACAACTGGGGTCGATGATGACTTTTAATGATCCAACCTAATACCACATGATTATACTTTGAGAAAATGGTTGGACGAACCTGCTCCAAAAGAAGCAGTTAAATATTTACTAATCTAATTACTGACTTTATTACAATTATCTCCAAGTGGTGGTTGAAACCATCTATTTGTTGAGCTTACATTATGTAAATATTACTATATCTCCTATGTGACAAATTTAATTATCACAAGATGGATGGCGATACCTCCTATATGATAAATGTAATTGTCACAAGACGGATGGTTTTACATATTTACTATACCTCCTATGTGACAAGTTTAATTATCACAAGATGGATGGCGATGTCTCCTATATGATAAATGTAATTGTCACAAGATGGATGGTTTTACATATTTACTATACCTCCTATGTGATAAATTCAATTATCACAAGACGGATGGTTTTACATGTACGCAATTTATATATTATATATCACTATCGTGGTTGGTTTTACCACATGAATGGTTCATAAATCCTGCTCCCGAAGAAGCAGTTGATAAAAATAAATCATACTCTAAAGTAGTTGATCGATTATTTAAATCCTGCTCTTGAAGAAGCAGTTGAAAGAAATAAATCCTACTCTGAAGAAGTAGTTGATCAATGGTTCAAATCCTGCTCTGAAAAAGTAGTTGATAGAAATAATAAGATGGAGAAAATTGAGCAAGCGATACCAGAAGTTATAATCGATCAAATTAAAGAAAATCCCATGCAAATACACCGCATGGTGGGATCATCTGACAAGTGATATGAAAAACTATCACCGGAAAATAATTGCTCAATTAACCTCATGTTGATTATATCACATGGTAGGATCATTGAAATCATATCAATATCACAATAGAGAAGCATATATCACATATTCATGAGAATAATGTATTTGCATAGAGGTAAAAAGATGATCTTATTATTGCTGGAAAAAGCACAAAATAGTCGAAGTGGAAAATATTGAAACTAGCCAAAAAGATAATAAACACTCGACAATATGCGAAAAAGAGAATACATATGAAACCCATAAAAAGGGGTGCGTTTCGAGAGTATAAAACTCCGTAACTTTGCCACCCCCTGGCATTAGGGTTCATAATGAAAGATCTAAAGGATCTAAACTTCTTTTTCGTTTGGCGCCAATAGTTTGTGGCTGATGGGCTTTGACTTCCAAATTCTTAACTGAAATATATGCCTGAAACTTTATAAGTAGATCATCAACTGTAACAGCATATATAATAATATATCTTAATGGTTGAGAGATAAACTTGTGATCTACTCCTTGACCCAGAAAGGCAAGCAAATCATTGAAGAAATTATTAATATTCAACAAACTTATAGGTTTGGTATGGAAGTCTCACTCAGCCCATGACGTGATATTGAATATCTCATTGAGTGTGACATAGCCACCTGGAAGTACAATAAAGGCATCGCTATTATTCACCATATACACATATGGTGTGGGAAAGTGTAAGGCACTTGTTACTCTTATTTTCTCATTTTGTGCAGCCTCTAAAAGGCGACCCAAAAACCTATGATTACTCACACCATACAATATATTGATTATGTGTTTTCCTAATTCTTTTACGAACTGATACGACATATCTATATGCTGGATATGACCTATCAGTTCGGATCCACCTAAAATACATATGGTTTTAATTGGATGAGATATGTATGAGGATTCTGAAAACTCCATATCTCTATACTAGATTTTCAAAGTACTTTTATGAGATATACAATTTCTGATTTGTGAATCCCAAATTTAAAGAACAAATTTCTTACTAGAAGACAAATGACTTCACTATTTTCATTGAAAAACGGGCAGCAGATAAGTCACTGCTTTTACTATTTTCTTTTTGACAAAATTGCAGAAGAAAACGAAAGATATGATATTATATTTTTCAATGAAAATGACGTTATCTATAGGCAGCCGAGAAATTTAAATATTGGAGAACAATATTCACCAACTTGCATTTTTTGCTATTTACCTTATACGGCTTTGACAGAACGGACTTACAAACTGGATATTTTTAGACTAATTTTTCATGACTATAGCGTTCCAGTTCATCCTTAAATTGTGTCAACAGAGCCAATAGTTCACGATGAACATATCCACTGGGATGTGTATCAAGAATCTGTTGGATATTGTGATCCATAGATTTCTTACTCAATCCACCCTTGATAAATGCGCTTTTATCTTCTCGATTTTTGGATACAAACCCCACCGATTTGCACCGTGTGTCACATGTCCACCGAGCACATTTATAGCATCAACCTATTCTTTTTGCCCTTCGTTTCTTTGTAAAATTACTCCTACCTGTACCTGGCATGTACTTAAATGAATTTGAAAATTCGCCAGATAATCGAACTTGTGCTTCGATCAACCATCGAATATCATCTGGGATGCAATTTCTCATTAGCACCCTTAATCTTTCGAGTCGAGCTCGATAAATTCTTTTTATGATATTCACTGGAAGAAATGGGTAATATTTGTGAAGAGTAAAAAACATTGAATCCATTATGATAATCAAACCCTCGATATGGGTGATTGTGAATACAATGCTAATCTATTTATAGATTGAAATTACGCGTATGAGATTTGACTCCGCGTTTCAATAGTTCATATCCCGAAGCGTATGAACTACAATTCTATATTTGAATAATAAACATAATATGACATGTGGGAGCGGCGACTCCATGTACAATAATGGCACCGAAAGATGATGTGATATGTCGGTAAAATATCTATTTGATGATATAGACACATCATGTCTTCAAATATTTATTCTCGATTAATATCAATACTAGCCAATATTGGGAATGAATTCCTAATAAATTTGGAATATATTAAGGAGGAGTATGGGCCCACTTCCTCTATATGTTAACTACTAGATACTATGGATCCACTAGATAGTCACATGTGTATATGACTCGTAATCAGAAACTTACGAGATGATTTGCTCATGGTTAGAGCATATATTCCATATCAGATTAAGCTAGTAATATATCCCAAATAAACTTGAATAGATCCCAGAAAGGATCAAGATATGCGCATACAAGTGGGATATTAATTGGCATACTATTCGAAGTCCTCCTGCCAATATAGAGAACATAATATACAAACCCCCATGACTGAAGATGAATACTAAGGTACTGGCATATGAGTTTGGTGCTCAAGAAATCCCTTAGCATGAGGGGGAGCATTAGTAGTTGGAAATATGTGAAATGCATCACAATATATCCTCACAACTATATAAACTTGAAGTTCAAAGATGCATGATAAATTATTAATCTTTGGTACCAACTACAACTGATTTGATAAATACATAATAATTTCCCGAATATAAATCAAAGTAAATGATAAAAGGAGGCATATACTTTGGAAGTATATAGACATAACTATAAAGGAAGATAATGAGATATCTCGGCAAGTTATGTTGCTACAGGAAATAAATGTTCAAATTGTCGACACAATATAGCGCTATAAATGAAATGAGGATATTGAAATCCATGATTGTGGAATATGGATATTTGAAATGAGGATATTGAAATCCATGATCGTGGAATATGGATATTTGAAATGGGGATATTGAAATCCATCGAAATTGAAATATATGCCCTTATAATAAAATGAATCATATGGGTTTACTGAAAGTAACTCCTGAAGAGCTTTTAAACATATTATCACTATGCATGCGGTCACTCAAAATAAGGTGTTGTGAAAGAGAATTGTATGTTGTACTCTTTTCCTTGACTGAGGTTTTATCCCACTGGGTTTTCCTAGCAAGGTTTTTAACGAGGCAGCTTAATCACAACTAATATGGAATCTCCAAAGAGATTTAAAACGTACTGCAAAGAATATGAGTGCGGGATTACAAATTGCACTGAATACGATACTCGGAGGATTATTGAAATGCCTGGGGCATATTTATAAAATATGCGTTGCACTCTTTTTCCCTTGACTGAGGTTTTGTCCCATTGGGTTTTCCTAGCAAGGTTTTTAATGAGGCAACACGAATGGCGTATTAGTATGAATAATGTACTCTTTTTCCTTCGTTAGGATTTTTCCCATTGGGTTTTTCCTAATAAGGTTTTAACGAGGCATATTCATAGCATAATGAGGAAAATTATAAAGATCAAGATTATTCCTCAAAGATTTGAAAACAGAAGGAGTAGTTGTACTCTTTTTCCTTCGATCAAGTTTTTCCCACTGGGTTTTCTTGACAAGGTTTTAATGAGGCAACACGTGGATACTCCAACAACGAATGATATACATGACAGATTCACTCAGTTTTTGTCCCACGAGGTTTTACTGAGACGGCACAAGAATACTCATACAAGAACTATCAAGATAAGGGGGAGAAATTTATGAGATTACAGATTGCTGAAGTTTTATCTAACAGAGGTTTCCTACCAACGTTATGATACAACGTGATATGATTGTCACACGCTTCGATACAAAAAGTTTGAGAGTTTTTCTCCCATTGAGTTTTTCTTCAAACTAGTTCGGCAGATATTTATGTAAATAGTCATTCAAGGGGGAGTGTTAAGAATTGTTGAAGTATATCACTTCTCGTAATGCGTAACAAGATAATGTATTATAATATGTGAATGACTATTATGCCCCTGATGTAATTATGTAATTACGATTGTGCCATCTGAAGTTTTCCTATAAATAGGACTTCAGTTATTAATGAAAAATATACTTCAGAATCATTCTCTCTATTCTCTTTTTAAATCCTCTTTATAATATTTCAGTTTTGTAACAGTTTATTATTAATCCTCCGTATTTTACTTTTCTAACTCTTATTATTTGCCCCTTATATTTTACTTTTTTAATTTTCTGCCTCTGTACTTAGAACTTCATTATCTTTTCTCTTTCCTTAGACATTAGTGCGTATAGTAGATAATTAAATTTGAAAGGGAGAAGATAAGAAAAATCAAAATGCAGGAAAGAGAAAATTGAGAAATAAAGTGCAGGGGATGAATGACAAAATTATAAAAAGTGCAGGGGAAGAAAGTTAAAACCTAAAGTGCTTGAGGCAAATGACAAACTATATCAAGGTACATGTATTCCTTTGTTTTTAGGGATATATTTACTTGTGGTCGGCTCAGCAACAACGGTCCGTGGTACTGATCCGAATGATAGGACGACGAATGTACGCTTCCTAAAAACCTGGTTTAAAGAAGACCAATATAAACCGGCATACCGATCTTTGAATAAAGGAGGGGAGACCTAGACGAATGAAGTCCGACCTATGGACTCTAACAAGAGGGTGCCGACCTCTGAGGCCTCGCCGACCTATGACCTCAGATAAGAGGGTGCCAACCTCAGAGGCCTCGCCGACCTATGAGCTCAGATAAGAGGATGCCGACCTCAGAGGCCTCACCAACCTATGGACTTGAATAAGAGTGTCCCGACCTAACTGACCCTTTATAATATGAGTCGACCTACCGAGTCATACCCGGAGTCGGGAATCGCCGGGCTCATGAAGGTTGAGCTCTCGAAAAAGTAAATCTCGACCCACCTCACGGAATCCCAGAGATTCAGGGACTAGAAGCCCATACCCCTCAATCCCGGATATCCAGGGATGGGAAATCGCAGCCTGAATCCCTGAATATCCGGGATCTTCCCTAAAAATTTGGGAAAGATCTTAAGGATATGCGACTCTCCCTTCTATAAAAGGGGGAGGGGCCTTTCCTTGAAGGATTAAGCATAATTCTGAGATTACAATATTTTTTAGAGAGAGAAAGAAATATACAGAGAGAGAGAGAGAGAGCAATACTTCACACATTCGGGTTTTCTTAGATAAACTTCTGAGATTAACCTGGTTCTTGGTGACCGATCAGCTCGGTTACATCAAGTGGCACCGTCTGTGGGAACTGTGACGTCGAGTCACTTTGAGCTGAGACGTGAGGTCAGTAAAGGCGGAAGAAATGAACCAGAAGAAAATAGGGGAGTTGATACCCCGAAATTTGGAAGAGGAACTAGCAGCTGCGGGTGGAGAATCGACTCTGGAAAAAACACCCATCATCCCGGTAGAAGAAGCTGCACCCAGCACAATCACACTGACAAAGAAAGCCTTAGCCGACATAATCTCTAGTGCGATCCAGAAAAGCCGAGAGGTCGAAAAACAAAGAATACCATGAAAAGTAACACCCATCATTTTAGATGGGTCGGAGGAAATTAATCAGCAGGAAGAGCATGGGAAGAGCTATCCAAGAGTATGGGAGCGATCTATACAGGAAAAAACGTTGAATCCCTCAATATCCAGTATGCAAGACGAGCTAGAGGAGTTGTGACAGAGGGTTGTGGGGAAGGACGGGGAGAGTCATCCAGGCCACCCCTTCTCGGAGGGCATACTACAGGCTGAACTCCCATATGGGTTTAGGACTGTCACCTTCACCTACAATGGACTCGCAGATCCTACCCGATATTTATACCGATTCGAGAACAAGGCCGTACTACACCGATATTCGGATGCAGTGAGTTGCAGAGCATTCCTGGCTGCGCTGACGGAGTCATCTCAGGATTGGTTCCACCAGATACCCCCAGGGACAATCACTAGCTTCAAAACTTCCAGCTCGGCGTTCTTGACTCACTTTGCAAGCGCTAGGGCACACCAGAAGACCTTCATGTCCTTATTCAGCATCAAGCAGTACTCCAGAGAAGCGCTGAGAGCTTATGTGACCCGATTTATAAAGGCATGTCTAGAGGTACCCTCGTCGTCTGAAGAGGTAAAGACTAGTGCCTTGATGCAGGGACTAAGGCCTGGACTGCTACGCACCTCGTTGGCTAAAAAACCGGCTAGAACATATGACGAGGTCTTAGCTCGATGTTCAAAATCCATCAATGTTGAAGAAACTGAGAAGAATATGGAGGAATTGCAAGAAAAACCCGAAGATGGGGAAAGAGGAGCTAGCAGGGTGATGCGGTGTGAGGAGTATACCTTTCGAGAAAATCTGCCTCGGGAGGAAATGCCACGTGGAAAGATAGACCGGAACACAGACCGAAGGAAGATGGATACCGGTCTAAGGCAACCGAGATTTGACCAATACAGCCCATTAACAATGAGAAGAGTGCAGGTTTTGGAAGCAGTTGAAGGTAAGATGAATAGGGTTATCGAGTGGCCTACATCTCGTTCTAATGGGCCTACCCAGCCGAAATCCGAGCTTTATTGTCGATTCCACAATGATTATGGGCATAAAACAGATGAGTGCAAACACCTTAAAGACGAGATCGAGAGGTTGGTCCGAGCGGGGCATCTAATGGAGTTCACATATCAGCAGAGGAATGGAGGCCGGAGGCAACCACCCATGCCACAGGGGGGACGGGGATGAAAAGAGAAGCCCCTCGGGGACCCGCTACTCCCCCAGCTAAGAAAGGAGTGATCCATATGATATCAGGAGGACCAACCGACGAAAATTCTAATCAGGCTAGGAAAGCTCACACGCGAAAGGCTAGGTGTCATCAGTTCGAAGAGGTCGCCTCTGTGAGCAGCGGGCCTGTCATTTAGTTCGGCCCTGCGGATTATAGCGAGATACATGCGCCCCATAATGACGCACTGGTCATCACCGCAGAGATTGCCAGTTATGATGTGCAAAGAGTATTCATCGATACAGGAAGCTCGGTGGACATCTTGTTCAATGATTGTTTCAAACAGATGAACCTTGAGGTAGAATTAAAGAAGGTAGATACGGCACTTTATGGGTTCTGCATGACCGAGGTGCAACCGGTCGGAGAAGTGGTGCTTCTGGTAGCACTGGGTCGGATACCTCATCAGAAGGTCAAGACGCTCAGGTTTTTAGTGGTGGACACCAAATCGGCCTATAACGCCATTCTAGGGCGACCGGGCTCAACAAGTTCGAAGCGGTGGCATCTACCGCATACATGAAAGTAAAATTCCCCATATGAGACAGGGTAGGGGAAGTAGCCGGGGATCAGTTTGTGTCCCGATATTGTTACCAAACAACGGTAAAACAGGGAGTGCAGCGTGGTAAGAGGACGTCCGAGCTAGGAGGTCCGGATCCAGAGTCTAAAAAGAATAAAAAATCAAAAGCGCCCGAGGAGGCTGAGAAAGAAGGTGTCAAGCCTAATGAGGAGTTGTTGGAGATAGAATTGGTTCCTGGAAAGCCAGAAACAAAAACTCGTGTGGGAAATCGGTTGGACAGTGGGATAAAGGAAAGCCTTATCTGCTTGCAAAGGAGATTTGTAGACATTTTCGCGTTCACGGCCGAGGATCTGGTGGGAATCAGCCCAGCAGTCGCCGAGCACAGGTTAAACATTGACCCAATCGTAAGGCCAGTGAAGCAGAAGAGGAGACATTTTGGGCCAGAGATGGACGGGATCATTGGGGAAGAAGTCGACAAGCTCCTCCGAGCTGGACACATAACTGAGATCCAGTTTCCGGAGTGGTTATCCAACGCTGTCATGGTAGGGAAAAGCCAAGGGAAGTGGAGGATGTGCATGGACTTCCGAGACCTAAATAAAGCATGTCCAAAGGATCACTACCCATTACCCCGCATAGATCAACTAGTGGACTCAACCTAGGGGTGCGAGTTGCTTAGTATGATGGATGCTTCTCAGGGCTATCATCAGATTCCCCTCGCACCCGAATATAGAAAGAGAGTTAACTTTGTGGTATCAAAATGAACTTTTTGTTATGTGCGCATGCCTTTTGGGTTAAAAAATGCGGGAGCCACGTATCAAAGGATAGTTGATAGAATCTTTAAATCCCAAATCGGCAGAAACATGGAAGTTTACGTAGATGATATGCTAGTAAAAAGCACAAAGGCGGGAGAGCATATCAAAGATCTAGAGGAAACGTTCGAAAATCTGCGCACATGCGGAATGAAGCTCAACCCATCAAATTGTTCTTTTGGAGTAAAATCGGGAAAATTTCTGGGATACGTAGTCACAGAGCAAGGAATAGAGGTCAACCCGGAAAAGGTCAAAGCAGTACTACAAATGAATCCTCCAAAAAATATCAAGGATATCCAGATACTAACAGGAAGAATAGTGGGGCTGAGCCGGTTCATATCACGCTCAGCCGAGAGGGGATTCCCATTTTTTAAACTCCTAAGAAAAGGGAACAAATTCGAATGGACCTCCGAAGCACAAACAACATTCGAAAAATTAAAAAAGTATTTAGCCGAGCTGCCTCTGCTCACCAAACCCATACCAGGAGAAGAGCTCATACTCTACTTATCCGTAGGAGAGGGGGCGGTTAGCTCGGTCTTGCTAAGAGAAGAAATGAGTAAGCAAAAGCCCATCTATTATACAAGCCGAATTTTGCAAGGGGCAGAACGGAACTACTCCGAGTTAGAGAAGGGAGCACTGGCATTAGTAGTTACAGCTCGGCGATTGAGGCCATATTTCCTAGCCCACCGAATAAAGCTGCGAACCAACTTGCCCTTAAGAGAAACACTAGGGCGACCTAATGTGTCAGGTCGCCTGGTGAAGTGGGCGATAGAGATGGGGGAATATGACATGGAGTATGAGCCGAGAACGACAACTAAAGCTCAGGCCCTAGCGGACTTCATTCAAGAGGGGACAATGCCATCGCCGCCGGAAGGACAGTGGCTACTACATGTGGATGGATTGGCAACAACTAGTGGCTCCAGGGCAGGGATAGTCCTAACTACCCCGGAGGGCGAGCAGTTAGAATATGCCGTAAAATTCGATTTCAATGCCTCTAACAACGAGGCCTAGTACGAAGCCCTGGTTAAGGAAATGCAGCTGGGAATAGACTTGGGCGCGTGGCGACTCATAACTTACTCTGATTCTCAGCTAGTCACACAGAAGGTAGGAGGAAAATTTGAGATAAATGAGGAGCGGATGAAGAAGTATGTCGAAGAAGTGAAAGAGGCTGCCAAAAAACTAGGTGAATGAAAGTTGATCTATATCCCTAGGGCGGAAAATGTAAAAGCTCACTACTTAGCAAAAATGGGAAGCTCTTTGGTGGATTATCGCTCACGGATAGTAACGATTTTAGGAGCAGCCCGGGGTAGCATCACAAAACAGGTGATGGAGGTGAACGAGATTGTGGACTGGTGAACTCCTTTGTTGGCATACCTAAGAAGAGCAGAACTAACAAATGAAAGGGAAGAGAGAATGAAAATTGTACGAAGGGCGGCGAGGTTCTGTTGCATTAACGATGAATTATACAAGAGATCCTACCTCGGTCCATACCTGCGGCGCGTCTCGGAAGAAGAAGGGCGGGGTATACTGGAAGAAATCCATGAAGGGTGCTGCAGTGATCATACCAAAGGAAGGGCGCTAATTAGCAAAACACTAAGAGCTGGATTTTTCTGGCCGACCATGAGCAAGAAGGCGGTGGAGATGGTTAAGTGGTGCCAAAAATGTCACGCACCCTTAATACACATCCCAGCTGAAGATATGATCACCATGGGAGCACCCTGCCCTTTCGCTAAATGAGGAATGGATATCATGGGGCGGTTTACACCTGGCTCGGGAGGAATGAAGTTTTTAGTAGTATCCATAGACTCTACTTCAGCAAGTGGGTAGAGGCCGAGCCCGTGGCCACCATAACCGAGCAAAGAATCATAAGTTTTCTGTTTAACAATATTTGCTGCAGGTACGGAGCGCCTCAAATACTTATCTCAGACAATAAAACTCAATTTAATGGGAAAAGAACCCAGTCCTGGTGCGAGGGGATGCATATCAAGCAAAGGTTTGCCGCGGTTGCTCATCCGCAGACTGATGGACAAGTAGAGGTAACTAATAGAACAATCTTGCAAGGGATCGAAACCCGTTTAGACAAGGCTGGAGGAGGATGGGTGGACGAGCTTAGCTCGGTGCTATGGTCATACCGAACCATACCTAGATCATCAACGGGGGAAACGCCCTTCAGTATGGTATACGAGTAAGAAGCCATCATCCCGACAGAGGTCGGAGAAATGTCCCATCGTGTTCGGTGGTTCAACGAGGAGGAAAACGAAGAAATGGTGAGGGGGGCGTTGGACACCATAGAAGAAAGAAGAGAAACGGCCACAACGCGAACGGAAAGATACAAAAGCTTGACAAAAGCAGCTCACGACAAAAGAGTAAGGAAGAGACAGTTCCAAGTCGGTGATTTGGTGCTTAGGCGGGCTGATGCCCTCAGAAAAACAGGAAAACTAGAGCCGAACTGGGAAGGCCCTTATAAGGTAATCCGAATTTAGGCAGGGGGAGCTTATGAGCTCGAGGATATGGAGGGACACCCCATCAAAAGACCTTGGAACATATGCCATTTAAAATAATATTTTGTATGAAGAAGTGTGGAGGAAAGCTTGTGGTGTTTTAATAAAAGTCTATTACAAAAAAAATCTCTGAATGTGTTGATTGAATAAAACTAGAAGGGACATCTGATCAGGTGAAAGGCCTTCAGATCCGAGTAAGGGTGAACTGCCCTATGACATCTGATCAGGTGAAAGGCCTTCAGATCCGAGTAAGGGTGAATTGCCCTATGACATCTGATCAGGTGAAAGGCCTTCAGATCCGAGTAAGGGTGAACTGCCCTATGACATCTGATCAGGTGAAATGCCTTCAGATCAGAGTAAGGGTGAACTGCCCTATGACATTTGATCAGGTGAAATGCCTTCAGATCCGAGTAAGGGTGAATTGCCCTATGACATCTGATCAGGTGAAATGCCTTCAGATCCGAGTAAGGGTGAACCGCCCTATGACATCTGATCAGGTGAAATGCCTTCAGATCCGAGTAAGGGTGAACCGCTTTATGACATCTGATCAGGTGAAATGCCTTCAGATCCGAGTAAGGGTGAACCGCCCTATGACATCTGATCAGGTGAAATGCCTTCAGACCCGAGTAAGGGTGAACCGCCCTATGACATCTGATCAGGTGAAATGCCTTCAGATCGGTGAACTGCCCTATGGTATCTGATCAGATGAAATACCTTCAGATCCGAGCAAGGGAGAACCGCCCTAAAAAATCTGACTAGGTGAAATACCCTCAATTTCAGGTAAAGGCAAATTACCCCGATCTATAAATAGCCTCAGACATAAAGTATGAGCCGACCTATAAAAAAGGATACTTTCAGTAAAAAGAGTTGGAATTATCCAGACTATATCCCACTCGAGAGAGTCAGAAATATCCGAGCTACCTTAAACTCCGAAGAGTTGTTCGAAATATCCGACCTGTATTAAGGTCGGTGATAAGGTTAGGTTGAATCAACCTAAAACCGCCAAGTCATTATAACTTGTAAAATTGAAGTGGTCGGGTTATATTTAAGGTGTTGCAAAATTTAAAATAAATCCGAGCTATACTAAGGGGAGGATTAAAAAGCGAGTGGCTTAGACTTCAAAGAAATTTGGAAGTAGTCATATTGTTTCAAATAGTTGAGATATATTGAGGTTACGGTTGATGCCGAGCCATATTTACTTTAAAGAGGTAGTTTGTAGAAACGAGCTATGTTTTCATAAGCGAGTTACATTAACAAGGCATATCAGTATCATACAGATCCGAACTATATTCCCCTCAAAAGACTTTTCATTAAAAACAGCTGTGCCACTACAATAAACAACAAAAAGAATAAATACATAATACAAATAAAGACTAAGCTACAGGCTCGGAAGATCGGGGGGGGCGACGAAGGAGAGGCATCAAGATCGGTCCCAGTCGCATCTGGATTAGGAGTGCTGGCCTTGGCTGGCGATATAGAAGGGATAGAAGGCAGCTCCAAATCCAGGCCGGATTCCTTTACAGACTCTCCAAGGGCGTCTTCCCACCAGGCTACCTCGGGAGATTCGTTCACATCACCGGACCAACCTGAAGGTACGGGAGCCCCGTCCAAAGCAGCATCCCAGTCCAGCTCACCCATGAAGCCCAAAGCAGTTAGTTGTTCGCGGGCGCGAGTTAGAGCAAAATTAAAATACTGCGTTGCGGCAGGAGCCAGCCTGACTAGGTAAGTAGTGGAATTGTGATACCGGGCTAGGAGGGCAGAACGATAAGCCTCTAGGAAAGAGTAACCGACGTTGCTGGTCATAAATCGACGTCGACCATCCATTACTCCGCGCTCATAGGACGATCCCTCGGACCTAGCCTCGGCTAGTTGAGCTTCAAGCTGGGCGACCTTCTCCTATTATGCTTTAGCCTGAGCTTCAAGTTGGGCGACCTTCTCCAACTCTGCTTTAGCCTGGGCGTCGAGCTGGGTGATCTTCTCAGATTCGACCTTAGCTTCCGTCAACTGAGCCTCGAGCTGGACCACCTTCTCCGATTCCGCCTGAAACTGAGCCTTTAAAAGTTTTAACTCTTGATTCAGCTGAACGTTGGCCATCTGAGTCCGTTCCAAAACCGTCTCTCGCTCGGAAATTTTCTTAAGGGCAACATCTATGCGATATTCCCTCTCCTAAAGTTGAGCAGAGAGATCGGACTTAGCCTCCAGGGCGGCCTCCAGATCGGCTGACATCTGGGTAAGATGGGAAGAGGACGAAGCGTCGATCTTATGCTCTTTCGTGAAGGTCACAAAAGTGGCGCAAAACTACGCGGGGAGAAGAAAAAAGTCACATCACAACGTCAAAAGGGAAGAAATATATATATACAAAAGGTAATAATAAACATAAAAGTAGTAGAGAAGAGGAAAAAGGTAAGAAAAGGAGTACCTTCCCAAAATACATCATCATTGCATCAAAACGAGAATCCTCCTTGGAGTCTCGTAACTCCTGCTTATCCTTAGCTGGGATCATAGAGCTGAAATACGGAAGAAACTTCTCCCACTCCTTGCAACGGAGAAAAGTCTTTATAACCGGACCAGGGGGACCTGCAGTCTTTGGCCGCATAGAAACAGGGGAGCTGGGGGAATGGTCCCTCTTGGTGACCTGAAGCTGCCAAGAGGAACTTGCAGGGCTCCGCCCAGTGGTCAAGGTAGGGGCCAGGTCGGAGGGGAGAGTCACCCCAACTTTGGGGCGGGATGAGAGCTTCTGCTTGGAATATGACGAGCCCTCCACCCTCTCTTTAGGGGGATTCGTTGACTTGGGGACCTTCTCCTTCGTCGGTTGAGCCGGCTTGGAGGCATCGGACTGACAGGTCCACATGAAGCGATCTACGGAAAGCAATACAATAGGTCAGTATGATAGCAAAAAAAACAGAATAACAAAGATTATACTATGGAAACAGCTGTTAAAACCTACCAATATCAGGAATAGCTGGGTAAGGATTCGAGCTCAGCCCACAATGGAATAGAAGATCATGAAATTGCGTCAACTGAAAAGCATTGTAAGGAATGGCATTCCATTCCCAAACCTTCTCGATCCACCCAGCTCGGATAGAACTGTAACACCCCCAGATCAAACCGGGAACATTACACGCCGCAGACCCTCTCCGTGAGGATCCACCAGGCTAGACATCAACACAACACATTACATTACATACTGACGAATTAAAATGACGAATCAATAGACCGATTTGGTCTTTCGACACTGACTTACAAATAAAAGTACATAAATTCATCCAGACTCATACCCACGCAAGGGTAAGATAATTACCACCACAACAATAAGACAGCGGAAAAGACAATACAATGGACTCCGACTAACTGAACCCAAAACTGGCCTTCGTGTGATTAGTATCATTCGTCTTTCATCATCCCTCGTGCCGATCTTGTGTCTTGCTCCCGAAAACCTGCATGTACCTGGACACAATACAGATATCCACCCCCCGATTACTCGGGGTTTAGCAAAACTCCACTGTTTCGCTAGTGCAAGTATAAAGTGCAAATACGAGCCATACACAACACATTCCGAGAATATAACGAAAGACTTTCCGAGATATATTTAGTTAAAAATAGTTCAAGTCTTGCAAGCAGAAACGAAGCAAGTAAGCATTTTGAAAACATTTCCAAATCTCGGGAGTTTTGAAAACATCAAAAATTGAAAATGTTCTTAATTCCTCGAAAGCCATTTAGGGTCACAGCCCCAAAGTTCATTTTTCAAAATACAAATCCGTTTAACAAAACACGGGGTCCACGACCCAACCATTCCGGTCACAAAACACAGGGTCCACGACCCGATCATCCACTTCAATTCACTTACAAGGACACATTACACATAACACATTAATCCTATGCCATTCTAGCCAAGCACCAAGACTCGATATACAATGTCTCTCAACCCCGAGCACAAAGCATTGTGATACTCCGGACAATATCACAATTAACGATAACATCGTCATCCTCAAGATGAAACACCTGGCTGGTAACCCGCGGCCGTACCCCTTAGTATCGACCCCGGACATCCCGTCGGACACTCGGTGAAACCACTTCGCGGCCGTACCCCTTAGTATCGACCCCGGACATCCCGTCGGACACTCCGGTGGAAGTTCATCCACACACGCACCCAAGTCCACTTCCGTGGCCGTACCCCTTAGTATCGACCCCGGACATCCCGTCGGACACTCGGTGGAAGGAACAACACACACACACGTTCCAAAATCACGATTTGCAAACCACAAGCCTCGAAGGTCAATCACGGTATATATAGTCGAGGTACCTTACTAGAATGGCGATTCATCCAACATATACTCACGACCAAGTAATGATACGATTCACAAGGAAGCACAAGATTTCAACAAAGACCGAACGACACAACTAATATCACACAAACTCACATATTCATCTAAGCACATTAATTCCCAACACACACGGGTCACCTTTACAAAAACCATGATGATAAATATTCCGATTCTTTTGAAAAATGGTTATTAATATTTATTTAGCACATATCGACGATTAACAACCGTAATATCCACAAAACACATAATGTATGGGCAAGATACTTGCCTTGAACACGATGAAACAAGGGAAACAACGAAGGAATAGGTTTTGGTCCGAACAATCCTCCCAAATCCGCTCCTAACACAACAACGGTATACAACAAGTCTCAATAATGCGGAAAGGTAAGAATTAATCCTAATTCTACCCGTTGGGACAATTCATCGGACACCAAGAGTGCATAAGGAAATGAAATCGGTCAATGGTATAACAACGGGATTTCATCCCAATCAAAAACAAGAAAACCATGGGTCGCGTGAATACTATCAAAATCTAATAACAACATCGGTTAATTCGAATTAAAACACAAGATCACCACCAAACCCTCCCCAAAATCATACTAGGGTTGAAGGAGTTCTTACCTCTTGAAGATTCAAGCCCTATAATCCGAAGAACACGTGCTAGATCCACAATCCGGGCTACACGATCGAAGGAGGATGAAGAAAATCAAACACTCAAATGATTTGTGAAGGAAAAACCCTCCCTCAAGCTCTCTCTCTCGGTTGTAGGTGAAGAAAAGGGAAAGAAATGAGATGAAATGCTCAAAAAACGAATTTATAGGGGTTGACTCGTCTGACAGACTCGACCGTGTCCGCCTGACACGGTCGCGGTGCACTGGTGGCAGGACTCGACCGTGTCCTGCTAGACACGGTCGCGGCGCGGAGGGGCCTTCCGATAGTGACCCGTCCGACAGCGACTCGGCATGACTCGACCGTGTCCTGGAACACGGTCGGGCGTCTGGCAGTCGGTTCTGGCTTATCCGGAAGAGTTCGACTCGGCCGTGCCAGACGACACGGTCGGGTCCTGAGGCAGAGACTTCGGCATTTCCGGACGAGTACGGCACGGGCCTTGTCGGACGACACGGCCGAGTTCGGTCGGCAGTGATCGGCCAATAACTGAAAAAATGAGTGGGTGAGCTAAAACGACCAAAACTCTCTCGTCCGGACTCCGATTGACTCACCGTTTGAACCATTGGAAAGCTAATTCGATGCTCTATAATATTGCAAAGATTTAGAATTTTTGGAGTTACCAAAAATTAATGGTGATCTAACAAAGTCGAACTCATAAGAGGAAAGTTGAAACAATGAACAATAATGATACACAACTCGAAGTTTTTCCGAACGGTGAACACGGTGAATGAACATGATTGATGAATGATTATAATTGAGTGAAAATACACTGAGTGACAATTACAGACTGATAATTACTGAATGAAAATGAATGAATTACAACCGGGTATTACGGATGACAAAAAGTCCGTAATTAATCATTCTCGAAATGACGAAGCGGTCATGAGCGAGTCGTCAAAATGGACTCCTGAAAAAGAAATTTACGAAAAATCGGAAATTGCGGATATTACATTCTACCCTCCTTAAAAGAAGTTTCGTCCGAAACTTAAAACAAGTAGGAGAAGCAATATCCCGCCAGAAAACTCAACGAGATACGCAAGGAAACGCGTAACTTACGCCCATCATCGGCGTTACAAGCAACGCAAAGGAATATACGGCGTGAAAACACGCTCCACGACGACCAACACAACGCCGCCGTTAGGGATATAATAAAACCAACAAGTGACAAGTGTCATCAACTGGATAATACAATCAAGTCAATTATCCGAACAAACACAAAACACAACGGGCGAAAATCAATACGATTGACCAACCCAACGGTACATCAATCAAAGCGCGAGCCAATCGCTGAACAAATACAGAATTCCACCGCCCAAGGGTTGGAAGATCGAAAACGAGACTAATTTTCCGAACTTGAAAAGGTCACAACGATATATAGATCAATTTGGGACAATATCAGAACTCGCTCGAATGACAAAGGTGAGAAACAACACTGTGTCGAAGCATCAACGAACACAATGAGTCGATACGATTGACGAAACAAGAGAAAGAAAGAAAAATGAGGGTATTACATCATATCACCTTTAAATGAGTTTTCGTCCAGAAAACTAATCAACGAGAACGTCTTGGAATAGCAACCTTCCCGACCATATCCTCTTGGTCCACATCCGATCTTCATGGCCATTAGCATCGTGGTCACGATCGCGTCCTCCGCCCATCGGCATACTAAGCGGATTCCCACTCAATACGATTGCACAACTTCGCAAAATATTATACTAAGGTACCAACTCAAGACGACATATCACATGGGGTAACCAATAACAACTCGAAAAGAAAATCCACGAGGTATCCTTTTAAAGGAAATCTTTTGAAAATCCTTGGATTTGTATATCTATTTGAAATAAACTTTAAAAGTACTTTTGGTACCTCGGGTTGTTTCATCAAAACTTGCAAACAACATACTTTAACCGTCTCATTTGAAATCATTTGAAGTCATCATGCCTCTACGTATCATCATCGCCGTTAACAACTAACAAGTTAACCATGCAAGATCATCAAATCATTCTTACATACTCTAACATTTCCGAATCCGAGTTTGAACTTTACATCGAGTGAGATGTCTCATCTTTCACTATATATTTTTGAAAATAAAAATCGCATTGGTTTTTGAAATAAAATATTTTTATGGTGTGAAAGATTTTGAAAATCATTCACTCGAATTATTTGAAAATGCAACAATATGTTAAATTCATTTTCGAAAATTCTCCCAACACTTCACAAACATCAACGACGGTAAAATTTTACAAAATGTTCAAGGTACTTTAAAACAACTCTTTCAAATACCGTCGAGGTTTTATTTGAGAATCTTAGGCCGGCTCGCAAATTTCAAACAATTTCCAAAGTTCATACGAAGCCGCCAGCTAATCGCACTTGCACAAACTTATGAAAGTTTTAGAAAAGCGTGTTCGAACACACTCGCAGACATAATTTATCAATTCATCAAACACAATCAAATATCACCTAGCAATACGAAAAGTCTTAACACACATTCACGCACAGATTGTTATCACTAGACACCACGTAGAGAATACAACTACAGGTGATTGGCCGCAAAAGTTAGACCTAACGGCTATAATGCGATTCCATAGCCTCTGCCTGCATCGACTAACGCTCGTTACAACACATATTTAGCGTGCGCTACCCATGCTGCATTAGCGCGCGTTAGCCTTACACTTAGCGTGCGCTAACGGTTCTATTTTAGCAACATGATTGCGAACATATATACGACATCGCTGGAATCGAAGGTCACAATTAAACAACAACAATATTCAAATCTCAAAGCCATCGATTCACATAATTACAACACATCATGAGCAACCATCAAAAGGCAATTGTCATTCAAAACTGAAAGTTAAAAGCAAGGATCACGTCTTGAGTATATTTTGTAGAACTCATTTGAGTTCAAAACTCGTGTTTTGAAAACTTATAGTACACAGTGGAAAAGAATTATCAATAATTCGAGTTTTCAGAACTTTCAGCCTTGTGGTCAACATACGAAAATCAACTTTTTCCTCCCTTGGAGGGCATTTTAAAAATTTTACGTGACTCCCCGAAAGGATTCGAAAACTTAAAATTCCAAGGTTTATACTCTTGTAAGAAAAATGATTTATACAAGGATACATTCAGCAATATCATTCTACATTTTAGCGCAAGACGGGAATCAACAAATATATGTCACTTACTCACGATGCACCTTCAAATATTAACTACCTAACACAAAATCACACAGGCTCGTATAGCTCGTGGTACAACCTGTAGTAGGGAGACTTACATCCATAGATCGCACGAAGATGATGGCTGCATCCTGATACTAATCACGGCCGACATTCCAAACGACGCGTCGCGACACGACATCAGTCAGACTCAATCTGACAAGACAAGACCCAACAATACACGACTGGACCCGACAGCCTAGGTTTCCGCAATCTAAGCTATGATACCATAAATGTAACACCCCCAGATCAAACCGGGAACATTACACGCCGCAGACCCTCTCCGTGAGGATCCACCAGGCTAGACATCAACACAACACATTACATTACATACTGACGAATTAAAATGACGAATCAATAGACCGATTTGGTCTTTCGACACTGACTTACAAATAAAAGTACATAAATTCATCCAGACTCATACCCACGCAAGGGTAAGATAATTACCACCACAACAATAAGACAGCGGAAAAGACAATACAATGGACTCCGACTAACTGAACCCAAAACTGGCCTTCGTGTGATTAGTATCATTCGTCTTTCATCATCCCTCGTGCCGATCTTGTGTCTTGCTCCCGAAAACCTGCATGTACCTGGACACAATACAGATATCCACCCCGATTACTCGGGGTTAGCAAAACTCCACTGTTTCGCTAGTGCAAGTATAAAGTGCAAATACGAGCCATACACAACACATTCCGAGAATATAACGAAAGACTTCCCGAGATATATTTAGTTAAAAATAGTTCAAGTCTTGAAAGCAGAAACGAAGCAAGTAAGCATTTTGAAAACATTTCCAAATCTCGGGAGTTTTGAAAACATCAAAAATTGAAAATGTTCTTAATTCCTCGAAAGCCATTTAGGGTCACAGCCCCAAAGTTCATTTTTCAAAATACAAATCCGTTTAACAAAACACGGGGTCCACGACCCAACCATTCCGGTCACAAAACACAGGGTCCACGACCCGATCATCCACTTCAATTCACTTACAAGGACACATTACACATAACACATTAATCCTATGCCATTCTAGCCAAGCACCAAGACTCGATATACAATGTCTCTCAACCCCGAGCACAAAGCATTGTGATACTCCGGACAATATCACAATTAACGATAACATCATCATCCTCAAGATGAAAAACCACAACTGGTAACCCGCGGCCGTACCCCTTAGTATCGACCCCCAGACATCCCGTCGGACACTCCGGGTGGGAAACCACTTCCGCGGCCGTACCCCTTAGTATCGACCCCCAGACATCCCTTCGGACACTCCGGGTGGAAGGAACAACACACACACACGTTCCAAAATCACAGTTGCAAACCACAAGCCTCGAAGGTCAATCACAGTATATATAGTCGAGGTACCTTACTAGAATGGCCAGTTCATCCAACATATACTCACGACCAAGTAATGATACGATTCACAAGGAAGCACAAGATTTCAACAGCACCGAACGACACAACTAATATCACACAAACTCACATATTCATCTAAGCACATTAATTCCCAACACACACGGGTCACCTTTACAAAAACCATGATGATAAATATTCCGATTCTTTTGAAAAATGGTTATTAATATTTATTTAGCACATATCGACGATTAACAACCGTAATATCCACAAAACACATAATGTATGGGCAAGATACTTGCCTTGAACACGATGAAACAAGGGAAACAACGAAGGAATAGGTTTTGGTCCGAACAATCCTCCCAAATCCGCTCCTAACACAACAACGGTATACAACAAGTCTCAATAATGCGGAAAGGTAAGAATTAATCCTAATTCTACCCGTTTGGACAATTCATCGGACACCAAGAGTGCATAAGGAAATGAAATCGGTCAATGGTATAACAACGGGATTTCATCCCAATCAAAAACAAGAAAACCATGGGTCGCGTGAATACTATCAAAATCTAATAACAACATCGGTTAATTCGAATTAAAACACAAGATCACCACCAAACCCTCCCCAAAATCATACTAGGGTTGAAAGAGTTCTTACCTCTTGAAGATTCAAGCCCTATAATCCGAAGAACACGTGCTAGATCCACAATCCGGGCTACACGATCGAAGGAGGATGAAGAAAATCAAACACTCAAATGATTTGTGAAGGAAAAACCCTCCCTCAAGCTCTCTCTCTCGGTTGTAGGTGAAGAAAAGGGAAATAAATGAGCTGAAATGCTCAAAAAACGAATTTATAGGGGTTGACTCGTCTGACAGACTAGACCGTGTCCGCCTGAAACGGTCGCGGCGCTGTTGGCGGCAGGACTCGGCCGTGTCCTGCTAGACACGGTCGCGGCGCGAGGGGCCTTCCGATAGTGACCCGTCCGACGGCGACTTCGGCATGACTCGGCCGTGTCTTGGAACACGGTCGGGCGTCAAGCGATCGGTTACGCTTATCCGGAAGAGTTCGACTCGGCCGTGCTGACGACACGGTCGGAGTCTCGAGGCGAGACCCGGCATTTCCGGGACGTACGGCACGGGCCGTGTCGGACGACACGGCCGAGTTCGGTCGGCAGTGATCGGCCAATAACTGAAAAGATGAGCGGGTGAGCTAAAACGACCATAACTCTCTCGTCCGGACCCCGATTGACTCACCGTTTGAACCATTGGAAAGATAATTCGATGCTCTATAATATTGGAAAGATTTAGAATTTTTGGAGTTACCAAAAATTAATGGTGATCTAACAAAGTCGAACTCATAAGAGGAAAGTTGAAACAATGAACAATAATGATACACAACTCGAAGTTTTTCCGAACGGTGAACACGGTGAATGAACATGATTGATGAATGATTATAATTGAGTGAAAATACACTGAGTGACAATTACAGACTGATAATTACTGAATGAAAATGAATGAGTTACAACCGGGTATTACACGGATGACAAAAAGTCCAGAATTAATCATTCTCGAAATGACGAAACGGTCATGAGCGAGTCGTCAAAACGGACTCCGGCTGAAAAAGAAATTTACCGAAAAATCGGAAATTGCGGATATTACAAGAACTGCACCTGGGAATAGGATATTGGCTCGCAGTGGCTTGCGTCTATTCCATGGGGAAGCCCCAGGAGTCAGCCGAAGGGAGCTGGAGAAAAAAGAAGCGCGATCTCGAGTCCTTCACATTGGAAGTGAAGTGGGTAAAGAAATGGGCGTTGTTTCGGGAAGTCAAGTAAAAGGAGCCTTTAAAGCTATTTAGCCCGAAGCAAAAATAGAAAAAATCCAGGTCGGGTTCCTCGTGTCTATAATGACACAACATGAGAAAACGGACCATATAACGAAAAGAATTGGGAGAAACTGGTTAAGGGGAAGATTATATTTAACAGAGAGAGAAACAAGGAAGGGATGAAGAGGGAAGCGAAGACCACTGCTCACCTGATCCACGAACCAGGTAATATGATCTGGAGGAGGAGGATTAGGGGTGTCGCGAGCCTGGGGCGTGACAAATTCCCACCCCGGAGGAAGTCTAAGAAATTTTATAAAACTAGCCAACGCGGCTGGACTAGTCCTAAATAGAGGATGAGGAGGAAGAACTCGAGTAGCTCCTGCGACCGCTTGATACGGATCAGCTAAAAGGCCGGTCACAGTTACTTCACCCATAGGAGGAGGAGATGGGGGATCTACGATGATCAGAGGAATCCCGGAGGGTAGGTTAGAAGGGATGTCGCCTAGCTCAGACCAATCTACATCACCTAGGGGATCGTCTCTAAGACAAATGGAGGAGCCCGTAGCTCGCTCCGACCTACCCCCCGAATCCCCATCGAAAGAGGACAAACCTTCTAAAAAGGAGTCCATGGTCGATTGGCCGGAAAGATTCTGAGAATCAGAGGCAGACGACATAATAAAAGGAAGAAAAGGGAGAAGGAGAAGAAAGAAAAATATAGGTAACAAACAAAAAGAAAAAATAAAGAAGAAGAGAGTACAGGTGTTTAAATAGACATACCCATGAGATTGGGTGGAAGAACGTCGGAGGAAGATAGTGAAAGCACCACCGGAGGCAGGAAACCAGGATCGCGGGTGTCGCCGGAAAACCTCTCACACTAGTGTATAGCAGAATAAAAAATGAAAGTGGCTAAGGGAGTAGAGGGTCTCTTTTTAGGGAAGAAGGGCGAAAACCAAGAAGATAACGGGGCGATCTGGAGCGTCTGATGCCTTCTATAAAAGAACGGCTTGGATCTGGCACCGCCGCATCTGACCTATAGCAGACTGACACCTGGACCTAGGCATAGATGCGACGGTTGGGAGGCGAGGAAAGGAAAAGACGTTGATATAAAGGCGCATGAATCTCGAGGAGTCTCGTTACCTGGGAACAGGAGCCCCAAGGACTACCGTATCGAGGTCGTCAGTTTATAAGCAAATCTTACTCTACTCGGTCTTACAGCTCGACTAGAGTGGGGGGACTGGTTGATAGGACGACGAATGTACGCTTCCTAAAAACCCAGTTTAAAGAAGACCAATATAAACCGGTGTACCGATCTTTGAATAAAGGAGGGGAGACCTAGACGAATGAAGTCCGACCTATGGACTCAAACAAGAGGGTGCCGACCTCAGAGGCCTCGCCGACCTATGACCTCAGATAAGAGGGTGCCGACCTCAGAGGCCTCGCCGACCTATGACCTCAGATAAGAGGGTGCCGACCTCAGAGGCCTCGCCGACCTATGACCTCAGATAAGAGGATGCCGACCTCAGAGGCCTCGCCGACCTATGGACTTGAATAAGAGTGTCCCAACCTAACTGACCCTTTATAATATGAGTCGACCTACCGAGTCATACCCGGAGTCGGGAATCGCCGGGCTCATGAAGGTTGAGCTCTCGGAAAAGTAAATCTCGACCCACCTGACGGAATCCCAGAGATTCAAGGACTGGAAGCCCATACCCCTCAATCCCGGATATCCAGGGATGGGAAATCGCAGCCTGAATCCCTTAATATCCGGGATCTTCCCTAACAATCAGGGAAAGATCTTAAGGATAGGCGGTTCTCCCTTCTATAAAAGGGGGATGTGCCTTTCCTTCAAGGATTAAGCATAATTCTGAGATTAGAGTATTTTTTAGAGAGAGAAAGAAATATACAGAGAGAGAGAGAGCAATACTTCACACATTCGGGTTTTCTTAGATAAACTTCTAAGATTAACCCGGTTCTTGGTGACCGATCAGATCGGTTACATCAAGTTAGAAGGGATGTTCCCAGCTCGGACCAATCTACATCACATAGGGGTTCGTCTCTAAGACAAAGGGAGGAGCCCGTAGCTCGCTCCGACCTACCCCCCGAATCCCCATCGGAAGAGGACAAACCTTCTAAAAAGGAGTCCACGGCCGATTGGCCGGAAAGATTATGAGAATCAGAGACAGACGACATAATAAAAGGAAGAAAAGGCAGAAGGAGAAGAAAGGAAAATATAGGTAACAAACAAAAAGAAAAAATAAAGAAGAAGGGAGTATAGGTGTTTAGATAGACATACCCATGAGATTGGGTGGAAGAATGCCGGAGGAAGATAGTGAAAGCACCACCGGCGGCAGGAAACCAGGATCGCGGGTGTCTCCGGAAAACGTCTCACACTAGTGTATAGCAGAATAAAAAATGAAAGTGGCTGAGGGAGTAGAGGGTCTCTTTTTAGGGAAGAAGGGCGAAAACCAAGAAGATAACGGGGCGATCTGGAGCGTCTGATGCCTTCTGTAAAAGAATGGCTTGGATCTGGCACCGCCGCATCTGACCTATAGCAGACTGACACCTGGACCTAGGCATAGATGCGACGGTTGGGAGGCGAGGAAAGGAAAAGACGTTGATATAAAGGCGCATGAATCTCGAGGAGTCTCGTTACCTGGGAACAGGAGCCCCAAGGACTACCGTATCGAGGTCGTCAGTTTATAAGCAAATCTTACTCTACTCGGTCTTACAGCTCGACTAGAGTGGGGGAACTGGTTGATAGGACGACGAATGTACGCTTCCTAAAAACCCAGTTTAAAGAAGACCAATATAAACCGGCGTACCGATCTTTGAATAAAGGAGGGGAGACCTAGACGAATGAAGTCCGACCTATGGACTCAAACAAGAGGGTGCCGACCTCAGAGGCCTCGCCGACCTATGACCTCAGATAAGAGGGTGCCGACCTCAGAGGACTCGCCGACCTATGACCTCAGATAAGAGGGTGCCGACCTCAGAGGCCTCGCCGACCTATGACCTCAGATAAGAGGATGCCGACCTCAGAGGCCTCGCCGACCTATGGACTTGAATAAGAGTGTCCCAACCTAACTGACCCTTTATAATATGAGTCGACCTACCGAGTCATACCCGGAGTCGGGAATCGCCGGGCTCATGAAGGTTGAGCTCTCGGAAAAGTAAATCTCGACCCACCTGACGGAATCCCAGAGATTCAAGGACTGGAAGCCCATACCCCTCAATCCCGGATATCCAGGGATGGGAAATCGCAGCCTGAATCCCTGAATATCCGGGATCTTCCCTAAAAATGAGGGAAAGATCTTAAGGATAGGCGGCTCTCCCTTCTATAAAAGGGGGATGGGCCTTTCCTTCAATGGTTAAGCATAATTCTGAGATTACAGTATTTTTTAGAGAGAGAAAGAAATATATACAAAGAGAGAGAGAGAGCAATACTTCACACATTCGGGTTTTCTTAGATAAACTTCTGAGATTAACCCGGTTCTTGGTGACCGATCAGCTCGGTTACATCAGTCGTGGCAAAAAAAAAAGTAAAAAAATATCCATTGGCGGCCGACTGGTGGTGGTGGTGGTTGGCAGGCATGCAGTCGAAGATTGGTAGGTATAATTTTATATATGTTGGATTTCGGTATGTATACCATAAAATCATAACAAATAATTACTATTTTAACCCAAGTAATAAATGATTGTTCTTGCTAAATTACTATATTGAGTCTGAATTTCACAAGTATCGTTTTTATTATTTTTTTTAATTATTTGTAACTTATGTGTCAACCTCACATGATTCGACTAACATATAATTATCTGAAATAATATAATATGACCCATTATGTACTATATTATTTATTTTAGAAAGTTTTTATTAAAAAGTATTGTACACTCAACTACAATATATTTACCCAACTTTTTAGATACTTTGTCAAGTTGTGAAGGAGCATTACTCATTGTATGTGACTTGTCTTTTCATAAATTATACAATGTTGGATTATTTCATACTTTTTAGGATATTTTATTCTTTTCGCATTGAATTGTGACTTAGTTATCAAGTTGGGTGATTAGTAATTGTATTTTTAATTGTGAATTATTTTTTCATAAATTGTATTATTTTTTATTCTTTCATATTTTGTCAAGATATTTTGCTCATTTCACATTGAATTGTGACTTACTTATCAAGTTTGGTGGTGCGGGAGGGGTAGTAATAGTATTTTAATTGTGACTTGTATTTTCATAAATTGTATATTTTGTATTCTTTCTTATTTTTCAAGATATTTTGCTCCTAGGTCGGGAGGTAGTTATTGTATTTTTAATTATGATTTGTCTTTCATAAATTGTACATTTTTTATTCCTTTTCTTATTTTTCAAGTATTTTGATTCTCTCATATTGAATTGTGACTTACTTGTCAAGCTAGGACGGCGAACTAGTAATTCTATTTTAAATTCTGACTTGTTTTTTCATAAATTATACGCTTTAAAATATTTTGCTTATTTTAAATTGAATTTTGACTTATCTGTCAAGTTGGGGGATTAGTAATTGTATTTTCAATTATGATTTGTCTTTGCATAAATTATATATTTTTTATTCTTCGTATCTTTTCAAGATATTTTATTTCTTTCACATTGAAGACTTGTCAAGTTGGGAGGGGAAATTAGTAATTGTATTTTTAATTGTGACTTGTCTCTTTATAAAATATCCATTTTTTTTATTCTTTCATATCTTTTAAGAAAATTTGCTTCTTTTACATTATAAATAGGAGTAAAAACATCATTTTTGATATATAATTCTCTCTTTCATATTTTATCTGACACCAATTTTCAAATATCATTGTACCTTCAAATTTATGCATGATCGAGCTTACTCAATCAGGTATGTTTTCTAACTAGATACTTTTTATATTATTTTGTGTATTTATTATTCTAAAGTAGATATACTATGACAAACCGAGCGAAGGCGACCAGACTTAGAAACGGCTTTGTTATATTTATTCATAAGTCGGCCAACAAAATTTATAACAAATTTTCAAAATCCTTTCTTAATTGTGATATGTGGAAAAATACCAGCCTCCCAGATATCTTCAACCCAGAGAAAATTTTCAAATATGTACTAGTACAAAAAAGTGTAATTGCCCATTTCTTTTAAAAGGTATTCCGACTCATCCATAAGGTGTCATGTGAGGTATTATGGTTGTCTGCATAGAGCATAATCATGAACTTGCTCAATATTTGAAAATTCATAAGTATCCACCGAGACTAGAACCAGAAAATAAGAAATAGCGCAAAATTGACTGAGATCACTGCTCGATATGTTGAAGTATTTTTATATCCTGGTTATCAGGTACCACAATATTAGAATCACGATTTTGTAACTATCAAAAATGGTCACAAATGGCAAAAACTGTAACACCACAAAAGGCGGCTATTACAGTGCCGTGGACCCCACACTGGGACCCACCAGGCGATATCCAAAATAGATTAAATAAATATTATTTGTGATACCGAACCACAATGAATAGTCATTACTCCGATTAGGAGTTTATTAAAAATATGGCCAACGGCCTTATAATACAAAGGATCCGAACAACAAGTATAAACCATATGGAGATGGAAAATACTTCAAATGTCAATACAACCAGACAGTAGTTTAAATGAAGCAGAAAATAAAATAACATAACACGATTTAACATAACCGGACAACAAATGATGTGGGCCCCCCGAACTAGTATCCTTCGAACCCTTCGCCGTCAACATGCTCTTCCCGTGCCTTTCCTTTGCCTCGACTTAAAATACAATACAAGTATTTCGCCCATAACACAGGGTCAGATATACATGATAATTAATTCTTCCGACATTATACAATTCACATATATAGATCTCAAGGAAATCATTCCGACCATTAATCATACCCTTCGGACGTATGAAACAATCAGTCACAAACCGTCGAACACATCCAATCACACATGGACTATGAACGATTAACAGTATGGCTCAAGATGGACATCACAGTACGTGAGATCCAGAAATGTGTCCGTGTACATGTCCACCCCGTATACGGAATCCAGAATATACGTGTGACGATGTACCTAATTAGCCTCACGAACTACGTCTCGTGTGCACAGTCCAATGCGGAATAATATCCACGCATGACTATATATGTGCCTGGCTAAAAATCCTACACAATAACCAATCGGAACGCAGATATGATTCTGGATATGTCACGATACAATATGACAACAAATTCAATAAATCACACATCCGATTAAGGATCAAGAAAACTCACCGAAGTGAAAATAAAGACCAACGAGATCAACGATTCAAAGCGACGTACTTGGGAATGCAACCCCATGATGAAACGGAATAACGTCAAGGACAATGTCAAATCATGACAAGCATTTCATAAACATTTCATACACATGAGATGTATAAACATCACAAGAATCTAATCAACATTATAACCAAGCAAGATAACTTGCCTCAATACGGAGATGAGAATAGTCCTCTTCTTGTCGAAACGAACGAACAGACCTCGACTAATGTTGTTTTTCTCGAATAATCAACCTTAAACGAAATGTATTTTACTCAATAGCATATTCGTATAATTATCACTATAGGATTAGTAAGACGACATCCTACACTCCTTTAGAATAGTTTGATATCTCGAAATATCGAAGCCTTATGCCAAGAGTTTTTTTAACATCATTACAACCATAAAAATCAGTTTGCAATATTTTTACCGAATGTTCACATGGTTCATCATAAATAAGAATTCTATCAAGGGTATGTTGAATAACCAATTATGATGTTAAGATCATCTTATGATGATTAAACTTTCCAAAACATTAAAATGTTGAAGGAACAAAATCTGCACATTTATGATCATTCTCCTCTCATCTAAATTGAATATTAAGCTTATAGCAAGGTTATTAGTTATGAGATTACACCATATTCATGAAGGTTATCAAAATCTTTCTTTACAAGGCTGGAAGATCCATTAACATTATGATGAATTCACCATTTATCTAGTATGATGATCAAAACATTTCAAGTTCTCAACACATTAGATTAATGAAAAGTTTTTGTTGTTGGTTTCACAAATGTCCTTAACCATTCAAAATCTTGCTGAGCTAAACATAAGGAGAATATGATTCTTAAGAAATCTGAGCAAGAAGACATCCTTCTACTTCTAACATGGCCAAGTTCTTCCCAAGGTAAGTGAAAACTTAAAATGGTGTTTAATCACTTTATGATAACAACTCTATTAGTTAAATCCAACTATGGTGAAGTTAACTGATTCAAAGGTGTTCTAGTGAGCTAAATTCGTCCAGTAAGAGAGAATCGGTTTGGAGTTGTCAAGAAATGAAAAACAGGCTGGTCCTATAAATAGACTGTGCAGACTTAGCGCACGCTAACGGTAAGCTTTAGCGTACGCTAACACACTTACGTACGCTAACTGGTTAATATTACGTATCTAAGCAGCTTACAGTGGCTACTGTATTGAATTCGCGGGTCGTTAGCGCACGCTAATGAAAAAGGGGTTACGCACGCTAATAAAAGTTGACTCTGGCCGATATGACAGCTCAGACATTACTCACATGCATGCCAACGGCTAAGAAGTTCACGTGCTGAAGTCAACTGTTGCCAGATTCTCTCTTAGCGTACGCAACAGAGGAAACATTACGCACGCTAAGGCACAAGATTAACGTACGTTAATCATACTACGTAGCGTACGCTACGTCAACAGAAAAGTTAAAAAATGCATCTCTCTAATTAACATTGAATCATCGAGTATGAAATGAAATAACAACAATATGAAGTTCAAATCTATAATACCTCAACATAATACTAAATGCAACGATTCGTGATAATCAGATTATCCGAATAATACAATGACAGGTAAAAACGAAAAATTACAGTCGGATATTACAAAAACAGTCACAAAGGACTGTCATAAAATCACGAGTCACAAGTTTTTTTGTGACTATCAAAAACAGTCACAAAACAGTGACAAAACCTCATTTATATGACTTTACAATACCACTTTCCATGGCAGTCACAAATATCATTTATGACTGTCATTAATAGTTACGAATTTCCACTTTTGTGACAGTCATTAGCAGTCACGAATTTCAACTTTCGTGACTTCCATGGACAGTCACAATTATCATTTTTCTTGACTGTCTTGTGACTGTTTTTAGAAGTCACAAATGTTGAAAAAAATACAAAAAAAAAGTAAAACCCCATTTTTTTCTGAATGCAATCTAATTATTTTTCACAATGAATTCATAATACAATCCAAACATATTTCTCAAAGTATTCACACAACACTCCAATTAATTTTTACAAGACATAAAAATCACAATGTAATGCTGAAAATTAACACATGTAAAGAAAACTCCGAACCAACCCATGAAAATAAAATAAGTATTAGTTATATATTGAAAAATATCAACAACTAACAAGTTAAACTAATAGAATCATAAGCTTTATCCGTGGAACAAACAGGTGGAGCAACGCCTGCTAAGACAATGATTTCAGGAGCACCTTTTGTCTGAACAACAAAATAAAATATATAAATCAGTCATTAACCAAAATAAATAAAGATAAATGGACATGGACATAAAGAAGGGTGGAGGGCTGGAAGTTCCCTTACATGTTGGAAATTTCTCATTCGTCCAAGATCATAACGCCATTTTGGAGTTGTCTTCTTATCATAAGCCTACATACAAAGACAATAAAAAGATCAGCTAAGCATCTTCGAATAATTTGCAATTAGAATATGTATTAAGGAAAATAATGAAAACCTCTTTGTATATACAAGTTCAATAAAGGCATTTCGACTTCCATTATCTCCATTCCAGCATAACATTACCAATTAACAAGAACTAAAAGCATGCTATTGGGGGAGAAAATCAAGGGAAATCAAAAGTAGAAGTACTATCAAGTAACTAACATCCATCTGAGAAATGCCTTTGAACTACAACCGAGGGATCAAACACAACTTTAAACTTACACAGAAAGTTGGACTACAAGGACTATCCCTTCACGATATTAAGTCCCTAATTATAAAATACCAATTCCGAATTGACAGCGATAGAACACATAATACCTCAATGGTCGTGGTATTGGCAGCCACCAATGATATGTGCATAATCAGGAATCCCATAACACTCAAAGCAAATGCCAAATTTTACACTGCGATAATTAGATATTTATGAGCCGAGTACAAAAAAGGACCAAGAATGCTAAGCAAAAGGAAATATTACTGTACCAAAGGCAAGAAAAGTTGTTGTTGGACTTCATGGAGTCCCAGGAATTTTTCCGTCACTAAAGAAAGCAATAAAATGTGGCAGTAACGATAAAGTAACAAGAGTAGTTTCAAGGAACGTGTAGAACTGCATGATAGTAGAAAGTATACAGAAGTTCCCTACAAAAACAATAATACAAGCCAGCAGAATTTTACATTAAAACGAGAGCAAATTTATGAGAACTAAACATGTTATTTTTTAACAAGAAACGATTCAACATAATTTGCTTAGTACGTGGTGGGGTCCGGGACCTGGCCGGCCGACCGACCAGAAATAACAAGAAACGATTCAACATGTTAATTTCATATGTACGGGGTGGGGTCCGGGTCCTGGCCGGGCGACCCGGCGGGTCCAACCCGGACCCGGCGATGGGCACTAGGGGTGTTTTCGGTTTCGGTCGGTGTAAAATTTTCGAAACCGAAACCCTCCCCAAACTTTAAAATTCGGTTTCGGTTTCGGTCGGTTTCGGTTTTCAAAACTCAAAACCCAAACCCTCCCCAAATATTTCGGTTTCGGATTAGTTCGGTCAAATTCGGTTTTGACCCAAACATATTTAATTTATATATATTTATTTACTAAATTAACAAAAAAATTAATTATATTAATAAAACTTGTTCTAAAATAATAGATAGATCTTTAATTGATATATTTAATCATTGTTTTTATCAAGACTACAATATATGTGTAGATATATTATTTTATAAGTTTAAAAATTTTAGTCATGTAAATAAAATTTTATATAATATAAATAATTCGGGTTAGTTCGGTCCAATTCGGGGTAATTCGGTTCGGTTTTAAGTTATCTAAACCCGAATTAATTCGGTTTCTTCGGTTTGTAAGTTTCAAGTTCGGGATTGCTTTCAGTCGGGAATTTTCGGTTCGATGCGGATCAATTCGGATTGGTTGGTTGGTTTTCGAATTTCTATTAACACCCCTAATGGGCACCTGTAGAGAAGGGTTGAGCCTAATGGGGAGGGGAAAGGAGGTATAAAGTGGGGAAAAGAATATTGATTTGATGTGTCAAAAATATTTAGTGAATAGAAGTGGGATCGAGTTGAAACTTAGGAAAAAAATCAAAACCTGAACCCGAAATTGCAGATTACGCCAGAACTCGAATCCAAAATGTACTTTTTGGGTTGGCTTTTCCGGTTGAGTTCTTATGCTAAATATGTATAAAATTTATGAAATATAAATTTATATTATATAAAATGCATATTCATATTTGTTTATTAAGATTTGGATCTTCAGATTCTTCGAATTTTGGGGATTTTGCTTTGGAGAGAAAAAAATCTGAACCGGAACCCGAATCCATCCTATAGAACTCGAATCTATACTTCTATTAAAAGAGAGTCGTGACACATGTCACTCTCTAAATTTTTTGATTTTTTATTTTAAAATATAATTTATATATAGAGATGTATCCTTAAATTTCTTAAAAAAAATTCTAGATATGTTTTTTGGGAGTTTTATTCCACAACTTACACTCATCTACCAAAAAAAATCCTTCCTTTATTTTTTTAGCTTAAAATTTTAAATGTTTATAATTTTTTAAATCAAGTTTATTTTTAATAAAAATATAACAAATTAATTTTTATTTCACAATTTTCAACTAGACATCCATATGAATATAATAAATTTGATGGATTTACAATAATGTCCGATTGCACAAAAAATTATATTATAAAAACTATGAATATTTATTTTCAGTAAAATTAACTGATGCAAAACAAAAATATATTAACTCATTTATTGCTTACATAAAAATAAATTATGATATTTATATAATTATAATAACTAAAAATAATAAAACATACACTGCACACACACATATTAAGACTTAATCACATATTACTTTTGTCTCTAAAATTTGTTCCTATTTTTTTTCGGTATGTCGAGGAAATTTGTTCATGTAATGAATATTAATTGACTTAATACTCCGCTAATGTGGTACTCTTTCTTAAATTATATTACACTCCATAATACACTCACGCTAATATGATATTCATGTCGAAGATCATCAAAAATAAATTTAGAAATCGAGAAATTATTTTCTAATAAGAAAATATATTATGCGGTGCATCGCAACATCTAGTTGAAGAAATAAGAGCAGGGGAATTACAATCCCGATCTAACCCAATCCCAACCCAACTTTTCAGGGTCGTGTATATTTCTATTTTAAGCCATAAATACTTTGACTAACACATAAACATGTCAGTTGAAACAATAAAAAATATGAACATATGTCATTTTCTTGTGTGAGCTATAAATAGATTTCACCCTTCTATTTAATTCAGCAATTTCCCATCGAGATCTGGCCTCCCACACTGCCGCTACTGCTACCAGTTAAATCGCGAGATGTGTATCTGGCTCCCAGGTTCTTAAATATCATGCGAGTCGTCCCAGTGATTGCTTCAAATCTGGACCCCAAATCCAACCATGCAGTTCGGCGAGATCTGGCCTCCCACTGCTGCCGCAAGCCCTCAATATTTAATTGTTCCACCGAACCCCGGAGGCTAGGCCCCTGGCCTCCCACACCGCCATCGCTACAGGTTAAATCGCGAGATGTGTATCGGCTCCTGTGTTCTTAAATATCACGAGTCGTCACAGTGATTCTTCCGTCTGACTCCCCAAATCCAACCGCAGTTCCCATCGAGATCTGGCCTCCACTGCGCTTGAAGCCTCAATATTTAATTGTTCCACCAAATAACCCGGGAGGGTTGCTAACTCTACCAAAGACAAGGATCATTGGCGCCAGAAAATTGATTCCAAAGTGTTGCCACTAGGAATTGAACCCCGACCTCCAAATTGAAGGTCGGGTGGCTAATCGCAGGCAAGCGGTTAGCAAGTTTGTTGCTATCAGAAGATCTTGAATCGAGTTACTTCATTTTTTTTTATTATTATATATATATATAAAGAGTGAGTTTAATGCAATTTAAGTTAAAAAATAAGAATGAATTTCATCCATAGATCTTGATAAATGGATGACTTAGATTTATTCTCACAAAAATTTAATGTATATAATGCAATTTCTTAATGCATCGATATTTTGATGCATATAATGTATTGTAATTTTGATGTACGAAATGCATATATTTCATGCATATTCGCAATTCGCATGATAAGAACCATTCTCATTTGATCCTAAATATATATATATATATATAAATCATAAATATAGAGAAAATGCTTGTATAGTTTTGACTCAACTTTAATCTTTAAATTTTACTACCTCGATTATCTTATAATTGCAATATTTGAACGGTCTCAATATCGATATACAATTTTGATTATTAATATTTTTAATTTTTTGTTTTTAAAAATCATAAAAATTTGATATTTTTAAAATTATTTAAGAGTATATTTTGAGATGAATTAAAAAATTTTCATATGACTATACTTCGTATATGTATAAATAATAAAAGATAGTTAAAAACAAGTATATGAATAATAATAATTAATATATTGCAAGTATAATTGTTAATCTTTTCCCAAGATAGAAAACATAGAAAATGCAAAAGGACACTCCAGTCTCCACCACCAGCAGTGACCTATTTTATTTAAACACACACACACACAGACACACAGAGAAGATAACACCAGTGCCCCATTATTTAACACACACACACACACACACACGAGAGAGAGAGAGAGAGGAGAGAGAGGGATGAAATCGGCGGTGCAGAAGTCGTCGTCTTACTGCGCGAACGAGAAAAAAGCATGCACCGGTTGGGTGGAGAGATACTTCAAAGACTGTCTTTGCAACATAAAAGATGAATTATCCTTCGGATTCGGATTGATAAGTCTTGTTTCTTGGGGAGTTGCTGAAATCCCACAAATCATCACTAATTTCAGAACAAAGTCTGGTCATGGCGTTTCCCTTGCCTTCCTCCTCACTTGGATTGCCGGGTTCGTTTTTCTTTTTATTTTAAATCCCATTTTAGGGAGAGAAAAAAAAATATTTTTATTTCCATAAGTGGATAAATATTTTTTTGCACCGTATATTCTCGACATATTCTTTTTCTGCCTTTTTTTTAAAAAAGAAAAAACAACGGGATCTAATAATGTTTTTTTCTCCTTTTTTTTTTTGGTGGGGGGCTGTAAACGGTGCAGAGACATATTCAATTTAGTGGGTTGTCTTCTTGAACCGGCAACGGTGAGGTCCTAATTCTTCTCCTGTATACATTATTTTGTCTGTTTGATCCCTGAAAATAGAAATCAAAAACGACTATTCTGTTTTTTTTTTTTGTCACTCATTTTACTCTCTCTCTCTCTCTCTCTCTCTCTCTCTCGGTGATGCAGTTACCAACCCAGTTCTACACAGCGGTGGTAAGACCATTCTTTCAGTTTGCTTTACATTTTTGTACATTTTTATTTTTTCTTCTCTGTTAATTAGTACTCCTCCGTCCCCATTAATTCCAAACCATAATATTTCATCAAAATTTGTAAGTATTATATTTCATCACGATTAATCATCAACTGCACTTAATCACAACTACGTCGGGTCGAAATTATGTGTCAAATAATTTTCTAGAATTAGTTAACATTATATACTACAACAACAACATCATCAGAGCATTAGTTTCAAAATGCTTTGGCGTCGGCTAACATGAATCATGAAAACATCAGGCGTCTCTATTAGAATAGTCATCTGAGAAGGCAAAATTAAAAGGTGAAAAGTTTAGTTAACATTATATACTGATGCAAAAAAAAATGCCAAAGTTTTAAGTTGGATGCACTTCCTGTCGCAACCTTTATACGAAGGGAAGTAACAATTATAACATTAGTTACAACAACAACAACATCAGAGCCTTAACCCAAAATATTTTGGGGTCGGCTAACATGAATCAATCTCTGAAAACGTCAAAAGTCGTCTACAATATAATAGTAATATGAAAAGGCAAAAGTGAATAAATATGTGGCTGCTGGGATAAAAATTATAACATTAGTTAATTTTATAAAAATTAAAAATTAATAATAAATAATTTAAAATAAAATTTAACTTTGTTTAAATAACTAAAATTTAAAAGTCATACCGTTTAAGTAGACGACACTATTCAAATGAGATGAAGATAGTATATACTTCAGGAAAACTCTCAGGTGCCCACATGAGTATTATACCCGCATGTATGGATTTATAGCAAATAATTTTTATCATAAATCTAGTGGTGAATATACATGCAAGTATGGTATTTATGTCGTTATCTTAGATCTTTCCTATACTTTATAGGCAAAAAATTGTACTGAAGGTCTCTGACAGAATACATTTCGTTAGATGTGGTCTAATTTTTTTTACGGGGTATTGGCCGTTTTTTTGGTTCTTTTTTACCTTATAATTTGTTATTTTTAGGGGTGTTTGATATTCTTAGTTTTTCCTTTTTCTTTTAAATTTTAGGATTCTTGTTAACTATTTTAGTTTTCTTTTACATTTTCTATTTTTTGGTAGCTTTGTATCTTTTTTTATTTAAAATATAGTTCACGGGGATGTCTTCTTTTTTTTTTGGTCAGGCAAGAAAACTTTCATGATGAAACTTTGAGTACAAGGGGTACTCAAACCCTTACATGAAAAAAAAAAGAGACTGATTAACAAAATCGACTCCAAATTAATTTGACTCCTCAATCTCTAGGATTTGCTCTCCACTTTAAGTACTCACCATTCGGATCATTGCATAAGAGTCCTACTCTACTCTACTTAATACAGGAAATTTCTACCGCATTCCAAGAGCACCTAGCAAAATGTCCCCTTGCCATATTTTGAGTGATTTAGTACATATAAGATTTTGAATGTAATATAAGTAGGCAATTGTATATGTATAAAGCAAAGTGAGCACTTTGTTAGGTGTTCTTGGGGTGCGGGATACAAGTCCTGATATAATACTGTAATAAATTTATTTCCTTTTTTTTTTTTGGCAATTAAGTAGCTCTACACAACCACGACCGTGGTCCTTGTTCTACAAAGCATATATTACGATTACTACCGCAAGTCAAGACATGGCCATGTAAAAGGATCAGACCAAGAGGTACAAAATTACTCTTTCATTCCCACATGAAACATCTAAATCTACTCCACACCAATAATCAAACACCTATTTAGTTAGCAATCGTTCACATAAAGAAAATGTTACGTTACATTTAGGTCGACGACATGAAGAAGCCTTTGAGACCATCAGAATCAAATGACTCCGGCATCCCGATACCAATTGTCGCACACCGCAGGGAATCCTTCTATTACACGTGCGTATATCTTCATCGTTTGTGCCGTAACCTTGTCAGCAACAATTATTTAATCATAATAATATTAATAATGATTAATAATTTCATTATAATTATTACTATGCAGATCAGCAAGATCAATGGCGGGTAGCACAACTCCGCCTCTCCGGTCTTATCTTTGGCCCATTAAGAGTGGTCCATCGGCAGTGGGAATCGAGAATGATTCGTCTTCTGACGACGAGGCAACTCCAAATCCAAATCCAAATGCAAATCCATCCAGGAAAACTGTCAGCAAGCCCAGACCGATCCCGCGATCTGTGAGTTTTTCTTGGAATTTTGTACGTCAGTCGAAATTGAAACTAATGTTACCGGATGAGTTCAAAATGTGAAAGACATTACGATTTTGAAAATAATTTGATCTTTATCCTTTTTGACTTTTGGCTAAATCTCGACTTTTGTCTTTTTAAGTAACCATGATTCCAACTTAGGCTCTCTTCTCTTCAACTCAAAAGATGATATCGAGTAAAAATAAATTTTTATCAGTAAAAATAAGTTTCTCTTCAACTTAAAAAGATGATATCCAGTAAAAATAAGTTTTTATCTGTAAAAATCAGTTCGAATCTGTAAAAATCAGTCCCAATCAATAAAAATCAGTAGTTTTTTTTAAGAAAATACACTGCGAATCAGTAAAAATCAGTTTTGATCGATAAAAATCAGTTTCAGTCGGTAATAATGTAAAAAATGAGTTCTAATTGAAATCAGTTTTACTCGGTAAAAATAATTTTAGTTCAGTAAAAATCAGGTGAAGAAAACATAGGCTCATTGTAACTCTTACATTATGATTCTCAGGCAGGATACGGAGCGTTCTTAGCTACATCGATGAACATGCCCAGAGAAAGTAACGCTTTGATGCAAGTGTGTGTTGGATTGACCGGGAGGAAATTGTTGCAAGTAAGATGATCAGATTATAATACGTAAATGAATAAACAAGATTATAATCTTTTGTTCTAATTTAATCAACTTAAGTTTGGACCTTTTTCGATCCTTTCTTGTGATTAGGAACAACATGGATCAGAAACTGTGTATGGTCAGTTGTTGGGATGGATGATGGCCGCCATATACATGGGTGGAAGGTTACCTCAAATATGGTTGAATGTAAGAAACAGATATATTCCTTAAGTTCACATCTACATATCAACTTCATTTTTCTCTACTGATGTCTTTGTTTTCTGTTGACCAGATTAAGAGAGGAAACGTCGAGGTAATTCTCGTATCGATATTAATGTACTAGATTTTTTTTAGATAATTACAGAATTAGAACTACCCTTAATTTTCGTCTCAACTACGGAAAGCCCCAAAAAACAGGTTTTTCAGCCGTTTTTGGTTGAATTGTCCATTTCACCCTTACCCTCATTTCATGAGGGACTGTATGTTTCTAGGATCCGAGAAATGTGTCGTTCAACCTAATACGTTTCCTGGATTCGAGAAATCATTCCTAAAAATGTAGTATGTTAATTTTTCCGGGTTTTTGGCAGATGACCCCATGTTTTTTACAAAATGAGTCTTTTACCTCCATGTGTGTGTTTTTCGAAAAGATGAATCTCGTCATCTCTTGTCTTCTTGTGCACAAGAGGGTGATTTGCATAGTCCGGATAGAACGCAATTTCAACTTTTTAAGTTCACAAGAACAACTTTTTAAGAACACGAAGGATAATGTGATTATTTAATTTACCCAGGAGGTAATCGGCCTAATTTTTAAATGTATATGGGGTTATACGACTATTTGACTTAGAAAGTGGGTAATCGACCCATTTTGTAACACACATGGGGTAATCCATCATTTTCAATGGGTTTTATTGTGATACTTTTTTTGGTAAAAGAAGTGCTGATCAATATTTCTTGAAAAGATTATGGCCATTTTGCTATATTAGCACTAACTTTTTACCAATGAATTTCTAACGTGTGGATTATAGGGATTGAATCCTCTCATGTTCGTATTCGCATTAATGGCGAATGCTACTTACGTCGCCAGGTAACGGTGACATCCGTCCGATAATGTTCAAAATTAAGCATGATGTGAAGTAGTATTGGTAATTTACTAATAAAGCTCGTTTACACAAATGCAGCATTCTTGTGAGATCAATCGCGTGGTACAAAATTAAGGCAAACTTGCCATGGCTGCTCGATGCTGTCGGCTGTGTGCTGTTGGACTTATTTGTATCCTTTTTCGACTTGTAACATCTTTAGCTATTTTAATCTAGATTTATGTATAATCCAATAAAAGCATCAGAAAGAATTATCTCTAGAAAACAACAAACCTTAACTGGTAATAACAGATAATAACGCAGTATGTGTATTACAGATACTTCCGGAAAGGAAGTTGCGATGGCAAATAAGGATGTACAGACTACGAGGGATGAAACCGATGTTATTTTGTTGTCTGAAGAAGAAACTGTTGTTCTAGTGTATTTTGAATTCACGTTCCTGATTTTGTTTCTCTTTTTTTCCCTTCCCAACGGACAATTCACAATTTGGAGATGTGCTTACATTTATTAGACGAGGAAATTATGCATCTGGCGAGGGCCGTAATTGGGTTGAGTCTAGTCGAGTGGTGAGACACCCGATTCGAGATTAATTTTGGTGGCGAATCGAGCTTCAAACTTGGCTTGAGATCATTTCAGGCGGCTTTCGGTCGGGTAATCTGAATTGAGTATCGGGTGGGTGTTGAGTTTTTGACCATTTTGACATATTTTCTCAAATTTTTTATAATTTTCGAGTAATTTCGAGTTGATTTGGATATCACTCGAAATAATTCCGAGATTTGGGTGAAACTCGAACCTGACTCGATCGTGCATTCTCGAGTTGTGTTTTGCCGAGCGGGTTTCAAGCTACTCGATCTGTTTGCAGCCCGACATTTGGCTGTGTAAACTATACCATCAATGGGTAGATTTTCTATTTTTCCAGACTCACATGCTTCATTTTGAACATTTATTTTTCAGCCATCCCGAGTTAAATTTGAAAAAATAAATATACCACGAATATTTATTTGGGAGGTAAATTATATGATTATTGTGCTCGTGCTCGTCCCATTTTAATGATTCATCTGATTTGTAAAATAAATTGGAATTTAGTGGATTAATGTTGTTTTCGAAACATAATTCCAACCGGTGTTTGGGGAATGATGTGCATTTCGAAAGAACTTGTGAGGTCTACGAGTCACACACTAAGAATTGCAACTATTTCAAAAGGTCGGCGATAATTTTATTTTATCCTAAAAAAAGTAAAGAATTAATTATAGATTGAAGTGGAATCAACCCATTTTGAACATTAAATATCAATAACCATATTATCTTTAATATTGGATGTTCGTCCGTGTGTTGTACATGACATAATATTTTTTTTACTTAAAAAATAATCTTCCGACTCTCAAATTTGTTGATGATCTTCAATGCGGATTTTAATAAAAAAAAGTTGTTCAGTATTTTATGTAGTGTAATATAATTGGAAAATTAGTCCCACATTAGCATAGTGTTCATTTAATTAGTGTTTATTACATGTATTAATTTGGAGACATACCAAAAAAAATAGGATAAATCCGGTTCACGAAAGTAATATGCGATTAAATCTTAATATATGTGAGTATATGTGCAGTGTGTGTTTTATTATCTTTAGTTATTATAATGAAATAAATACCATAATTTATTTTGTTTGTAAACCTATGAGTCTTAAATCTAATTCTGTAAAAGTAAATTAATTTTATTTTGCATCAATTAATTTTACAGAAAATTAGTATCTATATTCTTTCTAATATAATTTTTTTTTATAAATCCATCAAATTTATTATATTGAATACTGATGTCTAATTGAAGATCCTGAAATAAGCATTAATTTAATATACTTTTCATCAAGAATGAACTTGATATAAAAAAACTATAAACATTTAGAATGTTCTGCTAAAAAAAATAAAGAAAGGACTTTTTTATTGATAGATAAAAGTTGGAATAAAACTCTCACAACACATATTTAATTTTTTTATTTTCTTATTTTTTTGAAAATTTAAGAAGACGTCTCTCTCTTTATATATAAGTTATATTTTAAAAATTAAATAAAAACACTTATATAATGACATGTGTAACGTCGATGGAATGGTCACCTTAGTAGCGCTATGATCAAATGTGATGATATTGGTTTGATTGGATTTCATTTTCGGGTTTCGGATAATATCCAAATCTAATTCAAAAATTTCGGGTTTCGGGTATATCCGAATCCAATCCGAAATCCGTTGGATCGGATTTGAATATTAATTTTCGAGTATTTTTCGGGTTCAGGTTGAACATAAATTTTCGGGTTTGGATATGGATATTGGCATATCCGAGCCTATCCGACCCGATTCTCATCCCTACTGGTTTCTGGTTCCTATTCAGGTTTGGGAAAAATATTGATCGGGTTCTGGTGAATCGAATGTAGGGCTCCGATTCTGCTCTCGGCTTTATAATTAGGGTTTACATGATCAGTCCGATTCGGGCTAAAACGGTGTTTTCATTGTGCGGTCGGGAAGAAGGTGATGACGCACGGACTGGGTTGTTGAATTTGGGACAATAGGGAATCAAAATACATATTTATATTTGCTCATTAGCCAAAAGTTTTATATAACAGATGAATATGAAAAGGCCGAGCAAACTAAAAGACTAACCACATATGATTTGTATTATTTGGATTGAATTGAATTGAAGGCTCGTTTTGCAAAAGTGTAGACCTTTTGTGTTCTGTAACAGTACATTTCTTCCCCATTAAATTAAGCCACATTCAATTTAATGAATTACATGCTCGATTGAATTTGATAGAGGTTGTACAGTACCTTTTTTGTGCACAATTACTCTTGCACAATAAATTTAGGTACTGAATCTTTAAGTATATAAGATGTGTGCAGTGTGTGTCTTAGTTTTTTAGTTATTATAATTAAATAAATATCATAATTTATTTTGTATGTAAACATATGAGTCTAAAATCTAATTTTATAAAAGTGAATTAATTTTATTTTGCATCAATTAATTTTACAGAAAATTAATATCCATATGTTTTCTAATATATTTTTTTGTTTGCAATCGTCCATTAATGTAAATCCATCAGATTTATTATATACAATATTGATGTCTAATTAAAGATCCTGAAATAAGAATTAGTTTGATATATTTTTCATCATGAATGAACTCGATACCAAAAAATTATAAACATTTAGAAGGTTATGCTAAAAAAATAAAGAAAGAATTTTTTATTAGTAGATAAAAATTGTGGAATGAAACTTCCACAACACGTATTCAATATTTTCTTATTTTTCTAAAAATTTAAGATCTCTCTCTCTCTATATATATATGTATAAGCTATATTTTTCAAAATAAAATAAAATAACTTATAGAATGACATGTGTTCGCAACTCTCTTTTAATAGAAATATAGATACTATATTTATCTTCTAATAGATGGCATTTTTCTTCTAATTCATGAAAAATTATAAAAAATATTTTCTTAAAAATATATAAAAATATAATTTCATATTTATTGATACAATATTGAAAAATAATAAACAAACGAGATTTAAATATTGAGAAAATCAAATGCGGCTATTAAAAATAGGTGGATGATTTTATATCAGACTGTGAATGCGCCCTACAAGCGAGCCCTTTGCTGCATGACTCGATTGGGCCAACATCGCTCAATGATGGATCACTGTCGATACCATACTGATACAGGCCCAGTTAGATTGTCTACTAGGCCATTTAGGGCAACAATGTTGTCCGGTTGAGGTTCCAGCCATTAATTATAATAATAACCGTTGACGTCTGATTTGGTCAACATCACGTATGTTGATTTGGACGAATGGATCGAAGCCACGTAAAAGATAATAAACAAGATGATAAGTATTGAATCACTAAACTTTATTAATGACCTTAATATAGAGTAGAGCCGAGCAGAATATTTTTATGCCGGTCTATATTTTAGCTTGCTAATTACAAGTCTTATCTTTTTTCTCAGTCAATACGAATTCTCTCTTTTTTCTCTCTTTTTATCATAAATGCGAAAAATCCAAAAGTCCTCTTTCATTGTACATTCCTTCTATATATAGACAATCTGGGCCAGTCGGGAGATGACAGTTGGCGAATGTTTGGGGAATATGCCAAAAACACCTGTCAGTCTGCAAATATGCCTTGGACACGTGGCGGCTTCTAAGGATTGCCTTGGGAAGGGGCGTGACTGCATGTGTTAATTGGCATGTGAGCCTGTCTCGCATGCTTCTGGCGACGCTTATCCGCTGGGGTCGGCCCTCGGGTCTCCCGCCATTCAGGTCGGCCTTGTTGTAATCTTGAATCGGAGCATTTTTATCTTCTATCTGCTCGGCTCTCTCGGATCGGATACCAGGTCGGCTTTGACGTCTCTGCCCGGTCCAGTTGTTAACGAGCCCGGGAGAAAATCGGGTTTATGCCCGGTCCGGCTTCAGGCTCTGCTCGGCCGGTTCAGCGGCCTGGAGTGCTTACGTGGATTCCAAGGTGGATGGGCTACCAACAAGGGCCCCCGAGTCCAGGGCCGCGCCGGGTTGGCCGGGGCTGGGGTCGTTTCATGTTGAGGCCGATCCGGCTTGTGGGAGGATAAGATCTCTTGAAGGGATGCCTCTTCGAGAGTCGCGTCGATTCGATTTCAGGGTCATTAAGTGTCATTATGAGGGGGATGCGTGGCATAATCTGATTTGATGGCGCATTCACGCGCCTTCGAATTTCGTGACGGTTCAGTATGAATCGCCGCTCTACGCGCCTCGCATTTAATGCCCTTTTTCTCTTATAAATACAGAGTTTCTTCTTCTCCATTGTTCCATTCGCCATTTTTGTGTCTTGTTGCAGAGGAGAGAGAGAATTTTCCAAAAAAAATTTTCCGATTTTACAGAGACTTTCCCGGTAAGCTCGTTTTCCCCCCTTTTTTTTATTTAAGATGTCGGAGCTGAGGGGCGAGACAGAGGCGGATTTGACCGTGTCGCCGGACCGCACGGGTGTGGCGGATCTATCGGTAGGTGGAGTTCCTGTCGACTGGAGTGTCAAGAAAGAAGAAGGCGAAGTCGCGAAGTCGCCGGGATCTGGGGAGGTGGAGATGGCGGTGCCGTTGACGGCTGTCGGAGAGACTCAGGCGGAAGAAAGAATCGAGTCGATGGTGGCTTGGACTCGCCCTCGGCCGTCCCCTTTCGTGGAGGTGGAGTGGGATTCGGCCTTGATTCGTAGTACCGTTACAGAGGAACAATTAGCGGCTTGGCGGTTGCTATTTAAGATCCCGGCGAGGGTGTGGATGTTCATTCCGAATCCCGAGGAGAGGCCTCACACTCCGCCTGTTGGTTGTACAGTGGTGTACTACCGCTCTTTGCTGGCCAGGCTGAGGTTTCCGCTCCCGTTAGCCTTCTCCCGGTGGCTAAGGCAGTGGGGCCTTCCTGTCCCCCCAAATCCATCCGAATTCTTGGGCTCGGGTGGTGGGTCTTTTCATTCTTTTCAACCAGAACGGCTGGCCCGAGCCCAGCTTTGAGGAGTTCAACAGCCTCTTTCTATGGAGGTCGGTCGGCAGATCCGGCTCCGGCTGGTTTTACCTGACGGCCCGGCATGCTATGCATAAAGAATTAGTGGGTGTGCCGGAGACCATCCATAGCTGGAAGGAACAGTGGTTCTTCATAGGGGGGCCGTGGAGGAGCTCGGTGGATGAATAGGAGCGTGGTGTGATAGATGCCGAGCTTCGGGTCCCAGAGCACTTCACGGCCAAAATGAGTAAGTGTCGTATTTCGCATTCGTGTTCCTTTATTGTCTAACACTCATCATTTATTGCATGTGCAGAACGCATCCCGGCGCCAGAGACCTCTTCCGAGTTCGACGACCGGGTTGAACAGCTTTTGGACTTTCCTCTTGAGCAAAGGAAGTCGCATCTTTTGGTTACCGAGGAAAACCTCTGGGCGGCCGAACTTAGATAAACCGATTCGAGTATAATGTCTTCATCACGTAGCCCCTTTTCTTTTTTTTCTCTTTTTTTTTTGACATGTCTTCTTTTTCCAGTTCCTAGGGCCAAGACTTCGTCCGGGCGGAAAGAGACGTCCGCGCAGCGTGTGGCGAGGCTGGCCGCTGAGGCCGCCGAACGGAGGGATCGTGTTGAAAAGCGGAAGAGAGTGGAGGCCGAGCCTGAGAACAGCGCGACCAAGGCGGGGGGCTCGTCTGTTCCTGAAGCTGCTGTATCCGCTCCGAGCCCTGTCCGGACGGCCCGCGATTGACTTGGAGGGCCACTATCTCCCGGTTAATAAGGATCGGGAGGAACCTTGTGCCCAAATGAAGGGGCGATGGCCGCGTTGGTTTCTGGATTACGTCCGGGCAGCCACTCCGACCGCTGAGATGCTCGACCGGGTCCCCCCGGCGGTGGTTGACTCCAGTCATGTCCCTATCCGGGTCTGGACGCCCAAGATGGAGATGGTGACCAACGACATGGATCCGGATGATCAGATCCAATTCGGGAATGCTCTGATGGGCCGTGCATTGTGCACTTACATAAAGGCCACTAGGGAGCTGCTGGCCCTAGTCGAGAAGCACAAGAAGGCATAGGCCGATCTCAAGGCCTTGCAGGAGGAGCATCATCTCTTCCCTTCGCTGATTAAGTCTCTGGAGGAGGAGATGGCCTCCATGAAGGGTGAAATAGAAATTTTGGAAAGTCGAGCCCTTGAGGCCGATATTTGGAAAGGAAAGGCCGAGGAGATGACCACGGAGGCCGAGCAGGCACATAAACAATGGTTAGACATCATGGCCGAGCATGAGGCTTATTTGAAACAAACCAAGGCCCAAGTTGAAAGTCTGACCGAGCGTGTCAATACCTGCGAGGCTTCGGGCTATGCCAAGGGTCTTGCCGAAGGGGCGGAGGCCTTTAAGGAGACACCTGCGTTCGAGGAGCTGATCAATCTGAATTACGTCTCCACCTGTTACGAGATATTAGATCTCATGAAGGGAGGGAAGACCGTTCAGAAGATCGAGGCCTATATAGCCTCCCAGGCGACCGATTTGCATGTTGATATCCTTGGAGCCGACGAGCCAAATGTCGCCGAGGTTGAAGATCCTGGGATGGCTCCGCAAGGCGAAGGCGAGGGACAGTCCTTCCAGGCGGCCGGCCAGGAGGGCGGGGCCGAATAGATTTTTTGCTTCATTTCATGTACGGCCTGCGTGCCAATCTGTCTTTGTTTTCTGTTTTCATCCTATGTACTATGTAAAAATGCCTTGAGTGAATAAAATCTTTCTTGTAGCATCTGTTGTTGTTTTTTGGATGTTTGGGCCCAGTTGGTTGGGCCGTTGCCTTTTTATCATGTTCCTTTTTATGAGGTGCCGAGGCGAGCTCGGTCTTATAGTGCCGGATGAACCGGTCTTATGAGGTGCCGAGGCGAGCTCGGTCTTATAGTGCCGGATGAGCCGGTTTTATGAGGTGCCGAGGCGAGCTCGGTCTTATAGTGCCGGATGAACCGGTCTTATGAGATGCCGAGGCGAGCTCGGTCTTATAGTGCCGGATGAGCCGGTCTTATGAGGTGCACCAATATTAAAAAATTGAATAGCTTCAAATTTTATTGATAATACCTCTTTAAATACATAGCATTCCATGGGTAAGTTAATCTTTGGCCATTCAGATATTCCAGCCGGTAAGCTCCATTCTGAAGGACTTTACTAACTTTATATGGTCCTTTCCATTTGGGCTTGAGTGGTCCGGGATCCGGGCCCAATACCCGTTTAAGGACGAGGTCGCCGACCTGGAAGCTTCTAGGGTGAACCTTGGAGTTATAATATTTTTCACTCCTTCTTTTGTAGACGGCGTTTCGTATTTCTGCCTGAGCTCGTTTTTCGGCAAGGAGGTCCAGGTTCACTTGGAGGGCCAAGTCGTTATCTTGCTCTTCAAAATGGGCTACTCGGTAGGTAGGTGCTCCGATTTCAACCGGGATGATGGCTTCAGAGCCGAAAGCCAAGGAGAAAGGCGTTTCTCCGGTGGCGGAGCGATGCGTTGTTCTGTAGGCCCATAAGGTTCCGGGGAGTTCCTCGAGCCAGGAACCCTTGAGTTCCTCAAGGCGTGTCTTGAGATGTTGTTTCAGGATCTTGTTGACCGCCTCGACCTGCCCGTTGGATTGTGGATAGTAAGGCGTGGAAAAGTTATTTCGTATTTGGAGGCCGTCGCAGAAGGCTCGAAACTTCTTATTGTCAAATTGTTTTGCATTATCCGAGACAATAGATTGAGGGATCTCGAACCGGCATATGAATGACTTCCATATAAAATCAACTATCTTCTGTTCGGTTGTTCATGCCATAGGCTTGGCCTCTGCCCATTTCGTAAAATAATCGACTGCAACGATGGCGTATTGTACTCCTCCCCGTCCTTTAGGTAGAGGGTCGATCAAGTCGATTCCCCACTTGGCGAATGGCCATGGGCAATATACGGAAGTGAGAGTTTCCGACGGGGATCGGATATGCGGAGCAAAGATTTGGCACCGGACGCACTTCCGTACGAGCGTGATGGCATCTTTTTTGAGATTGGGCCAATAATAGCCTTTCCGGATCAATTTATAGGCCAATGCCTGGCCGCCGGAATGATTAGCGCATATACCCTCGTGCACCTCTCTGAGGGCGTACTGTGCTTCTGACTCGGACAGGCATTTCAGCAATGGAACTGAATATCCTCTTTTGTATAAGCTTCCATCCACGATGGTGAACCGGGTGGACTGAGTTCGTAACGATCTCGCTTGGGTCCGGTCCTCGGGTATAGTGCCGTTTTGAAGATATCGGATTATGGGCTGCATCCATCCTTGCGGTTCTGATTGTTCGGCTGCCCGGACTTCGGCCATTTTCAAGGCTGATGAGGCATGATAGCCTATGCTGACCTCTTCCATATGTTCGGCTCCAGAGCTGGACGCGAGTTTGGCCAAGGAGTCGGCTTGGATGTTCTCGGTTCTGGGGATGTGTTGTATAGTTCCTTGAAAATCTTGCAGTCGAACCCGCGCCAGACTGAGGTCCTTAACCAGCTTGGGTTCCTTGGCTTCGTATTCGCCATTGATTTGGTTCACCACTAATTGAGAATCACTTAAAACAGTGAGGCGGGTAAGACCGACGGAGGTCGCCATTTCTAGACCGGTCAAGGGAGCATAATACTCTGCCTCATTGTTGGTGGTTGAAAAACCTAAGCAAATGGCCGAGCAGAACAAACGTTGGTCGGGACTGACGAGGACTATTCCTGCACCCGATTGGTCGGCGGTTGAAGATCCATCTACGTAGAGCGACCACTCTTCTGATCGGTCATCCTTTTGCGCGATTGCTGGTGTGAACTCTGCAATGAAGTCCGCTAGGGCTTGACCCTTTATGGAAGTGCGCGATTCATAAGTTATGTCAAACTATCCCAGTTCGACGGCCCATTTGATCATCCGGCCGGATACGTCAGGTCGGTGCATGACCTGCTTTAAAGGGTAGTTTGTTAAGACGACTACCTGATGTTCCAGAAAGTAGGGTCTTAACTTCCAGGATGCCATTATGAGCGCATAGGCCAGCTTTTCCATCGGGGCGTACCTGAGCTCGGCATCATGAAGAGCCTGACTAACATAGTAGACCGGATGTTGCACTGCGTTCTCCGTTCGGATTAAAGCGGCACTGATCGCAGAGTCGGATACCGCGAGATATAAGCTGAGAAGTTCCCCTTGGGTCGGTCGCTGCAAGATCAGGGCTTCTGCCAGGACCTCCTTGATAGCTTCGAAGGCTCTTTGGCAAGGTTCGGTCTACTGAAAATCTTTGTTCTTTTTTATCGCCTCAAAGAAAGGTTTGCATTTATCAGTTGAGCGAGAGATAAAGCGACTTAGCGCGGCTAGTCGGCCAGTTAGGCTCTGCACCTTTTTGACCGAATTTGGAGGAACAAGTTCGGTCACTGCCGTAATTTTATCGGGGTTGGCTTCAATCCCTCTTTGGCTCACCATGTAGCCGAGGAATTTTCCAGAACCTACCCCAAATGAACATTTCTTCGGATCTAACTTCATCCTATACTCCCGCAAAATAGCAAACATTTTATTGAGGTCATGTACATGATCGGCCGAGCGCAAAGACTTTACTAACATATCATCTACATATACCTCCATAGTATGGCCTATCAAGCTATTGAACATTTTATTTACCAGGCGTTGATATGTCGCGCCGGCATTCTTGAGCCCGAAAGGCATCATCCGGTAACAGTATAGGCCGCGGGCCGAGTAGAAGGAGGTGTTTTCTTCATCAGTAGGATGCATTGGGATCTGGTTGTATCCGGAATATGCATCCATAAAGCTCATTAGCTCGTGCCCGACCGTTGCATCCACCATGTAATCGATATGGGGGAGGGGGTAGCTATCTTTCGGGCAGGCTTTATTCAGGTTAGAGAAGTCAATGCAGAGCCTCCATAGCCCGGTCGGCTTTTTTACCAAGACCGGGTTGGCTACCCAGGTCGGGTATTCGGCTTCCCGAATAAACCCATTATCGATTAGCTTTTCTACCTCCTCTTCCGGCTCCTTCTGTCGTTCAGGCCCCATTTTCCATCTTTTCTGAATAACCGGCTTTGAACTGGGGTCGATGTTCAGTCGGTGGCATGCAAGTTCCGGGTCAATCCCCGACATATCCGAATGGGTCCAGGCAAAGACATCCAAATTTTGTCTCAGATGGAAGATTAGCTCGGAGTGGATCGGCTCTTGGAGGTTGTGGCCGATCTTTAGCAGTCGGGCTGGATTAGATGGGTCCATGTCGACTAGGTCCAACTCTTCTGTTGGCTCAGCGTGGCGAATTTTCCCTCTCGGATTTTGGCCTCCCGGGTCGACAGGATCCTCTTCTAAGATCGACTCTTTCCCGGGTCTGCGACCCCGGTTCGCTTCCCGGTCAGTTTCCATTTTGAGGGTTTGCGCGGCCCCGGGACCTTCGGTCTCCTGTTGGAGCAGGGTGTCTCCTGCCAGCTGTTCGGAGCTGGTTGGCCCCATTTCTTCCGATAAATTTTCCGGGATGCCCTCTACGGCGTTGATTTCGCGAGCCCGGATGCAGCGGTTGCATTCCCGGGCGGCCCTTTGATCCCCTCTATGTACCCCGACGCCGTCCGGGGTGGGAAATTTCATGCACAGGTGATACGTGGACTGAGTGGCCCTCAGCCTTGACATCACAGGTCGGCCTATGATGGCATTATAGTCACTGTGCACATCGATGATCTTGAAGGTTGTGATCATCGTCCTACTGATCGGCCCCTGACCGAATTCCAAAGCGAGGTCGATTTCCCCCAGTGGGGAGGTGCGGCAGTTGGCAAATCCCCTAATGTCCTCGTTGCAGGGCCGGACATAAGATTGGTCTACCTTCATCCTACGAAGGGTATGAAGGTAGATGATGCTGGCATAGGCCCCGGAGTCTACCAACACCCTGTGGACCGGGATCCCCATTATAGGCAAGGTGATGACAAGGGCGTCTGAATGGGGATGGTCCAGGCCGTCTGCATCGGACTCTTCAAAAGTAACTGCCAGCTGGGGGGTTTTGGGGGCTTCTTCGGCCACTGATAGGAACCCCTCTGCTCGGCGCTCGGTCCGTTGATAGGAGGTGGTGGCCTCTCGAATGGATGCCTTTTTCTGCCGCTTTGACCTGTGGTCATCGACCTCGGCTGTTCCCATAATGGTCAGAATCTCCCGGGGGGATTTAGGGGCTGGCGGCACCCGATCATTTTTGGCTCTTGTCGGGTCGGCCCGATCCTGGCGATCCCGGGGCGGGTTCCGGGTAAATCGCCTTAAGCCTGTTTCGTCGCACACCGCGATCAAGGCGGCGATGAGGTCTCGGCACAGTTCGGTGTTGTGACCTGTTGATTCATGATAATTACAAAAGCGGGTCTGGTACATGTCCTTATGATCTTTTTAGATCGACCGAGGGACCGGGAGCAAATTTTTGTCTTTTATTTGATCGAATATGGACGCGGCTCCAACAGAATATATCTCAGCGAAATTAGCCATGAGCTCGGGCCTACGCTCCCGATAGTTCTGAGTTGATGGGGCTGTCGAGGAGGAGGCGTGAGCCTTATTCTCTCGGCGAGATTCTTGACGGGCCTCTTTGTAGTCATGCCTATCTTCTTTCTTATTGTAGGACCCTTTCTGGTCGGATGGCATGACTAAAACTGGCGTCGTCATAGCTTCCTCGGCAGCTATATGGGAGCTGGTGCGCTCCAAGAATTCCTGGTAGGTGTGTGGGACATTCTGGCACACCGTCCAGCGGAAAAAGGAATTTTTGAGGAGGCCGGCCTGGGCAATAATGGCCAGCGCATCGTCGGACATGGGTTCCGTCTCTAATATCCGTTTATTGAAGCGAGATATATAATTTTTAAGGGACTCGTGCGGCCCCTGTACGACGGAAGCAATTGATGAGCGCGGGGCGACTCGCACAAGGGATCCCATGAAATGAGATCGGAATGTCGCCGAGAGCTGGGCCCATGTTTGAATAGAATGGTGGGGAAGCGTCTGATACCATCTCTGGGCCCTCTCCCCCAGAGTTAAGGAGAACATTCAGCACCGGAACGCGTCCTGAGACCCGTGCAGGTCCATCCAGGAATTATAATGTCCAAGATGGGCGTTGGGGTCTGTCTCCCCGTTGTAAGGCGGAATCTGAGGAATATTGAACTTCTCCGGGAGGGGTTCCGCCAAAACACTGGGGGGCAGGGGACTGTCCTGGCTGTTATGTCATTCCGAACTTTGGGATGGCTGAAGTTGTTTATTTTCGAGCTCCGTAAGGCGTTTTTTAAGAAAATCGATCTCACTCGAGTTATCGCCGGGAGTTGAAGGTAACACTTGTGTCGGATTTAGGGACTGGTGGGGAGCTTTTTCTTCCTTACGGATCTGACTCTGGATAGTGGGAGCCGGCGCTGCTTTTTCGATTTTCTTCCCCGCCCCAAGGCGATCAAAAACGGATGTGGGGCGCGAAAGCTTACTTTTTCGAGAGGGATGTGAGCTTTCGCCGTGGCTTTCCGCCCTTTCTCCGGCGACCCCAGAGGCTGTCCTCTTTTTGTTTCGTCCCGAGGCAGCTGGACGGATTGTCTGAGATTCCGCCTCGACATGGTCTTCGGGTTTCTGAAGGGTCCCGCCCCCTGTAACCCTCGCCATAAGGGCCGTCATGCCCTGGATGAAGGCTGGGTGTTTAAAGCACTCTACCACCTTAAGGAGGTTTTCTTCCTCCGTCGCGGGCTGAGGGTTTTTTGAACTGTCGTGAGACATCTCCGGTGAGCAGTATATATCTCGTTTTTTTTTTGGCTGCCCTCCTTCTAGCGCCAATCTGTTGACGTCTGATTTGGTCAACGTCACGTGTGCTGATCTGGACGAATAGATCGAAGCCACGTAAAAGATAATAAACAAGATGATAAGTATTCGATCACTAAACTTTATTAATGACCTTAATATAGAGTAGAGCCGAGCAGAATATTTTTATGCCGGTCTATATTTTAGCTTGCTAATTACAAGTCTTATCTTTTTTTCTCAGTCAATACGAATTCTCTCTTTTTTCTCTCTTTTTATCATAAATGCGAAAAATCCAAAAGTCCTCTTTCAGTGTACATTTCTTCTATATATAGACAATCTGGGCCAGTCGGGAGATGACAGCTGGCGAATGTTTGGGGAATATGCCCAAAACACCTGTCAGTCTGCAAACATGCCTTGGACACGTGACGGCTTCTAGGGATTGCCTTGGGAAGGGGCGTGACTGCATGCGTTAATTGGCATGTGAGCCTGTCTCGCATGCTTCTGGCGACGCTTATCCGCTAGGATCGGCCCTCGGGTCTCCCGCCATTCAGGTCGGCCTTGTTGTAATCTTGAATCGGAGCATTTTTATCTTCCATCTGCTCGGCCCTCTCGGATCGGATACCGGGTCGGCTTTGACGTCTCTGCCCGGTCCAGTTGTTAACGAGCCCGGGAGAAAATCAGGTTTATGCCCGGTCCGGCTTCAGGCTCTGCTCGGCCGGTTCAGCGGCCTGGAGTGCTTACGTGGATTCCAAGGTGGATGGGCAACCAACAATAACGACGTCTGTTGGTATCGAAATATAATATTTAAGTAATTAATCTACCACTTGCAAATATCCAACTACATTTTACTTTACTATAGGCTGGGTATTTGGAATCCCAAATATCAGGTATTCAAATGTAATATATTAGGTAAACAACTATCAATTGCAAGTATCGAATGCGTCAATTTTCTAATTATTTTCTTTATGCTAGATTTATATAATTTATTTATAAATATTGTATAGATATGTAGAGAAACCTAGCTTCACTGACAAATATTTCTTAACCGAATGCTCATTTGCTTATTTTTTTAAAGAATAAAGGTAAAAAGATTGATAACGTATTATAAATGACATACATCCTCTTAGTTAGTATTGTCCAGGTACCAGTATTGGTTTGTTTCTTGGAGCGTCAGACTTTATTAGCACCCAAAGATCTAGGAATTTTCAGATTTATAAAACACATTCTCAATGTAAGCATATATCACGTACCTATGACGTGTTGTAAAATAAATACCGAAAGTATATAGGACAATATATGCGAGAAAAATACGACAGATCTTACTGGTGACGACTGAAGGTAACATTTTATACAAAATATTTTTTTTTTTTGGAAGTTGACTTTCTATACTATCCTATTACAAGAAATCTTATTACATGAAATCCCATTGCCAAGATTCGAACCTTGGACTTATCCCCCTAAAGGCAAATGGCTTACCAACTCTGCTATATTTAGCCATCAAAATTATTATATATACCTTCACTTCATAGAGGCAAAGACTATAACTTGACAGACAAGTAATCTTAATCTTCTAGAACTTTCTCCCTCACTCTTGATAAAGTTCATCATATGTATAAAATAATAAATATATTGACAACAATCCTCAAATTATCGTATAAATCTTGTATATTTGTATTTTTATCATAGAAAAGATGGTCTTCAGTAATAATTTCTTTTTTGCTTTTATTTCTTATTTTGTCGCTTATTTAAGGATAAATAAAATTAAGGAGTTTTATAATATACAATGAAAATGTGCCAAGTCATTTAGAGAATTTGTATCACCATCTCTAAATGTAAAAATAGTGACAGAAATTATCAATGTGACTCATTTTTCACATCATATAGAATTTATTATAGAAAGTCGTGATAAATCTATTTTTATTAATGTCACATCATAATTAAATATATTTTTTAAGAAATGGATTGTCAAAATTAAAAAAATTGATCAGAAAAATTTCAAACCGCCCAAGCTAGTTGGGACGAAGGAGTATATATTTTTTATATATAGTTTATATATGTATATACGTTTTCATATATTTATTGTTGAATCTTACGTATTTGTATTAATAATGACAAGTCTTATAAATAATAGATATTATAAAATTGAAATATTAAATAAAAAATTAATCCAAATATTTATTTTATTAAATTTAAAGTAACATTTTTTTCCTACACACCCCATCCGCGACCCGTGGTTGGTCCATTCGCCCCGCCCCGTTCACCTTGTGGATTGGGCCTTGGTTTTAACCGACCCATCCCGTTGGCATTTTTATTAAAAATTAATGAATAATTAGTTATTTTCACTCTAGTTTAAAGGATTTCCATAATTTTTAGTTTATTCTGGAGAGTAAAGTAACATCACATCCGAACAGGTAAAGAAAGAAAGAAATATAAATACATTAATATATTTATTTATTTTCGTAGTGAACAATTTATTTTTTTCTTTTTAATTTCATGAAGAAAATTGAGATTGATAGTACTAAAATATTATCCGGTAACTCGGATTCGGGTAACTCATTTGTCTAATTGTGTTATTCGATTGTCAATCTTCCTCAATATTATATATTTTTTAAAATTGACTCGAAATTATGTTACTCGAAATTACAATATATGACTCGAATAAAGGTCAATTTCGACAATTTGAGTATCAAAAGAATTGTTACTAAACTTGGGACAAGAAAAAATAATATTCCCTCCGTCCCGCCCAAAGGTTTACATTTCTATCAAAAAGTAGTACCTTTAGTAAGTTTACATATATCACTTTTTACAATCAAATCAAACAATCACTTTTTACTTTTTAATCTCCACCACTCATTCATCATCAATACTTTTTACTTTTTAATCTCCACCACACATTTAATAATCATTACTTATACCAATCATTACCTAAAATATACCAAATATACACCATCTGTCAACCTTTGGCCGACCGGGACAGAGGGAGTACTATATATAAAAGTCCAAAACAAATTTTCACTCTTTCTAAGAGCCGCATTTGACAGACAAGTAATCTTAATCTTCCAGAACTTTCTCCCTTTCACTTGATAAAGTTCATGAAATAATAAATATATAAATATATTGACAACAATCCTCAAATTATCGTATAAATCTTGTATATTTGTATTTTTATCATATGTGTCTGTGTCTAATTTTCAATATTTCTTGTTGACGTCTGATTTGGTCAACGTCACGTGTGCTGATCTGGACGAATGGATCGAAGTCACGTAGAGAATAATAAATAAGATGAAAAAGATTGTATCACTAAATTTTATTAATTACCTTAATTTGAAGTAGAGCCGAGCTGATTATTTTGAGCCGGTATATCTACTTTTCTCACTTATTACAAATTCTCTCTTTTTTCTCTCTTTTATTATAAATGCCAAAAGCCAAAAGATTCTTTCTCACTGTATCCTCCTTCCATATATAGGCAGTCTCGGCCAGTTATGAGATGACAACTGGCGAATGTTGGGAATATGCCCAAAACACTTGTCAGACTGTGAATATGCCTTAGACACATGGCGGCTCCTAAGGATTGCCTGGGGAAGGGACATGACAGCACGCGTTAATTGGCATGCGGGCCTGTCCAGCATGCTTCTGGCGACGCTTATCCGCTGGGGTTGATCCTTGGGTCTCCCGCCGTTCAGGTCGGCCTTATTGTAATCTTGAATCGGAGCGTTTTTATCTTCGATCTGCTCGGCTCTCCCGGATCGGATACCGGGTCGGCTTTGAAGTCTCTGCCCGGTCCGGTCTTTAACGAGCCCGGGAGGAAATCGGGTTCATAATCGGTCCGACTTCAGACTCTGCTCGGCCGGTTCAGCTGCCTGGAGTGCTTACGTGGATGCCAAGGTGGATGGGCTGTCAACAAGGGCCCCCGAGTCCAGAGCCGTGCCGGGTTGGCCGGGGCTGGGGTCGTTTCGGACTGAGGCCGATCTGGCTTATGGGAGGATAAGATCTCTCGAAGGGACGCCTCTTCGAGAGTCGCGTCGATTCGATTTCAGGGTTATTAGGTGTCATGATGAGGGAGACGCGTGGCGGAATCTGATTTGACGACGCATTCACGCGCTGGGCATTTAATGTCTCTTCTTCCCTTATAAATATAGAACTCCTCCTTCTTCATCCCTCCTTCTGCCATTTTTGCTTCTGTTGCAGAGAGAAGAGAGAGAAAATTTTTCGGCGTCCTTTTTCTGATTTTATAGAGACTTTCTCGGTAAGCTCTTTTCCCTTTTTCTATTTTACGATGTCGGAGGTGAGGGATGAGACAGCGGTGGATTTGACTGTCTCTCCGGACCGTACGGGGGTGGTGGATCTGTCCATGGGCGACGCTCCCGTCGACTGGAGCAACAAGGAGGAAGGCGGCGAGGTCGCGAGATCGCCGGATTCTGGAGACGCGGAGGTGGCGGCGTCGTTGACGGCGGTCGTTGGGACTCAGACGGAAGAAAGGGTTGAGTCGGTGGAGGCTTGGACTCGCCCTCGGCCGTCCCCTTTCGTGGAGGCGGAGTGGGACTCGACCTCGATTCGGAGCACCGTTACGGAAGAGCAATTAGCGGCTTGGCGGCTGCGATTTAAGATCCCGGCTAGGGTGCGGATGTTCATTCCGAATCCCGATGAGAGGCCTCACACTCCGCCCGTCCGGTGTACGGCGGTATACTACCGCTCTCTGCTGGCGGGGCTGAGGTTTTCGCTCCCGTTAACCTTCTCCCGGTGGCTAAGGCAGTGGGGCCTTCCTGTCCCCCAGATTCATCCGAATTCCTCGGCTCGGGTGGTGGGTCTTTTCATCCTTTTCAACCAGCACGGCTGGCCCGAGCCCAGCTTTGAGGAGTTCAACAGTCTCTTCCTATGGAGGTCGGTCGGCAGATCCGGCTCATTGGTTTTACTCGACGGCCGGCATGCTATGCATAAAGAATTGGTGGATGTGCCGGAGACCATCCATAGCTGGAAGGAGCAGTGGTTTTATATAGGGGGACCGTGGAGGAGCTCGGCGGATGAGTGGGAGCCTGGTGTGATAGATGCCGAGCTTCGGGTCCGATAGCACTTCACTGCCAAAATGAGTAAAATAATAAACACCCGATAATAAAGTTGTTGCGTTTTTAAAAACTTTGAGCAATTCGCTTATTTTTCTAACTATATCCCATTGTTCCGACGTAAATGGTACAACCCTACTCGTCCTATTCGCAAGTTCATCATGAAAAAGTTGTAAAGTATCACGTTGGCGTAAACCACAACAAAACATTTTATAAGTCGAATTCCATCTTGTAGGAACGTCCCAATTAGGGGTTAAAAAAATAGAATTCGTGTCCTTACACAATTTCATATATTGTTTATATCTAGCTTTACTTGAACAAAATATATCTTGTAATATTTTTTTAAAAGCGTCTTTTACCAAACTTATTTCGGGTACCGCTAATCCGCCTTGAACAACCAAGTTTATAATGTGTGCAACACATCGACTATGATAAAAAATACCCTTCGAAAGCGGTTTATATGTTAATATTAATTTTTTACCGCGTTTGTATTATTAGACGCGTTATCAAATGAGATCGAAAAAACTTTTTCTTGTAAGTTAAAGTTATTTATTACATTTTGTAACATATGAAATAAATTTTGACCCGTGTGATGGTACTCAAAATTTTCGAAAGCAACCGTACGCTTCATCATTAGCCATGTATCGGGATCAATCCAATGTGCGGTAACACAAAGGTATGAACAGGGCAAACCATGAGGTGCCGACCAAACATCGGTTGTTAAGTTTACATTTGTATTTAAGTTTGCAAAACAGTTTACTAGTTCTATTTTAGTATTTTTTTTCCATAATTTAATACAATCACGTCTAAGAGTAGCACGACTTACTTGTTTATATCGCGGTTGAAGAGTATTTTGAATCACCTTAGTCAATCGAGGGTTATCGAAGTGGTTGAACGGCAAACCTTCTTGAATCACGTAGCTTTCAAATTGTTGTCGGCACCGCTCTGCCTCGTATGCAAAAAGACCCCCCTCTCGTGACATAGATGCTTGACCGGCTTTCGGAACGGATTTGAGTCCTTCGCAATACTTGTCGGTATGCATCTTCAACGTCGTGTTGGATTCATGTTTCAAAAACTTACCGCAATGTTTACAATGAGCCTTAAGTTGCCCATCCGACAACTTCACGAGGTTGAAATTACACCAAATTTTTTGGTTTCGGGTTGTTTCTATAACTTCAACAATCTCGGGTGCATTCGTGGAAGCGGAAGAAGATTGAGTTGCCATTTGAATTGAGAGAAACGAGAATTTTGTAATTTTTTTAGTACTTGAATCTCTATTGATTTAGAGTTGCATAACAAAAACGTTTTCTATTCAAGAGATGCAAAAGCCATTTTTAACAAAAATTTCAAAGATTTATTCGGGGTTTATTTTAAAAAGTATGGTTCAAGAAATGATTCTTCAAGTTCGTTTTCATCATGATTTTCTACTTCTACTAGCGCGGATCACATGCTTAACTTATATAATAGTTTAAGAGAAGAAAACACTAAACGGGCTAGGGGTGAGGGTGACCAATCATCGACTAGCGAATATGGGAGATATATTGGAACCGATTTTTTATCGACTATGGGACCCCATGAATTCGTAAATTTTGATATTTTGGCTTGGTGGAAAGGAAGGGAAACTCAATTTCCCGTTCTAACCGCTATGGCCCGAGATTTACTAACCGTCCAAGCTTCTACGGTAGCTTCGGAATCCGCTTTTTCTCTTAGTGGTAGGGTATTATCTCTACGAAGAACAAGACTCACACCAGCATCATTGGAGATGTGTATTTGCTTGAAGGATCACTTGGACGCATCCGAGCGTATACAACACACTCAAAGTCTTGAAGGAGAACTAGACATTGGACAAGAAATACACGATATCGAGGTGGAAGAAGGTTTTGCAATCTCACTCTCCGAGGAAGAAATTGCTCTCGATGAAGCTTCGCGCGAGGCTAGCTCCGAAGAAGATATCACTCTCGATGAATAAAAGTTTATGTTTTAAATTCTAAATTTTTGAATAAAAGTTGATGTTGTAATGAGTTTATTTAATAAAAGTTTATGTTTTAAATTCTAAATGTTTGAATAATAGTTGATGTTGAAATGAGTTTATTTAATAAAAGTTTATGTTTTAAATTCTAAATGTTTGAATAAAAGTTGATGTTGTAACACCCCAAACTAGGCGGATATTACAGCGCCGTAGATCCCCAACTGGGACCCACCAGGCAAATGAAAATGAATGAATTACACAAGATAAATGTAGTCCCGAACTACATTACAACAATAATTACTCCGATGAGGAGTTTAGTTACAACACACCAGGATAATACCGACTACTAGTGTATTTTATATGAAGATAAAATACACAACGCTGAATGAAACGGAGTATTCAAATGAAAGTCTGCAGCGGAAAATAAAGGGCAATAACATGAATAACTGAAAGATCGGGGGCCCCTACTAGTATCACTAGGACTCCTCGACATCAACATGCTATTCCCGTGCGTTTGCCTTGCCATGACCTGAAAAACAAAATCCCCAAACGGGTCGATAAAGAACAACAATCCTCAAGGGTTGAAAAATACACAATCATGATATATCTGAATTTATGAATTATTCTGTTGAAACATACGCAATCAAACATGCTATATGAATCAACTATCAGTACGGCTCAAAGGAATGGCGCCACACTACGTCCGGGATGGAAATGTGTCCGTGCACAAGCCACCAACGATCAAACACGCGTGGTCTTGTACCTAATCAGTCTCACGAGCAATCGACTCGTATGCACGATCCAATGTGAGGCCACCAACCAAAACACGACTAAAATGTCCCCGACATGAAAATCCCACACATACCAACGCACGCCAAGATGACCCGGAATGCCACAATATGACAAAAGTGACAATGAAAATGAATAATGACTCACCAAGATCGAATGATGATGAAATGAATGATAGCTCAATGAAATGATCGGAACCGTCGTTCCTTATGACTGAGGTGATTAATTGACAATGACGAGTTTTGATACGATTAATACAATGATGAATGAATTATGATTATGAGTAATCAACAACAAAAAGGAATGAATGTCCTTTTAACCGAGTAAGAATTAACTTACACAATACCGATGATGAATGTCCGTCCACGAACAACGTCCTAAATGAAATATCGGTCGCTCGAACAACCTTGAATAACACAATTACCAATAATCGTTCAATACACGCATCAAGCAACAAACACGACTAACCCAACGGTCGAAACAACGATAATCAAACTCATAAGGCATTCCAACGCATACATAACCAACCACACAACTTCGGAATTATCCAAGCCCGATTATGTCGAAACCAAACCAAAATGAGTATTTCGAACTAACAAAACACTTCAATGACATCAATAATCCATTAGGAATCCATAACTCATGATTACAACAACATCAATCGGAAAATCCCCAATTAATCAAGTCAACCCCAAGGGTTCTTGAAATGATTCGAAAATAACCATTAAATCCGTAGGAATATGTTTATACAAGTTAGATAATCCATAACTAACATATTCCAATGATAATCCAAGCTTACACGAAGAAATCGGAAGGAAAACCCCAAAAATCCGAAATTCTAGATCCAAGAGATTAATACCTTTGATTCGATGTGATGAAGATGATGAAATGATGATCAATCCGAAAGATGAGCTTGAAGATGATGATTGATGATTACACCTCGAAGAATCCTCTCCGAATCGCTTCGAAACCGCCCAAAACTACCGAAGGAATGAAATGAGATGAAAAATGACGAACTCGACTAAACTGTCCAATTTATACTCGGTCGAGGTTAGCGTCGCTAGCCCTTGTGCATAGCGTGCGCTAACGTGTAATTTGGGTAGTCCAAGACCTGTCCGAAAGCGGTAGCGCGCTACGTACCTATTTGTAGCGTGCGCTACGGCCATACTACTAGCGTGCGCTAATATCCATTGTTAGCGTGCGCTAAATATTCGACGCCCGATCGGAGTCGTAAAACCGTCGCCCTCCGATCTAACTCGATAGCGTGCGCTACAACAACCGATTAGCGTGCGCTAATATATCGGTTGCGACGCTAACAACAATGCATAGCGACGCTATGAATTAACCCGGCGATCCGGTAGCCACCGGACTCAACACGATCCGTCCCTAGCGCGCTACTCCACACATATAGCGTGCGCTACTACAACCCGTTAGCGCGCGCTACTTACCACTCGTAGCGGGCGCTACAAATATTCTCACCTGCAGTCCAGTACCTTCTGGACTGCAGCCAAGGTAGCCTTAGCGTGCGCTAAAGCTGAGCGGTAGCGTGCGCTACCTATACCCAATTAGCGTACGCTAAAAGGAGTATGTAGCGTGCGCTACTCCTCACGCACAGCTCGCAACGAAAATGACAATGATGATAAACATGGCACGAAACTCCAATCAGATTAGTGATGAATGACGATTGATACACGATACACTTACTCTGAATGATAAATACCATGACTGAATATGAGTGACAATTGATCAATAATGAATGAGATTACTGAGCATCAATTACTGAATGATAATTACTGAGTGATAATTACTGAATTACAACCGGGTATTACATACACCCCCCCTTAAAAGAGTTTCGTCCTCGAAACTAAGGGTAAACAACTCGGGACATGAACTATCCATCACGATCTGCAAACAATAATGTCCAAATAGTTCTCGGGACCAAATCAATCGCACGCCCAAGTCCCCAAGTCTTGACGTCTCGGATCACAATGTATGATTTCCCAAAAATATCACGAAGTCTCGGTATGACACCAAAAGGAATGCATCAAACGATCTCAAAATCTCAAGATTCTCAAATACGATCATTATAAGATAGATCAACAATAAATGATCCACAACCATGACACATTAATACGGATTGAGTTATATAGTCATCTGAAAGACAAGGCTATATATCAAATGTACCCAACATCGATATCCTCCATACCATCGATCTCCTCGATCCCAACGATTCGACGAAGACCTAAACCTGAACTCACCGCTTAATATGACCCCGAAAGGTTACCAAAACGAGAGTGACTAAGATGAATGATAAATGATTAGATATCCGACAAGGATCAAGAATAACTCGCCGAGGTGAACTAATAGCGAAATGAGTGGTAACTCAAATGAAATTATTGGAACCATTGTTCCCCGTGAGGTGAATGATTGGTTGAAAAATATAAGTCTTAACGTGATTGATATATGATGAATGACCTATGCGAACAATTGAACGACGATGAAATGAATGATTATCCTATTACTGAGCAAGAATTAACTTGCTCAACACCGGTGATGAATGCCCCGATGTATCACTGTTTAAGCAAACAACAGTCGAACTCGTTGTCCGAGATGAAGATGCTCTCCCAGCAGAATACGACTAGAAACGATCTCTTGGACGTCGGAGTCCGATGTCCCTCTGAACTCTTTCCATACCGAGGCAGGAAATTCACGTGATAATTACAGATCTCGTATGAAGATTGCATTATGATTACGAGATGGAATGATAACAATGAGCATACATGCTCTAACAAAATGAATGCATTAATAATGCAGTAAAACGATCGTCGACATGACGCCGTAATATGAGAATATCGCATGAAAAATCAAGTGAGGTGACAAGCCTATCTGATGAAATTCCTGAAATGATTACCTTGAACAAGTTCACAAGATTGAAAAATTTGATTCACAAGATCAACAAGTGATCCGTGAGATGGATGGATGGTTAATGAATTAATCGAACAATGAGATTGACTCGTGATGAATGAACTAATTGAACAATGAGATTAAGCGAGTGATGAATGATTTGGTGAACAATGAGATTGATCGAGTGATGAATGAATTGGTGAACAATGAGATTGGTGAGTGATGAATGAATTAATTGAACAATGAGGTTAAGCGAGTGATGAATGAATTGGTGAACAATGAGATTGACTGAGCAATTCTTAGAAAATCCTACCACAAACCGCCGATAATAGCCGGCTAATCCGAGAAGGCTTCGGATTTGCTTAACATTCTTCGGAGGTGACCAATATTGGATAGCCTTCGTCTTCTGAGGATCAACACGCACTCCATCTGATGAAATTACAGGTCCGAGAAAAGTCACTACGGACATCCAGAACTCACCTTTGGAAAACTTTCCATAAAGTTGCTCTCGTCTTAACACGTCGGGAACCTGATGAAAATGAACCTCGTGTTCCTCTTGGTCACGAGAATAATCAAAATGTCGTCGATGAAGACAACAACAAAACTGATCCAAAAGTCGATGAAAACCTGATTCATTAACTCCATGAATACCGCAGGTGCAATAATCAACCCAACCGCATAACCGCAAACTCATAATGACCAAAGCGTGTTGAAAAGCCGTCCTCGTGATACCCGACTCTCGAATCCAGAATCGATGATATCCAGATCTTAAGTCGATCTTGGAAAATACTGAAGCTCCCTGAAGTTGATCTAAAAGATCATCAATACGGGGTAAGGGATACTACTCTAGATCATCACCCTGTTCAACTCCCGATAATCGATACACAAGCGAAAAGAACCATCCTTCTTCTTGACAAACAACACTGGTGCTCCTTACGGGGACGCACTCGGTCGGATATAACTTTTCCCGAACAATTCCTCAAGTTGATTCTTCAACTCCTGCATTTGGTCGGGGCCATCCGATACGGTGTCTTCGATAATAGGGACGTACCGGCTCCAACTCGCTCCTGAATTCCACTACTCTATGAGAAAGCAACCAGATAACTCGTCTGGAATATATCGTCAAACGATGACAACGATACCACGAATGATTGAACATTTCGATTGCCCGAGAATGGTCAATCGATAAAAAGTGATACGATGAATGATTGAACATCTCGATTGCCTTAGAAAGGTCAATCGATGAAAACGATACAATGAATGATGAAATAGCTCGATTGCCTTAGAAAGGCCAATCGATGAAAATGATACAATGAATGATTAAATAGCTCGATTGCCTTAGAAAGGCCAATCGATGAAAATGATACAATGAATGATTGAATAACTCGATTGCCTTAGAAAGGCCAATCGATGAAAATGATACAATGAATGACTGAATAACTCGATTGCCTTAGAAAGGCCAATCGATGAAAATGATACAATGAATGACTGAATAACTCGATTGCCCTAGAAAGGCCAATCGATGAAAATGATACAATGAATGACTGAACTAGCTCGATTGCCTTAGAAAGGCCAATCGATGAAAATGATACAATGAATGATTAAATAGCTCGATTGCCTTAGAAAGGCCAATCGATGAAAATGATACAATGAATGATTAAATAGCTCGATTGCCTTAGAAAGGCCAATCGATGAAAATGATACAATGAATGACTGAATAACTCGATTGCGGAATTTCTCTGCTTCCATCATAATAGTAGTCCTTCTGGGACAACGGGGATTACCTCCCTGAAGTACACATTCGACGACCAACGACGAAAATGATAGTGACCATGCGCTTACGAACATTGAGAACGGCATCATGACAATCCATCTAATTAACACTCAATATTACATCGTCCTTAGATAAATTCACCACGATTAGGTCCACTAACCAATTGCGGTCACTAAGCTTACCTTGGTATGATTCCGAAAATTCTTCCATCGACAGGTAGACCCATGGTATGAGGTCCACAAGCAATAGGACTATCCCGAAATAAGTCTATTCAATCATGACTTGAAAATGAATGAATGCGGTGCACCAGTATCAAAAGGTACACACGGATTGAAATAAAATTACGAGTATACGAGATCGTTCGCCACCGGATCGTCGATCCTCCTCATCATATGAATGCAGGACTTGCCGGCCCCCGAACCGGACGCTCCGTCGATAAATACGAGTTCTAACTCTACTTGCTTCCATTGTCTTAAACAGCCCGACAAAGCGATCGATTACGAATCGTTGATTGTTTCGGGCACGAGATGCCGAGTGACTTAGAGTCCTTTCGCAAAACGGGCCTTATGCCCGAATTCCCACAATTATGACATGTGATAGACGGCGTCGTACACCTAATCTTGAATGGCCCGCGCCACGGTTGAAACAGATGATGGCCGAATCGGCCGCCGATTGAGATCCGCAGATTAGCGCCGTAGAGGTCGCTCGAAACGTTAGGACCCGCACGAGGTTTCTTGGAGGTTGACCGACCGCCGGATTGATTACGCCGTTGATTTCTTGCGACAAATGGAGGTTGTTGTTCAAGACTTTCCTTAGCGGTGGCTCATACGGAGAGTTCTCTCGATTAATCCGGTCAGTGGCGCAATGATGATTGAGCAAGCGCACATGGGTCATCATGGCACGCATAAAAGTGAGTGGATCAACCCGAACATCTTCGATCGAGCCGAGCCACAGGCACGATTTCCGGCAATGAGTGATTAATTCTCGTGTTTCGGTCCGCACCGCGCCTCGTCCTCCACGTCCTCTCGCCCTTTCCATACCGAAGTAGGAAGGTCGCATAATGATTATATTTCCCGCATGATTATCACGTTATGATGATATCATGAGATGATGAAAATGAGTATACATGTTCTAACTTAGTGATTATATGAATGATTTCTCAAGTGACATGATTATCGATGAAATTACGAAATGATTATCTTGAACAATTTAACAAGACTGATGATATGATCTTCAAGATCAACAACTGAGTAATGAAATGAATTGAGTGATTAATGAGTTAACATTATCGACTTGATCACAATTGAAATTGATGAATGAGGATTGTTAACTAATGAATTATGAATGAATGATTATTGCGAGAAATTATACCATGGCATCGAAATCTTACGGTTCTTGGTACGATTGGCTCGGCATTTGCGCAGGTCACACGTGACGCGAAAGTCCAATGATACTAGTCCGATGACGATGATTTCAAATGAGACATGACTTGGAGGGTAGTATTCAAAACCACTCTCCGATACCAACTCTGTAACACCCCAAACTAGGCGGATATTACAGTAGTAGATCCCCAATGGGACCCACCAGGCAAATGAAAATGAATGAATTACACAAGATAAATGTAGTCCCGAACTACATTACAACAATAATTACTCCGATGAGGAGTTTAGTTACAACACACCAGGATAATACCGACTACTAGTGTATTTTATATGAAGATAAAATACACAACGCTGAATGAAACGGAGTATTCAAATGAAAGTCTGCAGCGGAAAATAAAGGGCAATAACATGAATAACTGAAAGATCGGGGCCCCCTACTAGTATCACTAGGACTCCTCGACATCAACATGCTATTCCGTGCGTTTGCCTTGCCATGACCTGAAAAACAAAATCCCCAAACGGGGACAGTTACAAAGAACAACAATCCTCAAGGGTTGAAAAATACACAATCATGATATATCTGAATTTATGAATTATTCTGTTGAAACATACGCAATCAAACATGCTATATGAATCAACTATCAGTACGGCTCAAAGGAATGGCGCCACACTACGTCCAGGGATGGAAATGTGTCCGTGCACAAGCCACCAACGATCAAACACGCGTGGTCTTGTACCTAATCCCTCACGAGCAATCGACTCGTATGCACACCCAATGTGAGGCCACCAACCAACACACGACTATAATGTGCCCGACATGAAAATCCTACACATACCAACCGCACGCCAAGATGACCGGAATGCCACAATATGACAAAAGTGACAATGAAAATGAATAATGACTCACCAAGATCGAATGATGATGAAATGAATGATAGCTCAATGAAATGATCGGAACCGTCGTTCCTTATGACTGAGGTGATTAATTGACAATGATGAGTTTTGATACGATTAATACAATGATGAATGAATTATGATTATGAGTAATCAACAACAAAAAGGAATGAATGTCCTTTTAACCGAGTAAGAATTAACTTACACAATACCGATGATGAATGTCCGTCCACGAACAACGTCCTAAATGAAATATCGGTCGCTCGAACAACCTTGAATAACACAATTACCAATAATCGTTCAATACACGCATCAAGCAACAAACACGACTAACCCAACGGTCGAAACAACGATAATCAAACTCATAAGGCATTCCAACGCATACATAACCAACCACACAACTTCGGAATTATCCAATCCCGAATATGTCGAAACCAAACCAAAATGAGTATTTCGAACTAACAAAACACTTCAATGACATCAATAATCCATTAGGAATCCATAACTCATGATTACAACAACATCAATCGGAAAATCCCCAATTAACCGAAGTCAACCCCAAGGGTTCTTGAAATAATTCCGAAAATAACCATTAAATCCGTAGGAATATGTTTATACAAGTTAGATAATCCATAACTAACATATTCCAATGATAATCCAAGCTTACACGAAGAAATCGGAAGGAAAACCCCAAAAATCCGAAATTCTAGATCCAAGAGATTAATACCTTTGATTCGATGTGATGAAGATGATGAAATGATGATCAATCCGAAAGATGAGCTTGAAGATGATGATTGATGATTACACCTCGAAGAATCCTCTCCGAATCGCTCGAAACCGCCCAAAACTACCGAAGGAATGAAATGAGATGAAAAATGACGAACTCTGACTAAACTGTCCAATTTATACTCAGTCCAGGTTAGCGTGCGCTAGCCCTTGTGCATAGCGTGCGCTAACGTGTAATTTGGGTAGTCCAAGACTTCGTCCGAACACGGTAGCGCGCTACGTACCTATTTGTAGCGTGCGCTACGGCCATACTACTAGCGTGCGCTAATATCCATTGTTAGCGTGCGCTAGCGAAATATTCGACGCCCAGTACTGGAGTCCAGAAAACCGTCTGCCCTCTGATCTAACCTCGATAGCGTGCGCTACAACAACCGATTAGCGCGCGCTAATATATCGGTTGCGTACGCTAACAACAATGCATAGCGTACGCTATGAATTAACGATGCGATCCGGTAGCCACTGGACTCAACTCGATCCGTCCCTAGCGCGCGCTACTCCACACATATAGCGTGCGCTACTACAACCCGTTAGCGCGCGCTACTTACCACTCGTAGCGGGCGCTACAAATATTCTCACTGCAGTCCGGTACCTTACGGGTGCAGCCAAGGTAGCCTTAGCGTGCGCTAAAGCTGAGCGGTAGCGTGCGCTACCTATACCCAATTAGCGTACGCTAAAAGGAGTATGTAGCGTGCGCTACTCCTCACCCACAGCTCGCAACGAAAATGACAATGATGATAAACATGGCACGAAACTCCAATCAGATTAGTGATGAATGACGATTGATACACGATACAATTACTCTGAATGATAAATACCATGACTGAATATGAGTGACAATTGATCAATAATGAATGAGATTACTGAGCATCAATTACTGAATGATAATTACTGAGTGATAATTACTGAATTACAACCGGGTATTACAGATGTTGTAATGAGTTTATTTAATAAAAGTTTATGTTTTAAATTCTAAATGTTTGAATAAAAGTTGATGTTGAAATGAGTTTATTTAATAAAAGTTTATGTTTTAAATTCTAAATGTTTGAATAATAATTGATGTTGTAATGAGTTTATTTAATAAAAGTTTATGTTTTAAATTCTAAATGTTTGAATAAAATTTGATGTTCTAATGAGTTTTTTTAATAAAAGTTTATATTTAATGTATAATGGGTTTATTTAATAAGAATATATTATTTTTTTAATTTTTTTTTAAAAAACGGTTATAACCTGTTTTTCCTACCCGAACCGGTCACAAACCGACCCAAACCGGTTAGTATAGGGTCGAGTTTTTACAGTCCCCAACCCACCCCGACCCGAACCTGTTTGGTCAAAAAACCAGTTTTGAGAATACGACCAAAAACCGGTTCGGTTTTATAACCCGAACCGGTTTGAAAATAAACCCGATTTTTACACCCCTAGCAGCGGGTGGCGAGGTTGGCTGCTGAGGCCGCCGAGCGGAGGGAACGTGCGGGCAAGCGGAAGAGGGTGGAGGCCGAGCCTGAGGACAGTGCTGTTGGGATTTGGTGCCTAAAACGAAGGCCCAACGGAAGCGGTAAAACGAAAATTAATTCGATCCGAATCCCTACGAGGATCGATCGAGCTACGTATATACGAATATCAAAAACGAAATACAAGAGATACGAGAAACATACCCTCGTAGTCCATTGATTAAATGGATAACCTTCTCTTGAGCTATTCCCCAAGCTTTGCTTGATCTCTACGAATCTATTCCGCTTCAAGCCCTTGAATGATCCAACGCCGAAAGCACCGCGTCTCTACTTGCCACGCGCCGGCAAAACGAGTGGAATGACAACACCTTGCTATCCTCCGAGGATACGGCTAGAGCTAGGTGATGAAGCTTGTTATAGATATTAATATCACTCTAAGTGTATGAATATCTATCTCTCTCAATAATTTCTCTCAATTTTCTCCAAGAAAATTGAAGAAGAAGTGAATGAAGAAGATGAAGAAGACAATTGAGAAAAATGGTTTCTCTCTCTCTCTCTCTCTATCTCTCTATCTCTCTCTCTCTCTCTCTCTCGCTCTCTCTCACGTTGGAAGGCTTCTAAAAGTTGAGTGAAGTGAGATCAAAGTCATCTTCCCATTCTTATTCAACTCCCCACCACTTGCAACAATTCATGCATGTGGGAATCTAACCCCACCTCCACAATTATCATTCATTAAAGAATGAATACATAAGTCCAAAACGAAGGTGGCTAGAAATGGGGGGGGGCCATGGAGAAAACGGATGAGTTCGGTTCGTTTCGGACTCCCGAGAGTCCAAACAGATAAACTCCAATTCTGTCCCGATGTATTTGTATAGTTTAATTGATCCAATTAATTTCATCATATCAAATACATTACAATATAATTAATTTCTCCAAGAAATAATTATATCCATGAATTAAATTAATCACCCAGTGATATATTTAATTCATTAGGCCGTAAATCAATTTATCCAATAAATTGATTTAGACATCTAATGTCCCAAATTTAGATATTCAATATCTAATACACATAATGAGACAATTAGCTTGATTCATTCCGTCGTCAATCCTAATGCGCGACTCGGTAGGTCCGTCTCAGTCAGCAATGGGAGGAACCAAAGAGTAGTAGCACCACCTAGCCAGCCTGGCGGCCTACACTGCACTTAATCGAGAACGAATGATTGGGATCATTCAAGAACCATTCTTTCGTGAATACCAGTATACGTATAAACCCTTCTTTCAAATGTCCCGATCAAGTTATAGGGTCACGGTCAGTCAAACCCTATCTGCACTTGACGCTATGCATGCGTTAATGCAAATCGAGATCATCGAGCTGTCGTGTATCTAATACAACTAGCTCCAATGCTTTGGCCAAAGACTTATGATCTCATCTGCCAATAACCGCATAGGACATATAACCCGCTCACTAACGGGAGAAAGAATTCTATCTTGGTATTCAGTAAGACCTGCTACTTGCCCGTCAAGATGCACGTCGAGGTTGACTCTCGCCTTCCGGTTTACAGGGTCGAACTACTCTAATGAAAATCTTGACGTCACAAGCACATCCCTACTAAATTCTCAAGTCGAAGGTTCACGAATACCTATCACAACCTTTCGATTCCGTCATTGAATGTCCCGGAGTGAAATCCGTATGACGAATCGAGGGTGAGTCGGTTCGAGTATACTAATCCAATTAGCATACCTATAACGTGTGCTCCCACTAACCATTAGTGTTCGACAGGCACTCTCCATGTCAAAAAACACGTCATACAAGTCTTCACATAAACTTAACGCCTACCAAGTTTCATCGACTTGCGAACGATTAAGTATTTGAGCTATAACCTTTCCAAAGGCGACCCCTTATCCAATAAGGAGTGGAACGTTTTGCTCTCAAATACCGGACTAGTTTCTATATGTTTATTTACGAGTTAGGAATGCCAAGAACTACCAAGAAATAAAGAAACATTCATTTGCCTTATATAAATGGTTTACATAATTACAAGTACAATGCCCTCACTCAACAACCTCTGAGTGGCATTCGAGGGCATACTCCTAACAATCTCCCATTTGCACTCAATGCCACACACTATGGTATCTAATACCCATGTTCTCCAGATGACGCTCCAAGCTAGTCTGAGAAAGTGGCTTGGTCAGTGGATCGGCAATGTTGTCGGCCGAGTCTACTCAGGCAAGACAATGTATCCCTTGCGAACAAATTCTCTTACGAGATGATACTTCCTCTCAATATGTTTGGTGTCTTGTGAAACCTCGGCTCATTGGCTCGCGCTACACTCCATCGTTGTCGCAAAGATGAACAGTAAAGACATGGTATCACTTGAAGTTCTCCCAGAAACTTCTTAATCCAGAACCCTTCCTTGGAAGCCTCCGAGGCTGCTTGATACTCAGCCTGACATGTGGAATCAGCAGTCGCGCTTTGCTTGGTACTACGCCAAGATACTGCTCCTCCA